>CM033756.1:17758087-18403349 GCA_019671005.1 Hibiscus mutabilis | reverse complement strand
AAAATTTTAAGAAATTCAAATTTTACCCTTAAAAATTTTAAAATATTCAATTTGGCTCCCTCAAAAATTTTAAAAATTCATATTAGACTTCAAAATTTTGAATATTTTAGTTAAATTTTCTCTCAAATTTTTTGAAAGTTCTTATTAAATCTCTCAAAATTATTAAATATATTTAGTTAAATCCTCATAAATTTTGAAAATTTTCGTTTAAGCCTCCGAATTTTTTAAAAATTTAAGTTGCCCTCAAAATCTTACCCCAAGTTCTGCCACTGATCTTTAATGTTTCATTTTGGGCTAAGACGACCCTTCTGTATATGGAAGCTATTAGTCAATGGTCAACGTCTTGGAATGACTTGATAGAATGATACATAAACCAACAAATAATTTTATATTTTATATAATTTCATCAAATTGCTTTTTTGTTGACGTATCATTCTATTAAGTAAGTATCTTTTTTTATATGACATTGTCACGTCAGCGTGCAATGCCATTTAAGTTTATCACGTCATTTCAAAGTGTTGATTGTTAGTTGACTAACGATTTTCATCTATGGAGTTGCCACTTTGGCCCAAAAATTGAAAATATTGAGGGTTAAAGTGCTGCAAAAAAATAGAGTAAAGTGACAATTCAATCAAACATTACATACATTTTTTGACATTATATCATTTTTTACTAAAAAATATAATGAGAATTTTATCTATCTAGATCTCTAATTTTCAATTTATTTAAATTTTACGTCTTATCTTTATAGTTAATTACATTATATGCTCATGATCTTGATTCCTAATTCCGTTACTGATCCAAACACATGTTTGTTTACAACTTTAATGTTGGGTTTAAACAGTAGGGTTATGAGACCCAATAGGTTTAAGACATCGAAACAAATCCTATAGGTTTAGGGCTCCCCCAAACCCAATCTTTTTAAACCGGGGACTGAAATAAAATGAGAGGTGTTATTAAACAACCAGGGCACTTAAGATATGTACATGCATAATAGACTTCTATAGTATTCGATGTAGATTAGTCAATCAATGAATTGAATATCGATCATTAAATAAAAAATAATTTTTGTTCAAAAACAGTAACCAATAAGGTTATCATATCTCAATTTAGTGCAAATTTCCCTTGCCATGCATATAATTTACCTTCTCGAAGAGTTTTATTTTCTTTTATAAGGGGAAGAGGGGAAATTATTTTGAATCAAACTCGAGATTCCTAGAATTAAAGTGATATCATTTGTCATTAAACCACACACTTGATTGACATGCATATAAATTAGTTGAATTATTTGGAATTAAAGGGGTTAATTTTCATCTTAAACATAAAACGACTTTAAATTTTATGGTCAACATCTACTCTCAAAATAAATCAATAAAACATAAAAAATAATCATTGGACTTTTAAAAATGTATGTTTGGTCTAGAAACTTTTTTTCTACTTACCTAAATTTGAATGGAATCTATTGGCTTCAGAAGTTTAACTCACTGTTTAAAATAATATTAAAATTCTAAAAAACCAATTATGTATTAGTTAGTGACATTTTGACAAAACTGTTTAGGAGTCTTTTTAATTTTTTAAAATTTAAAGGTTTAGAACTAATTTTTTTCACATTTTAAGATTTTATGTTGTTGATGTCTAAAAGTAACAGACATCAAACAAAAGAGGTGGAGAAGAGGATCACGATAATTTGTGATGTTTGTAGGCGATTTTATTTTGACTTATTTGAGTGGAGAGCCACATACGTATGGTGGTCGAAGTAAGAAAGAATGGAGAAGGGAAAGTAAAGTGGGAGAGGGGGATTTTCCCTTTGTTCACCTTGTCTCGTTTTCTCTTTGGTCTCCGGTCTTGTCCTTCATTCTCGATCTCATTGGTAATTATAGCTCTATGGTATTGTTATTGATTGGATGGAGTCATGCCTAGCGTCATGATGACTATTGATGGGCCAATAGAATAGACTCGACTGTCAAGTAATAATAGACTGAGCTGTATGTCAAGTAGACTCGATAGCTATCATGTCAAGACGCGATAGTTGAGTATAGAGTGTGATCTAGAGAATGAGAGTTCTAGAGGTCATGGTGCCTCACATGCTGAGGAGTGGTGTAGAGAATAAGAGCTCTAGAGGAACTGCAACAAAGACTTTCTAATTCCAGAGACTTGTAAGTTCCTGAGGTGGGTGCAACACATGTGAATTTTTAAAGTATATATAGGGAAGATTTAATCTTAAAATTAAATGAGATTTTAAAAAAAATTAATGGATCTAAATTAAAACTTTTAAAATATTTTAAGGTCCAAATGCTAATTTACTAAAACCCGGAGGCTCTGCCCCATTATTGTTTGACATCGATATTATTATTGTTGAAGGATTTCAGAAGTCTTCAAAGTGTCGGGTTAGATAGTCACAAGCCTCAAATAAGTGTGATATTATTTTATTGAGATGCATGTGTGTTGTTTTAATCCCAATATTTTTTGGATAACTTTTATATTATATTATTTAAGAAAAAGAGACTGCTACAAACGTACAAAAGCACTTACAACATGTTTTATATATTATCTCAATTTATACAAATTTCCCTTGCCATGCATACCATTTACCTTCTTCAAAAACACTAAACTTTTAATAAAAAAATCTTCGAACTATATTCTCGAGATATCCTCATCAAGAATTCAAAAAAGTATAAAAGCACTTTCACCCATTAAATTTCTTTTATGAATTTGTGCTCAATGAGATTTGAACTCGTATCGCGCCGTGGTGCATATTAGACATATATTAAGAAGTATGGTACATGGTGGCATGGTTATGAAATGGTTACATTTCGCACGAGGCTAACCATTTCAAGCATCTAGTGCGCTTCTGATTTTGTAAAGCCAGCGTTTGACAGAGGACAAAAGACAAGATTAAAGTTCGAAACAATATTAATTATTTAGAGTTTTAATCGATTAATTGGTTGGCGAGATTTTATAATTTTCTACCGAAAGAGTGGAAAATTCCTCAAAAAACATTATTTATTTATAAATTAAATTTAAATAGAAATATATTTCGTTGTTAAATATGAATTTAAAGGAGCTAATCCGAATCCACATGGTATCAACCTAAAATCCAAGTTAAAAACCAAACACGATTTGATGTTTTAAGGGAGTCCGTGAAGCGGGGTTTTTGAAAGAATAATATATTCCATTCCATTGCATTGCATTGCATTCTAAGTCCACTTTTCCATCTACACTTTGACACAAAATAGGAAGAAAAAAAAAACTAGTCAGTTAGTCAATCAGTCAGTTCATGTTGCAATATTAATATAATTTGGACAAAGATAAAAAAGGAGTTTAGACCAGTTTAAAAAAAAAACACCCGAACCCAGTAAGTGATCTTAATAAAAAATAGATAATGTTTATGTTAAGAAATACGGATTTAAATATATTTGTCTGCAATGTGCATGTATTGTCAAAGTGTTAAGAATATGTATAAACATATATTACCTTGTAATCACCTTAAGACTATTAAAGAAAAAGCAAACACCCACATATAGGGTTGTAAATGAACCGATATTAAATAATCAAGACTATGTTTGTGTTCGCGAATGTGTTTATATATACGTTCGCGAACATATTCTTTTATATGTTCAAAAATATTAACTAAACAAATAAAACGAACTCCAAAGTTGTACGATTATGAAATTAATCCATTAGTTCTTAAATACCTCAGGCTTCGAAGTTTGAATTTTAAAGTAAGATTATGAAATTAATCCATTAGTTCTTAAATACCTCATGCTTCAAAGTTTGAATTTTAAAGTTCATCAGTATTCAATTTAGTCTCTATCTTCGTCAATATTTAAATTTTAAATATAAAATGAGCCTATAAATGAACTTGTTCGTGAACATAAATGAACCGAACATACCTCATATATGTATATATATATATATATATATATATATATATAATCCAGGCAGACTCCGTAAGTATTGGTTGGGTAATTCAACCAAAATCTGTGTGTCCGCATTGAAGAATAAATGCCAACCACCGGTCTTCTGATAAAAAAAAATGCCAACCACCAGGACAGCCTAACTCAATAGTGACATCTGGCCTTTCGCTAATCCTGTTTTGGGTTTTGCTTATCCTTATGCACTGTGATCAAGTTCCTCTCTTTTTACCTTAATCGTCACACGCTACTCTTTCGCTTTTAATGACTTGTCAAGTTTGTAATTATTCTCTTGGGTTTTGTTAATAACTTTAAATAAATTACACCGGTACCTATTGAACTTTAGTCTATATATTGAGTTTATTATTAAACCTTAAAACACTTTTAAACATTGAACTTTAATTTTCATTTTTCTAAAAGTCTTAAATCGTTAAATCATTAACAATCATATTGGCGTTTGTTTAAAAAAACAATCGTATTCTTTGGGAGTTTGGTGTTAATGCAGTATTGGTTTAGTCACTAAATTTTAATTTGTGTATCAATTCGGTTACAAAACTTTAAGGAAATCGTTAGACTATTTTTAAGTGTTACTGAAAATCATCGTTATCCAACGTCTTTTGTGACCACTCTATACACTTTGAACTCATCTCATTGTCCTATACTACTTTATTAGTCTAGGTTTTCACAAAATCTCCTTTTAAAACTCATGAAATTAAACACAAAATTTCATCATTTTGGGGTTTGGAGTCTTTCTCGGAATTAAGGGTTTTATGGTATTTGTTCGAAAATC
Source organism: Hibiscus mutabilis (assembly GCA_019671005.1). NCBI lineage: Eukaryota > Viridiplantae > Streptophyta > Magnoliopsida > Malvales > Malvaceae > Hibiscus > Hibiscus mutabilis. The sequence continues at coordinate 18,398,645 of CM033756.1, read as the reverse complement.
TGAACAATGAGAAGCATTATTTTGAAAAGACAAACAACATATCTTGAAACTAGCCTCGTTAAACGATTGTTGGAGTAGATCATAACATTAGAACATAGAACCTTTGGATCGATTTTGAATGAGCTTCATGGAAAATCAATCCAATAATAATAAAGAGTGCGAAATGTGAACGTTTTGGTACCAATCTTGCAGTGAATGGTGACTGATGAGGGAGTCAATTGAATAAAAAACGACAATCGAATGAGTTAATATTTTTTTTTGTAAAAATAGGGAAAAACTATCAAGTCATAGCGTCATTAACAATTTAATGGCTGGCTTAAATGAAAAAAAAATTAAAGTTCAATGCTTAAATTGAAGTATTTTTTAAAGTTTAGTGACTAATGTTTAATTTATTCCATTAAGAATGCGTTTGTCATCATTTAGTCAACAATATCTAGAGCAGATGGTTAAAATCTTTGTTGACATTCTTCCCTTCCTTAGGTTGTTGATTCAATACCCATTAGGAGTAAATTTTCTCTCCTATTCCCTAGGTAGGAACTGTTCAAAATTTTACCATCATTTAACGTGTTTTTAATACATTCTTTATTTAATCAATTCAATAAATAATATATTGGTTATTGAATTCAACAAGTGGCTCTAGTAGAAAAGATGATGATGTTTACCCTAGGAGACCCGAGTTTGAGCACCTGTGTGTGCAAGGTATGTGTGCCTTCTTAAAAGCTTAAGAAAAAACATGAACATACATTATTATGTAATTACACTAGTATATTAATAAAAATATTGGCTAATTGAAACCCAGATTCTTTCAATTTAATAAATTCAATTAAATTGAGCTTTCAAGTTTTGGATTCTTTCAATTTAATCCTTAATTTTAATACATCCAAGCCCAGATTCGAAACATGAATTACTAACCCGGAAATCTGGTCGTTACAGAATCTTTAATTTTTTTTATCTGCATTCGTTGACCAATCGAATCTAGACGATATAAAGAAAATCTAACTCTGATAAGTGACTTGAGAAAATAAAGTGTCAGTATATTATTATCAGTATATTATGAAGAGAATATAAGATCGAAAAATATTTTTAGCATTCATTATATTTTAATGGGTAAACTACACCCATAGTCACTACACTATTGTTTCTTTCCTATTTTAGCTACCTAACTATTTGTTTTGGCAAAACCGTCACTAAGATTACATTTTTTCCTATTTGGTCACTAACCGTTAATTTTAAACGAAGATAGTGACATTGCATGTCATAATAACAGTTTTAGTCCCTAAACATATACATTTCATCAATTTGATCCTCATTTTCTAGAGTTTAACTTAATTTTTTTTTATATTTTGGTCCTCTCACTTTCATTTTCCTTAGAAACCACACGGCCTAATTTTGTTGATACCTTAAACATTCAAATTTCATCATTGAAAACATTATTTTAATTAAAACTGATTTTTAGCCAGTTTTCAACTGGTTCATGGCCATAAAATCACCAGTGACGGAAAGAACTGGTATTCATAAGAAGCTTTATATAATAAATAAGTATCTAAAGTATACCAACTTGTCAAAAGAAATATTAAGTTTGCCAAAAGACTGGCTAACAAAGTTTGGTGATTTATATCATAAATCATCAGTGAATGGTCATCTTTCCGTCATCGATGCTTTTTTTTTTATGGCCATGAACTAGTTGAAAACTGGCTAAAACCCAGTTTTATTTTTTTATTAAAATAATATTTTTAAGGGAAGAAAATGATTGTTTTTCTTGAGATCAGTGAAAGTGAGAGGACCAAATTATAAAAAGTTAAATAAATAAATTAAACTTTAGAAAATAAGGATCAAGTTGATGAAATGTATATGTTTTGAGATTAAAGTTGTTATTATACCATGCAATGTCACACTCTTTGTTAAGACTTAACGGTGACCAAAATAGAAAAAATGAGTTCGCCATGAACTGTTTTTTACTGTAATCCATAATGCTCTGCATGAACTTCTGTAACTTTTTTTAGTTTATGAATTTCTATATTAAAAAATAATTGATCAAAAATAAAAAGTATTTTTTAAAGAGAAAGTTTACACAAGTCTTTTAGTTTTAGGGTTAAAAATTTAGTTTAAGGCTTGAAGTTTAAGGGTGTTGCGACCCTTTTTTTTTCTTTTTGAAGATAATGGTTTGAAATGCTTTGCGGCATCAAATGAGATAACACCCGGAGGCCGGATGACACTCCCAATAGATTACCATTAAATTTTTAAAACGAAGGGTGGAGTCGCCACCGACCACTTTTGGTAGGCCAGACACCGAAAAGATAACCAAAGATGGATTCGGGAGTTGGTTACGAGTGGGGAAGGGTTAGCACCCCCACCACGCCCAAAATTGGTACCTAAAAGTTCGCATTATATTTATTAAAGAAAATGAAAATTCGATTTAATTTAATGATTTAATTTCCCAAAATGAAAAATAGTTTAAATCCGCTTTGGTATTCACGACATTAAAAGGATATGCCACCCGGAGGCCGGGATGACACTCCTAGCAGAAATATCAGGATAATGAGGTAGAATACGATAATTATTAAAGAAAAATAAATAAATAATGAATGAATGAATGAAAGGTAAAAAAGATAAAAATAGTTAAATCTGTGTGATAAATCCAAAACTGGCCTTTGTATTCACGACATTCAGAGAAGATGTCACCAGGAGGTCGTGATGACACTCCTAATAGAAATATCAGAATAATAAGGTAAAATTATATATACTATTTATGCAAAATAATAAATAATATAAAATTAATATAAATGATATAAATATGAAATAATAAAATAAAACAAATGAAATACTACGTAATATATATACATAAATACATAAATAATATCTTATACATATAGAATACTACATAATATGTATACATAAATACTATATTATATATATACATAAGTGCATAAATAATATCTTGTACATAAATAATATCTTATATATATTACATATGTTACATAAATATACATATATATTATATACATGATAATATACTATACATCATATATATAATAAATACACAAATAAAGAAAGAGAAAATAAAATAAATAAAGGATAAAAATAAAAACAGTATAGAAAGAAATAAAAATAAACTGCGGGACTAAAATAAAAAATTACAAAAAGGAGAGACCAGATGCGAAATTATCCCAATAAAAATGATAAAAACTGATTTTAGGACGAGATTGCAAAGTATTCAAAGTTTCCAGGGACTATGAGTGTGATTTTACCATTTTAAGTAGTGACTGGATTGCGAAAGAAATTAAACATGCAGGGACCTAAAGTGTGAATAACCCATGGGGAGGGCTAGAATGGTAATTTACCCGTATCTTTTTATGCACGGATCCTGGAACAGGTCAGGTCATCGTCCGGGTTAATCACCAAAATGGCATCATTTTGGGCTAAACACATACGCCCCAAAATGACGTCGTTTAATACCCCTATTTATTATTTTTTTAACCCAAAAATTCATTTTATTAGTTTTAGAATAAAAACAATCGCCCAAATTCTCTCAAATCTTTCTTATCCGAGATTTTAAAGGCCCCGTTTGCGCTCGGATAAAAGGGCACCGCATTGACAATTAATATATATCCGAAATGCAACTTAAAACATGGCAAACATAAATACAATACGATAAAAATATAAATAAATACTAATAAAACACTAATCTAACATAAATAAAATACTATACATATTTTACCCAGGTGCATAAAACTTATATATATATATATATGATGTAAAAATATAAAAAATATAAAAAGTTATACATAAAATATGGGTTGTAGAAGAATATATATATATATATATATACATAATATAACATAAAACGTATTTACATAATAAAGTACATATGTAACAAAAGTAATATATACCTATTATAACACTATATCTATATATTAAATAACATATCATATGCTAAATATTTAATAAATAATATAATGTAAAATATAAAAATATGTTCAACATATATATAATATAATAAATACATATGTAAAATATATACACATATAATACTTAACCAAAAAAGGGACTAAAACATATTAATATTAAACTATGTGGCGTGCATGGCAAACTATTCGAATGTGTAAGTAAATTAAATTCAAAGCGTGAATAATTAAGGCATAAACAAATATATGTATATATATATGTATAATATACATACCGTACAAAGGTCCAACATATGCATATATGAGATATCCAAAATATAGATAAACGGAAATGAACATTAAACGGCAAAACCACGAACTAAACATATCCTATTACAAAACAAAGCAAGACCACATATTATGTACATATCACAAACATACATACGGTAAAGGAGAACATACATACCCCACATATTGCAAATAAACAAATAAAAACTCAAACATGTGAGTAACCATGCAATCAAAGACAAACTATACCTATGCACGCATACTAGATACATACAAAATACTCATATTATTATCCTAATAAAAGAACGAAAATGGATGAAATAAAAAAGATACATACATGATGCTACAACATTTAAAAAAGCATTCGAGCAACACATATATTGAATATAAAAAGACGAAAAAACGTGATGATAGAAATGGAAATAAAATAAATAAAAAGGATTACTAATAAAACATAAATGGGAGTGAATCCCCTTTTTTCCTAGTTGCCGAGAGCCTCTATCTTTTTTTCCAATTTGCCGAGAGCTCCCCTTGTCCTTGTGCTTGAAATATCCGGCCCTCCTCTCCTTGTGATTGGGTTTTGGGGATTTAAAAGTGAAAGAAGGGTGAGGTAGGGTGATGGTGGTGGCGTGGAGTGTGGGCATGGGGAATGGCATGGGTGAAGGGATGGGCAGCATGGGGAGGCATGAGAGGTAGGGTGGCAGGGCATAGGGCGGCATCCCGTTTTTTGCTTTTTTTTTTAATTTGATATTTTTTTATTTTGGTTCGAAGAGGGTAAATGGCTCGAATATAATTTGGGGCCCAGACAAAAAATGGGTATTACAGTTGCCCCTCTTTGCTCATTGTTGTGTAACAGGAATAGAGCAAAGACAAAAGGAATAACCATTTTTGTCTGGTCTGGCTGAACTTCTCTCCTTTTGACGTGTGTCTTCTTTCTTCGGTAGATCTTCTTTCACTTCGGTGCATGTCTTCTTTCTAAACTTGACAGATCTACTTTGTCGCTCTTGGAGGAAGCAAAATCTTCAAAATAGGGGGTTGTCTGTTGGGGAAGCAAAATGAGTCCAACTTGCTACATTATTGATAATAAGCTAATACCTAAAGAGAGTTCGACCCAGCTACAACACCGACGAAGAGGCAGGGTCTACAAAATTCGATCTAGCTACAACACTGACGAGGAGGTAAGACCGATGGATGAAAGTTCTGATGTCTGATCCAGCTACAACTCTGACGAAGAGACAAGACCAGAAAACTGACAACATCTTCCTTTTCTCTTTTTCTTTTTTCTTTTTCTTCTTTGTTTTCCTTTTCTTTTTACTTTTTCTTTTCTACTTTTTTCATTTTGAACTATTTTTCTTCTTTTTTTTTTACATTTTTTCTTCTTTTCTTCTCTTTTTTCCTTTTTTTAGATACAACATTGATAAAAATTGAAAGTTGGTAAATTTTGACCAACCTACAACACCGACGAAGATGCATGGTCTAAAGTTAGTAATGTTGATCCAGCTACGACACCGACGAAGAGGCAGGATCAAGAGTTAGTGAATTTGGTCTAGCTACAACACCGACGAAGAGGCAAGACCGGAAGTTAGTGAATTAGGTTCAGCTACAACACCGATGAAGAGGCAGAACCGAAAGTTAGATTTGACCAAGCTACAACACCGACGAAAAGGCAAGGTCTGAAGATTTGATCCAGCTAGGACACCGACGAAGAGGCAAGATCAGAGAGTTAATTTCTTTGCGATCAAGCTACGACTCTGACGGAGAGGCGTGATCGGAATTTGGCAAATTTGGTTCAGCTAAAACACCGACGAAGAGGCAGAACCGAAAGTTATATTTGACCAAGCTACAACACCGACGAAGAGGCAAGGTCTGAAGATTTGACCCAGCTACGACACCGACGAAGAGGCAGGAGCAGATAGTTGATTTCTTTGTGATCAAGCTACGACTCTAACGAAGAGGCATGATCAGAATTTGGAAAATATGGTCCAGCTACATCACCGACGAAGAGACAGAACCGAAGATTTATGTTTGTTGGATCTATCCACACTATCAACGGAGAGATAAGATCGTATTTCAGCATTTGGACTCCACTAGACCCTTAACGGAAAAGCATAATCGAATGACATCAATTTGAACACGGCCACACTATCAACGGAGGGACATGATCAGATAACACTTGAATATTTTCTCTTTCTTCTTTTTTTTTCTCTTTTTTTTTTCTCTTTTTTTGACTTTTTCTATTTTTTTATTTTTTCTTCTTTTTTTGTTTTTGTTTGTTTTTTGTTTTTGATTTTTTTCTTGATTTTTTGATATTTTTCTTGTAACTAAAAAACAAATTCCAAGGAAAAGTTCAGTCCAGCTGCAACACCGTCGAAGTGGCAAGACCTGGAGAGGATTTGATCTGCTACACCATTGACGGATAGACTAGATCAGTAAAATGTGAGACCCGCCACACCACCGACGGAGAGGTAAGGCCGAATAGAAAATCTGATCTGCAACACCACCGGCGGAGGCAAGATCTGGATAGGATTTGATATGCTACACCACTACCGGATATACTAGATTAGCAAAATGTGAGACCTGCTACACCACTGACGGAGAGACGGGATCCGGATGGAAATTTTGATTTGCAAAACCACCGACGGATGCAAGATTTGATCTGCTACACCACTACCGGAGAGACAGGACCGAAGGGAAAATCTTATCTAGAACACCACCGACGGAGGCAAGATCTACATTAAGTTGGTGTGCCACCACTGATGGAGGCATGATTTGTAAGATGCTGAATTGTTGTGCCATTGAAGGCGATACAATGCCTGGAAAAATTGCTATGTTTCTCTATCGACAGAGGGCATGATCTGAAAAGAATTTATGTTGGCAGAAGTAATAGTCGGGAAAATATTGGCATCCACCACACCATCGTCGGAGGAATGAGATCCTGAAATGAAAAAAAAACATTTATTAGTAACTGTTCAAAAACTTGTCACTTATACCTTTTTATTTTAGATGTTTAAGCATTTTTGTGTGTTTTTGGCCTCCTCCATGACTAAGGTTGGCCATCGTGTCGTTTCCCCATGTTGAGGATGTTCGGGCTCTCCTTCGAACCTATTTGTAAGCAAAAATGCATGCATGATTTTTATGCCTAAATGCATGTGTCTATCTTAAATGCCTGGTGATTTCGGTGTATGCACTTAATTTAAGTGTATGACGTATGCAAAAATGGTTTAATGCAAGATGAATGCAATATAAATGCATGAATGTGATATGATTTTTTTGGGCCCTCAATGGGATGCCCTAACTCCTCACTGGTCCTATCACGATCTTGATCTTTTGCGTGTGACAGTGCCCTAACCTCTTCTTGGGTTCGATCATCTATCTGGGTGCATGCCCCAACATTTTGTTCGGTCTTATGCTATCGTCTACAACTGCTCTTGAATTTGACACTTTGAGTGCGGATTCTATTGCTCCCTAAGTTGGGTTCATAAATTGTGTGTTGGTTCATGGCAGCTCATTATTATTATTTTTTTGGATTAGGTGCAGTTTTGCAGACCGTGGTCAAGGATACAAGAGTTTGACTCGGCAATAAAGGCTGAACCTTGGCAAAGAATGCCCCCGGACTGGGACCTTGTTAGAGGCACAATATTTGTAAAAGATGTGGATGGTGCTTTTGGACATGCCCCAAGATCAGGCTCTTGTAGAGGTTCTGTAAGGTGTTAGGTCGACCAACTTTGTTGTATCTAATGGGGTAACCCGGGGACTAGTCTCAAAATAAATGCATGTAAAAAACAAAGTATGTCCTATATGCGAATGCACCAATGCAAAGATCAAAATGTCATGATATGCAATGCAATGAATGCCAAAATGAACAGATATGATGTGATCACAAAAAATGTCAATTTGAAATTAAAATAATCAAATGAATAAATTAAACTAAACATGGTAATAATAAAAGATTTCTGCTCGAGAAAACCACTTGAACCAACACCTTTATGGCACACAATGCTAATGCAATGATGTATGCAAAAAAGGGCAAAACAAACAAAAGAAAACGAGTCAGTACCGAATAAAATCAATAACAAACAAAATGACCCTATTTACATCCCGTCTAAAACACCTAGTTTATCCGCCTAACTCTAACAGGGTGGGTTTCTATATGTTCTCTACATGCAGTGTTGGTGCTAGGAGGTACCCAAATTGTCCTTGTTTTCCTCTACTAACAGTAGCAAAGCCCCCGATCATCACCCATTATAGGCTCCTTTCAACCGGGTTCAATTCAGGGGGACCCATTCGCTTATGCCTACACGAAGGAACGATATCCTTACGAAAGCATAAGGTACTCGAGCCCCGAAGGCACTTTCTAGGCCTACACGGAGGAACGATATCCTCACGAAAGCATTAGCGTTTTCCCTCTACTTAAAAATGACGGGTTTATATGCCAAATTTTAAATGCGTTAAAATAAACGCGCAATTATATCTGAATGTTACTTTAATAGTCACTTTAATCCGGAACTTCTAATATTACTAAAGCGGTAATTATTTGAAAAAGCTTGACTCTCATTTGTTTTTGAAAACCAAAAAATGTCCCCAGCGGAGTCTCCATCTGTAGCGATGTCCCTCTCGCTAAAAAAAGTGTTTTTATTTTATTTTGAAAATGATGTCTTCCGTGGGATTTTAGAAAAGCTGTATTTTATTTAAAAATGGAGTCGCCACCGGCCACTCAAGGTGGACCGGACACCGTAAAAACTAGAGATTTCAAAATGTCGGGTTCGAGAGTCGGTTACGGAAGGGGAAGGATTAACACCCTCACACCGCCCAAAATTGGTATTTTAATAATTACCGCTTTATTAATATTAGACTTTCCGGACTAAAGTGACGATTAATTAAAATTTGGTTATAACTGCAAGTAGATTTTAAAGGCCTCGTTATCCGAGAGTAACCACCATCACTACGCCTGATACTGGCCTCGTTTACGCTTGGATAAAAGGGCACCGCATTGACAATTAATATATATCCGAAATGCAACTTAAAACATGGCAAACATAAATACAATACGATAAAAATATAAATAAATACTAATAAAACACTAATCTAACATAAATAAAATACTATACATATTTTACCCAGGTGCATAAAACTTATATATATATATATATGATGTAAAAATATAGAAAATATAAAAAGTTATACATAAAATATAGGTTGTAGAAGAAAAAATATAAATATATATACATAATATAACATAAAACGTATTTACATAATAAAGTACATATGTAACAAAAGTAATATATATCTATTATAACACTATATCTATATATTAAATAACATATAATATGCTAAATATTTAATAAATAATATAATGTAAAATATAAAAATATGTACAACATATATATAATATAACAAATGCATATGTAAAATATATACACATATAATACTTAACCAAAAAAAGGACTAAAACATATTAATATTAAACTACGTGCATGCATGGCAAACTATTCGAATGTGTAAATAAAATAAATTCAAAGCGTGAATAATTAAGACATAAACAAATACATGTATATATATATAATATACATACCGTACAAAGGTCTAACATACGCATATATGAGATATCCAAAATATAGATAAACGGAAATGAACATTAAACAGCAAAACCACGAACTAAACATATGCTATTACAAAACAAAGCAATACCACATATTATGCACATATCGCAAACATACATACGGTAAAGGAGAACATACATAGCCCACATATTGCAAGTAAACAAATAAAAACTCAAACATGTGAATAACCATGCAATCAAAGACAAACTATACCTATGCATGCATACTAGATACATACAAAATACTCCTATGATTATCCTAATAAAAGAACGAAAACAGATGAAATAAAAAAGATACATACATGATGCTACAACATTTAAAAAAGCATTCGAACAACACGTATATTGAATATAAAAAGACGAAAAAACGTGATGATAGAAATGGAAATAAAATAAATAAAAAAGATTACTAATAAAACATAAATGAGATTGAATCCCCTTTTTTCCTACTTGACGAGAGCCCATCTCTCTCTCTTTTTTTTCTCCAATTTGCCGAGAGCTCCCCTTGTCCTTGTGCTTGAAATGGCCGGCCCTCCTCTCATTGTGATTGGGTTTTGGGGATTTAAAAGTGAAAGAAGGGTGATGTAGGGTGATGGTGGTGGCGTGGAGTGTGGGCATGAGGAATAGGGGAATGGCATAGGTGAAAGGATGGGCAGCATGGGGAGGCATGAGAGGTAGAGTGGCAGGGCATGGGGCGACATCCTCCTTTTTTTGCTATTTTAATTTTTTTTGAATTTGATATTTTTTTATTTTGGTTCGAAGATGGTAAATGGCTCGAATATAATTTATGGGCCCAGACAAAAAATGGGTATTACACAAACGCGACATTTACAAATTTTAGAGCCCGAAAGGAACACTCTGCTGCATCTTCATCATTTTGGATATACGGGGCATCGGTCGTGACTGAAACGCTACCATCTTTTCTCTCTTCATCTTTCTCGAAGAACTTAACTTCTTTATTGTCCATCATCTTCTGAACTAACTGTCTGAAATGTCCATAGTGTTGGATTTCATGTCCTAGCTCCTGATGGTACTCACAGTAGAGCTCACACTCCTCACGCACTATTTATATCCCTTTCTCTATCATGCGTGCCATGCATAGTTGTTGAAAGACCCATCTGAGAGGGGACCTAACTTTAGAAATGTCATTTTTAGCTCTTCTATTACCCTCATCTTCTATTGTGTTGACGTCATTCCCTTCATGGTTTGGCAACGGGTTGACGGCTACACTAGGGTCATCAAATTTTAGAACTCTCATTTTTATTAAGTTCTAGACAATTTTCTTAAGAGCAAAACAATTTTTGGTAAAATAACCTGAAACACCAGCATGATAGTCACAACGAGTGTTTTCGTCGTACCATGAAGGAAAATAGGGTTTGATTGGTGTAACATAATACGGTCGAATTAGGTCAGCCTCATGTAACTGAGAATACAACTCTGTATATGATACTGGCAATAGTGCAAATAACATCCTTTCATTCTCTTTCCTATGGGGCTTATCTTCTTTCTTTCTCGAGTTTTGTGTGTTTCTGGTAGAAGCTTGTGGCTAGGAAATGGTGATGTTCGCTGGGACATTATAGGTGCTGACGATATTTACTTCAGTGTCATTCTTCTTATAATACTTTTGAGAGCTTTCTCCATCATCGATCATCTCGGTCTTTACTGCGACTTCAACTGATTCCCCAGTCCTTATTAAATTAGCAAAGGTCTAAGTGGTATTATTTGATCAGGCGATCTAACAATATTCCCCTTAGGGTGGTCACAAACAGCGGGGTAATCTCGTGCTCAAGAATAGCTGGATGGAGTTCGGCTGCCACATCATGATACATTTGGGCGTATTGATGTAAACTTTCGTTCGATCGTTGCTCCATCCATTCTAACATGGCTCTACTTGGGGTCATGTTAGAGACATATTTTTAATGTTCAGTGAAGGCCTGGGAAATATCTTTCCATGATCTGACATCATCTCGTTTGAGTAGTGTATACCAACGGATTGCAGACCCAGTCAAGTTATCCTGGAAGCAATGAATCAGCAACTTCTCATTTTTTTTATGAAAGGTGCCATTTTTTCTACAGTACATGGTTATATGAGCGGAAAGACAAGAGCTTCTGTCATATTTGTCAAATTCTGGTGTCTTAAATTTTGGCGGAAGAATTAAATCAGAAACAAGGCTCAGATCGCTAGCCTCATTTCCTTGCTCTTTTACCCCTTGCATGGCTCTGAATTGTTCTTCAAAAAGGCAAAATTTATCTTCATATTTGCTTTCTATTTCAGCTATGATCTTTTCCACCAATTCGAGGTCCGGTACTTTTTCCTTATAGCCTATTTCCAAATCAATTCGTCGCTTGGCATCCGCTCCTTCTTGGTTGCTGGCGGATGCCCTAGTGGTGTTGACATACGCACTTCTTTCATGGATTGGCGTGTCTGATTGAACCCTGATGTGAGACGCAGTACCTTATGGTTCTTCTGTAGTATCATTTTTCTTCTCAAATAGAGCAAATATTTGGGCCAAAATTACCTCTTGTGATTGGGCGATCTGTTCACCGATGCTTCGTTCAGCCTTGTCAAAACGGTTTTCCATGTTCTTTTGGCCCCATTCCAATTCAGTCACTCGATCTTCCATTTTCCTTATTTGCAACTAGGTACCGTATCGGTGTGGGATGATTGTAATTTGAGATTAAACTTTTTGCCATGATATTTACACAATTAACTCAACAATCTTTAATAGTGCATGAAAATTGTAATGTACAACTGAATATTTAAATGTCATGCCAAAATGAATGGAAATAAAGTGTTGATTCGCAAGTAATCCTTAGAAAGGCTTCCTCTAGGAGAAGATGTCTGTCAAGAAGCTGAAATGAACTACAGATAATGAGTAGCTTCTTGTCTTGATAGTACGATTCACACTATAGGTCTTAACATCGTCATTCGTTTGAGGGACGGTCTCGCCATTTTCTTTTTCCACTGTCCAAAAGTCATATGACAGCGTAATCTATACACTTGAGGGTTTTTTTGGACAGATGGCTAGCCTATGCATGAAGAATATAGGCAAAGGTCTCCTTTTTGGTAGACCTGTGTGCAAATGAGTCGGGTCTCGAATAGCGTGCCTAAGTTGCATTGTCTCTTTGTTCGTTTTGTATCTCGCAGTCGAGCCATCTTTTTGTTGGTCTTTATTGACCCTGACCCGATACTATTTGCATTATCACTCTTGTATCACAGACTTCTCTCCTATCTGGGTACACCGTCTAAATTGGATTATTCTCAAATCAACACTTATGGTATGATATGATATGCAATGCGCATGCAAAAAAAGGAGAAAAAAACAACATAGAAAATGAGTTAGTGTAATAGAATATCGGATAATAAAATGAATTAAATGATGAAAAATAAAGAAAATAAACAATTAAACTATACAATGAATATATACAACAAAGCAAAACCTAAAAATGGTCATTCCTAAATGGGCAGAGTACTGGCGTGATCAAAGGGTAAGGATACTACGACTCATTATATGGGTTTGGGATCTAAAATAAGGGTACTCGAACTGTCGCTGGGACATCGATTCGGGGGAATACGACCCTTATACCATACGAAAGTGAATACCCCACGAAATATAAGGACCGGTACTCCGAAAGTACATTACAACACTATAAGGAGGTGAAAACCCCACTTAGCGAAGTAATCCCTTCCACTTAAGGGTTCTAAAACTAGCATATGATGACAGTTTATATCAAACAAAAAACAAACAAAATATGGAAATTAAAAATTAAATTAAGTCAAATTTAAACTTTCCTTAATAATCACAATGCGAACCCAACTAAGGCCTAACTCTTTTTTTTAAAAACAAAATTTTTTCCAGCAGAGTCGCCATGCTGTTGCGACCGTCCAGGCTTTTTCTTGGAGGCCCTATTCTCGGGTGGGAAGCCACGTGCTTTAAATAAAAAAGTAGTGGTAAAAATCGAGTCGCCGCCTGTCGTTTGAATAATGTAGACCGGACACCGAAATGTCAACCAGAGATTGGTTCGGGAGTTGGTTACGAGTGGGGAAAGATTAGCTCCTCCACCATGGCCAAAATTGGTACCTAAAGGCTCGCATTATTTTTATTAAGGAAAATGAAAATTTGATTTAATTTAATGATTTAATTCCCAAAATGCATGCACAACAGTTTAAACCTGCATTGATATTCACGACATTCAAAGGAGATGACGTCAGGATAGCCGGGATGACACTCCCAATAGAAATATCGAAACAATGGGGCAAAATATTATACAATATTTATGTAAAATAATAAATAGCATAAAGTTAATATAAACGAGGTAAATATAAAGTAATAAAATAAAAACAAATAAAATACTATATAATATACAATATATATTAATATATACATGTAAACATAAATACATATCTTATATATAAATATACATATTATACAAATACTATATAAAGCAAATATTATACTATGTATATATTATAAGTATAATATATATTACACATATTACATAGATATATAAAAAAATACACAAATAAAATAAAATGCATCGAATATAAAAAAACTGAAATTAAAGAAAGTAAAAAAAAACAATACTAAAATTAAAAGTGAAATAATATACAAAACATACCAATAAAAAAATATAATCAACAAAACTATATATTATTATATAAATAAATACAAAGATAGAGATTAAATTTTACCCCACTAAAAACTCGAATGAAAAATTTTGACCAACCTCCACCAAGATGTCGATGTCACCTCGACGTGACTTAAAAATTTAACTAAATCGGACCACGAAAGGAACCCTGATGAAATATTAGATTGAACTAACTGGGCTGAGGGCACTGCCCTAGACCCTTGGCCAGCTTCTCGCCTGGCCATGCTCCCAATTTAGAGAGCCAATTGTTGGCCAAATATTGGCTTTCAATTTGGTCAATTTGCTTTGGCTTCCATTGTGTGTGTTGTGTGGCTATTTATAGCCAAGTGAAGGGTGGGTGGGGGAGACGTGGCTCATTTCTTTTTTTACTTTTTTTTATTTTTTTATATTTTATTCGATAATTTTTCTTATACAAAAATTTTGGATATTAAATATTTAAAAAAATGAATACATTGATTTTATATATTGAAAATTTCGGGGCGATAACGTCTTCTTTCTTGCTTTTCGAGCCTGTAAATACGACATCTTGGACTGGATAAAGGGCTTTTTAATTGGGCATAATAGATAGAGATATTAGGTTTACTTTAGGTCTAACCCGGACAAAAATGAGTTACAACAAAAGGCTTAGGTTGTAATGTTTAAAATTTAAGGGTAATATTTAGAATTTATGATTTAGAATTTATTTTTTTAAATCCGCGCGTGGTTTACAAATTCCTGGAGTCGCGTATGGTTTGAGTTGTCTTGAATTGTGGATCATTGGCTACAAAATCCAAGTCTCTCCCCTCTCCTCCCTCACTCGTTCTCTATACTCTTTTAGTTCTTTCCATTCTCTTTCCTTTTACCAAAAAAAAAAAAAAAAAACTTAATTACCCGTTAATCATGGCTTCAACTGCACGTGCACTTCACCGGCAATGAACCATGGGCCTTTTCCGGCGACTCTTTGGCGCCAAAAAGCCCGACAAAACCCGCTCCGATAAAGAACGAAGGCGTTGGAGCTTTGCTAGATCTTCCAATCCCACGTCTTCAACTTCCCATACAGATGCATGCGGTGATACGTTGGATACCAACAAGCACGCCATAGCAGTCGCAGCCGCAACTGCTGCTGTAGCCGAGGCTGCTCTCGCGGCTGCACATGCGGCTGCCGAGGTCGTTAGACTGACAAGTAGGGGTGGCGGCGGCAACCGACGCCTTGCACAGGATACGGCTGCTGTCAGGATACAGTCCGCTTTTCGAGGTTATCTGGTTAGTAGTTTTACTTCGTTTTTCTTTTTAAATTTTACTACATCATTTGTTCTTAGTGACTGCCCACCTTTTTTTTCTTTATTTGATATGCGAAAACATATTCCAGATTTTGTTTTGTTAAATTCAAAGGAAAAATATTAGTTTTAAATTATAAAAGCATTGTTGAAGCTTTTAACCGGAAGGAGAACAGTGCGCCAACACTGAAAGGGGGTAATTTTTCCATCAGGCTTTCCACTAGGCGGCTGATTGCCTTTTATCTTCTACCCCATCTTCACCGTCTTATTTGTTATCTACTTACGAGCCTTTCGTGCGCGTGCTTGTTTAGTCTTTTTTTTTTTTTTGGGGGGGGGGGGGGAAGCTGAAGAAGCCGGTCATCAATTCCTCAAATGGCTTTAGTTTCTTTCATTTATTTGTTTTTTTAGAGGAATGAGTCCGTTAAGTGATGGGGTATAAAGAGGCGGCTGAGTTGTATAATGTGTGACTTGTTTGGTAAAATTCATATTCCTCTTTCTTCTTCAATAGAGTGAAAAAGAAACAAACAATTTCCTTCTGGAGGGAAATGGGTTAGTTCTGGTAAAGATAAATTGATTTTAGCTTAAATGAAAAATGTGTTTAAAGTATATATTTTTTTAATTTGAGATGTCTAAAGTTTCAACGCTTATAATTTTAGTTGTTTGTAGTTTCAACAGTTATAGTTTTAGGTACCTGACCATTAAAATGTGTTAAAAAATTGTTAAACAATCAATGCTTACACGTGACATATTTATTTTTTAAAATAAAAAATTTAAAATAGTTTTTCAATTTTTTTTTATAAATTCTTGAAATTTTACAATTTTTACAAAACAGTCCTCAAACTCGAACCGTTAAATTGTCGCCAATCGCCGTCCCTAAGCCTACCTTTTTGGTTGCCGGACCTAGTCCGTCGTTTCTCCCATTATAGTGTCGCTGAAAACGATGAACGGCTTGGCAGCCGAACGTTGGATGTCGAACGCGAAATCGACGTTCATCGTTTCTGGCGACGTCGTGATGAGGGAAACAACCGACTAGGTCCGGCGACCAAAGGATAGGCTTAGGGGCGACGATCGGCGGCAGAAGCAACGGCAATTTGGGAGTTTTGGTTTGAGAGATTTTAGAGATTTGGGGATTGTTTTATAAAAATTGTAAAATTTCGAGAATTTATTAAAAACTGAAATTTTATGGTGTTTTTCTTTAAAAATTTTAAAAAAATCAAACTAGTGCCACGTGTTAAGCATTGATTGGTTAAACTTTTTTTAACACCCATTAACGGTTAGACACCTAAAATTACAACTTTTGAAACTTTGGGTGCTTATTTTTATAAAAAAATACTTTAGGCACATAAAGTTAAAAAAAATATACTTTGGGCACCTTTTTTTATTTAAGCCATTAATTTTACCCATACGTTCTGTAGATTTTTTTGGGGTCAAAAATGGTTTCTTGCTTTTGGGGCATCTTTCAAAGGTAACATGGAAGTTTTTACCCCATTTTAGCAAGGCATCATTGTGCAAGTATTTCATGTTACAGCCAAGTTGCAGGGCCAACTTTATGCTTTTTCATAGGCTTAAATGAAAAATCAGCCTTTAAATTATGTCATTTATTTGCTTTTATCCCTTAAATTATTTATTGGTCAAAATAATTACCTAAACTATGCATTTTTTCTTCTTTTAGTCTCTAAATTATCTATTGATCAAAAAATCTTTGTTACGTGTCAATATCTTATTAGTCGAAATAATTTTCTTTTGGTTTCAATAACTATCGAACTTAAAGTGACCAGAAATGATAGTTTAGGAGCTTATTTTGACCAAAGAATAGTTTAAGGGCTAAAAACAATCAAAATGTATAGTTTAGGGGTTGATTTTTTATTTAAGCCTTTTTCATAAGCCGGTTACATCATATTCTTATTCATACTCTACCAACTGTGATGATCTTTTTGACATCAACTTTATGACTGATTATTAATTTTCTCCTGAAAGTTTTTAGGTTTTTATACATGTAGTTCACTTTTATTATACCAAATTCCTAGCTTTATTCTGAGCTAAACTTTTGTAAAGCTGTAAAGCTTTGTTTAAATTAGTGCCGCTATCAATTAGAATTATCTGTAGGTGGGGAAGATTGTTCTTTCTTTATTGCCAATTCCTCTTTTTAGTTAGCTTGTATGGTAGACGACGCCTTTTGCTTTTCTAGTTCATCGTCTATTTGTTGCAAATCATTTTTACTGGGACCTTTAACTTCTGAATGGACTAAAGAAATGTCAGTGCCTTTATTTTTTTTTTCTGTAAAATTCTTACAAGGGTTATCATACAGTCAATTGGACTGGTATTGGATGGTTTGTAGTTTATCTGATGTAAATTTTTGCTTGAGTTTTTGACTTCTGCTGCCACCTGGTACAGGCACGGAGGGCACTGAGAGCATTGAAAGCATTGGTGAAGCTTCAAGCATTAGTGAGAGGCTACATTGTGAGAAAGCAAACAGCAGACATGCTCAGACGCATGCAAACATTGGTGAGGCTGCAAGCTCGAGCCCGTGCTAGTCGTGCACATGTCACAAAGTCTTTAGATTCTATCATCAAGATGTCCAGACTCACACGAAACGCTGTAAGTATTCCTCTATACTCTTGTCGGTGTTTAGGGCCCGTTTATGAAAATGATGCAGAATGTATGAATTTTGATGTGCTTATTATGAGCTCACATCTTATGCTTCAAGCACTAATAGATTGAAATACTGAGGGAAACTTAAACTTCTGATACTTTAATGGAGGATTTAAGGTTAATTTTGCTCAGCCTGGTGATGTCCTTTTTCCAATGTGTTGTTTGCAGGGAAAAGATGAACGCCAACTTGGTGCTTATTGTACTAAGGCTTTGTTTTTGGTTGCGGTGGCAAAACTAAAGTTTGGGGCAAACCAAGGTTTTGCAAAAGCTAGAAAAACTAGCTTTTGGCAAACTAAGGTTTAAGAAGCTAGTTTGGGGGGCAAATTAAGGTTTTGACACTCAAAAGCTGATTGTTTTTGTTGCTTTTGGGCAAACCAAGGTTTTGACACTCAAAAGCTGCCTGTTTTTGGTTGCTTCTGACTTCTCAAACTAACTTTTCCACCCAAACGCAACCAAAAACAGATAGGCTAAAGGTATCGCTTAATTTACAGTTTGCCTCTGCAGAATCCCATTTAACATGCTGTGGTTTGATTTCCTATGTATATTCAAATTTAAAGTAAGATGAAGGTGATTCTAGCAAAAATTATTCAAATCAACAATGGTTTTCTTTTAGCTTATGTCAGATTAGGGCATTCTGCTTAGCCTTTCCAAGTTATGTTAGGATATGTTACTATGTTAATTTTATAGGTATCGTTCCCATATCCGTTGAGCACTGAACCTTACACCATGACAAATTTAAATGGATCTGGGTATACAATTGGATCTTCATATCGGTCTTGAATATTGCTTTTGTTCATGCAGAGAAGTGGTTCAAATTCAAATGTGAGGGACATCGTTGATCTAGAAAAAGCACAGAATTGGTTAGACCGTTGGACGGAGGAAAGTTTATGGAACAACCGTAGAGATGGTCATGGTCCGCTTAACTACAAGCATGCTGACGATGAGAAGAGTGACAAAATTCTTCAAGTTGATACTTGGAAACCTCACTTGAACTCCCAGCAGAGTTGCAAGAATTTTAGGCCATCACTGCAGTTTTCAACTTTGGACTATAACCAGAGCTTTACAGCATACGACTCCCCAAGAAATCCATCTGGAAAAGCTTCATATCCGATACCAAATGTCTCATTAAACTCGATGAAATATCCTGAAGGGAAAGATGAAGCAGTTCTAAGAACAGCTGACAACAGCCCACAAGTGCATTCTGCATCATCTAGACCTGGAAGTAGTGCTAGGAGAAGCCCTTTCACACCAACAAGGAGTGAGTGCTCATGGGGATATCTAAGTGGATATTCCGGTCACCCAAATTACATGGCGAACACTGAATCATCCCGGGCTAAGTATCGGTCCCAGAGTGCCCCAAGACAGAGGCTGGAGTTAGATAAATATGGTTCAACCCGAAGAACTTTTCAAGGGTTGTGGGATGAAGGTGCTAACTCAGAAAGAGATTTTTCTCATCATCTTGACTTCAGGTACAGGGCTCGTCCAACATCCAATCGCTTGAACCGTCTTGGTAGTGCCATCCGAAGGGAATGATTGATGATCCTCGCCTCATTTCCTCTCTTCTATTTTTCCTTTCCTCGTGTGCAATAGCAGCCTCGTGTGCTAGTGTTGTAATTAGTTTACCTTGATGTTAAAACTTTGATCTTACTCGATCAAATTTAAAATTATTAATATTGTAAACTGTTGTCCAACTGTTTAAGGTAAGCTTCAACTATCAACCGAAATTATCATTGCAAAACAAAAACAAAAAAGTTTCAGTTGGAGTTTTGTCTGTTTCCAACTGTGCATTCACGGACGCTTAATCCATCTAATCTGCTTTGTCCCCAACTGTTTGGTTTCAGTGTTTGTCTTTGTCCTTTCAATAGTTTTGCCTGAAGCAGGTGTCTTAACATGGGGATAGTGACAATGAACAACCAATATTCTTTTGTCATCCATATAAGAAAACAAACGAAACCTTGGATTCCTGGAACTGACAATCAATCGGACAATGTGAATCATACAGTTGTGAGACCTTTGAATCTGATATCATATTATATATATCATGGCATGTAAAAGTAATAACATTAACAGGTCTTCAGATGTTTAAAGATCACACTTATAAGCTATATAATTATGCATTTACAAATTGAATGTAGAAAGAAGAAATCTCGAAAGAGGATGGAAGCCTGTGCAGTGCTAGTTTTCATTGCAATCCCATCTAGAGGTGGAGACACAGGTTAGATAGCGACACCAACGACAATGATCATTTCCATTTAATCCCCGAAACAGCATTACCAATGCAATCGTCAACCTGCGTTTTAGCAAGAACTGGAAGCGGTTGAGTCAAGTGAGTGACGATTAGATCGAACTGCCTATAGCAGAAACATGGACTTCAAATGATTCGATATTATAGTTCAAAGAACGTTTCCAGTTTCTTCCTCATCTGAAGAATCACATAGAGGTTACCGTCTCGGGCTTGGAAACATATAACCATCCAACAAGAAACCTAATTGAAAGACCGCCTTACATGTTATTCCATTACCATAGGTTTGGAATACCCATGATTTTGCAGATAAAAATGGCCATTCAAGCCATTAAGGTTACCAAACTACAATCATCTTAAAACCGTATGAATTAAGAATGAAGAGAATCAATTATTTGAAGCGTGAATGGTACGTACCCCACAACCAGCAACACCAAGGACACCAACCACAGGACATATTGGTAAGGCTTGTACTTGGATTTAAAAGGAGTACCAGCCGGACGATTCTGGTGCTCTAGCAACCCAAACTGAGGACGAGATAGCAGAATGAAGCCAAGGAGGAACCCAGTTATGAAGCCTCCAATATGAGCAAAGTTATCAACATGTGGCAATATTCCTATTGCAAGGTTAATGGCAATGATAATCAGAAGAGTGAACAAAGTCGCCGCCTGTGGAATATCAAGAAGGGATCAAGCAAGATAAAGGGTCATTAATAAGACCATTAAAACTAGGATACTGATGAACATATTGTTTAAATCATAGCTTATTATGATGGTTTTATTTTATATATGTGCTACAAGATTCTATGATCAAGGAAATGGAAGAGTTGATATTGTTCACCTTGTTTGTGTATATGGTCCAGTAGGTGATAAGTTCAGAAAGCATCGCACCAAGAAGTCCAAAAAGTGCACCAGAAGCACCAACAGAGATGTTGTTTCGAATAAATAGAGAGGAAAGCACGCTGGCACCAAATCCAGACAAGAGATAAATAATTCCAACCCGCACTGCCCCATTGCGAATTTGTAACAACAAGTATCAGATCATCACACTATCTCAAACTCTAATTTACAGACAGTTAGGGGGATACAAGACACGATGCTTAAATCACCACTGAAACACAGTTCGATGTATTGCATATAGAGTTGAACAGAAGGAGAAACATACCAAACCCGAACTGTTGTTCAAGGCGTATGCCAATGAAGACCAGGCTCAGCATGTTAACTAGAAGATGAATAACACCAGCATGCAGCCAAATGCAAGTAATAAGCCTCCATCCTTGATGGTCAAGCACGACTTTAGTCCACTCGAGAGCTCCCAACTTCTTCAATCTGGCAAAGAGAAAATATATATTCATTTTAAAGGGAAATCCAATGTTTCTGTTGTTAGTTTCCGCTCGATATCAAGAAAATCATACATACCTTGTTATATTTCATTAACTATCCCATCTATTTTTAACTTCTCTAACACCAGAAAGACACTGAACTGGGACAGATTTGGACTTAAGGCTTAGGTAGAAACTATACTTTTGTTCCCATTTTTTCTTGCATATATACCGAAGTTCATTTATATATTTCATATCTAACTAAACCCTAATGATCCTAATTAACAATGTCCAAAGAAAAACAATCATAGCAACATATAAATAAGAAGCTGATCAGTACATAAACATTTGACATGAGAAAGTAAATTCATCAAACTTGACAGTTAGAAATTTATATTGGCAGCAAAAATCATACTTATCCATGATAAGACAACCTTACACTTAAAATCCACATATGAGAAATTCTAATTCCAGAAACTGATCAATCAAAAATCCATGGAAAATAGAGAAGACAAAGTCTCAAATCCAGGGCATGCAATGGGATCCAAATTCCACAACTTATTAAAACAAAAGGGGGAAAAGGGTTGAAATTCGATAAATATAAGAAGTAAACATACGTTGAAGAAGAGGGACCAAAGAGAGGATTCTCTCTCAAAGGCTCAAAAGAGAAGCGTCCAAGAAACCTAACCACACACTTGCCGACAACCCTCGTATGCCTGTGCTCCGGACAATTGTTGACATACATAACAACAACAAAAACAGCAATATTAGACACCACGAATATGGGCACCAACCATGATGTCCATTGGGAATCCGTGTCCTCTATCATGTAAGTTGATGAAGATGCATAAACGTTGTCTGTATTGTTGTTGTTGCAGCTGTTTCTCTTCACCCTTCTTCCTCCCCTGCTCTCTATATCATCCCCTGCCATTTTCAATTTTCTTCCTCAAAACCAACACTAAACAAAGAAGGAAAGAAAATAAAAGACTGTATTTTTTTGGCTCTGCTTCTTGAAAAGATTGGATTTTTGATCGATTTGGAAGTGTGGTTTTGATGAGAAGCTCCAAGGAGAGATGGACACACTGGTTTTTTCTGGTTTCTAACAGCGGCTGTTGTGAGGGAAATCTGGTAAGACTGTAGGTGTTATTTGGTGATCTCGAGAAGAAATATGATTGTTTTTTGGAGTTTGTGAGAGTTTGGTCCTTGGCATTTGGGATGCTGGCTCCACTTACTCGCACCAACCTTAGCTTTGCCGGTTATTTTTAAACTCGCAATCGTTTTTTTCCTTTTCCGAACAGTAAGGCCTCTTGTCATAGTTACAAGCCAAAGCTAAACAAATAATGGTAAGGATAAGGTAATGGTGATTTTCTAATTAAAGTTAAAAATTTAAATTTAGATATTAAAAATAAAGTAAATTAAGTTAAGAGTATTCTTTTTATTATAGACATCTACAATATATAATTCGAATAAGTCAATTAATAGGTCAAATATTAGTGGTTATAAAAAATATCAAATTAGAGTCCATAAACTAAAATTTAACTTTTCTAGTGATACAAGTTCTAATAAAGAATTTGACCTTTTTAAAATATTAAAAATAATTATTTTATTGATGAATATATTTAAAGGAATATATATGTGCATATTTACAATTTGAATGTAGAAAGAAGAGGATGGCGGCTTAAGTAGTGCTAGCTTTCACTGCAGTACCATCTGGCGGTGGTGACACAGGTTAGATGGCGACACCAACGGCAATGATCGTTTCCGTTTTCTTCCCGAAACAGCATTACCAATGCAACAGCGAATCTGCATTTTAGCAAGAATAAGAATCAACAGAGTCGACTGTGTGACAATTACATAGTGCTGCCTATTGCAGAAACATGGAACTCAAAGCGACTTGAAATAAATAGTACAAAGAATGTTTCCAGTTTCTTCCTGATTTGAGGGATCGCATAAAGATTACTGTGTCGGCCGTGGAACAAGTAACCGTCCAACAAGAGACATAATAAAAAGCCCGCCTTACATGAATTAAGTTCGAAGAGAATAAATTATTTGAAGCAATGAATGGTACCTACCCCACAACCAGCAGCACCAAGGAAACCAACCCCAGGACATATTGGTAAGGTTTGTACTTGGATTTAAAACGAGTACCGGCCGGAAGATTCCGGCGTTCTAACCGCCCAAACTGAGGACAAGATAGCAGAGCAAAGCCAAGGAGAAACCCGGTTACGAATCCGCCGATATGTGCAAAATTATCAACATGTTTTGCAGGTGAAAGTCCTATTGCAAGGTTAATGCCAATGAAGACCAGAAGAATGAAAGAAACTAGCAGCTGTGGCAAATAAGAAGGGACAAAGGGTCATTAAGGCCATTAACATAGCCTATTATGATGGAAGAGTTAATATTGTTCACCTTCTTTGTGTAAATGGTCCAGTTCAGAAAGCATTACACCAGTAAGCCCGAAAACAGCACCGGAGGCACCAACGGAGATACTGTTTCGGATAAATAGAGAGGAAAGCACACTGGCACCAAATCCTGACAAGAGGTAAATAATTCCAACCCGCACTGCCACATTGCGAGTTTGTAACAACTAAATATCAAATCATCAACTATCTCAAACTCTAATTAACAGAATTCAGTTCGATGTATTACATAAAGAGTATGAACTAGCGGCGAGATAATTTCGAGCAGAAGGAGAAACATACCGAACCCGAACTGTTGTTCAAGGTATATACCAATGATGGGCACTGCAGGACCAGCGTGTTAACAAGAAGATGAATAACACCGGCATGCAGCCACATGCAAGTAATAAGCCTCCATACTTGATGGTTAATCACAACTTGGGTCCACTCAAGACCTCCCGACTTGTCCAATCTGCCAGGGTAAAAAACATATCTTCATTATCAGGAAAGAACATCAAACCATACTTTTTTCCTGTCTAAACCCTATTGGTCCTAATTAAAAATGTCCAAAGAAAAATAAAAGTAAAAAGCCTCGTATGTTTGTGCTCCGGAGTCCGGACAATTGTTGACATACATAACGACAACAAAAACAGCAATATTAGCCACTGCGAACAGAGGCACTAACCACAATGTCCATTGTGAATCGCTAGAATTTTTGTTGTCACAGCTGTTTCTCTCCACCCTTCTTCCTCCCCTGCTCTCTATATCATCTCCTTCCATTTTTTTCGCTTTTCTTCCTCAAAACCAACAATAAACAAAGAAAGAAAAGAAAAGACTGTATTTTTCGGCTCTGCTTCTCGAAAAGGTTGGATTTTTTTGATCGATTTGGGAGTGTAGTGTGGGTTTAATGAGAAGCTGCAAGGAGAGGTGGTGAAGGGAGTGGTTCCATTTACGCACTTTTGGTAGTTACAGCAACTCGGTTACTTAAAACTCGAAAGCGTTTTTTGAATAATGGGAAGTCGCGCCTTAATTTACAAGCCAAAGCTGAAGAAAAATTGGGAAAGTGAATACTGACCTTCTTATGCTGCTTCTGTACATTGATTTCCATGTAAGCTTCAATGGCCTGAGACGATTATGGAAGTTCCTCTTGCATTTGGAGTTAGCAAAGACGATTATGTAAGCTTCAATGGCCTGAGGAAGACCTATAAATTACATTTCAGGGACCTATACATAGGGATGCGCAAAGGTCGGGTCGGATTTTTGACCGACACGAACCCGACCCTATTTTATTCTTAAAAAAAAACACGACCCGACCCGAAAAGTACGCACCTCAATCCGACTCCGTCTCGATATATAAAAAAATCAATTTTAAGGACTTAATTGTAAAATAATTTAATTTTAAGGATCTAATTGTAAAAAATTAATTTTAGGAACTTAATTGTAAAAAATCAATTTTTAAGGATCTAATTATAAAAAATATATAAAGAGAGAATATTATTACAAAATATCCCTAAAAATACAAGAAAAAGATTACGCTATTAGTCCTGGTCGAATCGGGTCGATTCTTTTCATCCCTACCTATATATTTAGCTCCGAAAACAAAAATTAAAATGCACTTCAATAAAAAAAAACTCACAATATTAACACAAAATCAAAATATAGGATATTGTTAACATCTTTTGAGATCAACTCAATTTTCAAATCTGGCTTATCAAGTAAAAATTTTACAAACTCTAAACATCTTACATCTCCTAAAAATCAAATGAATCTCCATTAACATCTCACATCTTGATTTTCTCATCCTCATATTGACTAGAATTCTTTAATAAAACACAAAGATTGTTGTGGATGAAAACCAAAACTTAGAAGTGACCTTAAATATGTGCGTGAAGCTCAAAAGTCGTCTCTGATATGTCCTATGCAATCTCTCAAATGTGTCCAATTAATCCCAGCTGTACTCTTTAGACATAGGACGTTCCCGACATGTACTCAACATGTACCCGTTTTGGGTTGTATTGAATACGTGGGAAGGCTCGTTGGGTTGTCATATATTTGTTTTATAAACAAATCTGATACCCTTGTCTAGGGACGGAGTCATGATTGAACTATGAGGGGAACAAGTTAATTAACTTTGAAATAGAGATTCTAAAAAAATATTTAAATCATAAAAATCAAATAAATTAAGGTTTAATTTCAATAATTTTAAAATAAAAAAGTCTTAAAAAGTAATTAAACTAGAAAAAATGAAGAGTCAAGGCTTAATTTCATTGATTTTAACTTAGAGAGTCTTAAAAATAATAAATCAAAATTTTTTGAGAAGAGCAATGACTTAATTGCAAAAGTTTTAAAACTATCAATAGCCTAAAAATAATTAAACCATTCACCCTTGTCAGGATATATTGTGACACTAATGAAACAATATAAATATTACTATTTTTTCAAGTGTTTAAATATAGCCTTTTAATATACACTTAGTGAATGATTACTGACAAAACTTATACGTGCTCGAAATCCGTACCCAACTGGTTTTTATATTCGTGCAAATACGCTTGTAAATGAATCGAACGAATACGAATAAGGATATATTCATGTTTGTTCGTTTAATTTCAACCGAACAAATTAACGAACACAAACAATTAAATGAACATAATTTTTTGTCCGTGTTCATTTTTTAAGGAATGTAGTTTGTCCGTGTTCGTTCGTTAAAATTATAAGCGAACGTAAACGAACACAAACGAACAAACATAAAATGACATATGTGAGTAAATCTAAACTACCAAACGTATGCAAATAAATTCAATTTTTAAATATAATACTTTTTGTGATATATGTGATAAATTTAAACTAACATAAACGAACATAATGAACAGATTATCGAACGTTCACGAACATAAATGAACGAGCGAGTCATTTATTCGTGTTCGTTCATTTTATAAATAAATTTTGTATCTAACAATTCACTAAACATTTAATTAATTTACGGCCCTACGTGCAAACATACATATCTAAGCTTTAAAATTTTTATCCTCCACTTTCAATTTTACGGTCGGCCACTGGTTAAACCAACGTGTGAAAGGTGGACGCAATTAGTTGGGCCTCTGTAAGCCCATCAGAACATAGTTTCATAGGACAGTAATTTTGGATCAAATTTCAGTTCAAGTGTTTCAAATTGGTGCCGCATGTTAAGTAGCTAAGAATAACTTAATTGAAAAGGATTAAATTGTTATAAGAATGGGTTTTTATTCTTTTATACTCTTATATAATAATATTTAAATAAAATAATAAAACTCATTACTTGACGATTGAACTTCGAGTAGTGGCCTAGTGACCGATAGAAGTCTCTTACCAGTTTACATACAATCATTTTTACGCAATGACTAAATTATTTAGATTTTTTCCGCTCATAAATTAAAAGATAGAGTATTTAAGTATGTTTAATCTCACATTATCTTGTATATTGTACTGCCAATGATATTAATCAGACTAAATTCAATCGGCTACTTATAATAATCATTTGTTAAATAATTTTATAAATATTTTTAAAAAAAATATTATTATTCATTAACATCGTACCTATAACAAAATCTAATAAAGAATTTTAAATATATCTTTTATAATCCTTTTTTATACCCCTTATGCTTTTGTACACTGCTTTTAGGCTTGTATTACAATTTGGTGTTTAAAAATATACCATTTTTTTTTCATTTTAGTATCTAACTTTTTTCACGTAAGGTGAAATGGGAATGTGGAATTGACTAGAAAAGTTCTATTTTCTTGAGAAAGAAATACCAGAAAAAACAACGGTAGCTTATATTTCTAAAATGTAGTTGAGTACTAATTTGAGAAAATTTTCAAGTTTAGATAATGATTTGCATAATAAGCCTCGAAAATCCTCACGTGGAAAAACTTGTTGAAATAAGGGATTATAAATATAAGGGTAAAGTACACAAATGATCATTAAACAATCTCCAAAAATACAAAATGGTCGTTAAACTTTCAAAAGTTACATAATGGACATTAAGCTTTAGTTTTTGATACAAAATGATCACTGAGTCGTTAATTGTCATTAAGTGGGTGATGTAACAGTTACAAAAATTTGAATAATAAAATATTTAATCCTTCATATTGACAGATTCAATCAATTTATTCCTAATGTAACCTTCATTATTAACGTCTAAATTGATTGAATGTGTAAATATTGAATATTAAATATGTTATTATACATGTTTTTGTAATTGTCACGTCTCCCAGTTAACGATAGTTAACGGCTCAGTGACCATTTTGTAATAAAAACTAAAGTTTAACGCCCATTATGTAACTTTTAAAAATCTAATGACCATTTTATATTTTTAGGGATAGTTTATTGACCATTTGTATACTTTACCCTATTTATAACTATTAATCGAACAGAAATCCTCTATCATTTCTATATCTTTATGTATCCAGAAGCATTTTTTATTCTAAAGAATATAGCAGACATACTTCTATTCGTATAGTTTTGGACCTTCCAATCCATCTTTTCTCTATCTATTCTACAACCAATTTACATTTATCGAATTTGAAAGGGTCAAAAGAAATGGTTTGATCATCTTATTTTGATTTCTCAGACTGAGAGATGCTTGAATACTAAAAAATTAGATTTATGGTTAAAATTTAAGAATAATATGTAAGATTTATGATTTAAATTTTAAGATTATGATTCAGATTTAATGTTGAGCAACAAAAAAGACATGTTTTTTTGTTCACATGTGTAAGGTTCCTTTCCTTTTTCGAACAATAAGGACAAAAACAAATATGAGAAAGATTCCAACAGCTTTTTATAAGCATCTAGACTGAAATTTTCGGTTACTTCATCCGGAAACAGTGAAAAAGAAGGGGGGAAATGAGAATGAAAATTGTACTAAGCTTTTTTTTTTTTTTAATATACTGATGTGATTATATAGTAATATATTTTTATGTTTTTTTAATTTTTTAATAAGATATACACAACTTGCACATACAATGTTTGAACCTGAATCTTTTAAGATAAACATTATCATCTTTTTCACTAAAATCACTCGTTGAGTTCTCGTACTAAGCTATTTTAAAACTGGTAAAATTAAACTTCTTACATGTGTAGAAAACAAACAGTGATCTCGAGCCTTGCACCTCTTCTCCTAACCAGTTAAACTTGTAGTGGGAAGTTTCAAAGCATCTTTTGAATTTTGCTACACATATAATTATTGCAAATATTTGGTCTACCATATTACTCCATATTGAGATTAGGGTTTAGAGTAAAATCAATTATTACCATGTTATAGCATTGGTTCAATGATTAGCTAGACATGTGTATAAGAATCATGTTAAGTGGGAAAATAACTAATATCATTATTTATGAGAAGATTAACATGGAGTTATCATTTATCCCAACTTCTTAGTTGACCTCTAATTGTATCATTAATTAGTTTAAAGTAGATATACATAATCAAGGACGAAGCAACAAACGGTAAAAGAGATTATTAGACGCATTCGAACATTTGATTCCTTTGGTCGGAATGTAAAATTTTGTTATTTGATCGAGAGAATGTAAGATTACATAAAATCACGTTTACTAAATTGTCATTATAACATAATTTGTTTTAAAACTACAAATATAATTTTATATTAAGCTTAATATTTCATGCATCGGCAGCTTAGGAGCGAAATTATTTTTAACCCTAACCTCTATTTGAACGACTATAAACTCTAAATATAAACTCTAAATCATAAATCATAAAACATAAAAAAAACCCAAATAAGAGATATGATATAAAAATAAATCTGCTATATACCTTGTCTTTAGTAAAAAGACCACTATTGACTATGTATCTTCCGAATTTAAAGCATTCGCCCAAATCCCTCAACTCATTACTTTGCCCAGCAATTTATAATTGTGTTTCACTTCTTTATAAAATTTTAGTAAGATATAGATGGAGTCAAAGTGGGATTTAAACATTTAAATCCTATTACAGTATTTGTTTAACGTCATTAAAGTGTGCGTCTATGGCGGCATTTCCCCAAAAACGCCACCATATATCAGTCTATTGCGGTGTTTATTTAAAAAATGACGCTATATATACAATTTAATGGGGGTTTACTCGAACAACACCGCTAAAATTTTATTTTGCTGTAATGAAAAATGTAAACTCAGATAACTTAAAGGTTAAAGGGTACAATAGTCCAAAACTTCAGGTTACGTATGTAATCCTTAGTTAAAGGAGGAATTGATATTTACATTACACTCTATATTTCATAGCCTAGACAAGGTTACGAATGTAAGATTACAACCTGGTCGAAATTTTCACCGTCAAAACAAGGTTATTTTATAACGAAATATTATATCACATTTTGTAATATTTTTTTATAAAGCCTAATTTTAATCTTAATTTTACATAGAGGGAAGAGAAAACTCTAAAGGAAGAAAGTGGAGCTTCTGCTGAGTCTAGAATCCATGACCTAAAGGAAAATGAGGAAACAATGATGAACAACTTGGTCAACCGGTCAAATATGTTTGCTCTATCACATTTTGTAATTTTAGATAACATAAATACAATACAATCGAATTGAATTGAATCGTATCGTATAAATAAAAAAAATATTTAAATAATTAAATGATCCGATTGATGGTGAAAACAGCCAACAGTGTCATTTTAAAAAAATGAAAGACAGAGGAAAGGAGCAGTTGTGAGTTCAAAATCCAAAACAGTGGAGAAGGTGAAGTCCATGTAACACTCTCCCCATTTATGGAAATTTTACTGACTAAAAACAATATCAAATCTCAATGCGTGCACGCAACGAAGCAGTTGGCCCCTATCTCTTCCCTTAGCAATGCTCCACAGTTTATAGGCAAAATCAATTAAACATATCCTCATGTTAAAAAAGAAAAAAAATCAATATACCCCTGAAAATATTTAATTAGACAAATAACTCATTCTAAAATTATTTAAATAAATTTTTCCTTTGTAGGACGAATTTGTATCCAGAAAAAAGCGTTAAATTCACGTTTAACAGAAAGTGACTTTCATCCGAATCTACGTTTTAATTTCTCGGAGAATTAGCATTTAGTAAGATGCGAGTTTAGATAATTATAAGAGGTATATTCATTTAATTTAGCCCAATTTATGCACTCGAATTTTAATTTTAAATCGACAATCACCTAATAAATATTTAAACTCAAAAAATGAGGAGCAAAACATAAAATTAAATAAGTTTTTTTTGTCTCATATTGTATGAAATTGAATCCCGTGTGGGAACATAGTACATCTTTATTTAATAAAAAATAGTTTTTTAAATTTTATTTATTATTCATTGCCAAAAAAAGTTAACATCTAAACTAATTATAATGAATTTAATTAAAGGTAATACTA
Organism: Hibiscus mutabilis; assembly: GCA_019671005.1. Classification (NCBI taxonomy): domain Eukaryota; kingdom Viridiplantae; phylum Streptophyta; class Magnoliopsida; order Malvales; family Malvaceae; genus Hibiscus; species Hibiscus mutabilis. Next base: position 18,366,969 of record CM033756.1, on the reverse strand, counting down.
TTTCATTGACAAATAATGTAACTACTATTTCATTGAAAAATAATGTAACTTCATTACTAAAAACATTTTCCACCAATAACATTCGGTTGATCTAGCGAGATGAGACATTAGATCCCTTAAGCAAGATCATGAATTCGGATCTATATATTATAAATGAAAAAAACAGAGTTAAGAGGATTACCCTCATATTGAGTCTCTGCAAAATTTGATACGAATTAATAGACTAATAAGTCGTATCTCGATGATCGAACAAAAAAACATCTTACAACATGAGAGAAGCTCTCCAAGGAGATTCAGAAACCAAGAGAGTGGACAAATCCCATTCTGAGTCATTTTAGCAACAGATGATGCACATTTTCAGTATCAACCAAGAATTCCCAAAGTGGCAAGGATGAACTTGACAGGCTCTTTACTACCCTCATATTGTCACTTTCAATCATTCAATTAAATTTAATATTATGAGTCAAGTTACATCAACTAAATTAATTACTACAATTATAACATAAAAATACTAGCAAGGATACTTGTATATTTCAATTTTAAATATAAATATATTTTTAATAACCTATTATTATTTAAAAGCAACAAAAATTTGTAAGATGTCTAATTATATATATTAAAATATTTTCACTTGCATACTGTGCCAAATTTAGTATCAATCAATAATTTGTAGGTAATATTAAGATATATTGTACTTTTTATTAGAGGATTTATATTCGAACTTTTAAAAAGACCTTATTAGGGGAGTCTCCAACCTCAAACTTATACCATAAAATACATATGAAAATAACAAAAAATAAACAATAAATGGATTTTTTTGAAAAAAAGGTTAACCAAAATTTACAAATATAAATATTATTTTATTATTTTAAAGTTTAAGGGATATTTTAACACTCGATTAAAAAAACAATTAAGCACATCCGGAAAAAAACCCTAATTGAACCATCAAAATTGAAAATTTTAATAATTAAACATTTTTGACCAATAGCAACCGTAATTAATTGTTATTGTGCTAATGTGACAATTAAAGGTGTTGATATGACATTTATGGTGCTAATGTGACAATGCTTAATTTATTTATTTTAGAAAGTTTGATAGTTGTCAACAATCTTTAGAGTACGCGGTTAAAGTTCTCAGTTGACATCCTCATCTTTTCCTAGGTTGTAGGGTCAAGACCCAGTATGAGCAAAATATTAAAAATTAAGAAACTATTAATAATTAGTTTTTAGAATTATTAAAAATAAAACTTTTATTAAAAATTAAACATTTTCATCGAAAAAGTCTTCGATCGTCTTTTGTTAGTGTGAGTCTACTAAAATTCCATGAACATATATTTGAATGAAAACAAGGAGCATTACATTAGAGTAACAATGATTTTTGGGTTACTTCCTCTAGTTTAAAAATCATGGGAGACAGTTTACACCAAAGTGATATTCACGAGTCTTATATTAAATCTCAATTTTGATTTATTAATGAGAACCAATTTGATGCAATAAGGTTCTATCAATTTTACCATCAGTGTTAAATTGTAGGGGAAAATGTTAAATTGTAGGGGAAAATCTCACAAGTCATTGTTGCTCTAATACATAACTAAATTCATTAAAAATATATTTTAAAAAATACATCAGACTTAAGTTGTTGAGGAACTGTCGAAGATTTGTCCAATAAAGATATTTTAATCTTCTACATTTTTGTATTATTTATAGGATAATTATTCCATACAAAAGCGGTGAACCAACAAGTTTTCACAAGCGTCTTAATTTTAAGGTTTTGAGTTAGATTTATAGTTTAGAGGTTATGGGTTTAGGTTTATTGGTTTAGAATCGATGGATTGTGGTTAGAATTTAGGGTTTATAGGTTATGGGTTTAGGTTTTGTGGTTTATAATTGATGGGTTGTGGTTAGAGTTTAGGGTTCATATGTTAAAATCTAGATCCTTAACCTATTGTCCTAAGCTCCAAACCCTAAATTCTAACTCTAACCTTAAAACTAAGACGTTTGTGAAAATTTTTTGGTTCACCGCCTTTGCATTAAATGATTTAATGTTTATAACGTATATATTGGGATTTTTAGACATTTAATACATTTAGATAAATCTTTTTTAAAAGAGAAAAATTTTAATACATATGTCATGCAAACTTCAGTTTACACGGACGTTTTAGTTTTAGGGGATAGGGGTGTAGTTTAGGGTTTAGAATTTAAGATTAATGTTTAAAATCTAGGGTATAAGGTATAGAGTTTAGTGTTTAGTTTCTTAGGATTATGGTTAGAAATTTAAGATTTGAGTTTTATAGTGTAAATATGCAGCTTGTGTAAAATTAATTTTACACAGCCTGTGTATTTACACTATAAAAACCCAAATCCTAAATTCCTAACCCTAACCCTAAAAAACTAAACCCCAAACATTAAACCATATACACTAAATTCTAAACACTAATCTTAAATTCTAAACCCTACAACCTAAACCCGGAACTAAAACCCTAACCCCTAAAACTAAAAGGCACGTGTAAATTAAAGTTTGCACGACCTATGTATCAAAGTTTTTTCCTTTTAAAATTATCATAATGTCTGTTTTTTTATTTTATAATTTAAAAAATACATATATGTTTTTAAATTTTTAATAATATATTAATTTTTAATCTTTAAAATCTTTTCAAGTGTTTTTACATTTTTTCTTAAGGATCAAATAAGCATTCAAAATTTTAAAAAATCAATTCTAAGTCCTTTTGTAACGTTAACAATCAAACACATGTAAACTATTACGTCAGTAGCGTTAATTGTTACGATAACACTATAACTATCAACAATGATTTTTGTTAGTCAATTGATGTATTTTTCAAGTCTGACGACTTAATTAAGTGTGATTTTTATGAAGATGATCAATTGGTATTTTAAAAAGGTTAAAAGGGCTAAAATGAACTCAAGTCTATTTTTAAAACATTATATACATTTCATTATCTGTCATGATTATTTCTTTTTAGTACTCTCAGTGCTGCATACTTAGGTTTAATCAGACTTGAGGTAAATAAAGTTATTTATTTAATTTCACGTTTTGTTGATCAAATTGAGACACTTATTATTATCTCTATTACCTAAAACTAGGGATTATAATCAATCATAGTCATACTACCAAGTCTTCAAGTTTTACAATCTCGCCATCCATTTTTTTCTTTTGATTTTTTAATATTCTAGTCTGATTAAATTACATAATAATATCTACTTATCTCTCTTAGTCTTTTGAAAATATACACGCTATACAAATAAATTGTTTAAATTTGGGTCTTCTAATAATAACAATATTTCATTTTTAGTGGGACCACTCAATGAATTCATTTCTTTTTTATTTTATGTGTTTTTTTTTCAGTGAAAACACATTATACAGTTGGTGTTTACAATAAGAGTTATATTTTGATACTCAAGCCGTATAAACAAAATACTACACAACTCTTCTTTAAAATCTAAATTCTAAATTACTAAACCAAAACTCTAACCTTAAAACTTAAAATTTAAAATTTAACCCTAAATACTAAATTTTAAAACTTACAACCTAAACTCTAAACCTTAAATCTAACAAATTTGTGTAAACTTTAGTTTTACAACTTGTGTATCAAAGTTTTTTCCTTACAATAATTGATTTAAAATATTTATTTAATGGAAATGAAAAAACAATTAATCACTAATTCTTTTCTACTCGATTATAGAGAGTTTTTCATTGAATCTTTCGACTGTAAAAATTACAAAATATCATTTGATTTTAAAAAGTAAAACCATTATATTTCTTCGAAAAAAGTAACACAATCCAAGTATATTATTTATCTGTTATATTTCAAATATTTAGAGTTAACTTGAATAATATGATGCTTATATTTTTATTTTTGGGTTTAGGATTAAATTGACACTATTTAAATGTTGAGAGTTGTTTTCTAGGCAAAAAGATAATTCTGGCCCTTAACATTTATAAGTTTTTTCATTTAGGCCCTCATCCCTTTTTTAGTGAAATTTATTCTCAACCTTTTAAAAAGGGTTAGATTTGACCCTCAAACCTTTCAAAAAAGAATTGAATTGTGAAATTATTAATAAAAATACTAATTAAAATGTTTACTTTTTAATGTCATTGATATAACATCCTATCTAGCCGTCCAAGTATTCATGCATTTTTTTATTTTTTAAATTATTTTTGTCATATAAGACATATAGTATGACATTAGCATGAAGTGCATGTAAGCTACCACATGATCTGACACCTCAAAATCCTTGACAATTTATTGTTTTGCCAACATTTTCCTCAAAGAAAATATTTTTTAAAAGGTTGATGATCAAATTTAACTAAGAATAATAAGATCCAATTTGACAAAAAAATGTAAACATAAAGGATTAAATTTATATTTATACATTTTTAGCAATTAGGACGAAATTAAAATAATGTATAAACATCTTATGACTAAATTTATTATTATACTAATTTTATTAATTGTAGCAACATAAATTAACGGTTGAGGACCATTTTTTATGTTTTGATAACTCAAGTCACACGTTTATAATTTTTTAAACTTGATAGGTCCAACTAAATAATTACCAATAGTTGAGTAACTATTTGAGTAATTTACCCAAATAAAAAGAAAAAGAAAAAAGATGGAGTAAGTATTCAAGTTGGAAATAATTTGTAAATGAAATGGGAGTCCTCCATTCAATGATTAAAGAAATACATACACTTGTTATCAAATCGAATATTAATATAACACTCTAATAATTTGTACCACGTAAAATTCTGCGTCGCTTAGCGTCAAACAACCCAAACTTACTGAGACCCAAAATCTTCAATCTTGGACTGTCTGAAAGGGAAGCGATGTAGGGAATAGGAACCTATAATCACAAAGGGGGGCACAGGCCACTCTCTGAACTGAAGATCTCATTGATTCCTTCCTGCACCTGCACCAGAGATGTAGATATACAGAAAGCAGGATCCTATTTCTTATTCTAACTTTGAAACATATCAAAATCAGGGTTTCTTTTCAGTTAACAAAACCTTATACTCATAAATTTACATATTTCTTTTGCATTAAAATGTGGTTTTTTTATGTGTCAATGCATATAGTCAGTACTCAGTAGTTATCTTCCTCCCAATGCATCTTCAGTTTACTCCAGCTGTGTCTGTGTTTGTATTTTAGGTTTAGATTAGGTAAAAAACTAGTATTTCCTTCTCACTGTTTTTATAGGTGAAGGACAAACATAATTCACAACCCTTTGTGCCTATATTACTATTTTTTTAACCTTTTTACCACAATTCTTTTCCCAAATACTTTAGGATATAAAAATTATACTTTTAGCCACTCTTAAAAGTAATTGTTTAATTTAAACCAATTTAAAATAAAATTTTAACATTCCCCACTCCAGAATTTTATAGTATTATCTCGCCCCTACTCTAGTTTCTTGCCTTTCTCTGTTCCTGGAAACTATAAGTCTAGTATAATTACATTTTTTTTTTACAACTTTTACCTAAAAAGAAGATATGAGAAATTTGCTCATAATAAATTACGAATAATTTAAATATTGCACTGAGAAATAATTAAGCATTGTTGAATTTTGGGTACTTTAAACATTTTAGAAGCATTTTTTTTAAAAATATTAATCCTCGTTTTCCTAACAATAGACACAAATGGTCATTAAGGTCATATTTTTTGTTGCGTTTGGAGGGCCAAACTAGCTTTTATATTCAAAAAAATTTAGAAACAACAAAAAACAAGCAGCTTTTAAGTGTCAAAATCTTAGTTTGCCCCCTCAAACTAGCTTCTCAAACCTTTGTTTGCCAAAAACTAATTTTTCTAGCTTTTGCAAAATCTTGATTTGGAGAGCTCAACAAAAAATAAAGCCTAAATCATAATCATTCATATGGCTGGAAATTTTTTCAAGGAAAAGGTAAAAAATGAGAGACATAATGCATGCATTCAAAATAGTATGGTTAAAAAAAAAACAATATAAGAGATCCATTGATTGCCATAGTGACTAAAATTGTTCATATTATCATATCTTGTATGTGTTTAAATCCTGTTATGAGAATATAAAACCTTTCCATTTAATAAAAAATAGTATAGGTTCTATTATTAACCTTTCGTTTTGGTTCTATTACACCTATTATATGTAATAATAATCCATTCCATTTGCATGATCCCTTAATCACATTTAAAACCATAAGAAAAGAACAACTTTTAATTACCTCTAAAGAGCCGAAAACATATATATATATATATTTATATTCAATTCTACAAGCGCCTTAGTCGGATGGTTTATTATTAAAATTTAGAATTTAAGTGTTAAGGGTTTAGGTTTAAATATTTAGAATTTAAAGGCTTATATATTATATATTACATTTTACACCTTTTTAGAAATTTATTTAAAAAATGTCTCTATCATCTTTTCGGATTTAAAAAGTATAGTAAGTAATTGTTTTGTAGTTTTTTCTTCTTCTTCAAGAGTTGTCTTTGGGGATTGTTTTAGTACAACCGTCTGATTTTTTCCTTTTTCTTTGCGTGTTTTTTTTTTGTTTTGTTTTTAGTTTCAAATAAATATCTATTTGTTTTAACTTATTTTTTCGTACATCTTGTCGCATTTGTTCGTTTGTTTCTATGGCACAATTTTTTATATCTTGTGAAACAGTTATATCTATCTTTATGGTAATATGACGTTTGTATAGCAGTCGCCCCGATGCACACTCTAATCATAAAAGGTCGATGATTTAATATGGTTAGATATTTTTCTTTGGTAGTTTATTAATGCGGTTAGAACCGTTAACAAAACAATAAGCAAGATTTATTTTTTTGGTCTTCCCTCACTCATCAATATAATGTTTAGTTGAAAGAGACATTGAAATTTTCATGATTGTTGAGTTTCCTATAGGACATGAATGACATATTTAAGAGAATGTTCAATTTATTTATTTTTTTAAGTTCTTTGTGCGACAAATTTTAATATTCTTTTTTAAGAGTATTTTTAGTATACTTATCTCCAAAATTCTTTTATAATTTGAGTGTATTATAATTTTCTTAATTTTAGTAAAATTCATTTTTTTTGTTTTCATTAAAAGAATAACATCATAAAATAAAAAACCACCTAACAATATACTCGATGTATATCTATATCGAGCAATAAAATAAAATAAAACTGGGTAAACCGATGTCCAAAAAATATATACCAACCAGCTTGTTTTTTCTAAATATCTAAATGCATATTAAATGTCTAAAAATGCCAGAAATATGTTATACCATTTTTGTTTTCATTTTTAGTTAACAATAAAGTCCCCACCCTAAGAAGACCTAAACCCAATAAAATTGGTAAAAGCAAAACTGATATTACTAAGAAATATACACACCTACTAACATAATTCCATAACAAATGCCATTAAATTATGGCATTAACCTTCCCAACCGCCCCCTTTAATCTTTTAAATTTAATAATTCGACCATTTAAAGATTTTGGCTCCAATATTAATAATTCCTAACCAAAAGAATGTCCTACTACCAATAGATCTTATTATATAAAAGTTATACTATTTTGTTTATATGATTTTTCACAAAAATAGCCAAATGATTTATTTGAAAAGCTCAACCCACGCGGGCTACGTTGGCAACAGTCTCTGACACACGACTTGTTTGCCAAAAACCTCCTCCACTCACTCTCTCTGCCATTTCGATTCCTCAAGCTTCAGTCTTTCGCCCCTTGTCTGTTTTATTCATATTCTCCTCTTTTTATTGATGTCTTTATCAGTGTTTCTTCATTTCACCCTGTAAGTATCTGTTGTGCTTGGGGGAAAGCTCACTTCTTTGGCCATGGAGTTCAAGCTTTCGTTTCAGTTCCTCTGTTTTCTTCCCCATCTGTTGATGTTGTTGTTATTATCGGGAGCTGTTGGAGAGCGAAACCCAGAAAGGGAAGCTCTCATTTCCTTCAAAACAGGGCTTCGGAACCCTCACCTCCTTTCTTCATGGAACCCAAAAGTCCATCACTGCGAATGGGATGGTGTCGTGTGCCGACTCGGTCGAGTCGCCATGCTTGCTCTTCCTTCTCGGTCTTTGACGGGTCCACTCTCTCCGTCTCTTTCCTCCCTCTCCACCCTCGCCGTCCTGGACTTGTCGTCCAACTTTTTCTCTGGCCAAATACCGGTTGAATTCGCTGAGTTGGCTATGCTCCAGACTCTCAAACTCGGGTCCAATATTCTCACCGGGAAAATCCCTCCGGAGCTAGGCTGCATGAGAACTCTTCGAACGCTTGAACTTTCCACCAATGGGCTCAGTGGCACAGTGCCGGCTCAGCTTGGGCAGTTGACTCAGTTGGAGTTCTTGGACCTGGCTAACAATTTCCTTTCAGGTTCCCTCCCTTTAACTCTCTTCAAAAACCTTCAGTTTTTAGCCTCTCTAGACATTTCCAACAATTCATTCTCCGGTAACATCCCGCCGGAAATCGGTGACCTTAGAAACCTGACCGCCCTCTACATCGGCAGTAATCAATTCACTGGCCAATTGCCACCACAAATTGGTAAACTTTTACTGCTTGAGAACTTCTTTGCACCCTCTTGTTCCATAACAGGGCCTTTACCCGAAGAACTATTCAGTCTAAAGCTTCTTACCAACCTTGACCTTTCATATAACCCATTGAAATGTTCCATCCCAAAGTCTGTAGGAAAGTTGAAGAATTTGAATATTTTAAACCTTGTTTACTCTGAGATCAATGGCTCTTTACCAGCTGAGCTTGGGAACTGCCAGAAGTTGATGATGCTAATGCTGTCTTTTAATTCGATATCCGGGTCTTTGCCTGAAGAACTTTCCAACTTGCCTATGTTGACATTTTCGGCTGAAAAGAATCAGCTCTCTGGGCCATTGCCGTCTTGGCTTGGGAAATGGAACAAAGTGGAGTCCTTGCTGCTTTCAAGCAACCGATTTTCGGGTAGTATCCCACCTGAGATCGGGAGTTGTTCGATGCTGAAGCACCTTAGTTTGAGCAATAACAATTTGTCGGGTTGGATACCGAGAGAGTTATGCAATGCGGAATCACTTTTGGAGATTGATCTTGATGGTAATAGCCTTTCGGGTACCATTGAAAATGTGTTTGTGAAATGTACAAATCTCACTCAGTTGGTTTTGCTTAGCAATCGCATCAATGGTTCTGTGCCCGAGTATCTTTCGGAGCTTCCATTGATGGTTATTGACCTTGACTCCAACAATTTCACTGGTACGATACCTGTGAGTTTATGGAGTTCAAAAAATTTGATGGAGTTTTCTGCTGGAAATAATATGCTAGAAGGTTCTCTGCCGGTTGAAATCGGCAATGCTGTTACATTGCAGACCCTTGTTCTGAGTCATAATCGTTTGAAGGGCAGTATACCTAAGGAGGTTGGCAATCTCTCAGCTCTTTCTGTGCTTAACTTGAACTCAAATTTCCTAGAAGGGCATATACCATCTGAAATTGGAGACTGCAAAGGGCTGACAACGTTGGATCTTGGAAACAACAATTTGAGTGGATCGATCCCGGTGGAACTTGCGGATTTGGAACTCCTGCAATGCCTGATTCTTTCTCACAGTAATCTATCAGGTTCGATCCCTTTGAAACCATCATCGTATTTCCGTCAGGTTAATATACCTGATCTAAGCTTTGTTCAGCACCATGGAGTGTTCGATTTGTCGAACAATAGATTGACTGGTCCAATACCTGAAGAACTGGGGAACTGTGTGGTGGTGGTGGATCTTCTTCTCAACAACAATATGCTTAGCGGCAAGATTCCTGGATCACTTTCTCAACTGACAAATCTTACAACTTTAGATTTGTCTGGAAATTTGCTAACAGGTTCAATCCCTGTTGAATTTGGTGTCTCACTCAAGCTTCAGGGCTTGTATTTGGGGAACAACCAGCTTACTGGAGCCATCCCTGGAAGCTTAGGTCGTGTTGATAGTTTGGTGAAGCTAAATTTGACTGGCAATAAGTTATCTGGTGTTATTCCTGCAAGTTTTGGGAACTTGAAAGAGCTCACTCACTTGGATTTAAGCCGTAATGATCTTACCGGTGAGCTACCTTCTTCGTTGTCCGAGATGCTTAACCTGGTGGGGTTATATGTTCAGCAGAATAGGCTCTCTGGTGGGGTAGCCAATCTGTTCTCCAATTCCCTGTCATGGAAGGTTGAAGACATGAATTTGAGTAACAACATTTTCAGTGGACACTTGCCACGCTCTTTGGGCAATTTGTCTTATGTGACTTACTTAGATCTTCATGGGAATATGTTCACCGGTGAGATTCCTTCAGAAGTTGGCAACTTGATGCAACTCGAATATTTTGATGTATCTGGAAACAGATTATCCGGACAGATTCCCGATAAAATATGTGCGCTGTTCAATCTATTCTACTTGAATCTGGCAGAAAACCAGTTAGAGGGTCCTGTACCCCGTAATGGTATTTGCCAAAACCTGTCAAGGGTTTTACTTGCTGGGAACAATGATCTTTGTGGCAGAATCATGGGATTAGAGTGCCGGATCACACGTTTCAAGAGACCCTCTTTGTTAAATGCTTGGGGGCTCGTTGCGATTGCAGCTGCAACTGTCTCCATCGTTTTTACTTTGGCCTTTGCTCTACGGCGATGGATTATGAGTGGCAATCAGCAAAGTGATCCTGAAGAAGCTGAGGAAACTAAACCGAAAACCTTTATAGATCAGGAGCTGTATTTCTTGAGCAGCAGCAGGTCGAAGGAGCCGCTGAGCATCAATATAGCGACGTTCGAGCAGCCACTACTGAAACTGACCCTTGGCGACATCATTGAGGGAACCAGTCACTTCTGTAAGACAAATATAATAGGAGATGGAGGGTTTGGAACGGTTTACAAAGCTAAGTTGCCTAGTGGGAAGACTGTTGCGGTTAAGAAGCTAAGCCAGGCAAAAACACAGGGCCACCGAGAATTCATAGCCGAAATGGAAACCTTAGGCAAGGTAATGCACCAAAACCTTGTCCCATTGCTTGGATACTGTTCTTTTGGCGAGGAGAAGCTCCTTGTTTATGAATACATGATCAATGGAAGCTTGGATCTTTGGCTGCAAAACCGCACTGGAGCTCTCGACATCCTCGACTGGTCTAAACGATTCAAAATTGCAATAGGTGCTGCTCGGGGATTATCTTTTCTTCACCACGGCTTCATCCCTCATATCATCCATAGGGATATCAAAGCCAGCAATATCTTACTGAGTGCAGACTTTGAACCCAAAGTTGCAGACTTCGGGCTGGCCAGACTTATCAGTGCCTGTGAAACTCATGTTAGCACTGATATTGCAGGGACTTTGGGTTACATCCCACCAGAATACGGCCAGAGCGGTCGGTGCACTACAAAGGGTGATGTTTATAGCTTCGGTGTAATCCTACTGGAACTGGTGACCGGAAAAGAGCCGACAGGCCCTGATTTCAAGGAGATTGAAGGAGGGAACTTGGTCGGGTGGGTGTCGAAGAAGATGAGAACGGGTCAAGCTGCTGATGTTTTGGATGCAATGGTGTTGAATGTAGATTCGAAGCAGCTAATGCTGAAGGTGCTGAGTATTGCTCAAGTTTGCCTGTCCGAAAATCCTAGCAATAGACCAACAATGCTTCATGTGCTGAAGCTCCTCGAAGGGATGAAGCCATGAAGGAGGATTAACTGTAGCTTCTGCTAGCAAGTGTATTTAACACTGGCTTGTTCAGTAATAATAATTACAAACAAGTTAGATTATGTATGAGTACGTTGTAAGAATTTCAGTTGCTAATCTAATTTTATTTTCATTATCTTCTGTTTTCAGCTGCAAAGTTGTATGTAGAAAATTATCACCTTAAATCAATCATTCCCCCTTTCTCTCTTCTTGCATGTTTCTTTAATTATATTGTCCGGCAGAGCAAAATTTGTTGTTTTTTTTTACAGAAATAAATTTAGTAGGGAAGGAAACTGATGCCAAATGATAAGAACCTAACATCATTGCACAGTTGGAATTTTTTTGATGGATGATATAATTATACTGTTGTATTCAATATACTTTAAGTAGTTTCTTTAATTTTATACCGATATAATTCTTTGTTTGAGAGTATAATATATCTCGTCATTGCATCCGATATTTATGGGTAATCAGATAGCCTTTAGTAAAATATGTTAGTTAATTTTTAATTAAGTGATAGACTTAATGATTGAAGCTTTTAAACTTGCCATATGTTATGGATTCGATCCCTTCAATACAAATTTTACTTTCGTAATGATTAAATTTAGGGTAAACTACGCAAAGTACTATCAAGATATTAAGGATGACATGTTTTTATCACTAATTTTTAAATTGGTTCAAATTTTTCATAAAACTTTATTTTTCTACTCGTTTATACCATCATACTGTGACGATCACGTCGTTTTGGTGTCGTTATTTTGACACTAAATGGCTTAAAACAGTGTCGTTTTGTTAGAGAAAAATATAAAAAATTATTCACACGATGGGATATGAACCTAGAACCTTTAAAATCAAAGGCAACCTCCTAACCACTAAATCAACTTAACATCTTTATTTTATTTTCAGTACAAATAATATATATTCAAAACTGCAATTAAGATTAATTCATTTTATTTTATTATATAAATAATATTACTCTATATAAATAATATAAATATATTATAAATAATAATAATAATATATTAATATATATAAGTAATAAATAAAATGGATTTATATCCAATACACTGACGTTGGAAACTTTTAGTTTTCACAAGTGCCTTAGTTTTAGGGTTTAGGGACTTAGTTTAGGGTGTAGAGGTTTAGAATTTAGGGAAATTGTTAGAATTTAGGGGTTAAGTATAGTATTTAGGGTTTAGAGGTTAGGGTTTAAGTTTTAGTGTAATATGTTGAGGATTTAGGTTTTAACTTATATATTCTAAATTTTAAACCTAAACCCAAAATTCTATTCACAATCCCTAAATTTTAAACTACTAAACCTAAACCCATAAACTCCACACCCTAAACTCTAAAATTAAGGTGCTTGTGGAAACTTTTAGTTTCCACAGTCAGTGTATCAAATAATTATCCAAATAAAATATTTATAATAAATAAAATTTTTTATATTATCAATAATATTAAATTTATAAATAAATATTCCCTTTGTCCCACTCAAAATGTCTCTTATTGACTTTTTAAAAGTCACAATTTTTAAACTTTGACCACAATTATTATAAATATTTTAAAAACTAAATTTTATAAAATATATATTTTAAAACTACTTGATTGAAAGTTTCTAAAATGTATTTTTCATATTTTTATCAATGATAAATTTTAAATAATAAAGAGTCAAAATTGAAAAAAGTTGACAAAAAAAGTCAATAAATGACAGTTTTTATGGGACATGGGAGTAATATGTTATTATAAAAACTAAAAAACTAATTTTAAAAAACCCCAAAATTTCCAAAATTAAAAAAAAACTCAAAATCTACTAGAACAGTAAACTCTAACCTATAAACCCTAAAACCCTAAATCACAAATCCTAAACCATAAACCCATTAGTAGCTAAAATGGATAGATTTGGGGTTTAGGCTTTAGGGTATTAGTGAATTTTTGAGTTTTTTTATTTTGGAAATTTCAGATTTTTAAATCAGTTTTTGTAATAATATATTATTTATTTATTTATATATTTTAATATTATTTACTTATGAATAAAATTTTAGAGTTTAAGGTTTATAGTTTAAGGTTGGAGTTTATGGGTTTAGGGTTTAAAGTTTTGGTGGATTTTGAGCTTTTTAAAAATTTCAAGGTTTTAAAAATTAGTCTTTTAGTTTTTATAATAATATATTTATCTATTTATATTATTTATAATATAAATTTTTGTATATATTTTAATTTTATTTATTATTTACATCTTAATATATCTATACTATTATATTTCTAATATATTTATATTAGAAATAATATATTTATATTATTTATATAGAATAATATTATTTATATTGTAAACTGTAGTTTGAAATATATATTATTTGTGTTAGAAACAAACAAAAATATTAAGTTGGCTTAGTGGGTAAGAGTTCACATTTGATTTTGAAGGTTCTAGGTTTAAACCCCATTGAGTGCATATTTTTCTATATTTTCCTTCAGCAAAACAATACCGTTTTGAGTCATTTAATACTATCAAAATAGCAACAACAAAATGACGTCATTTTAGTCTAACATCCAAATCATCACGTCGTGCGCTTCATTAAAGAGTTAACAACGCGGTGGTATAAACGAATTAACAAAATAAAATTTAAACCAATTAAAAAGCTAATGGTAAAAACGAGTCACCTTCGATATTACCTTTAAATTTATTGAATTAAATTCATACGAAAATAAATTTGAAAAAGAAGTAAAACCTCTTCTAGCGAACGGCGACATTAATTAACAACTTACCAAAACTAACTATCAAATCACATATGGTTAGGTTTAAATATAAAATTTTAAGCAAGAACGTTTGGCCGGTAGGTCAAATTGTATATTTTGTTCTTTCATATTTTTTTAGATTATAGGTTCTAAATTCACTACACTTCTTCCTTCCTTTAAAGTCCCCTTCTTCTCTTCTATAGGTATGATTAAGATTAAAATTATAATTTGTCAATATATATATATAAATAAGACTTCAAAATTTTAAAATCTCAATCTCCTTTCAAATTTTAAAAGTTTCAAAACCCACAAACAAAAGCAAACCTTGAGGCCTGCCACTGCTCCTTTCGACGGTCGGCTTTCCACCTCTAGTCGTCTTTTTTTACTCTTCACCTTCAGATTTTTCGATTCCCTCTTCCTTTCTTTGAATTAATGTTGTGATGCACCTGTTTGAGAGTTTTTTCGGCAATCACAACGTTTTGAGTCTTTTTTATGAGGTGGATTCGTGAGAGCGAACGTGAAGGAGAGAATTTTCTCTCTTTTTATCGTTTTTCTTTCCCTCGATCATAGGGTGTTTGGTCTGACTCTCTTGATGTCGACATATGATTGATTCCTGCCGTTTAAAGACTATTGTCTGAATTTCTGGCCCGACTCTTAATTTCTTCCCGCCCATCACTCTTCATCAACTTCTAATCTTGACGTGTTCTTTATGTATTTTTACTCGAGACTTATGCTTCGGTGACCCTCGAATTAACATACAGATAGATGACGCCGCTAGCTCTAGTTTATGCTTCGGTTTTTGTTCAGCTGGATGGCTTGTTGTGCCTCATCCATGTTGTTTTTCTGTTCTCTGGATGGTTTTGTCCAGTATTGTTCCGTGGATGGTTTTGTCCGGTATTTGTTCTGTGTGTTTTTGTTTTATTGCTCATGTTTGTTTTGTTCCCCATCCTCTCTCCCTTATTTTCTTTGTGTTTTGTTCAATTCAATGAAACCAACTTTGTTAAAAAAATTTAGATCTTGTAGGCTACGAACTATGTAATTTATTGATAAATTGTCTGATCACCTAGTCTTAACATGAAAAAAACCGTTGCATGTACGACCCTATTGTAATATAAATTGAAAGGTTTATTATAGAATCCAATACCTAAAATTGATATTTTTTTCTTAAATTGTTATATGATTTTTATTTTAAATTAAACATGAACTTAAAATATTTAAATTAATATATAATTTGTCATGTCACTTCAATAATTACTTAAATTTTTAATGTGGTTAAAATGATGATATTATTTAATGTCACATGTCACAACTTGATTAATTGTTAAGTGTTACACCATAATAAATTAAATATCAATAACCAATTGATCTAACGAGACGAGTCGTTAGGTCCATTAAGTAAAGCTAGAGGTTTAAATTCTGATATTATGAATGGAGAAAACTGGGTTATGAGGGTCGCCCCATAATGGACCTCTACAAATTTCGATCCGGATTAGTCGGTTAATAAGTTGGATACAAATAATTAAACTAGAAAAATAAATTGATTTGATTTTTTTCTAAGCGGTAGTATCATTTTGAGATAAAAAAAAGATTTTAAGTACAAATTTAAAAAGAATGGTCAACTTGTACCAATTTGTATTACTCCATAAATCAACTTGAAATATAATTGGATTAATAAATTGTTTCACGTTTCTACCAAATGGAAAGGCATAATTAATTTAAGTGGAAAGAAAACAAATCATATACCAATGATTTAACTTCACAATCAAACCAAAGACAATGAAAGCCAGAGAATAATCAATTAAATTAAGTCGAAGACCAAAAAAAATATTAAGTAGAGGATATTGATTGAAACATTGATTTATTTAATCAGAAAAAAATCTGGTTGAGAAGAAATATTCCGAGTTGCAGCCTTTTAGTTAATTCTATATTTTTTAACATCTAGTTTGAAATAAGTTTATATTATCCAAACTCATTCTCACTCCTAAATCGAAGAATATTAAATATTTAATTATACTTAATCTCATATTTTTGTGTATATTGTACCAACGACATGTCAACCGAATTAAACTCAATCGACTAATCAATTGTATATATATATTTTTTATCATTAGTCATTTATATATTTAAATATAAAATTTATATTCAATACATTGGTTGTGGAAACAAAAAGTTCCACAAACATCTTAATTTTAGAGTTTAGGGTTTAATATTTTGGTTTATAATTTAAGGTTTGTGGTTAGAATTTAAAGTTTGGAGGTTATTGTTTAGGTTTAGAGATTAGTGTTTAAGTTTAAACCTATAAATCTTAAATTCGAGCCTTAAACCTTAAATTCTATATGAACCCCTAAATATACCTCTATCTATACGTGTAATAAAACGTTGTACGATGTTTTAAGATTCTTCAATTTGTAAACAATATCAATTTTGTTTTGGTGGAGATTAATGTAGTTCTCTCTTATGTAAAAAAAAGAAGGTATAATATTCTTCGATAAGAATGGCCAATAAATAATGTTAATTTATTTGTTATAGAGACTGAATTAGTCATTTGTTATGTCAAACAAAAAGAAATAAAATATGGATGAAATGAAGAGAGGGAGAGAGATGTATTGGTGTTTAAAGTATTAAAAATATATTTTTTACATTCTAATAGTTGGTTTTAAGTATATATAATAAAAGTTGTCCCATGTTTCAAGATTTTTTTGGTTAATCGGACTGATAATTTTAGGTACGATGAGTTAACGATTAAGATTTTTATTGGACTTTGGTTATTGGTTAATTCAGTTTAAAATCAAGTAATTAACTAAAATTATTATATATTAAATATTATATATTTTTTGTCATTGAACTTTTAAAAGTTATAAAATGATCATTAAATTTTATAAAAGTAACACAAAATGATCATTAAATTTATTAAATCATTAAAAATGGTCATTAATTTTTTCAAAATTTATTAATAATTTATAACATGCAATGACCATTTTGTAATACTTCGATAAGCTTAATGATTGTTTTATAACTTTTTGAAATTTCGGTGACTAAAAAGATCATTTTAGCATAGTTTAGTTACTATTTGTGTACTTTACTCAAAAACTTATAACAAATTTTAGTTAATTCCAAAATCGACCGAATTAATCGTGTAATATCCCAAAATTTACATTACTGTTTAAGGGTCATTTAGTGCTAAGATAATTGCTTAAAAGCTTACTTAGTGTCTAAAATGACAAAATGCAAAAGTTAGGATTTTCTCAATTATGGATTGCAGAAAAGAAAATTCTGAGGTTTTAAGGTGTTATGTGATAGAGAGCGAGTAAAATAGATTACTCGCAAAATTTGGTAAAAATACAAGAGAAATTGGAATGGGAATTAAAGGTTAAAGTTTAGTGACCAAAATGATAAGTTTTCAAAACTTATATGGTACAAGTAAAAAATGAAAAGTTAAAGGACTAGAGTTGTAATTACTTAAAAGTTAGGAGTTTTTATCTCATAAATAAATAGAGAATCTAAGGATGTGAATCAAATGTGGAATTATTGGGATATTTCGGTTATTGGGAAAATCACAGTTAAAGTTTAAGTGGAATTCGGATACCTGGATCGAACTAGAAAATTATGAAAATTTTCCATATGATAGATAAAGGTTATAAAAGTCATTTCCAAGTGTTGGAAATATTTTTAGTTTGATTCAAGATGAATCCTACAGTTTATTTCAGAGTAAAAGGATTATTTGTCGATATATTGGATCGAATAGAAATTTTGGAGACTGATCCAAAAGACATGGAAAATTCATAAAATATTATTTTATGAATATTTTATTGTATTTGGTTGGATTCTAACTAGATTTAGTTAGAATTTTACAAAATGACAATTTTGAAATAAGCTAGTAAATAAAAACTAGTTGGAGGGCAAATTGGTCATTTTGCTCCAATGGCATTTTTGAAATATTTTAAAAGTTACAAGGGCATTTTTGGAAGAAGGAAATGGAAGATTTAATCTTGGCCCTTGATTGATGATAAGATCAATCTCAACCATTGGATTAAAAGGGCATTTTAGTAATTTCACTGTCTAAATGAATTTAAAATTCATTTATACAAGACAAGTGGCCAAATTGGATGAAAAAAAATATGATGACCATTCCTCATCCTCAAATTTCAAATTATGAGGGGGAGAAAGAAAGAAAAATGGAGAAAAATTTTACAAGTTCGATTCAATCCCCGAAAGTCGATTTTCAGGTAATCTCATCAACTACAAAGTTGTTCTACTCTTCAAGCTCTATATTTTGGTGTAAATAATTCATGGAAAACATGTTTGATTGATGAGAATTTTGCATAAGAAGAAATTAGGGTTTATGGAAAAAGTTTGGGGCTTTTGGAATTTTATGATTCCATGATTGAATTTAAGTTGAAATCAAGTTAGTATGATGTTAAAATTATGATATTGAGTTGGGATTTAAGTTCTACAAGTTTTGATTATTATGAAGATGATTAGGGTTTATGGATTCAAGTTTAATTTAGGGTTTGTGATGTTGAATTAATGATTTAGTAAGCTTGATTTATTGTTTGGAAGCAATACCCTAAGTTAATTTGATAGGGACCAATTCGACAATCTTAAATGTTAGAGGACCAAATCTGAATTTGTATGGAATTGGTGTGTATTTATGTTATTAAGGATGTTGGAGATGTGAAATTGATGTTAGAATGCTATACCGATGTTAAATTGAATTAGTGACCATTCGACAATTTTGAAGAATTTAGGGACTTGATTGTTAAGCTTGTATTTGAGGAATATTATGTTGGAAAATTAAGTCTAGTGATTTAAATGTTGATTTTGAAGTTTAAATCAACATTTTGGGTTAAATTGAGTATTCAGCTACTTTAGGGACCAAAGTACAAATTTTTAAAGTTTAAGTCCTAACGTGTAAATGATGAGAAATGTAAGGACTAGACTTAAAATTTTGGGTTGGAAGTTTAAAAGAGTCCTTAGGGACTAAAATAGATATTTTGGGAAAAGCTAGAAATTTAAAGAAAAATATTAGAAGTTGTGATTCGAATATAAAAAGCTTTATCGGTTAATTTTCTATATAATGGAGGGTTATTTTATTTACTTTCTATTATTGTACGTGGAATGAATATGTACTAACATGTACTTTAAATGGTATATGTTATATTAATGTAGATTCTGATATAAATCGAGATTGTATCAGTAGAAAAAGAAAAAGAAAAAGATCGGGAGTGACATTGAATAGTAAAGGCAACCTCATTACAAGGCTAAGGTGAGTGCATACATGTTTTACAGGGAGACTTGTGATAAGTCAACCTAAAAGATAAATGTTTTATATAGTATAACATAGTTTTTGCATGATAAATTATATTATATGGCATATGTTTATGCTTACAAATGTTTTATAGCATGATATTTAGATGAAAAGTTATTTGATATAGTTTTTAAATGGCAGTATACCATGAATGTTATAGAGCATATTGGAGTATGAACTACTCCAGTATGAAGATGTTTTACATGATATGAATTGTATATTGGTTGCTTGTCATTTTGCAGGAATTGATTTTAAAGTTGCCCTTGGTAATATAATATTGAGTTGAACAATATAGTGGTATACCATAAGAGTCACATTGTATCTAACACTTCATTGTGTCGACAGTATGAGACGTCGATAGTTTGCAACACTTCATTGTGTTGATATGGCAACACTTTATTGTGTTGATATGATTGCAACACTTCATTGTGTTGATAGTTCCCGATACTTCATTGTGTCGATAGAAAGGATAGTACTAAAATGTACACGACTCGTATATTAGTCACTTGATATTTACCTTGGGCTATATGATTTCACATGATAACTGTATAATTATACAGTACATGTATATGATTTTACATTACATAATTATTACAGTACAGGTACATGATTTTACAGTACAGAAATTCCTACATTACCGAATATGTAATTTAATGACTATCATGTTTTATAAATTATCATGCATTAGTGTATTATATGTCACTCATCTTATGCCTCACTAAGATATACTCAACGTGTATTTATGTTATACACGCAGGTGATTGGGATTAGTAGATGACAGCTTTTGCATCATCATTAAGTATAGAAGATAATCGACAGGTATTTCGGTAATAATGACATCCGTATTTTTTATATATGTTTAATAGTGGCATGTACTATATATAAATCGATCTATTTTATTAAAGTGTCTTAACTAGGTTAGTAAATATTTTATAAATCTTTTATAGACGGTAAGTGTGTTTACAATTTAATTATTATATGACTTGATTTGGCATATCCTATATGAGGCTAGATTCGACTAATATTAAATAGAATCATTTTTAATAAAATGATTTGTCTTAATATGATTGTATTATTTATGTAAAAAGTTTTATTATCGGATCTAGAGTTAATATTTTATTTCTGAATTGATTAAAGTTAAGCGTGCTTGAGCTAATAAAATTTCAAGATGGGTGACCACTGTGAAGTTTTCAAAAAAAAAATTAAATTACCCCAGTTTTTGATTAAAAGACTGTTTTAAAAGGTCGTGACATTTTCGACTCGTGTCTAGTATACGGTCACGGGAAGGGGTGTTACAAATCGAACCTAGTTCGGTTGATTTTTTTTAAACAAAGTTTGATTTGGTTAACGACAAAAAAAATAGTTAATAAATTTTAACTAATTCGGTTATGTCGATTAATCAAATTGACCAATTGAACAATCCTAAGCAAGTGATGCCGATTTTCTTTTTGCGGAGGATAATTTAGTTATTTCCTATGTAAAAGTTAGAAATAAATGTATAATTTTCTCGGTTTGAATGACAAGTAAGCAATGCTGAGGTTAATTTGGTCATCTAAAATGTAAAAAATAAATGAAATAGGGAAGAAATGAAGAGAGGGGAAAGAGAGCTGTATTGGTACTTTTTAAAGTATTAAAAATATATTTTTGTTGTGAATAAAATAAAGAAGAACAAAAAAGTAAGAATGAAAGAACAAAAAGATGTGAGAAATAGTGAGATTTGTATTATTTTCAATATAGACTTGTGTACAATGTCTTCATCAAATCATCTATTTATAAGCATAAAAAGTACATAATAAATTAAACTCTAATTAATGAAGATAATATTTCTAATGATAAAATAAATCAAATCCCCTTGATAAAGTTCTTATCATGATAGACTTTCACATAGAAAAATTTAGTGAAGGAAAAAGAGTACACACATCTTTGATACGCATAACATGTTGCCTCATTAAAAACCTTACCAAGAAAATCCATTGGGACAAAACCTCGGTTAAAGGAAAAAGAGTGCAATGCGTATTTACTCCACCTTATGAAAACATCACATAAGATCTTTGAATCTTCATAATTCAATCTTGAATATTATTTTTCTAAAGATCATGAGGGATGAAAATTTGGACTAATATGTTTCATTTTGCAATCTTTGATGTATCCACATTTCGATTGAGATATAAATTTTGCATTATCTTCGCATAAGATAGCTTGTATCTTGTGAAAGTAAATCACATATCTTTTGAATATGTTGGATCAATAGTCTTAGTCAAACACATTTTTGGCTTGCCTCATGCATAACAATGATTTCTACATGATTTAAGGATACATCAATTAATGTTTGAAGATCTAAAGGTAATTATCTTTGTAGCGTTTACATGGTATTTCCGTACCAACTATTATATGGTGTTTCTAAACCAAGGATTCATTTATCTTTCTTTCTAAGATAAATTTATTTACATCCAATAAACTTACTATCATTAGGGTGCTAATAGATATTCTTTATCCATATTTGAATCTTTTTTAAGATTTTTTCAGCTTATGTCCATTTATAGATAAAAACGTATATTTAAGTGCTCGGTCTTTAGGTCGAGACAAAACCCCATCTCAAGATTATTTTTCTCAAATACTTTCATTAAATGCTTTGAAAGCTTTCATTAAATGCTTTGAAAGCTCTACAGGATTTCTAATTATATTCAAATTACCATAATGAATCTTGATTCAAAATACATAAGAAAATCTGATCATTCTTATAGTATTTCCTCAATTAGTACCTAAGGCGATTATATCAGATGTGCCAAAATATAAATATTCAAGGGGCATATCTAAATAAATTTTCTCAAAAATATCCAAATACTTCTATATTTTAAATTCTTTAAGGATAAATTAGGATCCACAAAATAATTAGATGCATATAAAGTATTTCATAACTGTCAAATTAATTGCATCCACCATGAAGTAATTATATATTCTTCATAATTCAAGTCGTGTTATATCTCATGACTACTTATTTGTACCACACTCATTACACCTTTAGGTGTTTGGATTATTGGTCCAAAAACTTCACTTTTAGAAGTTCAAAGCGTCTTTTTATATTGGCCAATCATTTAAATATCTATAGATTTCTATACAAGATCATCGTTTTCTTTCTTTACTTCTGTAGAAGTATTCTATGTAAAATTGTTGTGGTGACTTTTTTCTATTTCGGTTCATTTCTTTTCTCGTATTGACATAACTTTTCGAGGTCTTTTTTTAATATTTATTTCAGGTACCTGAAACTCTTCTAGAGTTTTATTATTAGTTATGTCTTAAGTCTCTTCAGGAACACCCGCCTCCAATATATGGTCATCTCATACTATTTTTTATTTACAAGATTTTTGATCATTGGAATCAATTTTAACTATCATGTTTCATGCTGTAGCGATGTTTTTTTCTCGCTAAAAATGATGGTTTTTATTTGTTTGGAAAATATTTTCTTCCGCATAGGATTTTAAAAGAAACCCGTATTTTATTTAAAAATGGAGTCGCCATCGGCCACTTAGGTAGGCCGGACACCGTAAAAAACCAGAGATTTAAAATTGATGGGTTCGGGAGTCGGTTACGGATAGGAAAGGATTAGCACCCCCCACACCGCCCAAAATTGGTACTTTAATAATTACCGCTTTATTAATATTAGACTTTCCGGATTAAAGTGACGAATAAATTAAAATTTGGCTAAATGTGCGAGTAAATTTTAAAGGCCCCGTTATCCGAGAATAAAAGTCCAACCACTATCACTACGCCTGATACTGGCCCCGTTTACGCTCGAATAAAAGGGCACCGCATTGACAAAATATATGTTCGTTATGAAAACTTAAAAAACATGGCAAATATAAATAAATACATTGCGATAAAAATATAAATAAATACTAACATAATAAAATACTAATCTAAAAATACATACATAACTATTAATTTAACACATAAATAAAAACAAATCTAACATAAATAAAATACTAATCTAAAACATACATACATAAATATTAATCTAACTCATAAATAAAAACATATCTAACATAAATAAAATACTAATCTAAAACATACATACATAAATATTAATCTAACTCATAAATAAAAACAAATCTAACATAAATAAAATATTAATATAAAACATAAATTTAAAACATAATAAATACTAATCTAAAACATAAATAAACGTACAAACTAAAAAGCACAATTTTAAATTAACTACTACTTCATTGAATTATAAAAATTACAACATAAATAAAAAAAGAAAGAAAATATACCTAACTAGGAGTTCGAATGACGAACCCCAACTGAACCTCACCGAGATCTATCACGACCTCTCCAAAAAATTAACTAGATCGGATCCAAAATAGGATTCTGATTGAACCGGTTAGGACCGAGGGGACTGCCCCTTGGCCCTGGGCTAGCCGAGAGCACTGTTCTCTTATTCGGCCAGCCACCACTACCGATTCTCTTCAATTTCAATTCCAATTGCCCCCACCCCCATGCCTTTATATAGGCAATTGGGTGGTTGAAAGGGGTGACGTGGACCACCCAAAAACCACATAAATTTCCTTTTTTAATTATTATTTTTTTATTTTTTATTAATTTTATATTAATAATATTACTATTACAACAATACTAAAAATACTAAAACCCGGACAAAAATGAGTGATTACAGTTGCCCCTCTTTGCTTGTTCTTGTGAAACGAGAACAAAGCAAAGATCAAAATCACTCATTTTTGTCTTATCTGGCTGAACTTCTCTCCTTTTGACGCGTGTCTTCCTTCTTTGGTAGATCTTTTTTCTCTTCGGCGGAGGTCTTTTTTCTTGTCTTGATTGATCTACATTGTCACTTTAGGGAAGCAAAGCCTTCAAAATAGGGGTTGTTTGTTGGGGAAGCCAAACCGAGTTTCACTTGCTACATTATTGATAATAAGCTAATATCTAAAGAGAGTTCGACCCAGCTGCAACATCGACGAAGAGACAGGGTCTACAAAATTCGATCCAGCTGCAACACTGACGAGGAGGCAAGACTGATAGGTGAAAGTTCTGAAGTCTGATCCAGCTACAACTCTGACGAAGAGGCAAGATCAAAAAACTGACAATTTTTCTCTTTTTTTTCTCTCTTTTTGTTTCTTTTTTCTCTGCTTTTGTTTTTTTCATATTTTTTCTTTTTTCTTTTTTTCTCTTTTTTCTCTTTTTTCTTTTTTGATTTTTTCTTACAACATTGATAAAACTTGAAAGTTGGTGAATTTTGACCAAGCTACAACACCGACGAAGAGGCATGGTCTAAAGTTAGTAATGTTGATCCAGCTACAATACCGACGAAGAAGCAGGATCAAGAGTTAGTGAATTTGGTCTAGCTACAACGAATTTGGTCTAGCTACAACACCGACGAAGAGGCAAGACCAGAAGTTAGTGAATTAGGTTCAGCTACAACACCGACGAAGAGGCAGAACCAAAAGTTAGATTTGACCAAGCTACAACACCGACGAAAAGGCAAGGTCTGAAAATTTGATCCAGCTACGACACCGACGAAGAGGAAAGATAGGATAGTTGTTCTTTTTTGTGATCAAGCTACGACTCTGACGAAGAGGCATGATCAGAATTTGGTTGAAAGCTCATTTTTTTCATATTTTTGATTTTTTCTTCTTCTTTTTTTCTTTTTTCTTGATTTTTCCTTCTTTTTTCTTTTTTTCTTCTCTTTTTCTTTTTTTTTCTTTTTTCTTTTTTTTTCTTTCTCTTTTTTTTAGATACAACATTGATACAACTAGAAAGTTAGTAAATTTTGACCAAGCTACAACACCGACGAGGAGGCATGGTCTAAAGTTAGTAATGTTGATCCAGCTACAACACCGACGAAGAGGCAAGATCAAAAGTTAGTGAATTTGGTCTAGCTACAACACCGACGAAGAGGCAAGACCGAAAGTTAGTGAATTTGGTTCAGCTACAACACCGACGAGGAGGCAGAACCAAAAGTTAGATTTAACCAAGCTACAACACCGATGAGGAGGCAAGGTCTGAAGATATGATCCAGCTACGACACCGACGAAAAGGCAGGATCAGATAGTTTTCTTCTTCTTCTTCTTCTTCTTCTTCATTTTTTAATTTTCCCTTGATTTTTGCTTTTTTTCATTTCTTTTTTTTCTTCTTCTTTTTTCAATTTTTTTCAATTTTTTCTCTTTTTTTCTTTTCAATTTTTTCTTCTTTTTTCGTTTTTGGTTTTTTTTCTTTTTCTTTTTTACTTTTTGGATTGATTTTTTAGCTATAATTATAATAAAAAGGTAAACTCCGAGTAAAATTTAGGTCTAGCTGTAACACCGTCGAAGAGGCAAGACCTGGATAGGATTTGATCTGCTACACCACTGCCGGAGAGACTAGATCAGCAAAAAGTGAGATCCATTACACCACCGGCGTAGAGATAGGATCTGGATGGAAAATTTGATCTGCAACACCACCGACGGAGGCAAGATCTTCATTAAGTTGGCGTGCTACCACCGAGGAAGGCATGATTTGCAAGATGTTGGGTGACTGTGCCACTGACAGCGAGATAATAATAATTTTTTGGAAAAAATTGCCCGGCTTTTCTATCGACAGAGGGCATGATATAGAAAGAATTTTTGTTGGCATCCGTTACACCATTGTCGGAGGAATCAAATCCTACAAAAGAAAAAATATTGGTCAGTAATTGTCAAAGATTTTGTCGCTGATACCTTTTATTTTGGGTGTTTCCATCTTCTTCATGTTTGGCCTCCTTCAAGACTAGGGTTGGCCTTCTTGTCATTGCCCCCATGTCGAGGGTACTCAGTCTTTTTCCTAGACCTGTTATGTACAAGCAAGATTGCATGAATGTATCTAATGCATGTGTCTACCCTAAATGCATGGTGACTTTGGTGTATGCACTTAATCTAAATGTATGACGTTTGCAAAAATGATTTAATGCAAGATGAATGCAACTACATGCATGAATGTGGCATGATTTTTTCGATCCTCAAAGGGATGCCCCTGACTCCTCACTGGTCATGTCAGGATCTTGGTCTTTTGCATATGACGGTGCCCTAACCTCTTCTTGGGTTTGATCATCCATCTGGGTGCATGCCCTAACATTTTGTTCGTTCTTATGCCATTGTCTGAAATTGCTCTTGAAGTTGACACTTTGAGTGCTGATTCTGTTGCCCCCTAAGTTGGGTTCATAAATTGTGTGTTGGTTCATGGCAGCTCGTTACTATTATTATTTTGGATTAGATGCATTTTTGCAGACTGTGGTCAAAGATACAAGAGTTTGACTCGACAATGAATGCTGGACCTTGGCAAATAATGTCCCCGGACTGAGGCCTTGTTATAGGCATAATGTTTGTAAAAGATGTGGGGGTGCTTTTGGACATGCCCCAAGACCAAACTTTTGTAAGAGGCTTTGTAAGGTGCTAGATCGACTATCTTCGTTGTATTTAATGGGGCAACCCGAGGATTAGTTTTATTATTCTGAAAATGAATGCATGCAAAATGTGTCCTAAATCGATGCAATGCAAAATTAAGATTGTGATGATGTTGTGCAATGATGCAGGTGAAATCAATGCGATGAGAATAAAATGAAACGAGTTAGTACCAAATAAAACGATTAAATAAAACAAATAAAAATAGAGTAATAAAAAATTGTACATAAACAAGAAATAAGGCACCGGAGCCTAAATAGGGTGACTACTAATCGGGCAGAGTTTCACATGGCTCTAAAGGGTTGGCTCATACGGCTCACTATATGCAGTTTTGGTTCTAAGAGGTACCCGAATTGTCCTTGCTGTCCTCTACTAAGAGAAGCAAGGCCCCCGGTCATCACCCATTATAGGCTCATTTCAACCGGGTTCAATTCAGGGGGACCCATTCGCTTATACCCATACGAATGAACGATATCCTCACGAAAATATAAGGTACTCGAGCCCCGAAGGTACTTGCTAGGCCCATACGGGAGAACGATATCTCCACGAAAGCATTAGCGTTTTCCCCCCACTTAAAAAACAGGTTTATATGCCAAATTTTAAATGCGTTAAAATAAACGCGCAATTGTAACCGAATGTTAATTTAATAGTCACTTTAATCTGGAATTTCCGATATTAATAGAGCAGTAATTATTTGAAAAAGCTCGACTTTCATTTTTTTTTTGAAAAAAAAATTCCCAGCAGAGTCGCCATCTGTAGCGATGTTTTTTTCTCGCTAAAAATGATGGTTTTTATTTTTTTGGAAAAATATTTTCTTCCGCATAGGATTTTAAAAGAAACCCGTATTTTATTTAAAAATGGAGTCGCCACCGGCCACTTAGGTAGGCCGGACACCGTAAAAAACCAGAGATTTAAAATTGATTGGTTTGGGAGTCGGTTACGGATGGGGAAGGATTAGCACCCCCACACCGCCCAAAATTGGTACTTTAATAATTACCGCTTTATTAATATTAGACTTTCCGGATTAAAGTGACGAATAAATTAAAATTTAGTTATATGTGCGAGTAAATTTTAAAGGCTCCGTTATCCGAGAATAAACGTCCAACCACTATCACTACGTCTGATACTGGCCCCGTTTACGCTCGAATAAAAGGGCACCGCATTAACAAAATATATATCCGTTATGCAAACTTAAAAAACATGGCAAATATAAATAAATACATTGCGATAAAAATATAAATAAATACTAACATAATAAAATACTAATATAACATAAATAAAATACTAATCTAAAAATACATACATAACTATTAATTTAACACATAAATAAAAACAAATCTAACATAAATAAAATACTAATCTAAAACATACATACATAAATATTAATCTAACTCATAAATAAAAACATATCTAACATAAATAAAATACTAATCTAAAACATACATACATACATAAATATTAATCTAACTCATAAATAAAAACAAATCTAACATAAATAAAATATTAATATAAAACATAAATTTAAAACATAATAAATACTAATCTAAAACATAAATAAACATACAAACTAAAAAGCACAATTTTAAATTAACTACTACTTCATTAAATCATAAAAATTACAACATAAACAAAAAAAAAAAAATATACCTAACTAGGAGTTCGAATGACGAACCCCAACTGATTGTGATACGTAAGGACCGGCCTCTATTATATAGCTGCTTTGCCCTCGTCTCCTTGAGCCGTTTATGTTAATATTTCACAAAAGACAGTGGACGGTATTTAGCACATCAAAACCTAGCCATTTTGCTTATTTGCCAAAGAACAAATTAGGCGAAATTATGCACACGTAAACTCAAATACGAAAAAGTACAGATTTTCTTTTTCTTTATGCTTCAAAATACTATCTAAATACCACAAAGGGATATCAGAAGAGTCGGGTTTAAGTCTCGGACTGGTCGGTAGACTTCTGTCATCCAGCAGCTGGTCATGCAGATGACGTTACGGGCAAAGTAACAGTACCATCCTTCATGCTGACATCTTTGAAACCAGATCTTAAGGATGAAGATGAATCACTCTCCACACCATCATCTTCTTCCTCAAGTAAGGAGCCCTTACCTCTCAGTTCCTTTATCTTGAAATACTCATCGTAGTGTGCTTTTCGTTGCTCCTGAAATCTCTTACTACTCCAATCTGTTTAAGAATTTGATAAAAGTGGAAAAGTCGAAATCCATCAACCAAAGATCGAGACAAGATGATAAATTGTAAACTAGTGATGACCAAGAACACCTAAGATAGATATGGATGGTGGAGAGTGGTGAAAGGAGTTGTATCTTCATAATTATTTTGGATCTATGTATCGTGGACATGCCATTTAGTTCTGTTTACTTTCTCAACAAGTGAAAAAGCATTAGAGAATACCATGGGAATCATACAGATGATTCGAGACAAGCGAAAATGAAGGAAAGCTATAACCCTTGTCATGATGATAATGTTCAACATCATGAATCTTTCCAGACACAGCAGCATTTAAATCTGAACATTTCAACAATCAACCTCCCGCCCTTCCTCCCAAAAGAAAAATGTTCTAGTGATGATAAATTTCACTAGGAAAACAAGGGCTTTACCCATCAAAGGGCAGTTGCTAGAGCAAACCTCGTATCATCGACTGACAATGATTTTCAATCACTTTATCTTTTGAAAGATAAAATAGTCATTAAAGATACTACCCAACTTAAGGGAAAGTAAAACATTTGTAAATATGACACGGAAAAAAAGACAACTTAAAAGCATCGATAGTAAGAAAACCTTCTTCGTAATCCATAGCAGCACCAGCTTCATCGGCCAACGATGTCCAGCTACCTGAGCACCCAGTTGTTTTTCTACTACGTGAAGCCGCATCCTTCAAAGCAGAGTTTAATTCCTTTGCATCCATAGCATCATTGATACAATCATTGAAACTACGTCCTACAGGAGAAGACCCTATAAACAAAGATCAGATTTTATGGTGAGAAATGCAATTCTATTTTCGGGGGCACTCAACGAATGCACAAATAAAGCGGAAGCAAAACTAGACCAACAATATTCTCTAATGTGAACAGATGTACCCAAACATAATATAACAGGCTTCTTCAGAAGGGTACATGAGTATACCATCATCCTCAATCATAGGGTGGTACGGAGTCTTGGGTTCAGTTATTTTCTGCCTTACAGGTTTATTTGATTCAATTTCCTGAAGCTTTTGCTCATCCCATCTTACACGCCTACTGCTACCCCAAAAAAGAATTATTAGATGTAAAGCACAAATGGGAATTATATATATAAACCTATAAATCTTTCTTCAGGAAAAAACTGTATTAACATGAACGTGGAAGCAGGAAAACGAACAAGTATGATGCAAAATGCGAATATAGTAACAAAAACAGGTAATACTTAGACTAGTTGAGTGAAGAAACAGGAACTCCAGACATAGCCTAATCAAAGCAGTTATAAGATGCTAATGTTTAAATGACTTTACCATATCCTTCCTCATTAAAGTGTCGTATCTACATTATGCATTGTCACTTGGAAGAACAGATACATACACTAAGATGGGTAGATCTACCCCTTTTTCTCGAGCAATAGGTTCATCTACTGTTACATCAAACCATTACTAATACAATATTAAGCAATTTGAAAATCCATCCTCTCTTAAAATGAACAACCTGCATGATCGATATACTAAATAAAGCGGTATACAGGTGAACAATTGCAGCTGAAGACATTGAACTTGTTTAGCAATGCGAGAAAATGCAACAAATATAGCATAACTTCATATTACATGATATTAAGAAAAATAAAAAGACAATTGAAATAACTACAGGTTAACCATTCAAATCAACTCTATATCCTATCCATCTCCTTCCAGAAGAAAAATAAAATAGAAGATAATTAGAATTACTTCATCCGGAAAACTCCTTAGTGCGAAAAGCAAGCTTCGAATAAACCCGATCCACTGAAACATTATAATAATCACTTATCAAAACTTCAATGCATGGAAAATGAATCATGTAAACTAGCAGATATCAAATACAGAGTGACAGTCTGATCCGTACTATATTCAAGCTTATCATGGCTGATATTGAATGAGTTGAAAGGAAAATAATGTTTGGACTTAAAAAAAAACATACAAATTGAAGAATTAGGCACCAAGAGCAGAGGATCTAACAAGTAACACCAAAAATCTGTCAAAAGCATAACCAGATCACTCACCTAATTACAAATATACACAAATAATTAAACCTAGAATCATAAGGACAATGAAGAAAAGGGCGAAACCTCAGAATCAAAACAAGGACACAATATTCATCGAATCGCTTAAAGCTAATTACAAGTTCATGCAACTAATCTAATTGATTAAGGCTATAAAGCTCCAGTTTGGTTGTTTAGGAAAATGCAGGAATAATTACACGCCCAAATTAACTCCAACAATCATTAACAAACCAGAAATAAATATTTCCTTTTCAAGTAGATGAAGAAACAAAGGAAAGATGAACTGGAGAGAGAAATTTGTACCTTTGGGTTGCTCCTTTCCTCTTGATTACGGAAGTTCCGCGAGGAAAATTATGAATTTTTGTTATTTAGTTATCCATTTTGCAAATTGCAATTACCGGTTGAGTTTAATTCGGATGCAAGGTTAGTTACCGCCACCTTCGGTCTATTTGACTTTTACGTTGACTTCAGCCTTTAACAATCTAATTCTACTCCCACTCCTTGTACTCTTCTCAAATTTGAAATTTGACCCCTATACTCTTTCCAGATAATTTGTTGAATTAACTTATGTGGTACTTTAAAAAAATAAATTATAATCAAATTACAAAAATAAAAATAAAACATGAACAATAAATGCACATGAAAGGAAACTAATTAAAAGAGATCGTAATTGGTTCCAGGAAAGAAAGAACCACATGCATTCCTAGAACCAGAAAGCTTTTGCCTATGGAGGAACATAAACAGAATAGGGATCAGTTGTGAAGTGGATTCGGTCCTCCGGGGACGCTGTACTTTTTCTGCTTCCTGGAAACAGCGGGAGAACTTGCAGAAAAATGGCGTGGAAACAGAAAGGAAAACTTTGGTGTCAACTTCTTTTGTTGTTGGTGGTGGTGTGTTTCCTGGTAGGAATCCCAACTGATCAGTTGCCGACAACTAGAACGATGGACTGTTGTTAACATAATTGCGAAAACCAGAAGTGGAAGAAAAGGACTAGGAGTTCTCATGCTCTGAAAACACTGCCAAATGGAAATGGATCTTCTGAGTTAGAGTTCCAGGTTTCAAAGTGTATATATAGACTATAGTGGTAACAGGCAAAGAGTTAGAAAGACATGAATGCCCGTATTCTAATCATTATGAGGCCAAAATCTGGGATTAGATTCAAACTAAGAGCCAAGGAGTTTGGTAAGTCGGCATATGATAATGAAAAACATATTAAATTAACTTGATTGACGGACACTAAATGACCAAGTTAAAACTTTATTCAATGAAATATTTGGTTCGAAAACTAAGAAAATAAAAAAGGATGTGTCAAATTAGGGTTGGGATTTAAGTATTTTAGATATTTTAAATTACATTTATAATTTAATATTAAAAGTTGTAGTTAACGGGATGAAAAATAAAAATTAAGATGTATAAAGTTTAGTGAGTAAATTAAATATTTTAAAATTTTTATAATAAACTTAAGAATAAAGTTAAGTGATTATTTACTTATTTATCCTATGCTAAAAATAGCACAAATAGCCAATTTGTGCTTCCATTGTCTCTTCCCCAATTTGATTAAGAATCCGTTTTGCCGCCGGAAAAAGAAAGGTTTTCGGTAAATTTATACGATTTTGGAGAATCCTGGGAGACGAGAGAGATGGTGACGTCACCGGTGGTCAACACGTATCCACTCTCCAGCTACACCTTTGGCACCAAAGAGCCCAAGATGGAGAAGGACACCTCCGTTGCCGATCGCCTTGCTCGCATGAAAGTCAAGTAATTTTGTCACTTCCTCCTTTTTTTATTTCTCTTTTTCAATTACATCTTTTGCAGGATTTTTTAAAAACCCTAAATAAACCCCATATTGCTGAAGTTGCTGTTTTCTTCTATAAATATTGCGTTTATGTTTTGATCTCTAAGGTTTGATCAAAAGGGGGTTCATTTGGAACTGGGGAAGTTATAAATCAAATCGAAATTACTGATAAATTTAATACAGTAGATTTGAACTGAGGTGTAGGAAAATTGTTGACTTTTCTTTTTCCCTGTTTCTGAGAAGGTTTGAGCTTTGATGAATATCCCCCCCCCCTTTTCCATTTCCAAAACCCCAAAGCAAAACTCAATTAGGCAAATTCGGGCTGTAAACTAAAAGCTCCCATCCAAGGAATAATTATGGACGTAATAAGTTTACTGTGAAAACTGACATGTTAAAATTTTACTTTATACAAGCTTAAATTTGTAATTGCTTCTTTTTATTGCGAGTTGCAGTTATATGAAAGAGGGTATGAGGACAAGCGTCGACGCCATTTTACTGGTATGTTAATATGCTTCTGGATTGCTATAATGTCATAAAACACTGTTAGAATTTACATTGTAATGTTTATGATTCGTTATCTTTTTGTGAAAATTTATGGTAATAATTTTCACTCCTAGATTTTGCCACATAGTCATGCAGTTATGTTTCAATGCTTTTATTGTGAATTATTGATATGATTCTCTTCCGTTGCCTGTTTTATGTAGATTTTAACTTGTTATATTCGTTGCTCTGAAACTTTGGAAAGAGTATGCTCCAGTTGTATTTAACTTTGTCATAACAATATATATCTTTATTACGCGAGGATAAATGCATATTATTGGGTACTTGGTGCTTTATCATGCTTCTGATAGAATCGGAAAACCCTTTAGGACTTTGGAACTACTATACTTGTAGATGTAAACTTCTAAAGGTTTACTTGTTCAATATTTGGTTAAATGATAAATTGCTCCATCAGAAAGGAAAAAAGGTGATTCAAATGTGTTATAGGGCCTTTAATTCTTACGATCCAGATTTAGGTTGTTACTTTTGTCATTTGTAAGGTTGTGTATTAGTTCTTTAGCATCAATAGTCAATATACAAGTCCCATTGCTCAATATTTCTTTTTATCATAGAATGGAAGGTTTTTGCATCACAGAGGTCTATAGCTTGTGAAAGTGTTTATGTGTGACTGCTAGAAATTTACAACTATGTTTTACTATGTAAAAGGGAGATGATGCATCAGAAAAGAGGAATTGCATTCTAATACATGATAGATTCCTTCTTAGAGGCACAGAACTTATAAATGTTTTTTATTGACTATGGTATTTCTTAAAGAATGAGCGTTCATTTTTGCTTTTATGAGTTTATGTTGACTTTTGCTGTTTTCTCCTTTAATTGTAACCTACAGATTAGTATTATCATTCTGAGTTTACAGAAATTAGGATTTTAAGGACGATTTTAGTGCTTGTTCTTCAATTGCTTATTCTATTTTCTCATGCAGGTCCAAGAACATAATCATCCGCATATTCTTCTTCTGCAAATTGGGAATACATTCTGCAAACTTCCTGGTGGACGCCTGAAGCCTGGAGAAAATGGTATCATCTTATTCTTTTTATTTATTTCCTTATACATCATACTGTCATCTTCTCTTGGTACATTTCTTTTTATGAGCTATCGTGGAAAACTCTATGTTGGTCATAACTATGCTCTTCCTTTAATGACTTCCGAGATTGAGGGTTTGAAGAGGAAGCTGACCAGCAAGCTTGGAGCTAATTCACCTGCTCTTGTGCCAGACTGGCAGGTAAAGTAAAAATTATGTCACTGGGGTGAGGAGTGCAGGTGTTCGCAGTTACCTTTGAACGTTGACGTGATAATTGATAAGTTTGGAAATAATTTCTTTTAATGCTTAACTCGGCTCCTTGTTATTTGCTGTAGATTGGTGAGGCTGTGGCCATCTGGTGGAGGCCTAATTTTGAGACTATGATGTATCCATATTGCCCTCCCCACATCACAAAACCCAAGGTATGCTGTAGCTTCACGAGGCTATGTATGAGCTGTGCTATCTTTTCTCAACTTCCTTTATTATTAATGTTGCAGGAGTGCAAGAAGCTCTTCCTTGTTCACTTGTCTGAGAAAGAGTACTTTGCAGTACCGAAGAATTTGAAGCTTCTTGCTGTCCCATTGTTTGAGCTCTATGATAATGTGTAGGTTAGGAGTATACTCACTTTGCAATCCATTTTCTAAACTTGTTTTATAATTTGAGTTTTGTGCCTCTCTATTCTTGTTTTTATATATAAAAAAAGATTTCACAAGTTTGGGAAAGGGTAAATGGAGAATGAACTGTGTGTTTGTGGCAAATTACTGTGAACGGCCAACCGTATTACCTCAGTCATTTAGGTCTCCTTTTTCCTTTCCTTGGATTTCTACTGCTTTGCTGCTTATATATGCATAGCGCTTCTAACTTTTTTTTCGAAGAAAAGGATAGCTTTGTTGCTCTTCTGCTTCTTCCTTCTAACAAACCACATTTCAAATGTTGAACAGAGATATGGGCCAGTCATATCAACCATTCCTCAGCAGCTTTCTAGATTCCAGTTCAACATGATTAGTACATGACTTTGGCATGGGTTGTCAAAGATTGTGAACCTTTCTGCTTGCGTCCTGTGCTTGATGGTATACAACGAGAGGCTTCTGCATTACCTTTTTTTGGGTTTAACGAGACTATTACATTGCTTATGTTTCATAAGTTGATTCACTGGAAATATGATGTACGGTAAAGTCACGTTCTCTAATTTGGTTTCAAATCATCTGTGGGCATAACGAATCAGTGTGGGTTGTAGTCTCCCAACTTAGATGGTTTAAGTTAATGGTTGAACATGCTGTTGTTGTGGGGTTCTAATAGGTTGTATCTTGGTCATGGATGTGTGAATGATTTTCATGTACAACTACTTTGCTCTCGGTGTATGTGTATGTTGTTATGCACGTTCAGCCCCAGGAAGATATTAAAATTTCCCAAGTTCAAAAAACTTAATATTTATTATAATATTTTCAAATAAATATGAAAATTGTTCGAAAAATCAAAATTTTATTAACTTTTGACCGAAATAATGACTACAATTAAATAAATCTAGACTAAAACAGTGGATGGTTAGCGCTTCAGCTGTTAGGCTCCCCTTGTTTTGATTCATTGTAACATGGACGAACATTCTTGATCTCTATACCAACTAATAGATCTTGTCGGACTCCTACTTTGACATGGTTTAAAAAAGAGATTTTGCTAAAAAAAAAAGAGTTAATTTTTCACCAATAATGAGTGCTAAACACCTATTTTTAGATGTTCACATTTAGCATTTGTTAGACCTAGCAGAGACACAAGTGGCGAGTGTTCGATGGTGTTATGTATTATTAGGGTCAATTTTATGTAGTCGAATTCAGTCGGGATGTTTATTCTTTTAACGTAACCGATGAGCCGTGTGTCAAATATATGAGCCCATATCATATTCAAACTCATCTAGGATTTTAAAAACAAAATATTTCAAAATGTTACTAGCTGTCCCAATAAAAAGATAACGTTCATCTAACAGAATCAAGTGTGTTACCAAAAAAATTTAAAAAAAGTACGAATATTTACTACACTGAAATCACTTAAGATTATTTAAAAAAATAAAAATAAAATAAAAAATTGCAGCATTCAAGTCAAAGTAGCCATAAAGTTAGAGCAATTTAAGCTAAAACCCTACAATAAAAGCTGGATTGCAAGTATAAAACATAAATAATGAACTTCAATCTATAATCTTCACAAGTAGACATTATTACAACAAACCTGTTTGTTACAAATTCAATAAGTAATTTCTTTCAAATGGTATCACACACACACTAATGAACAATGGCCATTGCTTCATAAAAACCAAACAAAGCACATCTAACAAAATGAACAAATGACACCCTACAAGCAAACATACAAAACACCCCATCATTTAAACCACAGCTTTTGCCCTTAAAAACAACCAAGGATCTTCTTCGGAGTAGTTCCGGCGGCTCGGTACTTGGCGGCCATCTCCTCTGCCTTGAGAAGTTGTTCGCCGCGCTTGGCTTCAACCATTGCCTTCTTCTCTTCTGCTTCTTTGTGGATCAAGGCTGCTTTGTTTTTCATCTTCTCCACATATTCGGCTCTCTGTTTCTCTACTTTTTCCTGCATCACATTGAATCAGTCAACTTATCTGCTTCAAATTACATTTTCAAACTCTTCTCTCAACCAATGAATTGCAGAGTAGGAATCCAGAAAAAAAACGAAACTAAATACCTCAATCCTTTTCAGCTCAGCTTCCAGAGCAGCTTTCTTGCTATTCTCCCATGCGTCGATGGAAGAAAGCTTTTTGTAAGCTCTGCTCAACAGTTTCAATAAGAAAGTCAGAACAAAATCTAAAGCAAAAGCAGTTCAAAAGTATGATTTTGTTGGGTAGTGAAGAAAGTTGGTACTTGTTCTCAGCTTTGGTTTTTTCACTGTCTTCCCAAGCTTTGATCAGTGAAATTCGCTTCTCTGTCTCAACTCTAGCAAGCACAGCTTCTGGGAAACCAAACCAGAGGGTAAGTTTTCCATTTAATCAAAAAATCAAGACTCCTGAGAAATTACCTCGGTTGACACTGCTTTCCGTGCTCTTCTCCTCAGTTGGTTCCGCCGCTTCTGCTAAAAACCAAAACTTAAATTAAGAGGAAAACGACGACGACAATAATAATAAACTAAACAAGGGGGGAAAAAACAAAAGGTATATACTTTGGATTGCTGCGGATTCTGTGGACTCGGCAGGCTTTTCTAATTCTTCAGTTGGAGGAAGTGGGATAACGGGTTTTTCCTCGGCAACGTCTGTGGGTGCTTCAGTGGATTCGAGAGCTGGCGGCGGCGCCTCCGAAGGGGTCAGGGTATCAACCTTCTTGGGTTCTTCCTCTGCCATGTGTTTGATTATAATGGAAAACAGAGCGAGGAATGAAAGGGAGGCTGATATATACAGTATTGAGAAATGAGCTTACTTGTTGGATCGAGGGAGATGATCGGTACAAGTGGTTTATGTGCGTTGGCTGAGAGTGACAAGTGAAACTTCAATAAATTATCAACAAAAAACAACTAATATGACATTTTGCTTCCCCTGCTTTTCTTTCTTTCTTTTCAATGAATGATTGATAGCTTAAAGTTTTTGCCAACACAAAACTATCCTATGAGAAAAAATTGATATCTTTATGATTCTATTTGATTTGATAAAATTGGTCTTTATTTTTAGGGCAGGGTAAATATTTACAACGTCTTTAAAAACATAGCCTTTTTTTTCTAAGTTAAAAAATCTTAAATATTTTATAATTTGTCAGTCGTTCTCGTATTTGACGCCTGATTTTCTTTCTTTTTTTTGTTTTTTTCGATACCAACTTTCTTTTTTTTTAAGTGTTTTTTGTGTTTCGATGTACCCTTTGGCTTGCTTGATTGGAGTCTTTCCTCCGCAGCAGAGTGGAAGCGTGTACGCGAGTGAAGTGAAGGGATTTTCGTCTCTTCATGTCCATTTCTTCTTCCTAGCACAAGTTCTCATATGATTTTGCCACTGGATTTCAGTCTTAAAGGCCTTTGCTTCGAATCAGTGGTGGAATTGTTTGTTTTTACTGACGACATGGACCTCCGATTCCTCCTCTTTTTCTCTGACCACCAGGCATCAACAACTCCTTGATTCAGACGTGATGTTCGACGATAATTTTTTCATTACATTCTTCAACACGAGTCATCTTCGATGTCACCTGAATCAACATGCAATAGTAGAAGATGGTGTTGGCTCCATTTGCTTTTTGATTGCTGCTTGGTTTTGGAAGCTTCTTGCCTTTCCCGTTTGTGTTCTTGTTGTTGTATGTTATATTTTTTTTCCTTTTGTGGTTTCGGTTGTTACTTTGTACCATGTATATGTTATGTGTTTCATTGTTGTCTGTTGGTCTCGCTCTTGTTTGGGCGTTGTTGTTCTGGATTTAACTATTCCTCCCTATTTCTTCTCTATTTGTTGTTTGTTTGAATGAAGCTGGTATTTTGATAAAAAAATAATCTTTATTTATGTTTAATACGATTTTAAAACTTTAAATTATATTACATTAAACAATTAACTATATTTAATATCATATTCTCTTATATTAAAGTATATCGATAAAGAATGTCAATCAAATTAAATTTAATCGAAAAAAATATTATGTTAATGAAAACATCATATCAAAACAAAAGGGATTGCGTTCAAACGTGCAATGGTCATTTGCTCGTATTATATTTATTTTAAAGCGGTAATCCAATCGAACAAGGAAGAGAAATAAATTTGGATTAGGCGTTTTAAAAGGTTAGGTAACACTGCAATAAAGCATTTTACAAATATATTTGCAAAGAAAAGGAAAATAACAAAGTCTTCTTGATTTAATCTATACCGTAATTATTATTTATGAATTTTAAGATTTATGTATTAATTACTGTTTATGATTTGTATTAATAAAAGTATCTTTTGTTTTTAAATAAAATTCTCTTAATAATATAGGACGAGTCTAATATACAGTATGCGGCTAAAAGATTACAAGTTTTGAAATTTGTCCAAGTTAAAAATGTTAGACTTCTTGATAATATTTTTTTGTTGTTTTTTTTTAGTTTTTTTCAAGTATCAGTACTTATTTTTTAAGTATCAGTACTTTATCTCAAACTGAAAATTTATCAAAAAAATTAAATATCAATATTTACAAAATAAATATTAATGCTTAAAAAAATTAAAAAATTAACTGAAAATATTATCAAAAAATTTAATATTTTCAATTTATAGATAAATTTTAAAATTTATCGTCTTTTAATCGTACAGAATATATCTTACCTCTGAATATATGCTTTAGGTTGAAGAGCAGACCCGG
Source organism: Hibiscus mutabilis (assembly GCA_019671005.1). NCBI lineage: Eukaryota > Viridiplantae > Streptophyta > Magnoliopsida > Malvales > Malvaceae > Hibiscus > Hibiscus mutabilis. The sequence goes on along the minus strand of CM033756.1, from coordinate 18,326,929 downwards.
TGGAGCCAAGTACAGCAGTTTGATGGAGGTGGGGATAGGGTTTAGGATTCTTTCCATTCATTCATTGTTGCATTTTCCACGATTTCGTGGTTTATACGGAATCTTGGTGGGCCTCAACACCAGCACGTAAACTATCCTAACGCGCAAATCTTTTCTAGATAGTATTTTTTAGGTATTTAAATCATTTTTAATTAAAATAAGTATTTAAAATATATTTTTAGTTAAAATAGACATCTAAAATATTTCTTGATCAAAATAGATGTCTAAAGTATTTTTTGTCAAAATATATACCTAAAGTATATATATATATATATTCATCTATGTTTCTAAAATTTGTCATGTAATATTGATTAAAAAAATACACGAGGTACATATTTTGACAAAAAAAAACTTTAGGCACCTACTTTGACAAAAAAATATACTTTAAGCACCTAATTTGACGAAAAAATATTTTAAGTACTTATTTTAACTAAAAAGTATACTTTAGATACTTATTTTGACCAAAAAATATACTTTAGGTATTTATTTTGACCAAAAATATACTTTAAATATTTATTTTAATAAAAAACTTTAAATACCTAAATAAAAAAATTAGTATACTTTAAATACTTATTTGTGACATAAACCTATTTTTAAGGCAAATATAACTTTTCATACTTTGGTATTTATATGTAAATCTTTTCTAAGTAGTTCTTTTTCTTTCTTTTTTTTTGGTCTGAAAAAGTGAACGATTTTTGATTAAGCAGTTGTCATCCATATTTTATCATTATTTTTTATTACTCTATAGTTTATTTTTTATTTTTATCTTTAAAATATTAATTTTTATGTGATTTAATTTAATAAGTCTTTTCTTTCTCACCAAAAAATAGTAAATATTTTTTATAGTATTTTTCTACTCTTATGACACATTTTCTCTGTTCTTATAGTATGTTTTATCTCTTTTTAAGGTTGGATTTAATATCTTCTTTTTAGGTAGCGATTATTTGGTTATCATGTTGATTTACCCATGGTTTTGACTAGCGAATTAATTCTCTTGTATCGATAAACGCTTGCAACCATCAAAGATAGTTCATGATTAAATTGTGATAAAGTTAATTTTGTCAAATAGTTCGTGATTAAGTTGCGGTAAAGTTAGTTTTGTCAACTTGCTATCATTGTTATATGCATTTTTATGTAAATGTTAATGTATATCATTCACCGAAGATAGTTATGTTTGTTTATCTATTATTTTTTCAAATTCCTCATATTTTATGCTCTAGTGATTATTTTGTGCACTTTAATGATTTTAGGAGAAATGACCAGTTAATGTGATTAGTTTAGGGATGGAGCCATTCTTAAGGGGACAAAGATTTTCTACCCCTTTTGGTGTTTCTTTTTATGTCCTAACATTAAAAAATTAATTCTAAGACCTAACTCTAAATTATAAATCTTAAACCTTAAACTCTAAAACCTAAAAAATACTCTCTATCCCAAATTTTATAAACTCTAATCCTAAACCTTAACATAAAACCCTAAACATAAGTTTTTAGTATGAGAGCATAAATAGGGCACTAAAAATGAAGATATGATTAAGGTGGGAGGGGCAACAACCACTCCCCAATTTTTTTGGATATAATTATATCTTAAGTCTTTTTTAATTTAAATATTAGTCAAATAAAATTTTTGTTCGATTTCAATACTTAATTTATCTTTATCCCCTTCCGATGAGAAATTATATCATGGGTCATTCCCGCCAAGTCATCCATGGGACCAACCAATAAAAATTATCCAACTCATTATTTTTTCCATGTCATATTTTTACCAAGTTGTAATCACTCATTTTTGTCCAGGTTTTTAGTATTTTTAGTATTGTTATAATAATAATATTATTAATATAAAAAATTAAAAAAATTAAAAAAGGAGAAAATTTGTGTGGAGCTAAAGGCTCCACATCCCCCATTTAACAACCCCAATTGCCTATATAAAGGCATGGGGGGAATTGAGAGGCATGAATCGGCAATGGCTTTGCCCAGATAAGAGAGCTTGGCTCTCGGGTAGCCAAGGACCGGGGCAGTGTCCACGGTCCTAACCGGTTCGATCGGGGTCCTATTTTGGATTCGATCTAATTAATTTTTTTGGAGAGGTCGTGGTAGATCTCGGTGGGGTTCAGTCGAGGTTCGTCATTCGAACTCCTAGTTAGGTATATTTTCTTTCCTTTTTATTTATGTTGTAATTTTTATGATTTAATGAAGTAGTAGTTAATTTAAAATTGTGTTTTTAGTTTGTATGTTTATTTATGTTTTAGATTAGTATTTATTATGTTTTAAATTTATGCTTTATATTTTATTTATGTTAGATTTATTTTTATTTATGTGTTAAATTAATAGTTATGTATGTATATTTTAGATTAGCATTTTATTTATGTCATTTTAGTATTTTATTATGTTAGTATTTATTTATATTTTTATCACAATGTATTTATTTATATTTGCCATTTTTTAAGTTTGCATTTCGGATATATATTTTGTCAATGCGGTGCCCTTTTATCCGAGCGTAAACGGGGTCAGTATCAGGCGTAGTGATAGTGGTTGGACGTTTATTCTCGGATAACGGGGCCTTTAAAATTTACTCGCACATATAACTAAATTTTAATTTAATCGTCACTTTAATTCGAAAAGTCTAATATTAATAAAGCGGCAATTATTAAAGTACCAATTTTGGGCGGTGTGGGGGTGCTAATCCTTCCTCATCGGTAACCGACTCCCGAACCCATCAATTTTAAATCTCTGGTTTTACGGTGTCCGGTCTACCTAAGTGGCTGGTGGTGACTCCATTTTCAAAACAAAATACGGGTTTTCTAAAATCCCACGCGGAAGACATCATTTCCAAAATAAAAAAACCACAACACATTTTTTAGCGAGAGGGACATCGCTACAGATGGCGACTCCGCTGGGGAAAGATTTTTGTTTTTTAAAAAACAAAAAAGAGAGTCAAGCTTGTTCAAATAATTACCGCTTTAGTAATATCGAAAATTCCGGATTAAAGTGACTATTAAAGTAACATTTGATTATAATTGCGCGTTTATTTTAACGCATTTAAAACTTGGCATATAAAGCCGTCCTTTTTTAAGTGGGGGAAAACGCTAATGCTTTCGTGAGGATATTGTTCCTCCGTGTAGGCCTAGCAAGTACCTTCGGGGCTCGAGTACCTTATGCTTTCGTAAGGATATCGTTCCTTCGTGCATGCATAAGCGAATGGGTCCCCCTGAATTGAACCCGGTTGAAAGAAGCCTATAATGGGTGATGATCGGGGGCCTTGCTACTCTTAGTAGAGGACAACAAGGACAATTCGGGTACCTCTTAGCATCAAAACTACATATAGTGAGCCGTATGAGCCAACCCTTTAGAGCCATGTGAAACTCTGCCCGATTAGTGGTCACCCTATTTAGGCTCTGGTGCCTTATTTCTTATTTATGTACAGTTTTTTTATATATATTACTCTATTTATCATTTGTTTTGGTAATAACTCGTTTCATCTTTATTTTATTCTCATCACATCGATTTCATCTGCAGCATTGCACAACATCATCACAATCTTAATTTTGCATTGCATCGATTTAGGACATATTTTGCATGCATTCATTTTCAGAATAAGAAAACTGGTCCTCAGGTTGCCCCATTAAATGCAACGAAGTTGGTCGATCTAGCACCTTACAGAACCTCTACAAGAGCCTGATCTTGGGGCATGTCCAAAAGCACCATCCATATCTTTTACAGACATTATGCCTCTAACAAGGTCCAGTCCAGGGCCATTCTTTGCCAAGGTCCATCCTTCATTACCGAATCAAACTCTCACATCCTTTACCACAGTCTGCAAAACTGCACCTAATCCAAAATAATAATAGTAATGAGCTGCCATGAACCAACACACAATTTATGAACCCAACCTAGGGGGCAACAGAATCCGCACTCAAAGTGTCAAATTCAAGAGCAGTGTCAGACGATGTCATGTAATGAACAAAATTTTGGGGCATCAACTCAGATAAAAGCTGATCGAACCAAAGACAAGGTTGGGGCACATACAAAAAACCAAGATCCTGACGGGACCAGTGAGGAGTCAGGGGCATCCCTTTGAGGATCGAAAAAATCATGCCACATTCATGGATGTAGTTGCATTCATCTTGCATTAAACCATTTTTGCAAACGTCATACATTTAGATTAAGTGCATACACCAAAGTCACCATGCATTTAGGGTAGACACATGCATTAGATACATTCATGCAATCTTGCTTGTACATAACAGGTCTAGGAAAAAGACCGAGTACTCTCAACATGGGAGCAATGACAAGAAGGCCAACCCTAGTCTTGAAGGAGGTTAAACACGAAGAAGATGGAAACACCCAAAATAAAAGGTATCAGCGACAAAATCTTTGACAATTACTGACAAATATTTTTTTCTTTTGTAGGATTTGATTCCTCCGACGATGGTGTGACAGATGCCAACAAAAATTCTTTCTAGATCATGCCCTCTGTCGATAGAAAAGCCGGGCAAGTTTTTCAAAAAAATTATCTCGCTGTCAGTGGCGCAGTCACCCAACATCTTGCAAATCATGCCTCCGTCAATGGTGGTACGCCAACTTAATGAAGATCTTGCCTCCGTCGGTGGTGTTGCAGATCAAAATTTTCATCTAGATCCTATCTCTCCGCCGGTGGTGTAATGGATCCTATATTCTGCTCATCTAGTCTCCCCGTCAGTGGTGAAGCAGATCAAATCCAAACTAGATCTTGCCTCCGTCGGTGGTGTTGCAGATCAAATTTTCCATTCGGACCTGTCTCTCCGTCAGTGGTGTAGCGGGTCTCACTTTTTGCTGATCTAGTCTCTCCGGCAGTGGTGTAGCAGATCAAATCCTATCCAGGTCTTGCCTCTTCGACGGTGTCAGCTAGACCTAAATTTTACTCAAAATTTACCTTTTTATTATAGTTGTATCTAAAACAAAAGAAAAAAAATAGAAAAAGTCAAAAAAAATGAAAAAATAGGTCAAAAAGAAAAAATAAAAAGAAAAAAAGCAAAGTAAAAAAAGGGAAAAAAAGAAAAAATGAAGGAAAAATAAAAAAAAGAAGAAAAGAAAAGAAATGAAGTGAAAAAAAGCAAAAATGAAGGAAAAATCAAAAAAAAGAAAAAGAAGAAAAAAGTTTTCAATTTTCTGATACTAGCTCTTCGACAGAGTTGTAGCTGGATCAGACATTGGGACTTTCAGCCACCGATCCTGCCTCCTCGTCAGTGTTGCAACTGGATCAAATTTTGTAGACCTTGCCTCTTCGTCGGTGTTGTAGCTTGGTCAAATTTAACTTCTGGTTTTGCCTCTTCGTCGATGTTGTGGCTGAACCAAATCACTAACTTCCGGTCTTGCCTCTTCGTCAGTGTTGTAGCTAGACCAAATTCACTAACTCTTGATCCTGCCTCTTCGTCGGTGTCGTAGCTGGATCAACATTACTAACTTTAGACCATGCCTCATCGTCAGTGTTGTAGCTTGGTCAAAATTTACTAACTTTCTAGTTGTATCAAAAAAAGAGGGAAAATGAAAGAAAAAAATGAAAAAAGAAAAAATCTTAAAAAAAAGAAAAGAAAAAAATCAAAAAGAAAAAAGAGAAGAAAATAAAAAGGAAAAAAATCAAAGAATCCAAAAAAATGGAAAAAAGAAGAAAAAGAGAGCAAAAAAGCAAAAAAAAAAGCAAATGCAAAAAAAGAAAAAGAAGTTTTCAATTTTCTGATACTGACTCTTCGTCAGAGTTGTAGCTGGATCAGACATTGAAATTTTCATCCATCGGTTCTGCCTCTTAGTCGGTGTTGTAGCTGAGCCAGACTTGCCAAATTCCGATCCTGCCTCCTCGTCAGTGTTGCAGCTGGATCAAATTTTGTAGACCTTGCCTCTTCGTTGGTGTTGTAGATTGGTCAAATTTAACTTCTGGTTCTGCCTCTTCGTCGATGTTGTGGCTGAACCAAATTACTAACTTCCGGTCTTGCCTCTTCGTCGGTGTTGTAGCTAGACCAAATTCACTAACTCTTGATCATGCCTCTTCGTCGGTGTCGCAGCTGGATCAACATTACTAACTTTAGACCATGCCTCCTCGTCAGTGTTGTAGCTTGGTCAAAATTTACTAACTTTCTAGTTGTATCAATGTTGTATCAAAAAAAGGGAAAAAGAAAAAAGAAAGAAAAAAGAAAGAAAAAAAGGAAAAAAGAAAAAATCTTTAAAAAAAAGAAAAGAAAAGAAATCAAAAAGAAAATATAGAGAAGAAAAGAAAAAGGAAAAAATCAAAAAATCCAAAAAAAATGGAAAAAAGGAAGAAAAAGATAGCAAAAAAAAGCAAAAGCAAAAAAAAGAAAAAGAAAGAAAAAGAAAAAGAAGTTTTCAATTTTCTGATATTGACTCTTCGTCAGAGTTGTAGCTGGATCAGACATTGGAATTTTCATCCATCGGTTCTGCCTCTTCGTCGGTGTTGTAGCTGAGCCAAACTTGCCAAATTCCGATCATGCCTCTTCGTCAGAGTCGTAGCTTGGTCACACATATAAAAAACTATGATCATGCCTCTTCATCAGAGTCGTAGCTTGATCACACAAAAAAACACTCCGATCCTGCCTCTTCGTCAGAGTTGTAGCTGGATCAAATCTTCAGACCTTGCCTCTTCGTCGGTGTTGTAGCTTGGTCAAATTTAACTGCCGGTTCTGCCTCCTCATCGGTGTTGTAGCTGAACCAAATTCACTAACTTCCAGTCTTGCCTCTTCGTCGGTGTTGTAGCTAGACCAAATTCACTAACTCTTGATCCTGCCTCTTCGTCGGTGTTGTAGCTGGATCAACATCACAAATTTTAGACTATGACTCTTCGTCGGTGTTGTAGCTTGGTCAAAATTTACTAATTTTCAAATTTTATCAATGTTGTTTCTTGAAAAAATGAAGAAAAATAAGAAGAAAAATAAAAAAAAAGAAGAAAGAAAAAAAGAAGAAAAAATATGAAAAAAGAAACGAAAGCGGAAAAAAAGGAGAAAAAGTTGTCAGTTTTCTGATCTTGCCTCTTCGTTAGAGTTGTAGCTGGATCAGACATCAGAACTTTCACCTATCGGTCTTGCCTCCTCGTCAGTGTTGCAGCTGGATCGAATTTTGTAGACCCTGTCTCTTCGTCGGTGTTGCAGGTGGGTCGAACTCTCTTTAAGTATTAGCTTATTATCAATAATGTAGCAAGTGGGACTTGGTTTGGCTTCCCCAACAAACAACCCCCCATTTTGAAGGTTTTGCTTTCCTAGAGTGACAAGGTAGATCAATCAAGACAATAAACAAGACATGCGCCAAAGAGAAATGAGATCTACCAAAGAAAGAAGACACGCGTCAAAAGGAGAGAAGTTCAGCCAGATAAGACAAAAATGAGTGCTTTTGATCTTTGCTTTGTTCTCGTTTCACAAGAACAAGCAAAGAGGGGCAACTGTAATCACTCATTTTTGTCCAGATTTTTAGTATTGTTGTAATAATAGTATTATTAATATAAAAAATTAAAAAGGGGAAAATTTGTGTGGAGCTAAAGGCTCCACATCCCCCTTTAACAGCCCCAATTGCCTATATAAAGGCATGAGGGGGAATTGAGAGGCATGAATTGGCAATGGCTTTGCCCAAATAAGAGAGCTTGGCTCTCGGGTAGCCAAGGACTGGGGCAGTGTCCTCGGTCCTGACCGGTTCGATCGGGGTCTTATTTTGGATTCGATCTAATTAATTTTTTGGAGAGGTCGTGGTAGATCTCGGTGGGGTTCAGTTGGGGTTCGTCATTCGAACTCCTAGTTAGGTATATTTTCTTTCCTTTTTATTTATGTTGCAATTTTTATGATTTAATGAAGTAGTAGTTAATTTAAAATTGTGTTTTTAGTTTGTATGTTTATTTATGTTTTAGACTAGTATTTATTATGTTTTAAATTTATGTGTTATATTTTATTTATGTTAGATTTATTTTTATTTATGTGTTAAATTAATAGTTATGTAGATTAGCATTTTATTTATGTCATATTAGTATTTTATTATGTTAGTATTTATTTATATTTTTATCACAATGTATTTATTTATATTTGCCATTTTTTAAGTTTGCATTTCGGATATATATTTTGTCAATGCGGTGCCCTTTTATCCGAGTGTAAACGGGGTCAGTATCAGGCGTAGTGATAGTGGTTGGGCGTTTATTCTCGGATAACGGAGCCTTTAAAATTTACTCGCACATATAACTAAATTTTAATTTAATCGTCACTTTAATCCGGAAAGTCTAATATTAATAAAGCGGTAATTATTAAAGTACCAATTTTGGGATATGTGGGGGTGCTAATCCTTCCCCATCTTTAACCGACTCCCGAATCTATCAATTTTAAATCTCTGGTTTTACGGTGTCCGGCCTACCTAAGTGGTCGGTGGCTACTCCATTTTCAAAACAAAATTAGGGTTTTCTAAAATCCCACAAAGAAGACATCATTTCCAAAATAAAAAAACCACAACACATTTTTAGCGAGAGGGATATCGCTACACAAGTGAATCTTCAATTAGTCAAAAATATTTTTAAAATTAATTTACAGTAAAAATGAGTGAAGATTCACTTGATAAAAAATGTGACATGGAAAAAATAACGAGTTAAATGATTTTTATTGATTGGTTACATGGATAACGTGGCGGGAATGACTCATAATATAATTTTTCTCTTTCGATATTTAATCGTAAATCCATCCTTAAATTTATCTTAATTTTGTATATACTTCTTGCAACTTTCTTGTATTTCTTCGTGATTTAATAAAACTAGCACCTATTTGTGAAGGGGGAAAAACAATCAAAATCAATTATTACGTTAACAAAGCATCAGATAATTAATTAAACTCAAGCTGACAAACCAGAATATTCAACATAATAAATTGCCACTTAACATCATTGATTACATTTTGATGTCCAGAAATACGTACACATAATTGTATCCATATTCATCAAATACATAGATATAACACCAAATCATATAGCTGAATAGCTGAAGTCATCTTCTGGAGGAGCCTTGGAGAAAACTGTAAATATAACGAAGGCTCCATATAATATTGTGACAATAGCAGTGAAGTTTACAAGGAAGGCTTCTGCACCATATTTATCAAGGCCTGAGTTCTCAAGGAATGTAAGCTTCTCCAGGAACCCGAGCGAGGCGTTGGCAACAGCCAAGATGTACACAAACAGCCCTACCAGTATGTGCCAAGGAAGCGAGTCTCGTCTTAGTCCGATTGATCCTCCAGGGTAGAAGAAAACGAGGAGGCCATATATCCACTGCAAAAGTTACAGTTTCCATTTCAAAAATTCAACTACAAAGATTGCTATTGGTAATATAGTTTATGTAATACCTGAATGCCATAAAGGACGATGATTCCGATCCCAAGCCAAGAATGTAGGCTGTAGAGATTGGGTATTGAACTTTCGATATGATTCTTGAACGCCGCACAGATTCCGATAACACCCAGAATTAGTGCAATTGCATGAAGAACAAGATGTATTACTTTCTTTACTTCCTTGTTCAGAGGCAATGACTTGTAGCTCATAATGGCTGCATTTTTTCATTTTGTGTGGTTCAGAATTGTTACTCAATCCGGAAAAACAGAGTTCAGAAAACGGCTATTTGTATCATGGAATATAGATGGGGATGACAATGAAACAAAACGGATCGTTTTTGGATGAATACCCGAACCGGTTCCGTTCTCAATTTTATTTAATATTTTAGCCACCACTAAATATAGGTGGGTTGGATTATATACCTTGACCTCCCATGATAATGAAGCCAATCAACATCAGTACAGGATGGATCTGCAGAAAGAATAAATGGTTAGCGGATTTAATCGCATTAGCAGAAGCAATCTGGACAAACTTATTAAGATTAAAGATTAATCGGGTTTTGATTTCATCTCCTGCTGCCTTGTTAAGACCGGTAAATTTTGTGCGCTAATAGTAATTGATTCTGCAAGTTTTATTATGTTGAGTAGAGTATTGATGATATTCAACTAAATATAGGGAAGAAGAAACATTTACATCACGAGCTTCATACGTTGTTGTTTAAACCTGAATCAAGGTCAGGATAAAACACCAAAACATAAACAGAGTAGATTGTTTTTACAAGATAGCAACCAAAATGGAAACTGATCAATAATAACAACACTAGCTTCATACGTGATGGTCGAAAAGGAGATCGAGCCTCGAGGGCATTCAGCCATGTACGAGAACACGTGAGAAAATCGACCTTAACACTCTAGTGATCGTCAGATAAAGTGCAAACAGATAACCATTCCAAACAAGATAAGATCTGGTCCCGGAATAATTTATTTTCACGTGCCAAGGGGTAGTAATATATTCCTTGAAGTTGGTGAAACAAATGGGTAGGTATGCAGATCCGTTTCCCGATAAACACATGGGTAGGTAAAACAAATAGTTTTAGCTCTAACAACAAAATCCTTCCAAGTTGTTATGTGATGGTTAAAGGAGCAGAATCATCTTTCCTATTTCTAAAGGTTTTAACTTTGCAACTTTAGAGATAAAAAGTTACCATGGGTTGGCTACATTTTGGTTTACATGAGTTAAAATGATCGATTTGTTCATTCAAGATAATTACAATTTACAGCAGATATGGGGCCAAGCCAATTCATCTTTCCTTTTAGGTGATGGTTAAAGGAGCAGATTCATCTTTCCTCTTTCTAAAGGTTTTAACTTTGCAACTTTAGAGATAAAAAGTTACCATGGGTTGGCCACATTTTGGTTTACATGAGTTAAAATGATCGATTTGTTCATTCAAGATAATTACAATTTACAGCAGATATGGGGCCAAGTCAATTCATGATTGAGAGAGAAGCAACACAAACATTAAAAATGGGAAGATCAATCGATCGGACAGACCATATATGGAATTCAAAGAAATCAAACAAGTTGCCTACTCCCATATGCTAAACAGAAAAACCCAGAAATGTCTACTCCTTTAGTTCAGATTCTATAAATAATTTGTTAATGGCAGAGTTGCATTTCTACTGTAAAAAAGAAACAAACTAAAACTAAAAAGTATTGCAGTTCCGATCGTCAACAGCAACAAACAGCTGAAGGATGGTTGAATTTTGAGTGAAATGAAAACTGGGAGCGAATGAATAAGATCACCCACAGTTCCCAAACAAAATTCTACTGAAACCCATGACTGAGTTCATAAGGACACATCAAAAGTAAACAATCCTTTTCTTGTTATAGAATCCCATGAGGAAAAAAAAGAGACTTACATTGAAGATGAGGTTTTTGTTGGACGAATCCCAGGCTAATCCGCCTCTGAAGTGGATGCACCAAAGCAGCACCATAACAGCGCCGGCAACGGCGAGCGCGTGAGGCACAAAAGCCAAATGCGATGGTTTGACTTGGATCGCCATGTTTCTTCCCTCTTATGTGTTTTCTTCTGCTGCTGTTTTAAGGAGTGGAATAAAGATTTCGATGGAATACTAAAGACTCCAAATATAAAGGGGAAATAAAGACTTTTTTTTCTCATTCATTTGGCTTTTGCGTCCCTTTGAGGTGGCTTTGTACCATTTGTCCCCAGGGGGATAATGACCGTTGGATGTTCCTCGGATTATTGACACGTTGGTCTTGTGTTGTGCACTCTCTTCATCGGCTGGGTTGCGGCTCGCCAGCTTTCCCGGCTCAGCTCCGTCATTGCTCATATTTTTAAATTTTAACAACCAATAGTAGACTAATTATATTTTAATTCAACTATGTTTAAAAAAATAATAATTTGAATTCAACAGTGTAAAGATATGTTTACAATAATAATATAATTAATTACTTTCAAAAAAGTAAGTAATATAATTAATTCAATCTGAGGATAATTATTCTATTCACAGGCGTGAACATAATTTTTAAAAAAATATTTTCATTGTTTGTATATTAAATATAAATATTCTAATTACACCATTGAAATTTGAAGGCTTGATTGTCAAATAAGTGTCTAAACTATACATTTTATTCTAAATAGGTGCCTAAAGTATTTTTGGGCCAAGTAGGTGCATAACATTTTCATCATTACCATTTTAGGTGCTAAGCCGTTAACGAATGTTTAAAAATTTCCATTAACCAATCAAAAAATAACATGCGGTATGCTTGATTTTATTTTCTTTTATTTTTTTTAAATATAAATTTTAAAAATATCTTAGAATTATCAAAATAGTCCTTAAATCCTTAAGTTCTCAAATCTCCAAGTCCCAAATCCATATCGCATCCATCGTTGTCGCCAATCGCCAACGACGTGCCCACCACTTCCATCATTGGACCCCCAAGATCATTTCCTCATCTTTCCACCGCCAAAATTTGACAACCGACGTGCCTAGCGTCTAAACATAGCCGAATGATGAGATGAGGAAAAAAGAAACGATAAACGTTAAGCTGTGGTTGGTCAAACGACGAACGACGTCGGGTCTTGCGCCGACAGAAAAAGGCTTTATTTTATCGCTGACAGCGTAATGAACAACGACGATAGTGGCTGAATTTAGAGATCTAGGGATTTTGAGTTTATTTTTTGAATTTTAAGAAATTTAGGGACTTAAAAAAACAAGTTAAAGAAAATAAAAATTAAAAAATTAAAATCAAAGCCACGTGTCATGATGGCTTCGAATTGGCTAACAGAGTTTTTCTACCGCCATTAACGAACTTTAACGATCAAATACCTAAAATAATGTTAGACATTTATTTAGCCTAAAAAAATACTTTAAGCACATATTTAAAATAAAATATATAGCTTGTGCACTTATTTAACATTTAAACCAAATTTAAATTCTATATATTATTTAGAGACGTCATCCAGTTGGTTGGTGCTGCTCCTGCCCACGTTTTCAAGGCCCAATTTATTATGATTTGGGATGTAATTATTTCACAAGTTATGATTAAAAAATAACTAAATAAGAATTTCAATATACCTAAAATATTAGGCAAAATTTGGTACATAATCCTAACTCAAGTTGTATATTGGGAAATAGGATATATGGAAAAAAATTGAGATTTACGTCATAATATATATGGATGGCGTTTTCAATTTGTTTATATATTTTTTTTGTTTGTGTGGAAGGACGCCACCTGCAAGTGACGTTTTTCTTTTATTTTTCATGCTTCATACGAGTTATAAATCCATGTATCTTTTGCCAAATATATTTAAAAAATACTGATGGTGTCCTCCTTAAGCATTGTATCTTTTGTCGTAAATCCTCAAATTTCTTCCCATATACCATATTTTCGCAATATTAACTTGAAGTTGAATTATTCACCCAAATCTATCAAAATATTATGTACGAAAAGAATAAATATATTATAAAAACATCGATAATAACTTATAAACCATTTACTTTTTATATTTTATGTAGTGGCGTGTAAAAAATCAATCTGAGTAATCCGATTCATCTTTTTGATGATTAGATTAGAAAATTTGATATTTGATTTATTTTTATTTTTAGATACTTTGGATCGAATAATCTCATTAGATATGGATAATCTAAAATTTAATTTTGGATTATCCGAAATTCAATAAAATTGACCCTTTGCAATATTATAAATTATAATTAATTGTTATCTTGGCCTTTCCTCTTTGTATAATTACTTACAATTTGATCATTTCAAGTTTTATGTTAACCAATTTGATCCTCAACAAGTTTATTTTTATTTTTCTTTAGTTTTGTCATTTTATTTATTGCATGGTATATTATTTATTGTTATTATTATTCATTGGTTTATTTTAAAAAAAAATAAACTTACAACTAGTAATTTGAAAAAAAAAAACAAATATCTGAGTTAAAAATTTGATATTAAAATAATCAATATTTAATCTCTTTAATTAATCCGAAAAATTAAATATTTGAATTTCTAAAATAGAATCAATATGATATCCGAAGATGATAAATGACAAACACTATGATCAAGGGATCGCTGTCATGTCATGTTCTGAATCATACTAGGAACTGTGCCTGCAAAAAACAAAAAGTTGTGCCGACTAAAATTATACTAATTGTTATGTTTTACGATTATATTAAGACGGCTCGCAACTCTGTAAATCTCTGTATTTCATATAATCCCAATAAGCAAATAAATAATCTGGGTAAAGTAATCTCCTCATAAGGTTGCATCTTATCATATACTCATGTTTCACACAAATAATTATTGTAAACTTCCCAGTCAACCAAGATTTAGAATGGTGGCATTGCTGGGGCAACTCCCAGGAACTTCACACCAGTACTGGCGGGTCCTGGTGCAGCAAGGCCAGAGCTTCGAATCTCGGCCATTCCTCGTCGCGTATTTGCTCTTTGTGCCTCACATAATTTGGGAAGGAAAACACCTGCCAAGATAACAAGTACACATTAGTTTCAATGAATTTGTTGCTCTTATCTAGCTCCCTCTCGTTATCTTATACTATGCGTTACCTTCTCCGGCGGCGAGGTTGAAGTAGAGGTCGATGACTTTGGGGCAGCTTTTGTAGCACTGACGGGAGCAGAGCATTTCCGTGAAGCCAGACTCGAGGAGGGAATCGGATGAGATACCGAAGGATTTCCTGTCTAAACCGCATGATTTGATGCACTTGTCGGTCTCGATCCAGTTCTTGATCTTATCGGCTTCGATCTCCGATGTCCCGCAAGTGTATTCTTCCTCTCCGTTCCTCTTGACGTGCTTCTCTAGCACGCAGTGTTTGCCGGCGGATGATACCGCGAAGGCGCAGGCGTCTTGGGCAAGGTGTTCACATGTTATTTCCCCTGCAACCAAAATTATAAAGCATCGTCAAAGCATTGCCATTTTAATGTATACAACTTTGCATGTGTTTGATTTGAGAACCTAGGGTGGCTTGAAAGAAGAAGGCAAATAATGCAAAAGCAAGGATTGGCAAGGCCTTGATCCAAAAGTTGGAAGCAATGGTTTTCGAATGGAGAGGAATGGGGAATACTGGTTGGGTTTCGCAGAGAGGAAGTGCGATATGAATGGGGAAGAAAGGATTATTTATAGTTTAAATATGTACTCGAACCTACTATCTCTTGAATATTACAACAACAACAACGATATCAACTGATGTTCGATGATATGGTCGTTATTGGAATGACCCCACGAACAACAATGACGGTGTTTGACAGCTTAGTATGTCCTCAAGTCAGGGAGTTGATTAGTACCGCAATTTATGGCGCGAGAATGTACTCTTGTCAACTGTTTGGCATAAGGTCGGAATTTTGGACATCTCAAATGGGAAGTGAAACGGTTACCATTGACTACTTTGCAAAAGACTATCAAGTAGTGTCACTCAATAGCATTCCTTGTAGGATCGTTTTTTCACATTGTTCCTTGACAACAAGACAATTTAATTTACATTCATCAAACAATCTGATTATGATCGTGTTTTACATTACTTTTTAAATGTGTTTTTAAAACTAAAATTACTTTTGTGAACATGTAGCAGCTTTCGGGACAAAAAGTGTATTATAGTATTGATTAAAAATTGTTTTCAAAAAATTGAAATTTTTAACTTTTTAATTCTCGTCACAAACATTGTTGATTAAATTATTCATTTTTTCTTATTTATATCACAAATTCTTTTATTTATAAAAAACATTTAAAATAAACATTGTATCTATTTAAGAGTATTTTTTACAACAATGTTAATCGCTTGAATATTAAATCAAACAATCTAAAAATACATTTTAAAAGCAATGCCAAACTAGAGATGTTCTTGTGTCTCGTAATATTAGACTGAGTTTTCGATTAAGTCGAACCCGATCTGAACAATATATCCCTCGACCTCATTGAATCTATATTTAGGGAGATTCCACTAGTGCAAGTTTTGAGATAAAACTTGCACCTGACATGACATAAATATATAAATAATTATTTTTTAATAAAATAAGAATTTAATTGAAAAATACTAAAAGATGAACATTATAGTAATTATCCCTAAATTATAAAAAAAATTACATTATATCTCAGGTTAAGTAATTTTCACCCAAATCCTACTCTATCATTCACCAATCCCGACCGAAGCCCAAATTTCAGAAAGAAACCTTACCAGAACTCGTTAGTTTCGAGTAAAATGACCAACCCTATATCAAACTGGCTTTATATATAATGTTTAATTTTAAGCAAAATACGAAAATTGATTTATAATTTAAATTTAACACTTGATTTTTTAAGTTTATTAAACGTCACTACAATGTTGAAAACAGGGACGGATGCACGTGCTGCATGGTGGGTCATTTGAACCGCCATTAAAAAATAGGATAAATTATTTTGGTTATCACTAAATTTTAAAGTATTTTTACTTTGATTATTGAAATTGAAAATTCTTCATTATAGTCACTAAACTTTTAATTTAAAAATTCATTATGGTCACTGTTATAGTGTTGTTAACCCCATTAAAAAATATTGATGTAGTACATTAAAGTCTTTTTACCAAAAAGAACCCTAATTTTTCAAAGTTACAACTATTGTCTATGCCATAATTTTGATTAACGGAAAATGGTCAATCAATCCCAATGGTGAGAAAGATTTATTTTGCCAAAAGTTTAACATAGTTTAGTTTAAAGTTGATTTGATGGCTAACACAATTACATCTGTGTAAGATAGTTCTAATCTCTTAAACATATTTACACGGATTTGTTCTTCAATGTCAACATGTTTCTGACTATAGATCATGTTTGCTTGCACAACAATTATGATTAATTAATACATTATTATACAAAGTAAATTAATTTTAAATTACTACATTGATCGGTGAACTACCAAATTTAAATTTTTAGATCCGTCCCTGTCGAAGAGTTTGAGATAAAATCAATCAAATAAGTAAGATAATACAAGCTCTTTTTTTAGGGGTGGACGTCCATATTGTTTTGAATAGGATTACATTCTTGTTTTTTATTAATACAACAATGCTTAATTTTGATGATTGAGACTTGAGACACATCACTTAGGAATATTAAGCATTTTAGTTTGTTAAAATGTATTATAATTCAAGAATCAAACACTTATGTCTTAAATCAATTTTTTTAAAACATTTTTCAAAATAATATTAAACTACCCCTAACTCTCTACCATTAGACAAGTAACTTATGAGGTAATGAAAACTACTTATACGTCTCCAGATGAGAGAGAGAAAAAAATTAGGCTCTATATGATAAATTTAAAAGATGTGTTAAAAAAATAAATGTTAAACCAACAAGTGTTAGGTGCATTGGTAAGGCATATTGTACTTTTAAAGAGACGACGCGAATTCAAACTTTGGAGACTACATTATTAGGAGGAGTAGCTTTGTACCCCGAATATGGACCGTAAGATAGACATACACATATAACCAAAAAATATTAAATTAAGTATTGAATTTAAGTTATAAAATCTGCTTGATACATAAATTTAAATACTAGATATAATTGGTCTGTTTGATAAAATAAAATAGATTTGATTGTATTTATTCTACCTTAACCTGTTCAATGGTGGAGCTATCCACCTAAATATAAAGGCCCGCTAAAAATTTGGAAGGTTTTGAGTTAAAATATTATACTTGAAATATGAGATTGGACCAAAAAGCTACGTCCATTTAAAAAATGGATTGGGCGTGGGCTCCAACATTTACAGCCCAACGTATTTTCTTAGTACAATATATTATTATTTATATATCATATAATTTATATCACATAAAAATTAAATTTATAATAATATATAATACTATAAAGTAAACATTAAAGAATATATTAAGTTGTCTATGTATAAAAGAAAAATAATAAATTGAATAATATATAATTATTAAATATTAAAATAAAATAAAATAAATATTTTTAAAATAAAACGTTATTATAAGTGGGTGAAAATAGGCCTGGCTTATCAATTTATAAATATAAACATAATTGATAAAATTTGAGGTACATATTTCAGATTAAATCAGACTTAGACAAACATGAAATATGTTAATTTTATGCATAAGTTTGACACAACCTGACCCATGTACACTTCCATTTTACATTGAGTGATAATATTAAACAGTCTTTAAACTTTAAATCAAACTTTTCTAATACATTCTTGTAAAAGCAATGTTAAACTAGCTTTAAATCTCTACCATCATGTTGGTAATGTAAACTACTTGGATATCTCAATATGAAATAAATAAATAAATAAAATATTTAAGTGTTGGTTGGTAAATTAAAATATTAAGTGTCGAAAAATTAAAAGTTGATAAGTTAATTATTGGGTTTAAATTATAAAATTGATTTGATATATTCTTTAAAATAAAAATTCTAGATATAATTACTATGTTTGATAAATGTAAATTGTAAAGAATAAATCGTCTCGAAAAGATATAAAATAAATTTTATTGAATGCATTGTACCTTAAATAATAAGACTTTTATTTGAAATTATCAAACATATTTAGAAATTAAATCAACTAAAAATATTAATTTTAAGTTGATTTCATTTTTTCAAAAACTTATCAAACAAGACCTTATCATATATAATTTGTTTTTTTTTTTTTACATTGTGATTCAATTATAAGGTGGCGAACAAGTACATTTGGCCGGTTGGCTAAGCTGCTCATCTTTGTTTTCTCATATTCTTTTAGGTCATGGGTTCTAAATCTACTAAAAACACTCTCATTCATTTTCTTAGAGTTCTTTCTTTCCCTCCCCTCTAAGTAAGAATAGAATTAGAATTTTTCAAAAAAAAATTATAAGGTGATAGTATTTTAGTTCGATTTCAAATTTAGATAAATTCACACACTTATAAACAACACTACTCGAACCTAGATCATATAAGAAGAAGAACGTCATATTTTATCCTTAGAACCATTCAATAGATTCATAAATTGATTTCTTTCTAACACAACCGTCTTATGATAAAAATAAATAAATTTAACGTATTAATGCTGAGGAAACTCCAAATAAAATTTTCATTTACGTAAATGGTATAACCAATCGGAAATTACAGAGGGTGAAAATGGTAAAACAAAATATAAAACCGATGGGATTTCATAGAAAAATTCTTTCAAAAGAGGGCCCAACCGGGTTCGAACCGATGACCTCTTGATCTGCAGTCAAATGCTCTACCACTGAGCTATGGACCCCTTATTGGCATGTAACCTAAATACCTTTATAAAAATTATACAACTCGCCTCTGAAGCGAAGAACAGCTCCTAACTCCTAATTCAACACAATTGATTTAAAGCTTTTATTCTTTGTGATTTTATTTTAAAATTGTGTTTTTGTTTCTTTCTGGTTTTATGTTTGTTGGTGGGTTATTGATTCAATAACCACGTGATAGATGCATAATTTTATGTTAGGGTGTAAATTTTAACACTTAATACAACTTTATGAAAAATTGAAATTTCAGGAGATGTGGGATTAGATTTTTGATATACAACATTACAAAGAAAATTTCTAAAATATACGATAATATTAATTTCTAGAAGTGCGACCGCCCCTAACATCCCTCAGTCCATCTTGACCACACAATCGTTATTTACTTAGATCTTTTACCACCGCGATTGTAATATTCTTTGCAACACATCGCTATTTCTTGGATAATAAAACATATTTATCCAAAAAAAAACTTAGAACTTTTAGATCGTTTCATTTGATGTTTAACTTGAGTATATACATACATATGTGATGTTGAAGCATGTGTATTTGTAAGTGCGGCTATATGACATGCAAGATATATTTATATATATTCGATTTAAGGTTGTCTTGTGTATGTTGTTATATGATGTGCTAAATGTGTATGTACATGGAGATTATTTATAAATTTATGTATTTATATTGGTAGGATTATGGTGTCAACTTTCATTTTGTTAAATTATGTATTTACTAGTGCAAATAGATCATGAAACTCTTGTTCCTCAAACAATTGTTTATTCAATTAGGATCATTTTAGATGTTTTAAATAAATGGCATATTTTTTAAATACGATTTTAATTTTGGGATTATTATTGGGCTTCCATTGAGACTTCTGATAATTATTTACTACATGAAAATATTTATATTCCTTAAATAATATAAAATGGACATAGTTTGAAAATTTTCGTCAAGATTCTGTTCAAATTCCATATTAATAAAAGGCTCATAAAGGGATATGATTAAGGTTAAAATATTGTTAAGAAAAAGTAATCAGATTAGTTTAAAGGTGATTACAAGGTAGCATATGTTCATAGATATTCTCAACTCTTTGAAAATGCGCACACACCTTGCAAACATTACGATTGAACCCGAGTTTTTTAGGATGAACATCATCTACTTTTCCACTGAGACTACTTGTTGTGTTCGATGAAATGACATACTTATTTAATATATTGAATGTCTAAAAAAATGTGACCTATTAGAGTCATACTAATATAATCTAAACTCTTTAAAAAATAATTTGTATAAACCAACTATAACTGCAATTTAACATAAGTTTGCTTATAAGATGAGAACCGAGTGAAGTTCAATTTTCTTATGAGATGAGGACCGAGTAAGGGGTGATCAAACTAAACGAGTGACTCATTACTTTACATGAGTTAGGCATTGTGCATTAATATTTTTCTTCACATGGGATTATATCAATATATGCAGAGTTCCAAATTCATCTACAAGTAGAAGCCACTTTGATGCAAAAGGAATATGAAAAACGTGCACTAAATGTTTGTGGACAAAAAAGAAAGAAATGATGACGTGGATATCCAGTGGTTGGTTTAATGCAGCAATTAAAAAAAGGCACGTATGTCACTATTTGTTGAGTTAGACATTGCCTGCCTTGTAGATATAGAATGTTAATGTTGTTTTAGTTTAATGTCACCTCCTAAAGCGGTACGGAAATTAATCTTACATAAAAAAGTTAAATAAAAATTTTAGGATATAAAAGCGATAATATTACGTATCTTAAAAAATATGTTTTTTGGGAAGACCCCATGACAAGTGATATCGGAACAATCACTTGACTGTACAATTTTCATGTTAAGCGCTCCAAGTGTGTAAAGCAAGGTAAACAACCGTTTCGAGTGCCCAATAACATTTATTCATGTCTTTGTTAGAGTATGCCCAATGACCAATCATAAGATGATTGTAAATGACATTTGTTTTACCTTGTTTATTAATACAGAGGCATTGTCAGTATTATTTTCAATTATTATTCTATGTGCATAAATAAACTGAAATATAATAAAGTCCTTAGAATAATATGGTTATTCTTAAATGTCCTTAGTCGAGTATTATTGTGGGCATGGACAACAATAATACATTAAGACTAATATGTAGTTGATTGATGACAAAGTATTGTCATTGACATGGAGATGTCAAAAATCAATACATAAGTATGTGTTAGAGAACGACATACTGGGCTGGTTCATTATGAGCATGTTTCTTGAATCATTATGTGATAGTCACGAAATTGCTCATAGTGATAACTACATGTATGATCCTCAGACTTGAGATCACCATTATTTCAGCATCGTGAGTGACAAATTTTAATGCAGTCAAACGTTTGTCGTAACTGACTATACTATAAAGACCGATATTGGATATGTCACAATCTATGTAGTGAGATATGGTTGATCAAGTTAGGATTTGTCCCTCATACATAATAAGAGTAATAACGTAGGCCACTTGATTGAGTGAGACTAGAAATGCATGGTCATGCTCGAATAAGTTGATATAAGATATCATAGTTATTCGTTTATAATAGTCTACTCAAGATATCAAGAAATATTAGATGGACTATACAAGTGTGACTATTTCATGACTTGTGTCCAATCTAGATATAAAGGACAAAAGGATGTAATACATGAAAAGAGTTAATCACAAAGAGGTTATGTCGAATCATGATTTCCTGTAACTTAGGTGACAATGACATATTGCTAGATGTCACTCCTTGTTTGTAATATTAAAAAGTTCTAATATTTACTACTAACGTTACGAGAACCTACAAGGTCACACCCACGGTTGAAATGAGCATAAATTAAACGAGTTATATATGTACAATTTTTTTGTACACAAATTTAGTTAAACTAATATATATTTGAGATATATATAATTTAACTATTAGATAAATATTAAGCAAATATAATTATTGCAATTATGATATTTTAATATATAAATAATATAATTCGATTTAAATTAATGTACATATTGAAATCCTAATTAAGCTGAATTGAGATTATATATATTAATATATATTGAAATCATGATTAAGTTGAATTGAGATTATATATATTAATATAGATGTATATTAAAATCATAATTAAGTTAAATTGGGATTATATATATTTAATATATATATATATATATTGAAATCTTAATTAAGTTGAATTGAGATTATATATATATAATATATATATTGAAATCCTAATTAAGTTGAATTAGGATTATATATATATTGAAATTTTAATTAAAGTTAAATTAGAATTATATATATTAATAGATATATTGAAATCCTAATACAAGTTGAATAAAGATTATAAAAGCTATATAAAGACATGAGAGATTTAGCAGCTGTAATATTCATTTTTTGTCCGGGCTCTAAATTATATTCGAACCATCTACCCTATTTAAACCAAGTTCTCAAAAAATATAAAAAAAACAAGGTATGGTCTCCACGCAGAGAACCATGCCCTGCCACCCATGCCTCACCTCCCCATGCCTTACCCCACGCCAAGCTTTGTTTCCCCACACGCCACCCACCATCATTTTTTCCATTCCCCTAATCCATTTAAAGAACAAAAATTGAACCAAAGGGAGGAGGATAGTTGGAGAGCCGGCCATTCACTCTCACTTTCGGGAGCTCACGACAGATTAAAAAAAATGGAGGGACTCTCATATTTTTTGTTTTGTTTTGGGGAAGATACCACAAATTGGAAAGAAAAGGAGAAAACTCACTATCATATTTAGGTTTGTGTATTTTTTTTGTGTGTATGTTTGTGGTATAATCCTTTTTTATGATCTAATAGAAATGATGTTTTATTAGTAATCTTTTATTTATTTTTAGTCCTTACGTTTTCATATATTTTTTTATGTTTATATGTTTCTATATCTTGTTAAAATGTGTTTAGATTAATTTTTTGTCGTTGTTTAATATTTTTATTTTTTATCTTCTCATCTCTAAATATGTGTTTTTTTTATCATGATTCGTATTTGTTTTATTCTCTTATTTTTTTTCTAAATGTACGATATGTATGTATATCTTTGTTTTTGATATATCATTCTTATTATTATTTATATTATGTGTGTAATATGCTATTGTTATACAAAGTTTTTTTATATTATATATTGATATCATGATATATGTACATATGTTTTATATCCATTGTTCATATTTTACGTATAATATTTTTATTATTTTTACACTTTAATATATATACATATAATATTTTATGTATATTTATATTGTTGCTTGTACATATTATTATATTGTTGTATTGATTAATATTATATGTGTATTATTATGTATGCAAATGTGTTTAATATGTATGTTTTAGAGTAATATTTTATTTATGTTAGATTCGTTTTTATTTATGTGTTAGATTAATATTTTATAATGTTAGTATTTATTTATATTTTTATCACGTTGTATTTATTTATTTTGCTATGTTTTAAGTTGCATTTCAGATATATATTTTGTCAATGCGGTACCCTTTTATTCAAGCGTAAGCGTGGCCAGTATCAAGCACAATGATGGTGGTTTGTCAATTTACTCTCGAATAACGGGGTCCTTAAAATTTACTTGCACTTATAACCAAATTTTAATTTAATCGTCACTTTAATCCGAAAAGTTTAATATTAATAAAGCGGTAATTATTAAAGCACCAATTTTGGGCGGGGTGGGGTGCTAATCCTTCCCCATCCGTAACAGACTCCCGAACCCGACATTTTTAAAATCTCTGGTTTTTATGGTGCCCGTCCTACCTTAGTGGCCAGTGGCGACTCCATTTTAAAATAATACGTTTTTTTCTAAAACCCCAATGGAAGACATTTTTAAATACCCGAAAAATGCCCAAACACCTTAAAACCTCGTTTTTTAGATCGCTATAGATGTCAACTCCGCTGGGGACCATTTTTTGTTTTTCAAAAACAAATAAGAGTCAAACTTTTTAAATAATTACCGCTTTACTAATATCGGAAGTTCCGGATTAAATTGACTATTAAAGTAACATTCGGTTATAATTGCGCATTTATTTTAACGCATTTAAAATTTGGCATATAAACCCGTCTTTTTAAGTGGGGGAAAACGCTAATGCTTTCGTGAGAATATCGTTCCTCCGTATGGACCTAGCAAGTACCTTCGGGGCTCGAGTACCTTATGCTTTCGTGAGGATATCGCTCATTCGTAGGGGCATAAGTGAATGGGTCCCCTTGAGTTGAACCCGGTTGAAAGGAGCCTATCATGGGTGATGACTGGGGGCCTTGCTACTCTTAGTAGGGGACAACAAGGACAATTCGGGTACCTCTTAGCACCAAAGTTGTATGTAGAGAATATAAAAACCTCACCCTTTTAGAGCCACGCGGATGACTTAGGTGTTTTATTTGGGATAAATAGGATTGTTCTTCTTATTGCCTTATCTACTTCGCTTTTTATGTATCTATTGAGTTTATGCGGCACTAACTCATTTCTTTTGTTTTATTTTATTTTTTTACTTTACACATACTTTTGTTGCATTAGCATTGCATGACATAAAGACGTTGGTTCAAGTGGTTTTCCCGAGCAGAAATCTTTCATTTTTACCCTATTTTTAATTGACTCATTTTTGTGATCACATCATAATTAAATCTATTCATATTTGCATTAACTACATGAAATATCATAACATTTTAATTTTTGCATTCTACTAGCATGAAATGCTGATTCACGACTAGTTCTCAATTTGAAAAATTATCATCGGGAGAAAATCTAGCACTCTAGATATCAAGGCAATATTCAAAGTTGCAAATGAATCCCGTGAGTTCGGAAGTCGAGTCACGAGAACCATTTTTGAATCAGTACTTTCACATCTAAGACATGCATTATGCATTTACATGCATACATTTTGAAAATTTTAAAGTCGGTCCCCGGGTTACCTCATTAGATACAACAAAGTTGGTCGACCTAGCACCTTACAGAACCTTTTACAAGAGCCTGATCTTGGGGCATGTCCACAAGTACCCTCCACATCTAAATAAATGGTACCAACGACAAAATTTTTGAACATTTACTGACTACTATTTTTTTCCCATTTTTAGGTCATACCTCTCCGCCTTTATAGCAGCAAAAGTAACTTTTCGAATCATACCTTCGTCATTAGTGATAGACTAACATTTTCATATTTTGCTTTACTGCTGATGGTGTGGCAGTTTAGACATTTTGAAGATCTCATTCCTCTGTTGATGGTGCAACAGATCCAAACCTTTCTTCAAGATCTTGCTTCACCGTTGATGATGTAGTAGATCAAATTTTGAAGATCTCATTTTTCCGTTGATGGTGTAACAGATCAAAATTTTGTCAAGGTCTCATTTTTCCGTTGATGGTACAACTAGACTAAATTTCTTCCTCGAATCTTGTATCCTCCTTATAGTTGTAGGTCAAAAACTTGGAAAAAAAATTCAAAAAAATTGAAAAAAGAAAGTTCAAAAAAGGAAAAAATCAAAATTTAAAAATAAAAAAAATCAAAAAAATAAAATCAAAAGTCGAGTTGTCATCATTCGTCAATCTTGCTCTTCCGTTGATGGTATGGTAAGATCTAAACTGCTAAAATCCAGTCATGCTCCTCCGTTGATGGTGTAGTAGGATTCATATTGCTGTCATTCGATTCTACTTCTCCGTTGATGGTCTAGTGGAATCTGTTGATTGTAATAAGTGCTATGCAAATGTGCAAGTATATACGTCGCAAGTAATAAAGTGATACGAGTATCGAGTATCGTCTCCACAGGGATTGGTTTGGGCCACTTTGCTTAAGTTACTACACTGTGAAAATAAAAACACAATTGATAATAGAGGATTTAATTAACGAGAAAACTAAGAGCAATAAACTAAAATAATAGATGAAATTAAAATAGAGTAAATAGGCCAGGTTATCGTGAGTTGAGGTGTGATAGCCGATTGGATCGTCTTGGTAAAAGAGTGCAAGGGCAACTCAGTTGCCGTGGCAACTTGCACAGCGGGGTTGCCTTGGCAACTAATCGATGGTTGCCTGGGCGACTAGCTGGGCAACTACTTGGGCGTCTGGGCAGCAACTTCAAGGTTCGGCAGAGCGTTCTTCAATGGTTTCTTCTTATCCATAAGTCGAAACTCTAGCTACTTGTGCATGCCTTGATAATACATCCCTGCGTGAATCAAGGGTGAACAACAACCAATCTTGCGCTCCTCTTAGCCATTGAAATCCTTAACTTATTCCTAATCTGGATTAATCCTCACCATCAATAGATTGAATAAAGACCATACTCATTCGTTTCTTGAATCTAACTCTCCCGATATTAGATAAATAGATGAAGTTACGAGATCCTCTCCCAATTCACTCGCAAACAAGAATAAGAACCAAGAATGAGTAAACCTTGAATTGAAAGTGCAAACTCTTATTACCTAAACAAAATCCAATTGTTTCTCACAACAACAAAACACAATAACCCCAACCAATCAAGTTAGTTCATGGTTGGGTTCAAAAGATATACAAAGAATAATCCCCAAACCATGAATCTAATGGAAGCAAAGAAGAAGAAGAAGAAATCGAACTCTCTCCCCCTTGCTCTCTTGTCAAAATTTCTCTATTCTTGCCCTATGGGGTTGTCGAAATTTTCCCTCCTCTTGCTCTCTCTCTCAAGTTGACGATATGGCCTCTAATTTATAGGGCTAGGTCAAAGTCCTTCTTTGAGGAGGAAGTTAAGTTGGAATTAAATTATCTTTAAAGAATATAATTCTTTATTATAATTATATTCATACTAGAACTTCTCCTATCTTCTTGGAATTTAATTCTTCTTTAATCTCTTCATGGAAATCAAATTCCTTTGGGATTTGGCTTTGCTCCACGTCATCTTGGGCTTGTCTAGTCATCAATTTCGACTACCATATCACCTTATTCTTTGTCGACAATTGCCCTGGCAACTGGCTCAGCGTCTCCTTCATGCATTGCCCTGGCAACTGGTTCTAGCCTTGTTTAGGCAAGTGATTCTGCACACACACAAAAACACACCAAAGCAACATCTTTTTCCACAAAAATCACCAAGTTATGTAATCAAGCTCAACGATGGAAAGAAACATGAATTAATGCATGAATGACTAATTATGCAACTAATATGAGCTTAAGTCTAACAATAATATGAGTAAAAAGGGTAATACAAATAGTACTTTTGAACACTTATCACACCCCCAAACTCGAACTATTGCTTGTCCTCAAGCAATGCAAACTAACAATTACCTGCCAAGAATTTAATCATCAAAGACATGCTTCAAACTTGAATTCAAACCTCGGAACCGTGACACAAAGTATGATCACATTTTTAATTTTTTGGATAGCACAAAAATTACCCGGAACAAAACTATAATGCTCGTGACAATGTGTGTGCGTAGTTGTGTACAAGTTGATTTTCAAGATTCTATGTGAACAATAGGCTTTTATCAATTTAATTACTGGGGCATTTATTTTTATTTTCACTAGAGCCAATTTCGGGCACCTCTAGTGATTCTTTAACGTGCATTAACTACTAGAGCCAGTTTTGGGCACCTCTAGCAAGAAAGTGTATTTACTACTAGAGCCAGTTTCGGGCACCTCTAGAAAGAATTTAACTTTTAATTTTCAATTTTAAATTTACCTAAATTTTAAGCAACCTAAGTTCACTAAGTTTCTTTCAATCAACAAGCCACAACCGTGTAAAAAAAAATTCAGCATCATAGTAAAATTCTAAGTTCTTTTCATGTAATCCTAAAATTAAAGGTTCTTTCAATTAAGTGCAGTGGCAAAAATTCATCATTGGATATTCAACAAGTCTTAAGCAATTAAATCCAATTAAAGGCATGGCAAGTAACATATGCAACCTATATGTGAGTGCTAACATGAATGCAACTAAACATGAAACTAACTAGAAACCAACACCCCACCAAACTCGAGTGATAAGTTTTCTTCGTGCCGTTTGCTTGATTCATTTTTCGGTCGGTGGTTGAATGCTTGTGGCTGGTACCGCGTGAATAGCATTGCTTTGATTTGATCTATGTTTGGGCATCAGAAGTTGCCGACGCCATTGTTGTTGCCTGGGCAATCTCTGTTGTGGTTGATGTGGCAAGTAGTCGGCAGTGAATTTTCTTAGCATGGTGGTTGTAAGTCTTGTTGTGGAAAAGAAAAGAAAACAAAGAAAACCTGGAAACTAAAGATAATAAAGAAAAATAAAATATCTCCTAAAAATTACAAAAATAAATAAAGAGAAAAAAAATAACCGAAAATAATAAAAAAATAGCTTGAAAAAAAAGAAAAAGAAAAATAAAATATTGAAAGGAGAGCATGCTTATGCATCTCCTAAGGTGTCAACTTCTTTGTTACGTTCTACATGGGCACCGTTGTAGTGCTTCAATCTTTGTCCGTTAACTTTGAATTCATGTTCGTCGATAATGGACTTAATTATCACGACACCATGGGAAAATGGTTTGACAACTTCGAATGGTCCCGACCATCTTGATTTTAGTTTTCCCGGGAAAAGTTTCAGTCGAGAATTGAATAAGAGAACTAGTTGCCCTGGCATGAATTGCCGCGGCAATAGTTTCTTGTCATGCCATTGCTTTGTTTTCTCCTTGTAGATTCGTGCATTGTTATAGGCGAGTGCACATAATTCTTCTATCTCGTTGAGGTCCAACATACACTTTTGCCTGACACTTTCCCAATCCATATTCACGGTGTTGATTGCCCAATATGCCTTGTGTTCGATTTCCACCGGTAGATGGCATGTTTTGCCATAGACAAGTCGGAAGGAGGACATACCTAAGGGTGTTTTGAATACAGTGCGATATGCCCAAAGTGCGTCATCTAGTCTTGCTGACCAATCCTTCCTAGAGGGATTTACAACTTTATCGAGTATACCCTTCAATTCCCGATTGGAAATTTTTGCTTGCCCATTGGTTTGTGGGTGATATTGCCCGTCCTATGGCAACGATCACATTGCTTGTAAAACTCTTGGGCATCTTTGTACAGTGTTGGCCAATACAAACCGGATTGCAAAACTTTGGCCGCGGTACGAGTTCCTCCAAAATGTCCTCCATAGGGTGAAGAATGGCATTGTCGGAGTACATTCTGTTGCTCCTCTTCAGGGACACATTGGCGTATAACCTGATCTGCACATTGTTTAAACAAAAGAGGCTCGTCCCAAAAGTAATGCTTAGCATCATGGCGGAACCGCTTCTTCCCTTGGTGAGTAAGGCCATAAGGTAAAATACCACAAACAAGGAAATTAACTAAATCTGCGTACTAGGGTATTGCCGAGGCATGTGCTGCCGTGGCGACTGCTCCCAAGATTGCCGAGTCGTGTGTGTCTAGAGTTGCCGAGGCGTGCGCGTCAAGAGCTCCTACGGCGTCGAGGGTTGCCGAGGCATGGGCATCCATGGTTGCCGAGGCATGCACATCCATGGTTGTCGAGGCAACTAAAAGTTGTTCATCTGGGAATGCATCGCATATCTCTAAATCTGCATCCTCCTCCCTGTGAGTTGGCCTAGGACTGTTCCTACCGCGAAATCACTTACATCACACATGAACTCAAAAGGTGGCGTCCAATCTGGTGGAACGACAATGGGTGCCGAGGCAACTGTCGAACTCATTACCAAAAATGGAAAAATCATCCATGAGGATATCAAGGAAGTCTTCGACCATGTCTGAAAAGAGTGCCATCATGCATCTTCTAATGTTACTGCATATCTGAGAAAACTTGAGGATGGTCGTTTTCGATACTTCTTATAGTTCATCCGTACCCTCCATCGGGTGACAATATTGCCCAAAAAGAGTTTGGCCAATGTGCTTGCCACTACTCCCTTTTGCGTTACCATGGTGGAGGTGTCTTTCTTCTTTGTTCGCTTGTAGTCCATGTATACTCTCCACCTTGCTACTATTCTTGAAGGCACAAATATATTAATAGGAAAAATTATATCCATTCTCAACCATTCAATTACCTCATTCTTGTCGACTTCTATCATGGTTGGATGTAGCCTTTGTTGTCGTGACAATTGCTGCTCAAGCCAATTACCGTGGTAATCAGTTGCCAAAATTTGCTGTAAGTCAAGGGAAGAACCAATTTTTTGAAAAGCTTTACGAATCCAAACACCGTTTTCTTTTGGCCTCTCAAACATCTCCATCAGTAGAGATTTCGATGGCTTCAAATCTACCAACCTCGGTTGCTTAAGACATACATGCAATGGACGAGGTGAACTTTTAAAGAATTCAAAAGGTTTAACCATTACCTGCTCATATTCCATTGGCAAAGTATTATCATCTCGTTGATCTTGCATGTGGTCGTGTAATTGCCGCGGCAATTGTAGATGAGAGCAATCTACACATTCCTGCTTCAACATCAATATTGTAACCTTATGGCCATCAGGTTCCTCAGAATTTGCTGTAGTATTGTTGTTCTCAGCTTCACTGAGTGTTGCATTGCTCTGTTCAGGCTCCTCAATCATTGCCGAGACAAAAACTTGTTGCGTGTGATAAGTGCTACGCAATTGTGCAAGTATACACGTCGCAAGTAATAAAGTGATATGAGTATCGAGTATCGTCTCCACATGGATTGGTTTGGGCCACTTTGCTTAAGTTACTGCACTGTGAAAAGTAAAAACACAATTGATAATAGGAGTTCTAATTAACGAGTAAACTAAGAGCAATAAACTAAAATAATAGATTAAATCAAAAGAGAGAATAGGTCAGGTTATCATGAGTTGGGGTGTGATAGCCGATTGGATCGTCTTGGTAAAAGAGTGCAAGGGCAACTCAGTTGCCGTGGCAACTTGCACAGCGGGGTTGCCTTGGCAACTAATCGATGGTTGCCTGGGCGACTAGCTGGGCAACTACTTGGGCGTCTGGGCAGCAACTTCAAGGTTCGGCAGAGCGTTCTTCAATGGTTTCTTCTTATCCCTAAGTCGAAACTCTAGCTACTTGTGCATGCCTTGATAATACATCCCTGCGTGAGTCAAGGGTGAACAACAACCAATCTTGCGCTCCTCTTAGCCATTGAAATCCTTAACTTATTCCTAAGCTGGATTAATCTTCACCATCAATAGATTGAATAAAGACCATACTCATTCGTTTCTTGAATCTAACTCTCCCGATATTAGATAAATAGATGAAGTTACGAGATCCTCTCCCAATTCACTCGCAAACAAGAATAAGAACCAAGAATGAGTAAACCTTGAATTGAAAGTGCAAACTCTTATTACCTAAACAAAATCCAATTGTTTTTCACAGCAACAAAACACAATAACCCCAACCAATCAAGTTAGTTCATGGTTGGGTTCAAAAGATATACAAAGAATAATCCCCAAACCATGAATCTAATGGAAGTAAAGAAGAAGAAGAAATCGAACTCTCTCCCTCCTTGCTATCTTGTCGAAATCTCTTCCTTCTTGCCCTTTGGAGTTGTCGAAAATCCTCTCCTCTTGCCCTCCTTGGACTTGTCGAAATTTCCCTCTATTGCTCTCTCCAAGTTGTCGAAATCTCCATCCTATTTATATGGCTAGGGCAAAGTCCTTCTTTGAGAAGGAGTTTAAGTTGGAATTAAATTATCTTTAAAGAATATAATTCTTTATTATAATTGTATTCCTACTAGAACTTCTCTTATCTTCTTAGAATTTAATTCTTCTTTAATCTCTGCATGGAAATCAAATTCCTTTGGGTTTGGGCTTTGCTCCACGTCATCTTGGGCTTGTCTAGTCATCAATTTCGACTACCATATCACCTTTGCTCTTGTCGACAATTGCCATGGCAACTAGCTCGGCGTCTCCTTCATGTATTGCCCTAGCAACTGGCTCGGCATATCCTTCATGCATTGCCCTGGCAACTACCTCTAGCCTTGCTTTGGCAAGTGATCCTACATATACACACAAAACACGCCAAAGCAACATCTTTTCCCACAAAAACTACCAAGTTATGTAATCAAGCTCAACGATGGAAGGAAACATGGATTAATGCATGAATGGCTAATTATGCAACTAATATGAGCCTAAGTCTAACAATAATATGAGTAAAAAGGGTAAGAAAAATAGTACTTTTGAACACTTATCACACCCCCAAACTCGAACTATTGCTTGTCCTCAAGCAATGCAAACTAACAATTACCTGCCAAGACTTTAATCATCAATGACATGCTTCAAACTTGAATTCAAACCTCGGAACCGTGGCACAATGTATGATCACCTTTTAATTTTTCGGATAGCACAAAAATTTCCCGGAACAAAACTATAATGCTCGTGACAATGTGTGTGCGTAGTTGTGTACAAGTTGATTTTCAAGATTCTATGGGAACAATAGGCTTTTATCAGTTTAATTACCTGGGCATTTATTTTTATTTTCACTAGAGCCAATTTCGGGCACCTCTAGCAAAGTAAGCAATTTCTCATTTTATTTTAGTCGACTAGAGCCAATTTCGGGCACCTCTAGCGATTCTTTAATGTGCATTAACTACTAGAGCCAGTTTCGGGCACCTCTAGCAAGAAAGTGTATTTACTACTAGAGCCAGTTTCGGGCACCTCTAGCAAGAATTTAACTTTTAATTTTCAATTTTTAAACAACCTTAAGTTCACTAAGTTTCTTTCAATCAACAAGCCACAACCGTGTAAAAAAATTCAGCATCATAGTAAAATTTTAAGTTTTTTTTCATGCAATCCTAAAATTAAAGGTTCTTTCAATTAAGTGCAGTGGCAAAAATTCATCATTGGATATTCAACAAGTCTTAAGCACTTAAATCTAATTAAAGGCATGGCAAGTAACATATGCAACCTATATGTGATTGCTAACGATGAATGCAACTAAACATGAAACTAACTAGAAACCAATACCCCCCCCAAACTCGAGAGAAACATTGTCCTTAATGCACGTAAAAGTGAAACAAAATTTAAAAGAAACTAAATGAAATGAGTTAGTCAGAGAGGTCGTCACCTTGAGTGATAAGTTTCCTTCGTTCCGTTTGCTTGATTCATTTTTCAGTCGGCGGTTGAATGCTGGTACCGCGTGAATAGCATTACTTTGATTTGATCTATGTTTGCCGATGCAGGTTCACTTGCATGGGCATCAGTAGTTGCCGAAGCCATTGTTGTTGCCTGGGCATCGCCAGTTTCTGTTGTGGTTGCTGTGGCGAGTAGCCGGCAGTAAATTTCCTTATCATGGTGGTTGTGAGTCTTGTTGTGGAAAAGAAAACCTGGAAACTAAAGATAATGAAGAAAAATAAAATATATCCTAAAAATTAAAGAGAAAAAAATAATAACCGAAAATAATAGAACAAAATAGTTTGAAATATAAAAATAAAAAGAAAAAGAAAATAAAATATCAAAATGAGAGCATGCTCATGCATCTCCTAAGGTGTCAACTTCTTTGTTACGTTCTACATGGGCACCGTTGTAGTGCTTCAATCTCTGTCCGTTAACTTCGAATTCATGTTCGTCGGTAATGGACTTGATTATCACGGCACTACGAGAGAATGGTTTGATAACTTTGAATGGTCCCAATCGTCTTGATTTTAGCTTTCCCAGGAAAAGTATTAGCCGAGAATTGAATAAGAGAACTAGTTGCCCTGGCATGAATTGTCGTGGCAATAGTTTCTTGTCGTGCCATTGCTTTGTTTTTCTCCTTGTAGATTTGTGCATTGTTATATGCGAGTGCACGAAATTCTTCTATCTCGTTGAGGTACAACAAACACTTATGTCCGTCCTCTGGCAACGATCAGATTGCTTGTAAAACTCTTGGGCATCTTTGTACAGTGTTGGCCAATACAAACCGGATTGCAAAACTTTGGCCGTGGTACGAGTTCCTCCAAAATGTCCTCCATAGGGTGAAGAATGGCATTGTCGGAGTACATTCTGTTACTCCTCTTCAGGGACACAACAGCGTATAACCTAATCAGGGTATTGCCGAGGTATGTGCGGCCGTGGCGACTGCTCCCAATATTACCGAGTCGTGTATGTCTAGAGTTGCCGAGGCATACGCGTCCATGGTTGCCAAGGCATGCGTATCAGTGGTTGCCGTGGCGACGAGGGTTGCCGAGGCATGTGCATCCATGGTTGCCGAGGCATCAAGGGTTGCTGCGGCATTGAAGGTTGTCGTTTTCGATACTTCTTATAGTCCATCCGCACCTCCATCGGGTGACAATATTGCCCAAAAAGAGTTTGGCCAATGTACTTGCCACTACTCCCTTTTGCGTTACCATGGTGGATGTGTCTTTCTTCTTTGTTCGCTTGTAGTCCATGTATACTCTCCACCTTGCTACTATTCCTGAAGGCACAAATATATTAATAGGAAAAATTATATCCATTCTCAACCATTCAATTACCTCATTCTTGTCGACTTCTATCATGGTTGGATGTAGCCTTTGTTGTCGTGGCAATTGCTGCTCAAGCCAATTGCCGTGGCAATCAGTTGTCAAATTTTGCTTTAAGTCAATGGAAGAACCAATTTTTTGAAGAGCTTTATGAATCCAAACACCTTTTTCTTTTGGCATCTCAAACATTTCCATCAGTAGAGATTTCGATGGCTACAAATCTACCAACCTCGGTTCCTCAAGATATACCTGCAATGGACGAGGTGAGTTTTTAAAGAATTCAAAAGGTTTAACTATTACCTGCTCATATTCCATTGGCAAAGTATTATCATCTCGTTGATCTTGCATGTGGTCGTGTAATTGCCGTGGCAATTGTAGATGAGAGCAATCTACACATTCCTGCTTCAACATCAACGTTGTAACTTTCTGGGCATCAGGTTCCTCATAATTTGCTGTAGTATTATTGTTCTCAGCTTCACCGAGTGTTGTCGCGGCATTGCTCTATTCAGGCTCCTCAATCATTGCCGAGGCAATTTGTTGTTCAAGCTCATCATGTGTTGGGCAGTCTCTCTCATTGGCATCCTCTTGACTTTGAGGTTCTAGTTGTTCCTCACACATCAGAAAGATTTCTTTGTATTGCTCCTTATCCTCTTGCCTTGGGACGTCAGTATCCCTAGGAATGAATTGTTGGTGCATGTTATCCATGAGATATGTGGATCTCCCCAATTGATCTTCTGAATCCCCTAAGGTTGCATCCCACTAAGCTATCCTCGTATCCATAGATTTTGATAGTTCTCGAAACTCTTCAATTGATCCGTCAAGTCTAGCCAAGGAAGCTAGTAACGTTTCCTCCAAGGAATTGGAATGCTCTTGAAAAGGACTACATTGCCATGGCATATCTGTTGTTGCGGCAAAATTGTTATGGTAAAAATTTTTTTGAGCTTTTTGACCATACCATGAAGAATTTTGCTGCTGGCTCCCTCTATGGTCCTCCATGTAGTTATATGCACCGAAAATGTGAGGGCAATTTTCAAACACATGATGTTCTCCACACATAGCACAAGATTTTTCCACGGTATAAGTTATTTGGGCTTTTCTCGGTTGGTATAGGTAATCATCAAAGGGTGCAAGAAACTCTTGATTGGATTGATTCATATCTTCCAACATCATCTCTCGAATAGATCGGCTTTTATTTCCCAACATGTTGATGTCCCTTAACTTGTAGCGCACCTAATTTTTTTTATAAAACAAACAAGAAGAAAAGTTAGTAAAACTAAGAGAAAAAAATGCAATAACAAAAACAACTAACATCAATTGCCAATCCCCGACAACGGTCCAAAAACTTGTTGCGTGTAATAAGTGCTACGCAAATGTGCAAGTATACACGTCGCAAGTAATAAAGTGATACGAGTATCGAGTATCGTCTCCACAGGGATTGGTTTGGGCCACTTTGCTTAAGTTACTACACTGTGAAAATAAAAACACAATTGATAATAGAGGATTTAATTAACGAGAAAACTAAGAGCAATAAACTAAAATAATAGATGAAATTAAAATAGAGTAAATAGGCCAGGTTATCGTGAGTTGAGGTGTGATAGCCGATTGGATCGTCTTGGTAAAATAGTGCAAGGGCAACTCAGTTGCCGTGGCAACTTGCACAGCGGGGTTGCCTTGGCAACTAATCGATGGTTTCCTGGGCGACTAGCTGGGCATCTACTTGGGCGTCTGGGCAGCAACTTCAAGGTTCGACAGAGCGTTCTTCAATGGTTTCTTCTTATCCATAAGTCGAAACTCTAGCTACTTGTGCATGCCTTGATAATACATCCATGCGTGAATCAAGGGTGAACAACAACCAATCTTGCGCTCCTCTTAGCCGTTGAAATCCTTAACTTATTCCTAAGCTGGATTAATCCTCACCATCAATAGATTGAATAAAGACCATACTCATTCGTTTCTTGAATCTAACTCTCCCGATATTAGATAAATAGATGAAGTTACGAGATCCTCTCCCAATTCACTCGCAAACAAGAATAAGGACCAAGAATGAGTAAACCTTGAATTGAAAGTACAAACTCTTATTACCTAAACAAATCCAATTGTTTCTCACAACAACAAAACACAATAACCCCAACCAATCAAGTTAGTTCATGGTTGGGTTCAAAAGATATACAAAGAATAATCCCCAAACCATGAATCTAATGGAAGCAAAGAAGAAGAAGAAGAAATCGAACTCTCTCCCCCTTGCTCTCTTGTCGAAATTTCTCTATTCTTGCCCTATGGGGTTGTCGAAATTTTCCCTCCTCTTGCTCTCTCTCTCTCAAGTTGACGATATGGCCTCTAATTTATAGGGCTAGGTCAAAGTCCTTCTTTGAGGAGGAAGTTAAGTTGGAATTAAATTATCTTTAAAGAATATAATTCTTTATTATAATTATATTCCTACTAGAACTTCTCCTATCTTCTTGGAATTTAATTCTTCTTTAATCTCTTCATGGAAATCAAATTCCTTTGGGATTTGGCTTTGCTCCACGTCATCTTGGGCTTGTCTATTCATCAATTTCGACTACCATATCACCTTATTCTTTGTCGACAATTGCCCTGGCAACTGGCTCAGCGTCTCCTTCATGTATTGCCCTGGCAACTAGCTCGACATCTCCTTCATGCACTGCCCTGGCAACTGGGTCTAGCCTTGTTTAGGCAAGTGATTCTGCACACACACAAAAACACACCAAAGCAGCATCTTTTTCCACAAAAATCACCAAGTTATGTAATCAAGCTCAACGGTGGAAAGAAACATGAATTAATGCATGAATGACTAATTATGCAACTAATATGAGCTTAAGTCTAACAATAATATGAGTAAAAAGGGTAATACAAATAGTACTTTTGAACACTTATCAGAATCCAAGTACTGAATTCGAACTTATCCCTCCGTTGATGGTGTGGATAGATCTGATCTAACTTTCTGTTCTGCCTCTTCGTCGGTGTAGTAGCTGAACCAAATTTGCCAAATTTTGATCATGCCTCTTCGTCAGAGTCGTAGCTTGATCGCAAAGAAATCAACTCTCCGATTCTGCCTCTTCGTCGGTGTCGTAGCTGGATTAAACCTTCAGACCTTGCCTCTTCGTCGGTGTTGTAGCTTGATCAAATCTAACTTTCAGTTCTGCCTCTTCGTCGGTGTTGTAGCTAGACCAAATTTCACTAACTTTTGGTCTTACCTCTTCGTCGGTGTTGTAGCTAGACCAAACTCACTAACTCTTGATCTTGCCTCTTCGTCGGTGTCGTAGCTGGATCAAAAATGCTAACTTTAGACCATGCCTCTTCGTCTGTGTTGTAGCTTGGTCAAAGTTTACTAACTTTCAAGTTTTATCAATGTTGTATCTTGAAAAATTCCAAAAAAAGAAGAAAAAAAGAAGGAAAAATAAGAGAAAAATAAGGCAAAGAAAAAAAACAAAATCAAAAACAAAAAAGAAAAAAAGAAGAAAATTTCAAGTTTTATCTGATCATGTCTCTCTGTTGATGGTGTGGCTGTGTTCGAGTTGCTATCATCCGAATCCTACTTCTCTGTTGATGGTGTAGTAGGATCCAAGTGCTGAAATTCGATCTTATCCCTCCGTTGATGGTGTAGATAGATCCAACTTGATAAACCTTTGGTTCTGCCTCTTTGTCGGTGTTGTGGCTGTACCAAATTTGCCAAATTTTTATCATGCCTCTTCGTCAGAGTCGTAACTTGATCGCAAAGAAACCAACCCTCCGATCATGCCTCTTCATCAGAGTTGTAGCTGGATCAAATCCTCAGACCTTGCCTCTTCGTCGGTGTTGTAGCTTGGTCAAATCTAACGTTCGGTTCTGCCTCTTCGTCGGTGTTGTAGCTAAACCAAATTTACTAACTTTCGGTCTTGCCTCTTCGTCTGTGTTGTAGCTAGACCAAAATTACTAACTTTCGATCATGCCTCTTCGTCGGTGTTGTAGCTGGATCAACATTACTGACTTTAGACCTTGCCTCTTCATCGGTGTTGTAGCTTGGTCGAAATTTACTAACCTTCAACTATTTATCTTTATTAATAGTTAAAAAAAGAAAAATGAAAAAAAATGAAAAATGAAAAAAAGCAAAAAAGAGAATAAAATAAAAAAAATGAAAGAGCAAAAAAGAACAAAAATGAAAAATGGAAAAGAAAAAGGAAAAAAAAACAGAAAAAAAAATCAAAATGAGCTTTCAATCATTCGATCCTGCCTCTTCGTCAGAGATGTAGCTGGATCAGACATCAGAACCTTCATCCACCGATCCTGCCTCTTCGTCAGTGTTGCAGCTAGATCGAATTTTGCAGACCCTGCCTCTTCGTCGGTGTCACAGCTGGGTCAATTTTTTTTAGGAATCATATAGTCATCAATAATGTAGTGAGTTGCTCTCATTTTGCTTCCTCAACCCCATTTTGAAGACGTTACTTCCTCCAAGAATGACAAAGTAAATCCGTCAAGTATATAAAGAAGACCTGCGCCGAAGAGAAAGAAGATCTACCGAAAAAAGAAGACAAGCGTCAAAAGGAGAGAAGTTCAGCCAGACCGGATAAAAATGGTTATTCTTTTGTCTTTGCTCTATTCCTGTTACACAACAATGAACAAAGAGGGACAGTTGTAATACCTATTTTTTGTCCGGACCTCAAATTATATTCGAACCATCTACCCTATTTAAACCAAGTTCCCAAAAAATATATATATAAAAAAAGCAAGGGACCAATTCCTCACCTCCCCATGCCTTACCCCACGCCATGCTTTGTTTCCCAACACGCCACCCACCATCATTTTTTCCATTCCCCTAATCCATTTAAAGAACAAAAATTGAACCAAAGGGAGGAGGATAATTGGAGAGCCGCCCATTCACTCCCACTTTGGGGAGCTCACAACAGATTAAAAAAAAGGGAGGGACTCTCATTTTTGTTTTGTTTTGGGGAAGATATCACAAATTGGAAAGAAAAGGAGAAAACTCACTATCATATTTAGGTTTGTGTGTTTATTTTTTTGTGTATGTTTGTGGTATAATCCTTTTTTTATGATCTAATAGAAATGCTGTTTTATTAGTAATCTTTTATTTATTTTTAGTCCTTACGTTTTCGTATATTTTTTATGTTCATATGTTTCTATATCTTGTTAGAATGTGTTTAGATTAATTTTTGGTGGTTGTTTAATATTTTTATTTTTTATCTTCTCATCTCTAAATATGTGTTTTTTTTATCATGATTCGTATTTGTTTTATTTCTTATTTGTTTCTACATGTACTGTATGTATGTATGTATATCTTTGTTTTTGATATGATTAATATGTGGTTTTGTTGTAATATTTCTTTTATTTGTTATTGTATGATTGTTTCTATGTGTATACATATATATTAGTATTCCTTGGTATTCATGCATTCTAGTCTTTGAATTTTAATTTTAGGTTGTTTCATGCATTCTAATATAATCCATACATTGTCATTCTTATTATTATTTATATTATGTGTGTAATATGCTATTATTATACAAAGTTATTTTTATTATATATTGATATCATGATATATGTATATATGTTTTATATCCATTGTTCATATTTTACGTATAATATTTTATTATTTTATACTTTAATATATATACATATAATATTTTATGTATATTTATATTGTTGTTTGTACATATTATTATATTGTTGTATTAATTAATATTATATGTGTATTATCATGTATGCAAATGTGTTTAATATGTATGTTTTAGAGTAGTATTTTATTTATGTTAGATTCATTTTTATTTATGTGTTAGATTAATATTTTATAATGTTAGTATTTATTTATATTTTTATCACATTGTATTTATTTATGTTTGCTATGTTTTAAGTTGCATTTCAGATATATATTTAATGCGGTACCCTTTTATTCGAGCGTAAACGTGGTCAGTATCAAGCGCAGTGATGGTGGTTTGTCAGTTTACTCTCGAATAACGAGGTCCTTAAAATTTACTCGTACTTATAACCAAATTTTAATTTAATTGTCATTTTAATTCGGAAAGTTTAATATTAATAAAGCGGTAATTATTAAAGTACCAATTTTGGGCGGTGTATGGGTGCTAATCCTTCCTCATCCGTAACCGACTCCCGAACCCGACATTTTTAAAATCTCTGGTTTTTATGGTGCCCCGACCTACCTTAGTGGCTGGTGGCGACTCCATTTTTAAAATAATACGGTTTTTTCTAAAACCCCAATGGAGGACATTTTTAAATACCCGAAAAATGCCCAAACACCTTAAAACCTCGTTTTTTTAAGCGGAAAAGGATCGCTACAGCAATTATTAATGCTTTTTAGAAAAAAAAAGCTCTAAATAGTTTAGAGAGTTTTATATGCTCGTTTCAACTGGGTGAACTAAGTGGAGGTCGGAGTGTTATCGTTGTGGCTTAGGAATCGACATCTTGGAATTGTGATTGGATATTTATCTTCTCCAAATTCATAATTTCAGATTTTAAGCAGATAATTCTTCACCTTTATTCAACCAGATTCGTTCCTCCTACATGGATCTCCAAATATACATGGTATTGATTTTACATTCCAAATTAAAATAAGAAAGTATCAATGACCATTAAAATTTGAAATAATTTTATTCTCACGGTTTAACCTAATTGTTCCCTATATAAAGGATGCATCTCTTCAGTTTTGAAACACAACTTGAAATTTTCTCCTCTTCGAAATAGCATAAGTATTTTCGGTGATAGTGAAAGACGAGAGTTCTGTTCGTGATCTCTGCAACAGTGCTACTGTAGAAGATCATTTGTTGTTGTATCCTGGGAGACTAACGATCGACGAACTCAAGCACCAAAGAGTGGTCGAAATCTGTCTTAAGAAAACTGCGTTTGTCAGGCCTCAACGAGTTTCTTACGATTCATCAGTTTTCGTTCGAATCTAAGTTTGCATCGTGTCCTACTGTTTACATTTTAAATCAGTTTGGTATTTAAATATTTTGTATTTTTGTAATGTTTGATTAATAATAAATCCAGTATTTTGTGTTTTGCTGTTTATTATTTATTCTTGGATTAACGTTTGTGTAACAATCTTAAGACAGATCCCTTCTGAGTTTCAATCCGAGAGCGAACTGATCAAATAAACGAAAGCGTTACATGCTTCCAAGTTTTGGTTACCTACGTGAAGCCTAGCCAAAAAGGAAAATTGCAGTGAAGGGAAAGTTTCTAGTTAAGGTAAAACTTTAATCACGAAATTATTAAGGTAACAAATTTTATTACTTTATAATGTTTTGGCCTTTTAATATGTATTATTAAATATGGCATGAATATTTTTCTTTCGTACTAATAATTTCCTTTTGAGAAATTTGATAGTGACGAACAGGATTCCTACGCGAAATGTTCATCAATTTTGGAAACTGAGATCTCGTAAATAATTCGTTTCAAGATTTAATTCCTGCCTTTTCAACGGGTTTACGTGACATCTCTTTCAAACAAGAAACAATTTGAATAAATTTATTTATTCAAATTTGTTGTGGACAAATCTGTTTAAACAGAAATTGTCACTCTAAGTAACATTGGTTACTGATTTTATTTCAGAATTTTAATTATGCTGGATAATAAAATCGAAATAATCAAGAATTAATTTTTTGGTTAATACCGAATTACTGCTAATTCGTGAAACTCTCTTAAACGGATAATTGGAAATCCTTTTGAAAGTGCATGTCTAGGATTGGTTCCTTGAAAGACTTGGTATTTAAGCGTGCCTAGAGCACCTCCTCTCTTTCATGCTAACCTACCTGGTGCATTGTTCATTATTAAGATTTCACGTATACCGTATTATAGAGGTACAACAAAAGGCTTGACAAAGTTGTCAACCCTAATATTGCCAACATGATGAAAGTCAATAAGGACTTA
This sequence comes from Hibiscus mutabilis, assembly GCA_019671005.1. Classification (NCBI taxonomy): domain Eukaryota; kingdom Viridiplantae; phylum Streptophyta; class Magnoliopsida; order Malvales; family Malvaceae; genus Hibiscus; species Hibiscus mutabilis. The sequence goes on along the minus strand of CM033756.1, from coordinate 18,284,548 downwards.
AAAAGAGGCATAATGGTCGAGGCCAATGCTGTGGAAGAAATTTCCAAGCAAGTATCTAATATGGATGTATGTGCTGTAATTTTTGAAATTAACATGGTTAACTCAGATCCAAGAGAATTATGGCTTGATACTGGTGCCACACGTCACATCTGTAGTGGCAATGACTCATCGATGAGAAGCTCTACATGGGCAACGATACAACTTCCAAGATCAAGGAGAAGGGAATTGAGGTCTTGAAGACGACTTCTGAAAAATAACTCAAGCTGCAGAATGTGTTGTATGTACCTGACATACAAAAGAACCTTGTTTGTGGGACCCTCCTAAGTATGCATGGCTTTAGGATGGTGTTTGAATCCCAAAAGTTGATTTTGTCTAAAGGGGGATATTTGTGGGCAGGGGATATGTATTGAATGGAATGTGGAAACTCAATGCTATTTCTGTAAAACCAAAAAGCATTAATAACGCTTCTTCTTCCGTTTATATGCTTGAGTCTTTAAATTTATGGCATAATAGACTCAGACATGTTAATTATGATACTCTACGAAGATTAATTAACTTGGAACACATCCCTTCGTTTCATATTGATTACAATAATAAATGTGAAACATGCGTTGAAGAAAAATTAACAAGGTCTTCGTTTCAAACTATTGAAAGAAGTATGGAACTGCTTGATCTAATTCATAGCGATGTTTGTGATTTGAAATTCGTTTAAATGAGAGGATAACATAAATTTTTTATTACCTTCATCGACGATAGCACAAAATATTACTATGTGTATTTGCTTAAAAATAGGGACGAGGCTATAGAGAAATTTATACTCTATAAGCAGGAAGTCGAAAACCAACTTAATAAAAAGATTAAGATGGTGAGAAGTGATCGTGGTGGTGAATATGTTAATCCATTTGGTGAATATTGCTTACAACATGGTATTATTCGCGAAGTAACACCATCGTATTATCCTCAATCTAATAGAGTAGCCGAACGGAAAAATCATGCTTTAAAAGAAATGATGAATGCTTTGTTAGAAAGCTCTGGGTTATCACAGAACATGTGGGGGAAGCAGTCTTTTCAGCTAATTAATTTTAAATAAGGTTCCCTGAAAGAAAAAAGATAAGACACCATATGAGCTATGGAAAGTTCGAAAACCTTCCTACTAACAATTGAAAATTTGGGGGTGTCTTGCCAAAGTAATGGCCCCATTACCAAAGCAAATGAAAATAGGTCCTCAAACTGTGGATTGTATTTTCATTGGCTATGCAGAACATAGAAATGTTTATCAATTTCTTGTGTATGAATCAAAGAATCATGAGATTCACAAGAACACGATAATAGAATCAAAGAATGCATCATTATTTTAAAATATATTTCCCTATAAATCTAGGGAGCTTGATCAAAGTTCAAAAAAACGAACCATAAACGAGATCAGTCTAAATGATCAACAAGAGGCTGAAATTGAAATTGAGCCAAGAAGGAGCAAACGAGCAATGGTGGAAAAATCTTTTGGATCGAATTTTTTTTACCTTTATGCTAGAGGCTGAACCTCAAAACATATAGCGACGCTATACGCTCCAATGAAAGCACCTTATAGAAGAAAGCCATTAAAAGTGAAATTGATTCCATCATGCAAAACCATACATGAGAATTAGTGGACCTTTCTCTTGGAATTAAACCACTAAATTCAAAATGGATTTTCAAACAGAAAATGAAAGTATATAGAACAATTGATAAGTACAAGGCAAGATTGGTAATAAAAAGGATACCGACAAAAAGAAGGCCTTGATTACTTTGATACATTCTCCCTTGTATCAAGAATAACATTAATAAGGATGATACTCGCAATTACTGCGCTACAAAATCTTGAAGTACATCAAATGGATGTTAAAACAACTTTCCTAAATGGAGAACTTGATGAAGAAATATACATGGAACAACCTGAGGGTCATGTAGTTTCAAGTCAAGAAAGGAAAGTATGTAGATTGGTGAAGTCTCTATATGGACTTAAACAAGCACCAAAGTAATGGCATGAGAAGTTCGATAGTGTCATGATGACAAACAGATTCAGAATGAACGAGTGTGAAAAATATGTATATGTCAAAAGTACAGACATTGGATATATTATTCTATGTCTGTATGTTGATGACATACTCATTGTTGGAAGCAATAATGAAATGGTAAAACGTACAAAGAATATGTTAAATTCAAGATTTGACATGAAAGATATGGGACTGGCCGATACGATTCCAAATCAAAAGGTCAATGAAATGTCTCATATTAACTCAGTCACACTATATGGATAAGATTCTCAAGAAATTTAACAAGGATGATTCTGGCATAGCCATAACTCCTTTAGACCCTTGCTCATATTTATCTAAGAACAAAGGGGAAAGTATTCACCAAGTGGAGTATGCAAGAGTCATAGGCAATCTAATGTATCTCATGAGCTGTACTAGACCAGGTATCACTTTTACTGTGAGCAGTCTAAGCAGATTCACAAGTAATCCAGGGAAAAACCATTGGAAAGTAATTGTGAGGGTATTGAGATATCTCAGATATACTTGGGACTACGGATTGCATTATTCTAAAGACCCTGCTGTCTTAGAAGGATACTCCGATGCCAGTTGGATATCTAACATTCAAGACACTAAAGGTACAACTGGATATGTATTCACTTTGAGGGGAGGTGTTGTGTCATGGAATTCCTCAAGACAAACGATTATAACCAGATCCATAATGGAATCTGAGTTTGTTGCTCTGGATAAATTTAGAGAGGAAGCCGAATGGCTGAGGCAATTTCTTGAGGATATTCCTGAATGGCCAAAACCTGTGCCCACGGTATGCATATACTGTGATAATCAAACAACAATTGCTAGAGCACAGAATTGCATGTACAATGGTAAATTGAGATATATGCATCGTTGATATAATACCGTTAGAAACTGATCTCAAATGAAGTTGTCTCTATTGATTATGTAAGATCAAAGGATAACATTGCGGATCCGTTAACCAAAGGGTTATACCGAGATCGAGTTGAGAAAACATATAAAGGAATGAGACTAAAGCCCATGGAAAATAAAGGTGCTACGTGAAGGAAAACCCTACCTAGCTAATTGGCGATCCTAAGATCTAGGTTCAAAGAGACAACCTAATTGCATAGACCTGTACGGTCATTGTGGGGGCACTTATCCCCAAGTCATTTCCTATGATGTGAACAGTGATCAAAGGGAGATAGGCTAAGCAAAAAGCTTTTAATGACCATTGTGTGCTTAGGTGAGCCGAGCAACATAAGTCACCTATGTAAGAGTGAAGTGGGGCCGCTTTAAAGATACTACTGGGTAGAGTCTTTCAAACTCTTGCAGAACCAAGCGATGTCCACGGCCATATGGACATAACTATGATAACAAATACTCTTTTTAGAGAGGTAGCTGTGCGAAGTATATCATCGTTTATACAAATGGCTGAATAGTTCAAGGACACCACCTCTACTGGTTAGCTAGTAAAGTAAATATGTCTTCACAAGGGAAAGTTCAAAGGAGGAAACCTACCTATCCTATGCAGCTATCGATCGTAGAACATATCACCACATCGAGTCAAAATGTTTTGATAAAAAAACCATCAATTTCATTCATATTGGGGATTGTTGGAAAAACAGTGAGAAATATGCAACTTTGAGCCATAATTCGAAAAGGTAAAGGTGGAGATTAGAATGGTGATTTTATTGGGTCATATTCTACTCCATGAGACCTTTACAACGATATCTCATATGCTCAAAATGGTTGAGTGATGAGTGAGAAATTGATGCTCAAAGTAAGGTGGTTGTGAATTGAGTAAGGAAAATGAAACCCCCTTATCCTACATTGATAGGATAAATGGAATGGGAAGTGTTTATATACACTTACCCACTTTGTGGTCACTGAATGACTTGAGTGAAAATTGTGCCTCGCGCGCAGAAGGGGTGTGAATCCAATCCTATTCGGGTTGGGGTGCACTCGCACGACGTAGGCGATGCAAATGTCATGACCGATTGGGCCCTTCGTGGACCTACGGATATTTTACCCACTTCAAATAAATTTTTCCTTAAAACATCATATCCTTTTTTGAATATTCAGAATTTAAAGGGATATTATACGATTTCCTTAAATACGGATATTAAAATGGTATTGCTTGATATTCACGAAAAATATCTGAATATACATGGTATTGATTTTATATTCCAATTAAAATAGGAAATTATCAATGACCATTAAATTTTAGAATATTTGTATTCCCACAGTTTAACCTAATTGTTCCCTATATAAAGGATGTTTCTCTTCAGTTTTGAAACACAACTTGAAAATTTCTCCTATTCGAAATTGCATAAGTGTTTTCGGTGATAGTGAAAGGCGAGAGTTCTGTTCGTGATCTCTGTAACAGTGCTATTGTAGAAGATCATTTGTTGTTGTATCCTGGGAGACTGACGACCGACGAACTCAAGCACCAAGGAGTGGTCGAAATCTGTCTTAAGGAAACTGCGTTCGTGCAGGCCTCAACGAGTTTCTTACGATTCATTAGTTTTCGTTCGAATATGAGTTAGCATCGTTTCCTATTGTTTAAATTTTAAATAGGGTTGGTGTTTAAATATTTTGTGTTTTTTAATGTTCGATTAATAATAAATTCAGTATTTTGTGTTTTACTATTTATTATTTATTCTTGGATTAACGTTTGTGTAACAAAGGACTCATACAAAATTATTTAATCTTTTATTAAATGATCAATCTTAATATCAAAATTACCTGGTTAGCGTAAACAACCCTTAATTTATCATAATAATTCATAGATTTGAGTCTTTGATTCTTGTCTTGTTTGCCGGATTTTAAAATCAATGTATAATTTTATATTATTGATAAATAGATAATTATTCAATATATAATTATGGAATAAAAAATTTGACTGTATATCAAATAATAATTGTGTATTTTAAAATTTGACTGATAATTGATATTGTAATCACTCATTTTTGTACGAATTTTTAGTATTTTTAGTATTGTTGTAATAATATATAAAAATAATAATAAAATTAATAATAAAAAAAGCAAAAAAAAGCAAAAAAAAAGGAATTTAATAATAAAAAAGGGGAGGGGAGTGGAGCACAAAGCTCCACGTCACCCTCCTCACCCCTATAAATAGAGGAGCAATTGAGGAATTGCAAGGAAGCAATTGCAATTGCAATTGGAAATTGCAAGCAGCAATTTGAATCGGCAGGGGCAGGCCAATTCGGCTAGCCCAGGACCTGGGTAATATCCTCGGTCTTAACCGGTTCGATCGGGGTTCTATTTTAGGTCCGATCTAGTTAATATTTTTGGAGAAGTCGTGGTAGATCTCGGTGGGGTCCACTCGGGGTTCGTCATTCGAACATCTAATTAGGTATATTTTTTTCTTTTTTATTTATGTTGTAATTTTTATATTTTAATGAAGTAATAGTTAATTTAAAATTGTGTTTTTAATTTGTATGTTTATCTATGTTTTAGATTATGATGTTTTAAATTTATGTTTTATATTAATATTTTATTTATGGATATGTTTTTATAAGTTAGATTAATATTTATGTATGCATGTTTTAGATTAGTATTTTATTTATGTTAGATATGTTTTTATTTATGAGTTAGATTAATAGTCATGTATGTATGTATGTTTTAGATTAGTATTTTATTTATGTTATATTAGTATTTTATTATGTTAGTATTTATTTATATTTTTATCGTAATGTATTTATTTATATTTGCCATGTTTTTTAAGTTTGCATAACGATCATATATTTTGTCAATGCGGTGCCCTTTTATTCGAGCGTAAACGGGGCCAGTATCAGGCGTAGTGATAGTGGTTGGACGTTTACTCTCGAATAACGGGGCCTTTAAAATTTACTCGCACATATAACCAAATTTTAATTTAATCGTCACTTTAATCCGGAAAGTTTAATATTAATAAAGCGGTAATTATTAAAGTACCAATTTTAGGCGGTGTGGGGGTGCTAATCCTTCCCCATCCGTAACCGACTCCCGAACCCATCAATTTGAAATCTCTGGTTTTCTACGGTGTCCGGTCCACCTTGAGTGGCCGGTGGCGACTCTATTTTTAAATAAAACACGGGTTTTATAAAAATCCCACGTTGAATACAATATTTTCAACTCAAATAAAAAAACATCATTTTTAGCGAGAAAAAAAAACATCGCTACAGATGGCGACTCCGCTGGGGACATTTTTGTTTTTCAAAAACAAATGAGAGTCGAGCTTTTTTAAATAATTACCGCTTTATTAATATCGGAAATTCCGGATTAAAGTAACTATTAAATTAACATTCGGTTACAATTGCGCGTTTATTTTAACGCATTTAAAATTTGGCATATAAACCCGTTTTTTTTAAGTGGGGGGAAAATGCTAATGCTTTCATGGAGATATCGTTCTCCCGTATGGGCTTAGCAAGTACCTCCGGGGCTCGAGTACCTTATACTTTCGTGAGGATATCGTTCTTTCGTATGGGTATAAGTTAATGGGTCCCCCTGAGTTGAACCCGGTTGAAAGGAGCCTATAATGGGTGATGACCAGGGGCCTTGCTACTCTTAGTAGAGGACAGCAAGGACAATTCGGATACCTCTTAGCACCAAAACTGCATATAGTGAGCCGTAGGAGCCAACCCTTTAGAGCCATGTGAAACTCTGCCCGATTAGTGGTCACCCTATTTAGGCTCTGGTGCCTTATTTCTTATTTATGTACAATTTTTTATTACTCTATTTTTGTTTGTTATATTTAATCATTTTATTTGGTACTAACTCGTTTCATTTTATTCTCATCGCATTGATTTTACCTGCATCATTGCACAACATCATCAGAATCTTAATTTTGCATTGCATCGATTTAGGACACATTTTGCATGCATTCATTTTCAGAATAAGAAAATTGGTCCTCGGGTTGCCCCATTAGATACAACAAAGTTGGTCGATCTAGTACCTTACAGAACCTCTACAAGAGCCTGATCTTGGGGCATGTCCAAAAGTACCCCCACATCTTTTACAAACATTATGCCTCTAACAAGGCCTCAGTCCGGGGGCATTCTTTGCCAAGGTCCAGCCTTCATTGTCGAGTCAAACTCTTGCATCTTTGACCACAGTCTGTAAAATTGCACTCAATCCAAAAAAATAATAATAATGAACTGTCATGAACCAACACAATTTATAAACCCAACCTAGGGGGCAACAGAATCCACACTCAAAGTGTCAAATTCAAGAGCAATTTTAGACGATGGCATAGGAATTAATAAAATGTTGGGGCATGCACCCAGATGACTGATCGAACCCAGGACAAAGTCGGGGCACCGCCACATAAAAAAAAGATCCTGATAGGACCAGTCGAGAGTCAGGGGCATCCCTTTGAAGACAAAAAAATCAAATCATGTTGCATTCATCTTGCATTAAACCATTTTTGCAAACGTCATACATTTAGATTAAGTGCATACACCGAAGTCACCATGCATTTAGGGTGGACACATGCATTAGATACATTCATGCAATCTTGCTTGTACATAACAGGTCTAGGAAAAAGACCGAGTACCCTCGACATGGGGGCAATGACAAGAAGGCCAACCCTAGTCTTGAAGGATGCCAAACACGAAGAAGATGGAAACACCCAAAATAAAAGGTATCAGCGACAAAAACTTTGACAATTACTGACCAATGTTTTTTCTTTTGTAGGATTTGATTCCTCTGACAATGGTGTAACAGATGCCAACAAAAATTCTTTCTAGATCATGCCCTCTGTCGATAGAAAAGCAGGCCAATTTTTTCCAAAAAATTATTATTATCTCGCTGTCAGTGGCACAGTCACCCAACATCTTGCAAATCATGCCTTCGTCGGTGGTGGTACGCCAACTTAATGAAGATCTTGCCTCCGCCGGTGGTGTTGCAGATCAAATTTTCTATCCAGATCTTATCTCTACGCCAGTGGTGTAATGGATCTCACCTTTTGCTGATCTAGTCTCTCCGGCAGTGGTGTAGCAGATCAAATCCTATCCAGGTCTTGCCTCTTCGACGGTGTTGCAGCTAGACCTAAATTTTACTCGGAGTTTACCTTTTTATTATAATTATAGATAAAAAAATCAATCCAAAAAGAAAAAAAGAAAAAGAAAAAGAAAAAAACCAAAAATGAAAAAGAAGAAAAAAATCAAAAAGAAAAAAAAGAAAAAAAATCAAAAAATCAAAAAAAGAAAAAAATGAAAAATGAGCTTTCAACCAAATTCTGATCATGCCTCTTCGTCAGAGTCGTAGCTTGATCACAAGAAGAAGAAAACTATCCGATCCTGCCTCTTCGTCGGTGTCGTAGCTGGATCAAATCCCCGGACCTTGCCTCTTTGTCAGTATTGTAGCTTGGTCAAATTTAACTGCCGGTTCTGCCTCCTCGTCGGTGTTGTAGCTTAACCAAATTCACTAACTTCCGGTCTTGCCTCTTCGTCGGTGTTGTAGCTATACCAAATTCACTAACTCTTGATCTTGCCTCTTCGTCGGTGTTGTAGCTGGATCAACATTACCAACTTTAGACCATGCCTCATCGTCGGTGTTGTAGCTTGGTCAAAATTCACTAACTTTCTAGTTGTATCAATATTGTATCTAAAAAAAACAAGAAAAAGAGAAGAAAAAGAAAAAAGAATGAAAAAAGAAAAAAAAGAGAAAAAAGAAGGAAAAAAATGAAAAATAGAAAAATGAGCTTTCAACCAAATTCTGATCATGCCTCTTCGTCAGAGTCGTAGCTTGATCACAAAAAAAGAACAACTATCTGATCCTGCCTCTTCGTCGGTGTCGTAGCTGGATCAAATCTTCAGACCTTGCCTCTTCGTCGGTGTTGTAGCTGAACCTAATTCACTAACTTCCGGTCTTGCCTCTTCGTCGGTGTTGTAGCTAGACCAAATTCACTAACTCTTGATCCTGCCTCTTCGTCGGTGTTGTAGCTGGATCAACATTACTAACTTTAGACCATGCCTCTTCGTCGGTGTTGTAGCTTGGTCAAAATTCACCAACTTTCAAGTTTTAGCAATGTTGTAAGAAAAAATCAAAAAAGAAAAAAAGAAAAAAAGAAAAAATGAAGAAAAATGAAAAAAAACAAAAGCAGAGAAAAAATAAACAAAAAAAAGAGAAAAATTGTCAGTTTTCTGATCTTGCCTCTTCGTCAGAGTTGTAGCTGGATCAGAAATCAGAACTTTCACCTATCGGTCTTGTCTCCTCGTCAGTGTTGCAGCTGGATCGAATTTTGTAGACCCTGTCTCTTCGTCGATGTTGCAGCTGGGTCGAACTCTCTTTAGGTATTATCTTATTACCAATAATGTAGCAAGTAGAACTCGGTTTGGCTTCCTCAACAAATAACCCCCATTTTGAAGGCTTTGCTTCCCGAGAGTGACAAGGTGGATCAACCAAAACAAGAAAGAAGACATGCGCTGAAGAGAATAAAGATCTACCAAAGAAAGAAGACGCGTCAAAAGGAGAGAAGTTTAGCCAGATAAGACAAAAATGAGTGCTTTAGATCTTTGCTTTATTCTAATTTCACAAGAACAAGCAAAGAGGGGCAACTGTAATCACTCATTTTTGTACGGGTTTTTAGTATTTTTAGTATTGTTGTAATAATATATAAAAATAATAATAAAATTAATAATAAAAAAAGCAAAAAAAAGCAAAAAAAAGGAATTTAATAATAAAAAAGGGGGAGGGGAGTGGAGCACAAAGCTTCACGTCACCCTCCTCATCCCTATAAATAGAGGAGCAATTGAGGAATTGCAAAGTGTAATCACTCATTTTTACCTGTAAATACATATTAGTGTTGCATGTATATTTATTATATGTTTATTGTTTGCATGAGTATTACTAATATATATATAAGGTGTGGTGTGCATGTATATTATAAGCTATGTATGTATACGTATTAAGGGTGTATGTATGTCGCGTACGTATCTATTTAGTACGAGTGTATTTGTTTAATGTGTATAGATGTTAAGTCAATTATGTGTATGATTATACGTACGTATGCTAGAATGTTATATTAATTAATGTTTGTATAATATAAGTAAACATTTGCGTATGTATGTGTATTGCTATTATAATACTAATTATATTATTATTAATGGGCTGATATGAAATGAAATCCAAAATATATATATATATATTAAATCCAAATAAAATAATTGAAGTCCAAGTCCAATTACAAATAATTACAAGGCCCGGTTGGCCCAAACCCAAACCTTATCTAATTACAACTGTGTGTGCAGATGACTGTGGGTCGTTGGATCAAGATCTGATCCAACGGCCACGATCCAACCAGGGAGCCAAAATATCTGCCAGTCGCGTGTTCCACACGTATGGACCGTTCGAGTGCCACGCGCGCGTGTGGTCCACGCGCGGACGCTTTGATATCCCACGCGCGCGTGAGCCCCACGCGTTCTGACTCCTCGACTGCGGAGCTCCACGTGGCAAGATCTGGAGCCGTCTCACCAAATCGAGGCTTCATCCAGGCCGTTCGTCCTTCAAGCCAACTCGACCTTTAGATCAGATCTGATCTAACGGCCGAGAACGCGTCTGGCCGCTGGCAGAACACCCATACTGCCACCATGCCGATCTTCAACCACCGTGCTCAGAACATGTCAAATACAACAAGCAACAAGTTTGTCAGTCCAGATCTGAAAAAGCAGTAATATGCAACTTGTACAAAACAAAGAAGCATATATATGAAACGGGTACTTTTGTAACAAAGAGTGGTAACAGGGGTTGTAACAGAGGTAACAAAAAAAAAACAGAGAGTGGTAACAGAGATCTTGTAACAAAAACTGAAAGTTGTAACCAGTCAAGTGATAATCGAAAGTCAGTCCAGTGGTAAACACTTGTTTCCTTTTCTTCTTTGTTTTATTGCATGCGTATACAAAGGGATAAACAAAAACAAAGAGAGAGAAGAGGTCTTACCGTCGCCGTCCGTGGGTCTCCCTTCCTCAGTGACAAGCCTTTCGGCTTCCCTAAGCAGAGATGGTGAACTGGAGGAAGGGGAAGACCCCTTTGTAGTTTTGTTTTTGGTTAAAAGTGTTTTTTTTGTTCGTATTTCCTAGATCTAGGGCGAATAGAGGTGTATCCTCTGAATCCAACCTCGGATTCGTGTCGAGGATGGAAAGGGGGTTATTTTGGTATGTTTTGGAGGCTCACCGGCGCCGGTTAGCGGCGGCCGTCGGAAGAGAACACGGCGGCCGGCCGCCGGATTCTGGGTTTCAGGGGATATTTGAGAGAAAATGAAGAACATAAGCAATATTACAAAACTAAAAATGAAAGAAATGAGGGGAAATTTGATTTCGGCCTAAAAAGAGGGCTTTTATAGTTATTATTATTTCGTGAAATGGGAAAATCACACACTTAATCCCCCCGCGTTTCCAATATTTTCATTTTTGTCTTGCCGCATGGTATATTTACAACTCTGGTCCCTCTTGTATTTCAAAATCTTGCAATCCAGTCCCTAAATTACACCGAATCAGTTTCTAAATGGTAAAATTACGCCTTTAGCCATCCCGCGTTTTTGAACTTTTCATTTTGGGTCTGCCCCTTGGTCCAATTACAATTTTGATCCTTTTAGGTTCTGTTTACTTCGCATTTTAGTCCTTAAATTGCCTATTGTTGTTCTTTAATTTCTGCCACTGACTTTTATTTTTCTTTCATTTCAGTCCTGTTTCTTTGTAAATACTCATGTTCGTATTATAGTCGTATATATTGATGTATTCTATTGTTTTATTTTATGTCCCTTGTATATACCTCGTATTTTATGTTTACATGTATATGTGTATTAAGCTTATAATAGTTATGCATCTTTTTATCCGGTTATTCGTATTAAGCATGTTATGTTTTAGTTGATTCGTACATGGTATATTTTGTATTTTTGTATGTGTGTATTTTTTTAAGGATTGCGTGCTAGTATATTTACCTTTTTTGTATGATATATTGTCTCATATATGTTGAAATATGTTTTATTACAAGTATGCATGTCTTTTTGAAATATTTGTTCGTCTATATGTATTTATTCCTATCTTGTTATTCTGACTTGTTAAAGTTGTTTTTATCTATTATTTAGATTAATATGTATATATGCATATTTTAGTCTAATATATTATTTATGTTAGATTAGTATTCTGTTATGTCAATATTTATTGCATTTAAATATTTTGCCATGTTTTATATTTTTGCCACTAAGATTGCATATCAAGATATAAATTGTTAATGCGGTGCCCTTTTATCCGAGTGTAAACGGGGCCAGTATCAGGCGTAGTGATAGTGGTTGGGCGTTTATTCTCGGATAACGGGGCCCTTAAAATTAATTCGCAATTATAACCGAATTTTAAAATAATCGTCACTTTAACCCGGAAAATCCAATATTAATAAAGCGGTAATTATTAAAGTACCAATTTTTGGGCGGTGTGGGGGTGCTAATCTTTCCCCATCCGTAACTGACTCTCGAACCCAATCTTTTTGAATCCCTGGTTTTATGGTGTCCGGCCTACCTAAGTGGCCGGTGGCGACTCTATTTTTTTAAATGCGGTTTCTTTTAAAACCCCACGGAATAAATATTTTATATCCAAAGAATCACAAACACCTTTCAAAAACACTTCGAAAACCGCCTCGTTTTATTTAGCGATCAAAGGAGAAAAAAAGACATCGCTACACAAAGAAGACTCCACTGGGGACTATTTTTGTTTTTTTTTAAAAAAACAAATGAGAGTCAAGCTTTTGAAATAATTATCGCTTTACTAACATTGGAAGTTCCGGATTAAAATGACTATTAAATTAACATTCGGTCATAATTGCGCGTTTATTTTAACGCATTTAAAATATGGCATATAAACTCGTCTTTCTAAGTGGGGGAAACGCTAATGCTTTCATGGAGATATCGTTCTCCCGTATGGGCCTAGCAAGTACCTTCGGGGCTCGAGTACCTTATGCTTTCGTAAGGATATCGTTCCTTCGTACGGGCATAAGCGAAGGGGTCCCCCTGAATTGAACCCGGTTGAAAGGAGCCTATAATGGGTGATGATCGGGGGCCTTGCTACCCTTAGTAGGGGACAGCAAGGACAATTCGGGTACCTCCTAGAACCAAAACTGCATATAGAGAACACATAGAAACCCACCCTGTTAGAGCCATGCGGATAACCTAGGTGTCTTAGATGGAATGTAAATAGGATTGCCTTGTTTGCTTATCGCATTTAATTTGCCCTTTTATTATGTACTTATCATTTTTGTCCGGTACTGACTTGTTTTCTTTTGCTTTGTTTTTGCATACCATTGCATTCGCATTACACAGGGCATTAATTCCCGAGTGATTTCTCCCATAATAGAAGATTGTTCATGATGGACCAAAGGTTCTTTGACCTGAATGAAGAGGGTCTAATTCCAAAGCTCCATCCCGAGACTAGACCGGGGACAGCCAAAGAAGAATCATTCAAGGACTTCAGAACAGTTTCGGTAAGCAGTGTCAATTATGGGGACAAACAAGATGAAATATAAGAACTAAAGAAGCAGATGTCCGAGATGATGGACCAGATGAATGCCATGATGAAAGGCAAGCAGCATGTCGAACTCAGAAAAGATTCGGTCGGGGAGAGAATGTGGAACAGAATGGTCAGAATGTCAAAACAGACAACACCGTTAAATATGACAAATCGAATCCCTTTGTGATCAATCTCAAGAAGCTGGCAAGTAGCATATCTGGGGTAGATACCCAAGGAACAGAAGCAAAACCAGGGGAAGTTCGAGAATCTAATGACATCAGGAGACATTATCCTATACCCATGAGATACACCGAGTTACTTCCATTGCTTGTCGAAAGGAACCTTATCATATCAGTGAAGTCTGTACCAAGAAAATCTCTTTATCCGAAAGATTACAACAGTCGTGTCTGGTGCAGCTACCACATAGGCGATTCGAGTCATCACACTGAAAATTATAGGGCCCTGAATGACAGAGTTCGAGATCTTATCAGAATGGGAATTTTGGATTTCGAAGACGGACAACCCTGATTCTTCAGCCAGCCAGCCGTTGCCCGAGGGGCAAAGTCGAAGAAGGAACAATACCCAGCCCAAGGTTCAGGTAACACAGAAGTAGGTCACTCAAGCGGGATAAAGTTAGGAGTCAAGAATAAAAGCGTCTCAGAAGATGAACTTGCACACAAGCGCGACCAGCTCGAGCATGAGAGGCACAATCTGAGCATGAAATCAAAGAATGTACAAGACGAGCACCAGAAGCTGCACTTTGAATTCAAGAGTTTCGGTCTGGGTGACATCGCGGAAGAGTGGGTCAATGGTATGATTCAGATGAGGAACGGTTCAGAACGCTGGAAGCAGAAATGCAAGAATAGTAAGAATAAAGTCATATCATTATCACAGAAGCTGGAAGAAGCTGAGGGCCAACGCGACTTTCTCCAAAATGAGTTGGAAAGCAGTCTGGCCGTGGAAGATATCCTGAAATCAAGTCTGCACCAGGAAAGGAATGAATCACAAGCCTTCCAAATGGAAAACGCAGCACTCAAAGAACAGATAGTGAGGCTTGAGACTGCTTTACATACCAGTGAGATCCGTGCTGGGGCAATGACCGTTAAGCTACAAAAGGCCGAGCAAACAATACGTGAGAAAGACCGGGACATGAAGATGGTTACGACTCAAGCCTGACAAGTAGCTCAATAGGTAGCAGATCTAGTCGATGCAGCAGCACCAATAAGCCAGAATATGGATCCAGCATTGGACCGCGAAGGAAAGCTGACATGACTGTTGAACGAGGTTAAGACATTAGGTGCCAGGGCTCACCGATATCTATAAAACCCTAATACCGGATGTAATGAAACCTTTTGATCTGAATGAAAGATGTCCTATAGGGACAAATCACTTTCGGAATCGATGCTTTATTGCATTCATGCATTGCATTTGTATCACGTCCTTTGCATTGTTTAATAATTTTATCATCACATGGCACTTTATCATTTAACACTTGGGGTTCGATGACAGAATTAGTTGGGAAATGGAATGAATTGAAGAGTCGAGGCTTGACCAGTTAGAAGAAAAAATCGAGAAAGAGCTTAAGAAGAAAGAGAAGATAAATGTTTTCAATACGAGGGAACTCTGCCTAGTCCCTGATTTGGTCATTCCTCTAGATTTCAAGGTTCCCGGATTTACGCAGTATGACGGAACCAGCTGCCCGAAGATTCACTTAACCATGTTTTGTAGAAAAATGGAAGGATACATGAAGAACGAAGAATTGTTGATCCACCATTTCCATGATAGCCTGACGGGACCAGCAGCAGTGTGGTATAACCGTTTGAACAGAAACCAAGTTAGGTCATGGGGTGACCTCGCTAATGCCTTCTTGGATCAATACAAATATGCTTTAGATTTAGCACCCTGTCGACAGTTTCTTCAGAATGAGAAAATGAGACCAAGTGAAAGCTTCAGGGAATATGCATTAAGATGGCGATGTTTGGCGACCCAAGTTCAGCCTCCTATAGCAGAAGAAGAGTTGACTCCCTTGTTCCATGCAACGCTTCCCTCTTTTTTCTTCGATGTGATGTTGGAAAAATCGAGAAACGGATTCGAAGATTTCGTGACGATTGGAGAAAGAATAGAATACGCAGTCAAAGAAGGAAAATTGGGGTCTAAGTCTAAGGACCGAATCGAAGATAAGATAGATAAGGATGGAGAGGTAAATGAGTGTCATCTCCAGGGTTCGCGTGGCCGTAAAAGAAGGAGACAGACTGACAAATCGGGGTCATCAAGGAAAATTCCTCGGACGAGCGCAAATTTGGAAGTGTTTGGAATATCTATCTCAGACATTTGGCCTCATCTGGTAGAGGGTCATTATCTTGTTCCTAGGCCGATGAAGATTGCACCTGATCCGTATGCTCATAGTTTTGACTCGAGTAGCACATGCGAATTCCATATGGGGGCACCGGGGCATCCCACCAGAAAATGTAGACCTTTACTGGAGGAAATCAAGAAGCTGGTCAATGATGGAACCCTGACACAAGAGCTGATCAAAGCAGTGGAAGACCAAGGATGAGAAGCAAGTCTACATAGTGGTGAAGAAGCCAGAGATGTCTCTACATTAAAATACCTTCCTGAAGTAATACAAGGAATCAACTCTATGTGGCCCCCATGTGGCAAAGATATTTTGTGATGGGGCATGTTTGTTGATTTTTATTTTTATAAAGAACACATTTCGCTTAACATATAATGTTTTTGAAAGCACATAGATATTTTCTCGCCGTTGTAGGACGCTGGATATCAATTGCAAGATGTGACATTAGATAGATGTCGTGACAACGATGATGTGTGATCTTCCCCACCGGACTCTGGTCAGCAAAGCGAGATTATTACTCTTTCGATGATATTCAAGGACGAAAAAGCTCTAAATGTCAACCATGTAGAGTTGCTTGAAATTGAAACTCTAGGCATAATCTTCTAGGTAGTAAAGAAGAAATAAAACAAAAAAAGAAGAGAAAAAGAAAAGAAAGAAAAAAGAAATGAAAATAAAGAAGGAGAAAATAATAATAAAAAGTACTCATATGTTCGAAACCTGGTAATAGGCTTGTTCGGATAAGAGTATGGAAATTTTGGGGCACTCCGCTGAAGCGATAGGGTGGAGATACATCATCCAATTCAAGAAACCTTAGCTTCATGAGTGATGGTAATATTTTCAAATCGTGACTATGCCAAGTAACTTGGGGCAGTGTTGTTTGCTCCATCGTTGTCCTCAAGACAAAGGACTGTGACGAATTGATTTCCTCAAATAATGATAAAAGCAAAAAAAAAGAAAAAAAGAAAAAAAAGAAAATAGGCGATATCATGGGAAAAATTAAAACTCGCACCACCCAGAACTCTATTCCTAGAGTAATATTTCTGCGCTCGAGTGGTTATACAAGCCAACCCTTTTGGGGGCGGAGTAGATAATGAGAATTGAGAAAGAGTAGTACTCTGCAGCAACGCGGTAATCATGAGGATGAACCGAGTCACCAGGGAAGACGTCACATCTTTGAATTACCAAGTGGTTGAATCTAAGCCACTCTTGCACATAATATCCAGAGCTCCTATGCTGTGTTTTCAAAATCTTGTATGTTAATCTAAATGATACCCTTCAGTGGAACACCAATCAACAAATTGACAAGTTTAGCAACAAAAATTTCCATGTATTACTTCAGGGGTAAGATCCAGAACACAAGGATGAGGATACTATTGGAGCCCCTAACCAGAAATGACCTCACAATGCATAGAATGAAGATGATAACAGAGGTATAGGTGTCAGACAGCTCAAGAACAAGAAGCGAATTCCAGCCACGATGCCTTGTTTGGTTCAAGAAAATGAAGGACAAACATGACAAGAATGAGCTTACAAAGTGAGGGGACGGTAAAAAAATAAACAGTGAGTCTCCAAAGAATTAAAGCACAGAGATCGATGAATGGTGTCCGTCAAGAGGCAACAAGAAGATTGAGGTTAAGAAGCATTTCACTCACCCCGATGATGAAATTAACAAATACTCAAAATGTTGGGTCAAAAGAACTGGAAGATAGCCGAGCACGATCGAATAGGGCAATGCAGAACAGAAAGAATAGTAAGATTCTCTGCACACGCATGATATAGTGTTTGTTAGTGAAGCAGGCAGAGACCCCGAAGAAGAAAGGCGGGTGCTCGTGCAAAAGAACAAGAGCAGATGCCCATTGAGCAAAATTTGACAGAAATGAAGATCAAAATTGAGCATACCGCAAAAGGAAAGGAAATAGAGAAATCCGAAGAATGACTTTTCAGGACATAAGATTAACAATTAAAAGAAAAAAAAGGGAGAAAAAGAAACAAAGAAAAAAAAAGAGGAGAAAGAAAGTACAACATTACATGCATCATATAGATAGGGGCATGTCAATTTTGCTTGTTCCTAAACAGGTATTTGAAGAATTATCGAAGAATTTACCAGAGTCCCGAAAGAACCACAGCCATAGCGGCGTCAGATCCTGATGTTAAATCCTTCGGGTCATCGGTAAGTCATTCGGGCACAATGTTAAGTCCTTCGGGCCACCAATAAGTCTTTTGAGCGTGGTGATAAGTCCTTCGGGCCATCAGTAAGTCCTTCGGGCATGATGCGGCAGCATATCAGCGTGAGTCCCCAAAGAACAATAGCCATAGCGGCGTTAGATCCAGATGTTAAATCCTTCGGGTCATCGGTAAGTCATTTGGGCACGATGTTAAGTCCTTCGGGCCACCAATAAGTCTTTTGAGCGTGGTGATAAGTCCTTCGGGCCATCGGTAAGTCCTTCGGGCATGATGCGGCAGCATATCGGCGTGAGTCCCCAAAAAAAAACAATAGCCATAGCGGCGTCAGATCCAGATGTTAAATCCTTCGGGTCATCGGTAAGTCATTCGGGCACGATGTTAAGTCCTTCGGGCCACCAATAAGTCTTTTGAGCGTGGTGATAAGTCCTTCGGGCCATCGGTAAGTCCTTCAGGCATGATGCGGCAGTATATCAGCGTGAGTCCCCAAAGAACAATAGCCATAGCGGCGTTAGATCCAGATGTTAAATCCTTCGGGTCATCGGTAAGTCCTTCGGGCACGATGTTAAGTCCCTCGGGCCACCAATAAGTCTTTTGAGCGTGGTGATAAGTCCTTCGGGCCATCGGTAAGTCCGGGCATGATGCGGCAAAGATATCAGCGTGAGTCCCCAAAGAACAATAGCCATAGCGGCGTTAGATCCAGATGTTAAATCCTTCGGGTCATCGATAAGTCCTTTGGGCACGATGTTAAGTCCTTCGGGCCACCAATAAGTCTTTTGAGCGTGGTGATAAGTCCTTCGGGCCATCAGTAAGTCCTTCGGGCATGATGCGGTAGCATATCAGCGTGAGTCCCCAAAGAACAATAGCCATAGCGGCGTTAGATCCAGATGTTAAATCCTTCAGGTCATCGATAAGTCTTTTGGGCACGATGTTAAGTCCTTCGGGCCACCAATAAGTCTTTTGAGCGTGGTGATAAGTCCTTCGGGCCATCAGTAAGTCCTTCGGGCATGATGCAGCAGCATATCAGCGTGAGTCCCCATAGAAAAATAGCCATAGTGGCGTCAGATCCAGATGTTAAATCCTTCGGGTCATCGATAAGTCATTCGGGCACGATGTTAAGTCCTTCGGGCCACCAATAAGTCTTTCGAGCGTGGTAATAAGTCCTTCGGGCCATCAGTAAGAAGTCGCCGGGCATGATGCGGCAAGATATCGCGTGAGTCCCCAAAGAACGGCAGCCATAGCGGCGTGAGACCCAGATGTTAAATCCTTCGGGTCATTGGTAAGTCCTTCGGGCACGATGTTAAGTCCTTCGGGCCATCAGTAAGTCTTTCGAGCATGATGATAAGTCCTTCGGGCCATAAATAAGTCTTTCGGGCATGATGCGGCAGTCTTAGTAGCGTAGGTCCAAAAATGGCAACAGCCTCGTAAAAAAAAGAACCTACATTTTCAAGTCCCAGTGAAAGGTTCCATAGAGGGAGAACCTTAAATCCAGTATCTCAAAAAGAACTCTCAGTCGAAGGAATTCACCTATGACACAGTGTTATATAGGAAACCTGTTGTGTCGAAAGCGAAGAGTCTTATATAGGAAAGGCTCCGAGTTTCACTATCTTAGAGTGAAAGGTTCTATATAGGAAGAACCTGTAACTCTGAAATTTCAGACGCCAAAAGTTCTATATAGGAAGGACTGACGACTCAAGGGTTTGAAGACTAGCAGTTCTATATAGGAGGAACTCCCGGTCAGAAGAATCCATCAAGCGGCGCAAAAAGGTTTTATATAGGAGAAACCAGCGTTGAAGGCAAAGAGTTCTATATAGGAAGGACTCCAAGCTTTACAGTCTCGAAGTGAAAGGTTCTATATAGGAGGGACTCATAACTCGAGGCTTCAGAGCGAAGGGTTCTATATAGGAAGAGCCTGTAGCTCCAAGATCGGAAGGTGACGAAGCTCTATATAGGAAAAACTTACAAGCCCGAAGATTCAGCTAAGGAAGAGCGGAGATGTCCAAAAGAACACGTTTTTCCAAAGCTACAAACAGGGAAGTCTGATAAAAATGAGTGCTTATGAATCTTTGCTTTGTTTCCCATTCCATGAGAACAAGCAAAGAGGGGCAACTGTAATCACTCATTTTTACCTGTAAATACATATTAGTGTTGCATGTATATTTATTATATGTTTATTGTTTGCATGAGTATTACTTATATATATATATAAGGTGTGGTGTGCATGTATATTATAAGCTATGTATGTATACGTATTAAGGGTGTATGTATGTCGCGTACGTATCTATTTAGTACGAGTGTATTTGTTTAATGTGTATAGATGTTAAGTCAATTATGTGTATGATTATACGTACGTATGCTAGAATGTTATATTAATTAATGTTTGTATAATATAAGTATACGTTTGCGTATGTATGTGTATTGCTATTATAATACTAATTATATTATTATTAATGGGCTGATATGAAATGAAATCTAAAATATATATATATATATTAAAACCAAATAAAATAATTGAAGTCCAAGTCCAATTACAAATAATTACAAGGCCCGGTTGGCCCAAACCCAAACCTTATCTAATTACAACTGTGTGTGCAGGTGACTGTGGGCCGTTGGATCAAGATCTGATCCAACGGCCACGATCCAACCAGGGAGCCAAAATATCTGCCAGTCGCGTGTTCCACACGTATGGACCGTTCGAGTGCCACGCGCGCGTGTGGTCCACGCGCGGACGCTTTGATATCCCACGCGCTCGTGAGCCCCACGCGTTCTGACTCCTCGACTGCGGAGCTCCACGTGGCAAGATCTGGAGCCGTCTCACCAAATCGAGGCTTCATCCAGGCCGTTCGTCCTTCAAGCCATCTCGACCGTTAGATCAGATCTGATCTAACGGCCGAGAACGCGTCTGGCCGCTGGCAGAACACCCATACCGCCACCATGCCGATCTTCAACCACCGTGCTCAGAACATGTCAAATACAACAAGCAACAAGTTTGTCAGTCCAGATCTGAAAAGCAGTAATATGCAACTTGTACAAAACAAAGAAGCATATATATGAAACGGGTACTTTTGTAACAAAGAGTGGTAACAGGGTTGTAACAGAGGTAACAAAAAAAAACAGAGAGTGGTAACAGAGATCTTGTAACAAAAACTGAAAGTTGTAACCAGTCAAGTGATAATCGAAAGTCAGTCCAGTGGTAAACACTTGTTTCCTTTTCTTATTTGTTTTCTTGCATGCGTATACAAAGGGATAAACAAAAAAAGAGAGAGAAGAGGTCTTACTGTCGCCGTCCGTGGGTCTCCCTTCCTCAGTGACAAGCCTTTCGGCTTCCCCAAGCCAGAGATGGTGAACTGGAGGAAGGGGAAGACCCCTTTGTAGTTTTGTTTTTGGTTAAAAGTTTTTTTTTGTTCGTATTTCCTAGATCTAGGGCGAATAGAGGTGTATCCTCTGAATCCAACCTCGGATTCGTGTCGAGGATGGAAAAGGGGTTATTTTGGTGTGTTTTGGAGGCTCGCCGGCACCGGTTAGCGGCGGCCGGCGGCGGAGAACACGGCGGCCGGCCGCCGGATTCTGGGTTTCAGGGGATATTTGAGAGAAAATGAAGAACATAAGCAATATTACAAAACTGAAAATGAAAGAAATTAGGGGAAATTTGATTTCGGCCTAAAAAGAGGGCTTTTATAGTTATTATTATTTCGTGAAATGGGAAAATCACACACTTAATCCCCCCGCGTTTCCAATATTTTCATTTTTGTCTTGCCGCATGGTATATTTACAACTCTGGTCCCTCTTGTATTTCAAAATCTTGCAATCCAGTCCCTAAATTACACTGAATCAGTTTCTAAATGGTAAAATTACGCCTTTAGCCATCCCGCGTTTTTGAACTTTTCATTTTGGGTCTGCCCCTTAGTCCAATTACAATTTTGATCCTTTTAGGTTCTGTTTACTTCGCATTTTAGTCCTTAAATTGCCTATTGCTGTTCTTTAATTTCTGCCACTGACTTTTATTTTTCTTTCATTTCAGTCATGTTTCTTTGTAAATACTCATGTTCGTATTATAGTCGTATATGTTGATGTATTCTATTGTTTTATTTTATGTCCCTTGTATATGCCTCGTATTTTATGTTTACATGTATATGTGTATTAAGCTTATAATAGTTATGCATCTTTTTATCCGGTTATTCGTATTAAGCATGTTATGTTTTAGTTGATTCGTACATGGTATATTTTGTATTTTTGTATGTGTGTATTTTTTTTAAGGATTGCATGCTAGTATATTTACCTTTTTTGTATGATATATTGTCTCATATATGTTGAAATATGTTTTATTACTAGTATGCATGTCTTTTTGAAATATTTGTTCGTCTATATGTATTTATTCCTATCTTGTTATTCTGACTTGTTAAAGTTGTTTTTATCTATTATTTAGATTAATATGTATATATGCATATTTTAGTCTAATATATTATTTATGTTAGATTAGTATTTACATTATGTCAATATTTATTGCATTTAAATATTTTGCCATGTTTTATATTTTTGCCACTAAGATTGCATATCGAGATATAAATTGTTAATGCGGTGCCCTTTTATCCGAGTGTAAACGGGGCCAGTATCAGGCGTAGTGATAGTGGTTGGGCGTTTATTCTCGGATAACGGGGCCCTTAAAATTA
The DNA here is from genome assembly GCA_019671005.1 of Hibiscus mutabilis. Lineage (NCBI taxonomy): Eukaryota > Viridiplantae > Streptophyta > Magnoliopsida > Malvales > Malvaceae > Hibiscus > Hibiscus mutabilis. The sequence goes on along the minus strand of CM033756.1, from coordinate 18,261,816 downwards.
ATTCGCAATTATAACCGAATTTTAAAATAATCGTCACTTTAACCCGGAAAATCCAATATTAATAAAGCGGTAATTATTAAAGTACCAATTTTTGGGCGGTGTGGGGGTGCTAATCCTTCCCCATCCGTAACCGACTCCCGAACCCAATCTTTTTGAATCTCTGGTTTTATGGTGTCCGACCTACCTAAGTGGCCGGTGGCGACTCTATTTTTTTAAATGCGGTTTCTTTTAAAACCCCACGGAATAAATATTTTATATCCAAAGAATCACAAACACCTTTCAAAAACACTTCGAAAACCGCCTCGTTTTATTTAGCGATCAAAGGAGAAAAAAAGACATCGCTACACAAAGAAGCAATTGCAATTGCAATTGCAATTGGAAATTGCAAGCAGCAATTCGAATCGGCAGGGGCAGGCCAATTCGGCTAGCCCAGGACCGGGGTAATATCCTTGGTCCTAACCGGTTCGATCGGGGTCCTATTTTAGGTCCGATCTAGTTAATATTTTTGGAGAGGTCGTGGTAGATCTCGGTGGGGTCCAGTCGGGGTTCGTCATTCGAACATCTAATTAGGTATATTTTTTTCTTTTTTATTTATGTTGTAATTTTTATATTTTAATGAAGTAGTAGTTAATTTAAAATTGTGTTTTTAATTTGTATGTTTATCTATGTTTTAGATTAGGATGTTTTAAATTTATGTTTTATATTAATATTTTATTTATGGATATGTTTTTATAAGTTAGATTAATATTTATGTATGCATGTTTTAGATTAGTATTTTATTTATGTTAGATATGTTTTTATTTATGAGTTAGATTAATAGTCATGTATGTATGTATGTTTTAGATTAGTATTTTATTTATGTTATATTAGTATTTTATTATGTTAGTATTTATTTATATTTTATCGTAATGTATTTATTTATATTTGCCATGTTTTTTAAGTTTGCATAACGAACATATATTTTGTCAATGCGGTGCCCTTTTATTCGAGCGTAAACGGGGCCAGTATCAGGCATAGTGATAGTGGTTGGACGTTTACTCTCGAATAACGGGGCCTTTAAAATTTACTCGCACATATAACCAAATTTTAATTTAATCGTCACTTTAATCCGGAAAGTTTAATATTAATAAAGCGGTAATTATTAAAGTACCAATTTTGGGCGGTGTGGGGTGCTAATCCTTCCCCATCCGTAATCGACTCCCGAACCCATCAATTTGAAATCTCTGGTTTTCTACGGTGTCCGGTCCACCTTAAGTGGCCGGTGACGACTCAATTTTTAAATAAAACACGGGTTTTATAAAAATCCCACGCGGAATACAATATTTTCAAAACAAATAAAAAAGCATCATTTTTAACGAGAAAAAAAAAACATCGCTACAGATATAGTAATTTTAAAATTCATTTTCTGTAAGGACACCTTAGATTTTGTTGTGGGGTTCAGAGTGTAATGCATCAATTGTATGAGATCTCGGGTTTGATGTTCAATGCTATAAAAAACGAGCTCTATTCTGCAGGTGTCACCTCGAAGAACTTGAGGCTATTTGTCGAGTTACAGGATTTAGACATGGTCATCTCCCAGTCCATTATTTGGGTGTGTCTTCGGTCACCAGAAAACTCATTGAAAAGGATTGCTTGCCAATCATCGACAAGATTCGAACACAGTTGGGGCATTGGTCATTTAGGCACATCAGTTACGCAGGTCGTCTCCAGCTTATCAAATCTGTTCTCTTTGAGGTCATTAATTTCTGGTGCATGTATTTTGTTCTCTCAAAAGTTGTACTTGCTCGTATTGATCAGTTATGTTGTCAGTTCTTCTGAAAGGGGAGTGACACTCCTGCTTCGGGTATAAAAGTGGGTTGCTCAACAATTTTCATCCATATATAAATTTATATGTTGATAATTTATTAAATAACAAATTTAATTCAACACGTCCTGTTAGCCCATATATGAGTAGTCATTTGTTATAAGTTTTAAAATTAGTCTACGTCTAGGATGATAATCGAATCATCGACCACTAATTAAGATAAGAGAAACTTATAAATTTACAAGAATATTTTAATAACCAATTGAGTTTTTACACAATTGATGCTATTGTTGCTACAACTTAAAAAAATTCCAAACAATAAAAAAATCTGACTAAATTAAACATCAAACAAAAAAATAAATTATAATTATTTATTTTTTATTAAATAGAGATATTATACTCTTAAAGAAAATATTGAGATTCAAATTTAGTGAATGTTATAATTATTTAATTAAATGAAAAAGTCGCCCAGCCACTTTGACTTTTTTATTCGCCCCAAACCTGAATTTTTGTGTGTCGAAGGTCAGGCGCTCGGGTCTTTTTCCTCTTTTCTATTTTTTTTTTCTAGCAATAAAATTGATTTAAGGTGGTTCGTAATTTATGTCCTTTATGTATCCTATATCATTATATTATAACTTTTGGTCCTTTAAATAAAATTTATGATTTGAACATGAGAATGCGAATAAAACAAATTAAATTAAAAAATTATTTTTATAATAGATTTTTATTGTATCTAATCTAAATTGTTTAATATATTATACATTAATGGTAGGGGTGTTTAAATTCGGGTATTCGGACCTTCGGGTAGTTCAAAATGCGGCCCGTGTCCCGGCTTGAGTTTTTGGGTACCCGTTAGTTACGGGTACTCGAAAATTCGGGTATTTGGGTACCCGGATATAAAAATATATATTTTTTAAATATAAAAATATTTTGTTAGTTTAATATAAATATATATATATTTATTAGTTTAATATAAAAATATGTATTTATTAAATATAAAAAATTTAAGATTTTTTATTAGTTTAATATAAAAATATGTATATTTAATATAAAAAATATTAATTTTAAATATATCCGGGTACCCAGTTATAATCGGGTACCCGGAAATTCTTAATTTTGTGATCTGAGCCTGACCCGGGAAATGACGGGCCGTGTACCCGACCCGGGTAAAAAATTTAGGTAAATACCCGATTATTTATATTCGGGTAGTCGGGTCGGGTATTTTTGAACACTCCTATATACCTAAAAAACTATTATTATTTGTTTTCTAAGAAATTTTTTTTGCCAAACAAATTATTTATTACTAATAAAAACACCAAACATAATGGACAAAAGAGTTCCAAATAAACACATTCAACACCACACAAGAACATCCAACCAAAAAGCACAAGTTTAGTCGACAAAACTAAAACAAGTTTGATCGACGAGAATATTATTGTTATTAATAGTCAAATGTGATCCGATCTGATATCTGGAAAAAAGAAAGAAGAAAAAAACAGCGCCGTAAAACAGGAGAACTAATTAAGGGGAAAAAAAAAAACAGAAAGCAAAGGGCTGCTTCTAGAAATACCCTCTTGTCGCAATAAGCATGTTTAATATTTTCATCTTTGAGCAAACATTTATTTTTAATAGTTTAAAGGTAATAATAAAATAATATTTATTTATAGATGTTTTTAAAATTTTTAACAATAAGTATATATTTTGTAGATAAACAAATTTAAATTCATATTTTTTTGGATGAATATCATTCGTTTTTTTATTAGGACATTTATTGTGTTCAACAAAACACTTTGTTTTCTTCCCTTAACAAGCATGAATAATATCCGTGTGTTTTAAAAGATAATACCATATCATATGTGAATAGAACAATATAGACATAGCTTTTGCATGTTTCTTTTTATAATTTAATTATGATATTTTAAAAATTGAACCTCCAAATTATTTATGTATAACCCTAGTTTTTAAACTTTTCTCTCTAGCGCCGCAACTAATCTTGCTTTTCTTTTAATATTTGCTATGTTGACAGGTGTTCGACAAACATATTTAGTATTAGCTATTGATCACTAGAGTTTATTATTTTTTTATTTTTTTATATTTTTAATAAGAATTTTTATTTTATGGTACGCGTTTTCTCTGCTTTTGTGGTACGTTTTTGTTTGTTTGTTGTGGTTTGTTTCATCTATCATTTTGGCATGATTTCAACATACGTTAGAGATCGACAGGTGCTCGTACAAAGATCTTCACGACGCTAGTTTCTGATTTTGATTCTGTCGGTGGTCGTAAAAAGATAAATCCCCACTCTGTTGATGGTTGTTTGCCGATGTAATCAAACTTGGGTAACGAAGCAATCTGCCTGGTTGTTTGGTTCGCTCACAGCTCATTTTTCACCTTGTAAAGCGTCTCGTTTGGATAGAAACAAAGAAATTCAGAAAGGCTTTAGGATTTTGACTGTATGTTAATCTCTATGGAAGTATTTACTTTTCTTTGCACCTTTCGGTTGTATGAGATTTTGGTGGATTAGTCTCTATTATTCTCCCTCCTAAATGTGTTGTATTTGTAATATCTTCTATGATTTTTTAATAATATTCAGTTGCCATTGTCAAAAAAAATATCTTGTAAATTAACAATATAACAATTCTCGTTGTGTACATAATTTTTTATTTGATTTGATATTCATTTTATATAAACCAAATATGTTTCTCTTTATTGTTATTTAATTGTATAATTTTTTTTGTCAAAGTAAATGATTAGTTCAGGACGGATGTATATTGTTTATGGGAGGGGCTGTTGTCTCTCGGTAGTTTTTTTTTTACCTTTAACTCTTTATATATTTTTTTAAATTGGAATAATTATAAATTTACCTTCCACCTTTTAAAATTTATGTTTTGTCCCCTACCCCTAAATTCTAGCTCCTTCCATGCTTACATTTATTCTAAGAAATTCAATCCCATTATCTTTTAGAATTAAAAATGCACATCCAATTGTTAGTATTGTTAATTTTTTTAATTAGATTGGTTGACTTGGCATTTTAAAATTTTAAAAATACCAACTTCATAGTCTAATAACAAAAAAAATACCAACAAGTGTTGGGTGCATTGGTAAGGCACATTGCACTCTCAAGAAGAAGATGCGAGTTCAAAATTTGGAGATGTTATTGTTCGAAGGGGCAGTCTCGCACCCCGAATATGGACCGTAAGATGAACATGCACATTACAAAAAAATATTTAATGAATTTAAGATAAGAATTTTAACATTGTTAACCATTGTACATTAAATTTTTAAGGCTTAATATCAAAATAAGTGTAAATTATATCTATTCTCTTAGATAGGTGCCTAATTTTTTTTTTGGCTAAAATAGATATCTAACGTTTTATTTTGTCCCGTTTTAAAGTTAACCGTCAAAAAAATCCATCACTCCTTCATAGTTCGACACGTGACTTTTATTTTTATTTCATATTTTCATTCAAAAAAATGAAAAAATAACATGAAAAACTCAAATGTCCCAAAAATTTCCAAAGCCCTAAAACCCAAACCACAAAACCCCAAATTAACGTCATTGCCGCTATCGGTAGCTTCACCAGATCCTACCACTACCGTCGCCGGAGGTCACCAAACATTTACCCCACTACTATCGTCGCTAGAGGTCCCCACCACCCTATCGCTAGAAATCAGTCGAGGCCGTGTCAAACGTAGGGAGAAAGTCGAATCCTTCGAAAGCTTCATTCAAATGATTCACGACGAACGGTGGGTAGCCGGACGACGAATGTTGTGTAGGTCTTGTGGCGAGAGGGAGACGCTTCATGTCGTCGTCGATAGCGTGACCAACGACAGCAACAATGGCTGGATTGGGGGATTTTAGGTCTTTTTTAAAATTTTAGGATTTTTGGGGCCCTTTTGAAAATTCTGTTTTTTATTGTTTTTGAAATATATATAAAAATAAAAATGCCATGTGTAATCCATTCATTGGTTGAAATATTTTTTTTCTTTCTCTAGGCACTTATTTTGACTCCAAAATAACTTTGAGCAGCTATTTCAGTCAAAAAATAATTTAGGTACTTATCTCAAAAAAATAGATATGATTTAGGCACTTATTTTGGTATTAAATCAATTTTTAAATATGTAAAACAAAGGAACTAAATTATTGAAAAATAAAGTAGGGAACTAAATTTCAAACATATAAAGAATATAGGGACATGGAGCACATATTAACCTCTTTTATTAATAAAGTTGATCCCAAAATAACAATAGAAAAAAAATTAAATCGAGATAATAGTACAAATGTATTTTTAATCCCTCTAAAAATATATATAATTTATTTTGACCTCTTAAATTCAGAAAGTTTTAAATAGTTACTAAATCAATAAAAAATGTTGAATTTCACCATCAATCATAAACAGCCTATTATAGTATTAATTTAACTTATTTTAAATAAAACCATAAAAAATCAATTATAAAACGTGGATATTCTATCGTGACAGACATGCAGCACTGGTGAAATGTAAATGTAATTGGTTTTGTGGATTGGAAGGCAACGATTGTTTTGTTTTTTTTTAGTTAGGCTAAAATGACATGTCACTGGTGCGCGTGGATGTTTATTTTAGACATCATCATGTTAAGTACGATGCCAGCTGTACTATGCAAGGGGCATTAATCTTATTTAATTTATGTTACCCCTAAACTATATTGATATCGTATAACCACTAAAATTAAATTAGGGTTTTATAAGAAATAAATAATAAAGACAACAAGGAGAAAGTTGAATACTGCAACCGTTTTCTTGAGTATGAATGCATGAGGTTCTCGAGGGAGGGAGGGAGGGAGGAATTGTTTTTTAAAAAAATTTAATTCCATTTTATCACTGTCCAAAAGAGAATTCCACTTTATCGCTGTCCAAACCTTGAAATAGAAGTATATTGTGGGAACCAAAGCTTTAGGATATTTAAATGATTTAGGGTCACACATTTATAATGCCCTAAAGTTGTAATTCCTCATTATATTATTATTTCTGTCTAGAAATATGTATTTAGCTGTTAAAATCTTTAAAACTCAAGTATTCAAATATTATTATTTATGATCATAAGTGATGCTTCACTGTCTAAAAAAATAATAGGATGATGTTTAAATAAAGTCATTCGAACAATAATAATTTTAGAACTCGAATGGATTTGTATAAATTTAGGAGTTGCATTAATTTGGAAGTGAAGAAGAAGCAATTTTTACCACTAAATATATTATTTTTAATATTATTTACATATCTGATATTAAAAAAACATTAATTATCGATCTAAAACTTAATTCAGAAACTCGTTTGACATTAAAAAAAATAAAAACAATAATATTCTTGTCGATCAAAAAAATAATAATTCATATACCTTGTCATATCAGCTCGACGAGTTCAAGTAAAAAAATAAAAACACAAAAAATTCACATGGGAAAATATGCTAGATCAAGAATTAATTTTTTAGAACAAAAGATACGTAAATAATATTAAAATAAGATATTTGGATAAAAACGTTAGAAAAAAATCATGTTTTATTTAATTAACGCGATTAAGCTCCCTAGAAATTATGGTATATATATATAAAAAGGTCAACGTTGAGTGTGGAATGCAGGTGCGAATCAGTCAAAAGTAGCCTACGTGGAGGGAACTGATTGGGCAGAAACTGAACCGGACTTGTGGTTCCGACCGTGTATGGTTAAACCGCATGACGAACCAATGTTTGACAAAAGACAAAATAATCACGCTGGTCGGCACCCAAAATCGAAAGGATTTTGCTATCGACAGAAGGGCTGTCAACAAGATCTCCATAATTTTTTTTATAATTAATGCTAGTTGTGTTTTTTTAATAAAATTTAGTAGAACATAATTAATTATATTTTTAAAAAGTTATATTTAATTAATTTAAGTTGTTTAATATAATTAACACTCATATAAAATAATTTATGGTTTAGAGTTTAGTTTTTAAAGTTTAATGTTTAAGTTTAGGATTATGATTTAAAGTTTAAGGTTTAATGTTTAAAGTTTAAATTTAGAATTTAGGGTTGTTTAATATTTAAGGATTTATGGTTTAAGGTTTAGGAATATAATTAATAGAACACAACTTTTTAAGAATGCAATTAATTACATCATATTATATTCTATTGAAAAATCAAATAAATATTAATGATAAAATTCTTTAAAGTTCTTATTAACAGACCAAAGGACTGTGAATAGCATAACCAAAATTGAAAAGCAACAAAAAAAAATCATCTTTTTGTTTCATATTTAATACGTATTTATATTCATATATTTAAAATGAAGCCAATTTTTTACTACTTTTAAAAAATAAATAAATTTATATTATTTTAGTTTTGCATCATACATGAGATATATATTGTATAAAAAGATGAAAGACTTTAGAAAAAAGATTCAAACTAAAAAACCTGTGAAGCAAATAGTCAAAACTCCGACATTCTTAAAGTTGAATTACAACGTCTACCCCATCGTCTCCTATAAATACCCACTTCATTCTCTTCATTCAGTATCAGAATCAGAATCAAAATCTGTATTCTTAAGTAGCTTTAAAAATCATTCTATATTGTTTGCAATATTAAAAATGGGTTTTTTCGAGTCATCCCAAGCTTTTCTCAGCTTAGCCATGGCGGCTTCTCTTCTTTATCTGTTCTTGAGACTGTTATTCTCTTGCTGGGTTCTGCCCATTCGAGCTTACCGTAAGATTAAGAAGAATGGGTTTTGTGGTCCGACTCCTACTTTCCCTTTGGGGAATATAACAGAGATGAAAAATAGTAAGAATGTTAATGATTCTTCACTTGGATTTTCTGCTATTATTTCCCATGATATACGCTCCACCGTGTTTCCTTATTTTGCAAAGTGGCAAAGCACTCATGGTATGTCTTTGTCTTATTTCATTTACTTTGATGTTTCAAACGTTCCACGAACAAAATGAAAACGACTTGTTTTTTTATTCTGTTTGGCTTGCAGGAAAAGTGTTCATCTACTGGCTGGGGACTGATCTGTTTTTATACATTGCTGACCCGGAGTTCCTTAAGAAAATGTCCTCGGGAGTTCTAGGGAAGAGCTGGGGAAAACCCATGGTGTTTAAACGTGATAGGAAGCCTATGTTCGGGAGTGGGCTTGTGATGGTTGAAGGAGACGATTGGGTTCGGCATCGCCATGCTATCACTCCCGCATTTTCCCCAGCCAACTTGAAGGTATCTCTCCTTTCCCACTCTCGTAAAAATTAAAATGATGTAAAAATCATGTTAATTTTCTTGTTAAAGATCATCATTCTTCTCAAAAGATATGTCTAATAAGATGTACAACACCACTGTTTTTATATCTCACTCAACCTTCAAAACACACTCGTCGCCTGTCATCCTCCCTCGTGATGGGCTACTATAATAGTTATTTATATTGTTTACCCTATTTCTGGGCGCTCGACGTGAAATCGGACAATTAAATAGGTGATATACCACTTGTCATAAGTTATTACTTTATTCTCAAAAGATGTGTCAAAAGATGCGTCAGATAATTATACAACACTACCACTTTTATATCTCAAGATCTCTCTTTTACTTTATTTTTTTATGTGAAATTAATATCTCTCGTCCTTTTGAGTGTGACAATCCTCTTCAGATAATGTACGGAGAGAAAAAAGACAAGCAACTTAATGGGTGTACGGTGTGCCTTCCGTGTCTACGAAATTTGATTTAAACTTTCTCAAATAAAGTAACACATATAGTGCGTAAAGTCAACTTTATTTTCTACTTTTGATAATGTAGGCCATGGCAAGCTCGATGGTGGAACCGGCTACAATGATGCTAAACAAGTGGACAGCCCTAATAAGCTCCAGTCAATCTGAAATTGATGTGGAAAGAGAAATCACAACAACGGCGGGGGAGATCATTGCGAGGACGAGCTTCGGGCTGAGCAACCGTAAGGGGAGTGAAGTGTATGAAAAATTGAGAGCCATGCAAATAACCCTTTTTAACTCCAACCGTTACGTGGGTGTTCCATTCAGCAAATGGCTTTGCCTTAAGAAAAACCTAGAAGCCAGTAAACTTGGCAAAGAGATAGACCAACTCCTTTTATCCGCTATCGATGCTCGTACAAAGTCTTGGGACGGAACTCCTCAGAAGGATTTGTTGGGTTTATTGATGGAAGGCAGCCACGTCGACGGCCGCGCCGGGAAGAGCTTGTCGATGAGTGCAAGACTTTCTTCTTTGGTGGCCATGAAACCACCGCGTTGGCACTCACTTGGACCTTGCTGCTTTTGGCCTTGCATCCGCAATGGCAAGAACAACTGAGGGAGGAAATCAGAGAGGTGATCGGAGATGATGATGACATCGATTTTACTCGAATCTCTGGCTTAAAGAAGGTACGTTTTTTCATTTGAATGGAATGGAAACCACATATATGTCTAAATAAGAACAAAATTTGTATGTTCATTTTTTGTGTGATTTTATATGTCTTATCAATAATTTTGTCACAACGTAGCATAAAATTATTAATAAAACATATAAAAAGATACATAAAAAGATTATGTAAGGGGAAATAACTTAAAAGTTATATTGGGTCTTATCCATTTCGATTTATTTTGATTTTAGTAAGCGGAGAAATGTCATGGATTGATCAATCAAATATATATATATATATCCCTTTTTTGTATGAATTATGAAACGAATTTCACGTGAGTCAATGATTGCAAAGATAATACATAGTTTCTGTGGCTACCATTTGCAGATGGAATGGGTGATGAAAGAGGTGCTAAGACTATACTCACCAGCACCAAATGCACAAAGGCAAGCAAGAGAAGATATAAAGGTGGATGATCTCATTATCCCTAATGGAACCAACATCTGGATCGACGTCGTGGGCATGCACCACGATCCGGCCTTATGGGGCACCGACGTTAACGAGTTCCGACCGGAGAGGTTCAAGGATGATAATCTATACGGAGGGTGCAAACAAAAGATGGGGTTCTTGTCGTTCGGGTTCGGAGGGAGGATGTGCGTGGGGAGGAATTTGACGATGATGGAATACAAAGTTGTATTAACCCTTATGCTTAGGAGGTTTTCCTTTTCAACCTCTCCTAATTATCGCCATTCTCCTTCTATTTTGCTTTCCTTGAGGCCTAGACATGTACTGCCTCTCATGGTTCAACCCCTTTAGTTTTTCCTCCAATGGTTTAGTCCAGTTTTATTAGGTGAAGGGTTAGATATTAAAAGGGTATCACAATTTACACCAAACTGTATTTTCATCTTTTCTATGTATTTCTTGTACTTGCATTTGTTTACAATTTACACGGTGCATACAACCTATGTTATATGTACTCTTTTCTTTAGATATATATAAGATATACATATGCGAAAAAACATTAAACGAACATATTTATACCAAACAAATTCAAAGTTTGGCGAAGACACCAATATGAAGGGTAATTGAGTTCAAAAGAAAGCCCCAAGTGTGAGGAAGAAGATAACTATCAAAGATTCCTTTGATGGAGGATAAAACTCAACAAAATTGATATTTTAGAGTTATTTTTAAGCTTGAAACAATGGAGAAAAGATGATGTTTTTAGGAGAGAAAAATATGAGAATGAGAGAGGAAACAGGGAAAAATGTCACTCCATATACGTTGATGTTTAACGGTGGGCGTTCGATCGAGTCGAGTTAAAAAAAATCGAGTTAGTTAAGTTCAAAAGTTCTATTTTATAACTCGTATTTTATTTGAAATTTTTTTGAGTCAAGTTTTTTAAATTCGATCGAGTTGTTTGAGTTTATATTCAAGTTTAATTGTAAACATTTATAATGTTATATACAAATTAGTTCCAAATTAAACGATTTTCTATAATTATATACAATACACGTATATATATTTTTCCATATTTTTTCATACGTAATATATATATCAGACATAATTGAGAGACTCAACTCAAACTTGAAAACCGATCCAGTAATAATTAAAAAAATTTAATTATTTAAATTTCTATTTTATAACTAAAACTTTAATTGACATTCTTTTGAATCTAGTCGAATAATTTGATTTTTTTGAGTTGGCTTCTTTTTTTCACCTATTGATGTTGACACATGGAAACCTTTCCCATTATTTTCTCATTCTTTCGATTCATTTTTTGTGATTCAAAACATTCCACCAAAGCTCCCTTAGACATCGGCTGCAACTTAATAGAAGAAATGGAATTTATAAGCCAACTCAGTCAGGATGGCCGAGTGGTCTAAGGCGCCAGACTCAAGTTCTGGTCCTCTAACGAGGGCGTGGGTTCAAATCCCACTTCTGACAATTTGCTTTTATATTTATATGGGCTTACGTAATAACCCACTCGGCTAATTTGTAACCCGTAACTACACAAGCCCAATGTAGTTTCCTTTTTGAAGTTAGATTAAAAGAGAAAAATCTACACTTCTTTCAATTAGAAGTGTACCAAAAGATGAGTGATTGGTGAAGTCTTCATTCCCCTAAAACCACTTAAATCATTTTCAGTTATTTGCTTTTATATGTTTAAATTATTATGTTATGCACATTCATTATCTATACCTTTCTTTTCTTTTTAAAAAAGTATACCCTTTTCTTACTTTAGAAGAATACGACTTAAATATATATTTGGTATTTGAATTAGTCACTTTTTCTTAAGTTGATACTTATTTTTTTTTATTTTCTATGACAAAAAAGATTTTTTACTTCTAAATTATTACGTGAACTAGGCATATTCTCCCACGTTTATACCTATTTTTTGCTTTTAAGTTGTACTCGAACTTTAATTTCATCCATTTTTTAAACTTTTATTAACAATTTTAGTTATCAAAACATATATAGTCTATCAATTTGGTCACAATTCGAAATAATTCAATGAACTACACCCCCCATATTTAAGAATTCCATAGATTTAATCAATGTTTGAAATATTGTCAAACCAAACGAGTCTATTGGATCAAGGAAATAGTTGGATAACTACATTCTACCATAAGCAACAAGTTACTGTTAAATTTGTATTATACCAGAAAAGTAATATAACATTTCTGGAATAATAACAAACAATTTCATAGAAGAACAAAGAGAAAATTAATAGAATTTTTAAATATATATATATATAGAAGATTAATATTTTTTTGATTTGTATCAAATTAGGATCAAATTGATAGAATGTATAAGTTTTAATATCAATTTGAGAGGTCTATAGTTCATGTACCAACTTAGGAGCAAAAGTTCTTCAGATACCAGTTTGAATGAATATGCTTAGTTTGTGTACCAATTTGAGAGTGTCTATGGTTCATGTACCAACTTAGGAGCAAAAATTCTTTAGGTGTCAACTTAGGTGAATGCACCTAGTTCAAGTACTAACAAAAACTTTAAATACCAACTTCGCCAGAAAATGTCTAATTCATATACCAAATGTATATTTAATATTCAACATAACACCATTTGAAGCAAAGCAAAAGATATTATGTGCACTCAATTTATCCTGATCTGTTATATTGTGTGCACTCAATTTATCCTGATCTGTTTGTTCAAAAAAATTGAAGCATATATGGTTCTTTGGTAACAAGGCATCTAATTGAATTGTCTGTATGTAGGGGTGTACAAAAATATCTGATCTGATCCGATTATCTGTTGATTTGATATGAAAATTCGGATAACTACATTTTACAGTTGGATAACTACATTCTACCATAAGCAACAAGTTACTGTTAAATTTGTATTATACCATAAAAGTAATATAACATTTCTGGAAGAATAACAAACAATTTCATAGAAGAACAAAGAGAAAATTAATAGAATTTTTAAATATATATATATATAGAAGATTAATATTTTTTTTGATTTGTATCAAATTAGGATCAAATTGATAGAATGTATAAGTTTTAAGATCAATTTGAGATGTCTCTAGTTCATGTACCAACTTAGGAGCAAAAGTTCTTCAGATACCAGTTTGAATGAATATGCTTAGTTCGTGTACCAATTTGAGAGTGTCTATGGTTCATGTACCAACTTAGGAGCAAAAATTCTTTAGGTGTCAACTTAGGTGAATGCACATAGTTCAAGTACTAACAAAAACTTTAAATACCAACTTCGCCATAAAATGTCTAATTCATATACCAAATGTATATTTAATATTCAACATAACACCATTTGAAGCAAAGCAAAAGATATTATGTGCACTCAATATATCTTGATCTGTTATATTGTGTGCATTCAATTTATCCTGATCTGTTTGTTCAAAAAAAAATTGAAGCATATATGGTTCTTTGGTAACAAGGCATCTAATTGAATTGTCTGTATGTAGGGGTGTACAAAAATATCTGATCTGATCAATTATCTGTTGATTTGATATGAAAATTCGGATATTCGATCTGATTTTTATTTTCAAATCGGATATCAAAATCGATTTCTAATTTTTCGGATCAAATGCGGATTGCAATATATCAAGTTTCGGAATATCCGAAAATTTAAAATTTTAAGAATATGGATCTTGTCATTTTTATCAATTTGATGCTTGTTATATCTGAAAATTCGAAAAAACTAAATTTTTCATAGATGTGAATCTTGTTATATTTAGCAATTTGTTATTTTTTATATTCGAAATTCTGAAATTTTTATAAATATAACCATCAAATTCAAAAAAATACTTAAATCAAAATAGAGCTAATTAGGTATATATATGGGTAGTTGAATTTTGGTAGCATAGGGTACTTCATTATTTACGAAGTTTATAATTAATTTTGGATCAAACCAACCAACCCCCACCTACTCGATAGTAGGTTCAACATGCGGTGTGCCGGTTTCGGTTTGGTATTGTAGGAGTAGGATCATAACTATACCCCAACCACCCCATTTGTGGGTCATTTCCTAAAAATATATCCAATTGGTTGACCCCCCCCCACCAATTTTGCTTAATTAGCTATAATGTTAAGTTTAAGGGTTACTATTTGATGCATATACAATGGTAAAACTTTTCACATGTCTAATTTAACTTAAATTCTAAAACATAAACCCTAAATTCTAATTATAAACCTTAAATTTTATTTTATGAAATAAACCATTAACCCTAAATTAGACTCACTTGTGAAAAATAAAATTTTCACCTCTAGTACATAAAATATTTTGTATGGGGTTTAAGATGCATTATATTTACAAAACAATAAGATTGGAGAAAATAAAAAATATATATCAAAGTTTAAGTTGTTAGTTTTTTTCAACACGTGTGTTGTACATGTAGATGTACATATATTTTTTATTTGATAATTATTTTTGGCTTTAGTGATTAATTTCATTTCATGCAAATATAATTTAAATATATAAGTATAGAATATTCTAAAATATAAAGAATTGTAAATTATAATTTGAGTAATTGTATAATATTAAAAGAATCTAACAAGTGTCTCACTGGAAAAGCGGATGATGTTCATCTTAAGAAACACTAGTTCAAATCGCTTTGTCTACAAGGTGTATGTGCATTATCAAAGAGTTAAGAATATATATGAACATATACTACCTTTTAATATCTTTAAATTATTCAAAAAAATAGGTAAACTACATTAATATAGAACATTTTCATTTAAACAAAATCATTCCACTTTATTGATCATTATTAATAGAAACTTTCATTTTGATCGCTCAACCATTAAATTTCTTGTCACTCTACTTCATTTCCACCTGTTATTTTCTTGAATAGATAGATGTTTATTGGTCACAAAATAAGAAAATTAGACTTCTGAAATTGAGAGTGAAACACAAGACCTTCCCATACAATCCTCCAACACAGAACCTTCACAAGACCCAACTAAGATTATGTTTAATTAGTTGGCAATAAATAAATTTTAGGCATAATGTCAAAAAAAATCCTATCGTTGAATAGTCATTTTGTCAGCTATTTTTTTAAAGCACTTTAAATCTTAATATTTTTTTCGAGTCAAAATAATCTATCCGTAGATGAAAATCATTAGTCAACTAACGACAAACAATTTGAAATGACTTGCCAAAATGACAATTCAACAAAAAAATAATTTTTATTTTATATATTTTTGACTGATATGTCATTATGTCAAGACAACACATTTGTTTATATAAAAATGTTATATCAGCTTGCATTGCCATATAAGTTTATCACGTCATTTAGAATCATTTATCATTAGTTGACTAATAATTTTTATCCATAAAAAATCATTTTTGCATAAAATGCAACATTGAAAGTTAAAGTACTTAACAAAATAGAGACTACTTTTTATGCGCGGGCTTTCTTTAAAGACGGCAAAACCTCAATTTTGGCTCCCTTTACTTTAACCCCTGTTCATCCTGGTCCCTCTTCACCTACCATGCGCTGATCGTTGTTAAATGGGATAATTTCAGTAAAAAAAAAACCTTCCTTTTTCTTTTATATTAAACTCAATTTCCTCTAATCATTCCCATCATCAATAGCGAATCATGCCTTGGGAAACAGAATTTGGCATAAAAACAGGTAATTCAGGTTCCTATAAACCGAATTCAATGAAAACGAGGTATTAGGAGAATAAAATGGGAAGTAGGGTATTTAGGAAAATAATTATTTTGGGTAAATTACACCACAAGCACTTAATTATAAATTTAGTAACAAACATGTCACTTTTCTTCTAAAAGTAACAATTTAGTCAATTAAAATTTTGTGACAAACATGCAACTCAATTAAATATTTGTGATGAACATGTTACCATGCCGTTAAAATTTAAATAGACGACCATGTATAATAAAAATTCTAGCCCCTAAAACTTATACATTTATTAATTTGGTCCTAATTTAAAATATTCTAATAAATTTAACCCCATATTTAAAAATTCAATCAGTGAAGTCATTGTGTCTATTAGTAGGCGTCAATGGTCATAAAGGATTTATTCTATTAGTCTGTCAGCTGTATAGTAATAAAATTATTGTGTCTGTCGAGCTATCACATCTGGCCATTTTCGAGCTGATAGACAATAGCACAAAGTATGACAATTGATCGACTGGTTTGTCATGAGGAGTGCAATGTCGAAATTTCTAAATATTAATGGCTAAATTTATTGAATTATCTTTGAATTATGACCAAATTAATAGAATGTATAAGTTTTGGAGACTAAAAATGTTATTATACTAGACCATGATTCAATTTTAATTACAAAGTGACTTGTTTGTTACAAAATTTTAATTAACTAAATCATTTCCTTTAAAAGAAAAGTGACATATTTATTATAAAATTTTAATTAAATGATTACTTTTAGAAAAAAAAGATATATTTATTATCAAACCTTTAATTAAGTGACATCTGACGTATTTTATTATTATTTTTTTCATTTCTTAGGGATAGGGTTTCATTTATATGAACTTGCGGGGAGTTAGTTGACACCAAAAAAAATTGAAAAACTTATATATATATATATAAATCACGAACTTGACATTATTTTAGAATAAATCACTGATTTAAAAATTAATTGGTATTCTTTAAAAGAAATTGATGTTCATCATTTGACTCCACTCACTTTTAATAAAATAGAAACTAACACCGAAAATTTTGACATCAGAATCTAAATTTTCTGATTCTGTCCTAATCGATTTTATGTACTTCTTCAGGTCTTTCTTCACGTTTCTATTTTTATACTTAATCCTTCTTTTGATGTCTATCAAGGAGCAATTGAAATAATAGGCTGTTTTAGCAACTTTATCTATTTTATTTTAAAAAAAAACTTTTGTTCTGTAAATCATTATAATATTTTCTTGGTTACGAATGATAATGCTTTTACCACTTTAAAGGACCACACGTACGCAGGCACGCACGAGTGGAAAATTAGAAAAAGTGAACCTATCAATATCATGCATGAAGTGTAACATTCCAAACCATTATTAAAATTTTCCTTTAGAAAAAGATAAATGAGGAAGAATAAAGGTAAATATTATGGTAATGAAAATATATGTACAAAGTTATAGCCTCCAAGTTGCAATAAAATGAAAATAAAAACCATTTTGTTATCTTATTTTTAAAGTTAAACTACAAATTTCACCACTCAACTTTTTTCTCACTCTTATTTTAGTCATTGAATTTTAAAATTTTCAATTTAACCATTAAACTTTAAAATTGTTCTTGTTTGGTCACTCATCCCTTCCTCAACTAAAACAAGAAACCCACCATCGAACCGATCTTCAATCATCAACCCTCACTAGTCATACCCAAACGCCTCTATTAACCCGTGAACTGGAACTACCCTACCCCTTTACAGGTCACTTGATCCCCGAATCAACCTGCACTACAACATTGTTCAATACCAAACCCATGAAACTAAATCAAAACAACAACAAAACCATATTAGAAGAAATGCAAAAAAATGGAAAATGGAGGAAATGAAAGTTGACACAAGAAACCCGTCATTTTGTTTCCAACTTCTTGAATGACTAGAGCCTCAATAGAAAATCTGAACGATTGAAGGTTAAGAGCATATCATGAGACTAGGTTGATCTGACGATGAAAGATGTAGACTAAATATGGGATGGTTTTGAGTCAAAAGTTGGATTTGAAAGGCTTAGGGTTTGATTCAAGTGATGGTTCAATCATAGAACGAAATGGCCATAGGAAAGCGATGATTTCACAAGTGAAGGGAAACAACGTCGCTAGATTTGTGGAGTTTCAGGTGTTTTCGGTTCAATAGATCCATATTCGTTTTAAGAAAGGTGAAATGAGTTTGGTGAGAAATATTGGGAATCATCGACTACCATTGACGAGGGTTCAACGATGGTTGGTTGCAACGAATGATGACTAAGATATAGGCAGATGAAGAGAAAATAAGAGAAAGAAAAAAAGAAGAAAAGAGGGGGAAATGTTTTTATAGAGATTCGAAAATATCGTTTTGGAGTTAAATTAATTTTTCCAAAATGACATTGTTTAGGTGTCATATGTCATGTCATTACGCTGTTAATTATATAACGCTGGAGTGACTAAAACAAGAGTAGTTTAAAAGTTTAATACTCAAATTGAAAATTTTTAAACTTTAATGACCAAAATAAGATTGAGAAGAAAGTTGAGTGATAAATTTGTAATTTACCTTTTTTAATTGTTTAACCCATTTGATATCTCATGAAAGATTTGATTTGTTTGATAAGATAATAAATAATAAAGGAGGACTTAATGGAACAATAAATAAATAAATAAATAAAAAAGGTTGGATGAACGAGCCAATAGATAATGGGACCCATTATCTGAACAAGTGGATGAGCACACGTGCACATCTTTGACAAACATTAGAATTTCCAAAGTAACAACAAATAATTAAAAGGAATGTAATAAAAAATCCGGAATTCGGTGCCCTTTTGCATGTGGAAATTTTGTATATGGTTGTACATTCTCTAATTTCAATATAAATATCATATATTTAATAAAATTTATTATTAAGTTTTTGATTAATCTAGTTTAATCAAATTTGAATTCAATTCGTTGTGAACAGAGAAAATTAAATTGAGATGACCGTCCTATAATGGTTTATGTCGTGTTTGATCTGAATTAATCAGTTAATGGGTTGAATACCGATAGTTAAACAAAAAAATTCAATTCAATTCGATTATAATAAAAAGATCTACACCAACAACCAGTTGGCCTAATGAGATGAGACGATAAATTCATTAAGCAAGATTATAAGTTCGAATGCTGACATTGTGAATGTAGAAAATTGAGTTAGAAGGTTCACCTCTATAATAAGCCCCTACAAAATTCAATATTAGTTGGTCAATGAATCAGATATCAGTAGGCTGGTTAAACTAAAAAATATAATGTATAAAAAAAATAAATTTAATAGGCTTCCGGGGATAATATATATCCAAAGAGAGAACTAAAGATGTAGACAGTCGCCTTCGCCCTTAAAATGAAATATATTATGTTAAATCTTTTAAACAATAAAATTATATTTTGTCCCCAAAACATTTAATGGATCCATCTTGACCCTTTAATACAAAATTTGATTTTGTCCCTGTTAGATCACATTTCATTCCTACGAGTATAATCGAGATACTTGTATTTATAATAAGTTATTTGAGTTTATTTGGTTATAATCATCGGTCAAAAGTGAATAAAAATCGTATTTTCTTTTTGGTGCCTCTATTTATATTTCTGCACTATAAATTTAGGGTTAATATTTAGAGTAGGGTTTATAATTGGGGTTAAAGGAGTTGGGGGTAGGGTATATTTTTTAGGGTTTAAGGTTTACAGTGGCGAAACTTGGAGTAAAAGTTTGTGGGGGCCAACTTAAATTTTTTTAAAAAATTAGAGACTTAAACGAAAATTTTCAAAAAATTTGAGGGTTTAACTAAAAATTTTAATAATTTTGAGAGATTTAACAAAAAAATTAAAAAAATTGAGAGGAAACTTAATTAAAAATATTCAAAATTTTAAAGCTTAATATGATTTTTTTTTAAATTTTGAGGGGGCCAAATTAAAATTTTTAAAATTTTTAAGGGCAAAATTTTGCGTCCTTCAATAGTTCTGCCACTGAGGGTTTATAATTTACATTTTAGGGTCGATGCTTAGAATTTATTTATTTTTAGTTTGGGACATAGAAAGAGACATGATTTTTATTCGTCAAAAGTATACTATTATTTGATTTGAGTAGCTCGGAAGTATAATAGAGTTTTTAATATATATATTTTTTATTTTTAATTAGCATATAAAATATCCCAATGTGAATTCTAACTCACAATTAAACTAACAAATTACACTGTTCAGATTCGAATCACTAAAAAAAAACTTCATTTTTTTATCGTATCTTTCTTTCGTTGTGTGTTTAATGGGAGGTGAAATAAAGAAAGAGAATGCAGTCACGAGAGTCTCGCATTGCATGTATTGGCAGCTGCAGTGGCGGTATCACGCGCTTCTCACAATTCCATTATTCTTCTTCTTATATTTACCTAATTTTCCCACGTTATAATTATATTTAATTTGTCTTATTTATGTATGTAATTTTAATTTAATCATTTATATTATATAAATTCTAATATATCCGTAAGTTTATATTATATTAATATTCTTTTATCCTATTCTTATTAAATTTTTATTTTTTCCCTAATCACTACACAAATATTGTCATTAAATTTTTTTAGGAAAAATTATTGTATCAATCTGATAAAGTATATAATTATTCAAAATTTTCTTTATCCATAATTCAGATGATATTGAGTACTTAAAAATGTTTAATTTTATGTCCTCCGAATTTTGTCAACCTAATTAACTTAATCAAATAATATTTTAATAACTATTTAGATAAACAACTTTGTTTCTAAGAATAAGTATAAAAGTATAATTATTTAAAAATTAAGATTTCGAACTTCAGTCATTCCCGGTTGACTTTAGAAACCCCGTATTATAAATTATATAAAAAAAAATTACAATTACAAAAGCATCTAATTAAAAAATTATAATACGACATAAGAAAATAACAAGTGGACCACATAAGCCAGTGAATATATATTCATTTTGTAATTAGTTTAGGGTTCCATTCATGAACTTCCCACAAATCCATAAATTATGCATTAATACAGGTAAAAATAAATGAGATAAAATATAAAATTAAATTAAAATAAAATAACTGAAATGTGGGTCCCAATCATGCTTTAAGATGAAGTGGCAAGAAACTCGGCGCAAAATTGATGAAAACCGGAAGATAACAACCGAGGGGAACTGAACCGTAGTCCGTAAGAGTAAGGCCGAAAAGAAGAAGAAGGAAAACCAGAGCTGCTCTATGAATTTATATGAAATAAATCAAATAATTGAATTGATTTATGGAAAAATAGAATAAAGCAAAATTTAAATTCCTTTTGATTTCAGTCCTGCTGTCTTCAAATTGTTTTGAGATTCGTTGAATTTCGAGAGGCGAAAGAGATTCCAGAGTTATATGAAGCTGATGTTGTTGACGCATCGTTTTAACATTAGAAATCGAAGATGAGAAGCGTAAACGACAGCGTCGAGACCGTCAACGCCGCTGCCTCAGCCATCGTCTCGGCCGAGTTCAGAGTCCAGCGTACAACCGTTCAGGTACTCCTTTTTTAATGTTCATAGTATTATATAAATATATGAATCTCAAATCCACTTTTTTAGTGGTATTGATTTCTCAAAGTTTATTTGCTATTTTTAAAGGCAGCAGTTTTTTGTTTGTTTCCTGATTGGTTACCGAGAAAATTACTGGAAAATTTCGGGATTTTGAGATTACTTGAGCTTTCCGTAGGGGAAAACAGAAAAGTGGAGTTTAGAAAATTTCGTTGGTATTGTCCTTTGCTTGCTTTATTGATGTTGAGAAGCCTGAAATTCGTTTTCGTGATTTAATATTCTCAGTATCGAGCCTTGTTTTTTCTTCCCCTGTTTGGTTGCCGAGAAACTGAGGGGAAAATGAACGAGTTGAAATTGATATATTGGATTTTACTCTGTTTTCTTTTTAGCAAGCAAGTCAATTTGCTATACTAGGCTCAGTCAAGGTTCCATTTTACTTTTTTGGATTTTCACACCAAGAAAAAGAAACTTAATACTGGAATCTGAATTAGGAAAAATAAAATCTCTTTATATATATAATTTTAAACCGAGACTTGATTTTAGAAAGTTCAGATATTACTTCTTAAAGTAAAAGAAAGTAAAATTACCTTAGTTTGCTTGTTTGATCTGTTTTCTGCTGCTGGCATGTGAATTTTGTGCTTCTGCGATTGAACTTTATTTCATGCATACCAAATTGCACATGAGAAAGTAGCAAGCAATTTAGAAAACCAAAGTATAATGAACACGTTGAGATTATATGATTATGCCTCCAGTCACAGAAAATCTTATCTACTTATTACTCAGAATTAGTCACTCTGATGGTATCATCATGCGTCTATAGCAGCCAGAGGGAAATGCTCTCTTAGAGTCGGGGTACATGGTATTAGATAGAAGTAAAGTAGTGTACTCTTGCTTTTCTTTTTACCTGTATGCTTATTTCTAGACTTGAAAGTTGAAATTATTGATGAAATGTGCGGATCATAGTAATCTCTGAAGGATTGTACTCAGAAGAATGAGAACCCATGCTTAACATTGGGTGGTTTACATTTACAAATTGATTTACGCATGATTGCTTAATACGTTCATCGAGGGAGGTGAGCTGTAGAGACTGAAGATGAAGTTCATCTTGCTATTCATTTTATTCTTGTATAGAATTCTTGAGGATTTCCCATATGAAGTACTGATTCACACTCTTTTGTTTACCTACAGAAGAAAAGATGGGGAAGTTTCTGGAGTATTTACTGGTGTTTTGGATCTCACAAAACTAGTAAGCGAATTGGTCATGCTGTCCTTGTCCCTGAACCAGTGGTTCCTGGAGCTACAGTCGCTGCTGCTCAAAATGCAAGTATTCCAACAGGCATTCCAATGCCCTTTATTGTCCCTCCCTCATCTCCGGCATCATTTCTCCCGTCGGGTCCTCCTTCTGCTACTCACTCACCAGCTGGATTGCTATCCCTGGCATCCCTTTCAGTTAATGCCTACTCCCCCCGTGGACCTCCATCCATTTTTGCCATAGGCCCTTATGCCC
Organism: Hibiscus mutabilis; assembly: GCA_019671005.1. Classification (NCBI taxonomy): domain Eukaryota; kingdom Viridiplantae; phylum Streptophyta; class Magnoliopsida; order Malvales; family Malvaceae; genus Hibiscus; species Hibiscus mutabilis. The sequence goes on along the minus strand of CM033756.1, from coordinate 18,238,457 downwards.
ATGAAACCCAGTTAGTGACACCACCGGTATTCTCTGCCTTGGCAACTGAACCATCCACTGCTCCTTTTACGCCTCCTCCTGAATCTGTTCAAATGACCACACCTTCCTCCCCTGAGGTACCATTTGCTCAGTTGCTGACATCTTCGCTGGAACGAGCTAAGAGAAACAGTTGGATCAATCAGAAATTTGGGCTATCCCATTACGAGTTTCAGTCTCATCAAACATACCCTGGGTCCCCTGGGTCTGGAATCTCTAACTCTGGAACATTCTCTCCTTTCCCTGATAAACGTACTCCCAAAATCTTAGGCATTGAACATTTTACTACTTGCAAATGGGGTTCAAGGCTAGGTTCTGGATCATTGACACCAGAAGGACTGGGGCAAGGCTCAAGACTGGGTTCTGAATGTGTGACACCAGATGGTACGGGGTTGGATTCAGGATCCATGACACCTGATGGTTTTCGTGCAGAGAATCGGGTTTCCAAGGCAGCATTGTTTGCTAACCCATCAAGTGAACCTAAAAGTGACGAGACCATAGTTGATCATAGGGTCTCTTTCGAGTTGAGTGGCGAAGATGTTGCACGTTGTCTCGAAAGCAAGTCATTTGTATCGAATAGAGCCATTTCAGGATATCCAAATGAGCTAGTGACAGAGGGCAGGAGTACAGATAGATTATCCGAAGAAGAGCATTGTTATCAAAAGCACCGTTCTGTTACTCTTGGTGCAATCAAAGAGTTCAATTTTGACAATGCAAAAGGAGACGCTTCCGATAAGCCTAACACCGTGTCTGAGTGGTGGGCAAACGAAAAAGTTGCCGGAAAAGAAGCCAAGGCTGGTAACGACTGGACTCTCTTTCCAATGTTGCAGTCATAGATTATCTGATATTGAAGCTATATGAAGTTAGTTTAACCTGGATGCATAAATTTGCAACACTCAACCACTGGCCATTGAGTTGTTTGATCTGAAGTTTGTACTTCCTTCGAGTAACTAAAGATTAGTTTCGAGAGATAAAAAAGTGGGTGCCGATAGAGATTCTTTTAATATTTCCTGAATAGTATTGTGTTTTAGTGCTATTATTTTTTGGGTAAAATTTTGACACGAGTTGTGTAAAACTAATTTTACACAAGCCTGTGTATTTACACTATAAAAACTTAAATTTTAAATTCCTAATCCTAAAAAATTAAACCCTAAACCTTAAACCCTTATACTAAATTCTAAACACTAACCTTAAATTCTAAACCATACAACTTAAACCCCTAAATTTTAAACCCTAAACTAAAACTCTAACCCCTAAAACTAAAAGTCACGTGTAAACTTACACGGCCTGTGTATCAAACTTTTTTTCCTATTTCTTTAGATATGTAATAATGACACTTTCTTCTTCATGGTAGCAATCTTCAGCTCATTTACTGATTTATATGGTCATTTTCTTGCTTTTTTAGGTATGCTTCAGCAAAAGATGTAGAGATGGACAGAAGGGTGTTAGGGTATCTGAAAACTGAAAATTTCAAATTCCAACGTACCATAAAATTCTACGTGTCTTTCACTTTAGATTCAGAGTAATACATCTTGAAAGCTTTAGGTAAATAAACCGGCAACAAAAAACCAAATAGATTGAAGCACCAAAACGCCATGTTAGCCAAAGCAAGCACTCGCCCCACGTAAACTCTGTTTCCAGATATTGCGTACTCCTCATCCACCTTCGAAAATTCAGACCTCATCCACTCCACCAGCGTGAAAATCCTCCTGTTATTGTAGAAAACCGGAACATAAACCCGAACCGGAATCGAGAACCTGTCTGAAAACGCCACTCCTTCCATGAAAACTTGACTAGCCAAGAGGAAAACATGCGGCGCCGCTGCCTTTATCCCTCGGCTGTCGCCTTCCAGGATCCCGTGGATGATGTAAGCCACCGGGAGAAAAAGCCCGATGATGTCGCCGGCCGTCACGTACAAGCGGAGAATCTTGTTTTCGGATCGAAAACCATGGAATCATTTGGAGGGACATTCCGAGGGAAGGCGACCTTGAGAAGCAAGTACATGTAGAAGATGGAGAAAGCCACAAAGGCCAAGTCCTCGGGGGTAACCATGCTGCTTGCGGCGACGATGATCATGACGGCGAGACAATTGAGTTGCCTGAGGATGAGAAATCGGGTCTTGGATGGATTTGCAGGTGGGGGTGAATTTCCATGGCCTTGAATTCCTTCACTTGGTAGGCTAATATCATTGTAGGTTGGACCAACCCCTCCTGACATTTCTTTTTCTCTCGGATGCGATGGATAACAGTAACAGGACTGAATTGGATGTTTGTTTAAAAGAAAGAAAGTGCAAGAAAATTTTACAGGAAAAGTTACAGTACGGAAAGTAAAAGGAAAAGCTCCAAGGGAAAGGCGCTGAGAGTAATATAAAGTAAAGGGGTTGAGAAGTGGCAGCCGTGAAGAAGTTTGTGTTTCCGTGTTCTGACAACGTTGCCAAGTGTTTTGTTGCCATGGGTTGTTGGCTTGTACAAAACACCCATACTCCTTTCTTTTCCGAGGAACTGACAATTTGAATCCTAATTCCTATGCAATTTTCTACTTAATTTCAGAGGTAAAATTCACAAAAAAATCACTAGATTATGATAATGTTCATTTTAATCGCCTAACTTAATAATTTATACTCCTTTCGTCTCACTAAATTTATCTGTATTAACTTTTAAAAAATTAAATATTTTAAATTTTAGCCTTAAATATTTTAATTAATTAAATTTTATAAAATATATATTTTTAAACTACTTGCTTGAAAGTTTGTAAAATATATATATTTTTATCATTAATAAATTTAAAGCAATAAAAAATTAAAATAAAAAACTTTGACCAAAAAACTTAATACTAAAAGTGGGACGGAGAGAGCATAAGTTTTTGCAATTTATAATTGAAGTTAGGACTTTGGTTTAATGGTCAGCTACAACTTCATTTCCCATCCCTATCAATTTCCTTAGTTTGAGTCACCTGGTTCCTTCTTTCTTTTCGTTTATTTTCTTTAGGCTTAAATAAAAAATAAGTGCCCAAAGTATACTTTTTTTGAACTTTAGGTGCCTAAAACATTTTTTGTAAAAATAGGTGCCTAAAATTTCAAAAGTTAGAATTTTAGGTGCCCGGCTGTTAAAAAAGTAAAAAAAAAAATTGTTAACCAATACAAATTTGACACGTGTCATTTTTTATTTTTTAAAATTATTTTTGTTTAATAATTTAATTTTTTACAAAAAAATCTTGAAATTAGAAAATTTTCTAAAATAGTCCCTAAACCCCCAAATCCCCACCGCTACTGCCGTTGGCCCTATCTTTTTGGTCGCTGGACCCAGCCGACCATTCTACTCACCCCTTGTCGTCAAAAATCGGCGAATGGTGTGCTAATCGAACGGTTATTTCATGTTCGACGTGAAGTGTTCGATTTGCACACCGTTGCCGATTTTCGGCGACAGGGGTGAGGAGAAATGATCGGCTGGGTCCGGCGACCAAAAGGGTAGGCCGGTGTAGGCGGCCAGCGGCGACAGGGGTGGGGATTTGGGGATTTAGGGACTGGTTTGAATATTTTTATAAATTTTGGGTTTTTTAAATTAAATTTTAATTTTAAAAATAATTAAAAAACAATAATTTATGCCACGTGTCGTGTTTAAATGGATAACGGTTTTTTTAACAGCCGTGCACCTAAAATTCTAACTTTTGAAACTTTAGGCACCTATTTTTACAAAAAATACTTTAGGCACCTAAAGTTCAAAAATGATATACTTTGAGCACTTATTTTTCATTTAAGCATTTTCTTTAAATCAAATGGGATACATGTCGCTCACCATCTGACTGAAAGAAAAATTATTAAGTTATTTTTAATTAAAAATAATATAAAATTGATAAAATGTGTAAATAGTGATGATTAAATTTATTAATTTCTTTTAAACTAGGACTAAATTGATTGAATATGTAATAAATTTTATTAATTCTCACATTATTATACTAGCGACAATTAACAACTCAGTAACCATTTTGTAACAAAAATTAAAATTTATAATAATTTTTAATATTTGAAAGTTAGGTCACCAAAAATGAACATTTTACTATAATTTAATGACCATTTGTGAACTTTACCCTAATTTTAACCTTAAATGATAATGTTTAATGAATATTTTTATTAGAGGTATTACTAAATTAGGCATTTTTATGGTTTTTCAGGGAATAATACATCCCTTGGGGATGTAAGGCACGATGATCGATAATTTGGGAACTACAGAAAAAATTATAGTAGCCTGAGGACGCCAGCTGCAGGTGGCGTCTTTTTTAATTTTTTATTATTGAAAATTTAAATTTCAGGTGGCGTCTTCATTAAAGAACGGCTATTGAGCCGGTAATCCATCCAATTACTGCAGCATTGACTTGGGCAGCGGCAAAGGCGCGGTAGTTACGCCTATTTAAGTGAGGACGCCACCTGCAGGTGACGTCTTCACCCGAAATTTGCCTATAAATTGGAACGACAATACGAGTATAGTAATTTGGTATATTAAATTTTTATTGTTTTATAAATTATTTGATTTGTACATATTCTATTATTATATTTTGAATTATTTTAATTTGTATAATTTAAAAATAATTAATAAGCTAGAATGTTGTTAAAATGTTTAGATAATTATATTCGAGAAGAAAAATTAGTCATTTATATATGGTATATTCAAGAAAAAAATTAGTATAATTAAGGGAACCATATTCAAATAATTCTAGGTATATTCGAGAACAAAAATTAGTATAATTAAGGGAACCATATTTGAATAAAATTTCAAATAGAATGGTTTCTAATAAATGAAGTCATACATTGGTATATTCGAATAAAATTATAAATATTAATAATCAAAGTAGTTGGTGTACAGATAAATTTAAGATATGGCGTCTGATCAGTTGTTGCAGTTGGACCATATGTACATTTCATCTTATATCGACGTAAGTAATTTGTAACTTATTTATTTATCTTCGAGTAAGTAATGTATGTTAGTTGTACAATGTTATTAATTAAGTTTAATTTATTCAATGCGGGATGATCAACATTGCTTTCGTCGTTGAGGGACGATGATGGAAGAACCATCTGCTCGCATTGTTCGTTACTTACAGCAGGCAGGATTTTATAATGCGACATTTGTGTGTGGCTATAAGGTGGTTCCTGGATTGATAATTGCGTTGATTGAACGCTGGAGACCAGAGACCCACACGTTTCATTTTCCAGTCGGGGAGTGCACGATAACGTTGCAAGATGTAGCTTTACAGCTCGGTGTCCCCATAAATGAGAATGTGGTCGTGGGGCAGAATAACTACAACGTCTACGCGATGTGCAACCAGTTCATCAGGAAAATTCCTTCAGAAACCGACATGAAAGGGTAACGTGTGAATATAACCTAGTTAGAGAATGCATTCAGGGTAACCGATGACTCAACTCGTGAATAAGTTAAATGCGCAACACATGCTTATATCCTGCAGCTCATTGGTGGGGTATTGATGCCGGATAAATCCGATAATCTTGTGCACACGCAGTATGTGCCACTGCTGGAAAGTTTTACCGAAGCTCGTTTGTATAGCTGAGGCTCTGCGATATTGGTGGTCTTATACCATGAAATGTGCATGGCTGTTATTGTTAGAAATGGAAATAAGATATTCGATATTAGTGGATGGCTTATCTTATTACAGTCTTGGGCATGGTATCGACTGCCATATTTGACACCTATTGTCAATAACCCAGTTGAGTTTCCATTTGCTGGAAGGTAATACTAAAATAAAAATTTATGATGTCTATATTTTTTATTAAAATTTATTTTGAATTACTAAATATTGTATTTTCGATTTCTGTGCAGGTGATGACATGATTTGAGAAAAACTGGGGTGGTGCACAACAACGTTGTTGACGTGAGACTGAAGATCGAATCTGAAGGGAAAAATCAGGTATGAAAGTTGGTTTAAGTTACAGTCTTGCGTACCTCAATATTTGTAGATGTTAATATAATTTTTTTTGATAGTTCATTTGGACGCCGTACGAAGATGCGGAAGTACAGTCTTGCGTACGCCAATATGTGTAGGAGGATGCTACATTTGGGGGTGCAGTTGTACCGTTGATCTATTTTTCTGTGGTTGAGTTTCATTGTGCTGATCGAGTGTTGCGACAGTTCTGGTATCATCAACCAATTCCTAGTCCTCCGATTGATCTCAAAGATATTCACACCAGAGATCAAAAAATTAGGTTTGATGATAATTGGAGGCGCAAGCAAGAAAGTTTCATTGCTCGTTGGAACAACCATAACTTATATGTGCCATCTTCTGTGACTCCAATCCAAGAATATGATTTTCGTGATGATTCAGACTACATGGAATGGTTTTATAACAACGGAAAACCATTCCTGACACCCATCGAAGTGAATCAGAGATGACATACAGAGCGTAGGTGCTCATATCAGTATGAAGCCGGTTCGTCTGCACATATGGAGAACTTGCAGCCGCCACTAATTAATCCTACGAACTAGTCATCATGGAGTTCAGATGTACCCTCAAGGCATTTAGGGGGAACATATGATTATGATGATCCATGAGATAGAGCACTGCAAAGATCCCCGATGTTTCATTCGCAGCGACTGATGTTGGATTATCTAGAGTGAGTGTGTTTCAGTAACCACCTTCATACTTGCCTAGCCTGCCCTTTTCTACTCCGTTACTTGCTGAAGATATGTACGCGACACCACCTTCTATGCGGATGTTGGATGACTACCCAGGCGAGGACGAGCAGAATTAGGATGACCTACAATCGACACGGAGGATGGCTCAACCCTCACGACGGTATAATCAGACATCTTCTCTGCACAGACAAGAATTGCCGAGGAGAAGAAGAAAATAAGTTGTTACTTTTGTTCTATTTTGGGATTTTTAATAATATCGGTTTAACCTTTTATTTTGAACGATTTGATATTTTAATTTTTGTGAATTTTTATTTGTTTCATATAATGTCAGTTTAAATTTTTATAATTAGAATTTATATTATTTTATTATTTTGTTATTATGGGACATACGTACTTAATTTTAAAATGTTTCGTTACTTTATTAATTAAATTTACAAAAGCAATCAAAATAGTGCATACATAATAAATCCGAAACAAATTACTATGACGGCCTGACACGATAGTTGGCACGATTTGGACATTTATCTCTCGTATGACCTACCCCTCGACAAAGTCCACAATGCCTAACTTAAACTCCCTCGATCATCCGAATCATCCATACTAGTATGGATGCGAGAGGAAGTCGGTCAACCCTTTAGCTTTCTTCAAAGACTGGGATTTGGTAACTATTCTTCATATATTGGATATGTTGGCTAATATTCTTGATTTGGAATCGTCCTAAACATAGGCCTGTAGATATTTGACATAGTTTGCAGCCTAAAACAATCACCTGCCAATGTATATGGGTCTATATGGACATGCATGCATGCGACAATTGCGTGAGAGCATGGGTATCTATATGCCTGAAAACAGACGTAGTCACACCAACTCACATTTAGGTTTACTCGGAACAATTTGTGCTCATTCGGGCGAACCTTGGCTTAGACATTAAATTCAACATTGTTGGGGTTAAAGGAATCCACCCTCATGCCGCTTGCTTCCTCTTGAAGTTTCTCCATACTCTTTTGAAGAGTTTCAGACCATTGTTGTCCCCTATTTATTTGAGAGTGACCTCTTTTCCTTTGTCGCACCACACGTTGCCCAGTCTGAAGTGCGTCTCCCAAACAATACTGGTAATTGGGAGATGGCGTGTCCCTTTCAACACAGAGTTGATAGTCTCTACAAGGTTAGTGGTTTTGTGGTCGTAACGTCGACCTTCATCATAGGCATGTGACCATCTCTCTCTTGGAATGTCAGTGACAAAATTATGTACATGTTATTCATGCCTTATAAAACGATTAAACTTCACATCGAACCTTGAACGAACAGGTTCATACCATGCTCGTAAAACGTTAGTTAGTAAACGCAAGATAAAATATCATACATAAATAAATCAATAGTGTAGACAATAACAAATTATACCTTACCTGCGTTTGAAATTTCTTACCGAATCTGATTGCCCCGAAACTGAGTTTTTGTATTTGCAGCAATATGCCGTACACAGTAGGCTGGATAAGCATGTTGAGGTCTTCATAAACTTTCGCGCCGATCATTACTGATAATAGTACAAACCCTCTACCAGAAATCACACAAATCCTGTCATCTTTGATTACGTGTCGGCATAAATGCTTCAAAAAGAATTCTCATCCCTTGGTATTTTCCTTCTCAACAATGGCAAAGGATATTGGAAATATATTCTTGTTTCCATCTTGCGCCACATCAATAAGCAATATGTGGCCGTATTTTTCATACAACCATGTTCCATCTATTTGAATCATACGTTTGCAGAATGCAAATCCTTCAATGCAAGACAGGAATGCCCAAAATAAATTACTGAATATTCTTTTTCCAGGAATTACTTCACCTTGTAGTGTTACCGCTGGTAAAGTTTCATACTCCAAAGTAGTTCCTGGGATAAATATTTGTATTACTCGTAATAGAGCCGGTAGCTCATTATATGATTTATCCCAATCACCGTAAACAAGAGCCATCGCCCTTTGCTTCGCCATCCAATCTTTATAGTAAGATAGGATGTATCCAAGCTATGCACGGATCGATGCTACCAACACTGCAATAGCAATCTTCGGATTCTTCTCAACCAACAACTTTGTGTAAGCGCATATCAAATCGGAGTCAAGATTTATGTGATCTTGTAAGATTGAAGTCATAGTACAAGAGTGTTGACCATTGAACCTTCTCACCTCCCACACCTTCTTCCGTTTCATATACGGAACTCTTATCATCTAGTTACATTTGTTCTTATAACTCAAGTACCTTACACAATATGTTAAGCTATCAGATTCAGCAACACAAGATTGCATATAGTGTCTGACGCAGTACTCTTTAATTGCTAACTGAGCATCTTTCTTTGTATCGAATTGAGCTCCGAGTTCTAACACTCCGTCGGTTGAAGCTGAAAATGAGAAAATACACGTGCCTCATATTCTGGATACCGTATTGCAGCATAGTCCACCTCATACATGTGGATTTGAGGTACGTAAGCTAGAATATTGGGTTTCGGTTACTGCGGTTCCTGTTAAACATAACCCCAAACCGGCGGCTCATCGGCCAATCTATATCTAGCAGATGCTGCTGCCCAAACATCTTCCTCAACGTCAAAATCATGTCCATGAGCAGCAGCGGTCCTAAGAACATCAACATCATCAGCATCAAGCAACTCGACATCATCATATTCTCCATTATTATAACATTTTCGTCGTCCTCGCTGAAATCATCAACTATTTCGTCCCAACGACCAAAAACGTTTTTGGTGCCACAATCCATCGTAATATCAATTCTGCCTGAAATGCCAATTTTTATTAGAAATACATTTTAAAAAATACTTTCTATCATAATGCAAAAATTAACTTAAATTCACTTACCTGATTTTAAAATATTTGATCACACCCAACGAGTTTCTTAATTTCTCCAAAATTCTCCCCGTAACTCTCTCACAAACAAACAAACCTTAAATTTTAAAACAGAAAGAAAACAAAATATAATTGTCCTGCCCGAGCAGTTAGTATATATATTCAAGGTCAATACGCCACCTGCAGATGGCGTCCCTCAGGGAATCTTGCAGACCTGAATGCCATCTGCGCATGGTGTCTTGTCGAGCCAGCTTTATCGGCTCCAAAAGGCTGACATGTTGACTGCAACTGGCTGAGCTCGCTGGATTCGCGACTCAAACACTGAAATTTTACTTGTGACGCCACCTTGGTGGAAATTTAAATTTTAAATAATAAAAAATTAAAAAAGACGCCACCTGCAGGTGGCGTCCTCAAGCTACTGTAATTTTTACCGTAGTTCCCAAATTATCGATCACAGTGCCTTACATCCCCAAATATAATTTAGGGATGCATTATTCCCCCAAAAACCTCTTTTTTACACCAATCTTTTTTATTATTTGATAAAATAACACCAAACATAATTATTTATAGAAATGACATTTATTTTTGTCGAATAAAATCCGTTTACTTTTTTATTTTCTTTTATATATCCTACCAATAATTTTCTGACACACATATTAGTGATTATTTTTATTATTTTATTAATTATTTTTATTGATAATACATGAGACATAAATTCATTGGTAAGACATAAAAAATAAAATAAACAAATTCTATTCATTTTCTTTGCGCGAGAGAAAAAACGCCTCCGGTCAACAATATATTCCACTTACTTGACACAACTGATATTGTTTAATTCCGATGAACAAACATCACTGTACCCACATTTTCCTCTAAATATTTAAACTTTTCGCTCATTCCTCAAAGTTTTATTTTTTTGAAAAATATTACGCTATTAGTTTTAACATTATTTTTGGATAAATTCCTAAATTTATTAACGATATTTGTATAATGTTAATGGATTTATTTTTAATTTTCAATTAGTGAAGATAATAAATAGAAATATTAATTATCTTAATGGAAACAGAAAACGTTATAAATATTGGAAATTTGAATAAAAACAAGAAAATAACATGTATCAATGATGTTATCAAGTTATTAATCAGGCAAAAAGTGAGACTACATGTACATGTTTTTTTTTATAATTTTCTATTATAATAACTAGAAATTCATTTATAAGATAATCTTAAATCATAATAAAATTAATAATTTTTAGTTTGAATGGATGTCCTATTATAGTACTAATATAAGAGCTTTCATCCCACTCATTTTTTGTTACATCAAATTTATGCCATGAAGTTGTCCCTTTTATATGTTATTTTATCGTTGAGTGACATCCGATCAATTATATGTCATGACAGTGTGGGTTCATACAATATGCTCTAAGATCAACTTGAATCTTAAAAAAAAATATGATCTTAATAAAAAAATATAAGATCATCGACCAAGGAGAAGTATCCCTCGACATAATATCGTCTCTCATCTAATTGGGTAAGAGGGAACCTTTTGGCTCATCATCATCAACAACACCCAAACCACCACACCCTACACCACCAATGTCATCGACCTTCAGCCATTCGATGCAATCTTTACTATTTTTTGTTCCACCTCTTCTTAGTTCGACACAAAATTATTACACACCAGTATTATTAAACTCGACATATGTTGCATAGCTCAATGTTGACTGAGGGTGTTCCTCTATCAGTATCACCACAATAATTCCAATCACTATCCCATATGCACCGATGTCATCTCTATTCAATGATGATATTGTTAATTATAGGCCTCTACCGTCGTTATTCTTCAATGATCATCCATTATCATACAATGACACTTATAATATTAGACATAATATCAGTCAAAATGACGAAAACAATGAACATAATGATCTTGTTGACAACCAAATTATAAAATTTTTTATGAATTAAGCCGTTGACCGTCAATAACTATTTATAACTTTTTTTTAGAGATATTCATAAAATGTGTTTTGACAATTTGATTGTTTCCACTATTTTAAACCTAGTTTCAAAGTTGGTTAAAGTTCAATGATAGATTGATAAAGTCTTTAGTAAGTTTTTTTTTCTAGGTTGGTATATTCTTAATTAATATTTGTAATCATTGAAAATGAACTATAACTATTGCAATTAAAAATTTAATATTTTATTATGGAATCATACATGTATTAATTTAATATTTACATTTAAGCTTGTTCAAAGATTAACCGATTTACTCGGTTTAGTGGGCACGTTTTAAATTTTGTTGCCACATATTTCAAAATGTTTAACAATACATTCGTTTACTAAATTTGCATGTACGGTCTAAAACTCTCTAAGATTATCACTCCAACCGCTATAAATTATGTCAAAACACATGTAAAAATATACCAATCAATTATAATCACCGGTATTTCAATTTGTGTAGAAAAAAATAACAATATGAGTAAGGTTTCCATTGTCTTGTGTGCATTGGCATTACTTGTGGTGGTGTTTTCAGGTGGGGAAGTAGCAGCAAATTCGAATTGTGATAACGCTTTGGATTTGATGAGTCCATGTTTGAATGAGTACAAGAAACCAGCTCCATCAGCTGCTTGTTGCGCCAAAGCACATGAACATGTGTCATGCTTTTGCGGGTACATGCAGAGTTCAGATCTTAAACGAGTTTTTGACAGAATCGAAATTCGAAAAATGGCTAAAATGTGTGGAGCTACCTTTCCTCCGTGTTAAAATGTTGCTTTATTTTAATATCTTCGTGCTAATGTATGATCTAAACATATCTTTGTACTCATAATTTGAAATTATAATATACTGGTGATTCTCTTAATATTTAATGATACAAATGATTCTAATATATATATATATATATATATATATATATACCTTTATTACATTGATTTTTTTTTTTGCCTTAACAACTATTGAACTTATTTGCTCAAAGTAAAAAAAGCATCTAACCATCATGGACAAAAAAAGTTAATATTAGTTAATACATACATATGTGCAAAAAAAAGTTCAAAATGATTTATAGTAAAGAAAAAAAAAGTATGGGTTTTGTTGGCTCATACATCAGGTTGATGTTAATAACCCGTTCCTTAAAAGGGACTAGGGTAAAGAGGTTTATATGCATCAACCTCCTGGATTTGTTCAACATGATTCTGTTGGTTCTCCCCTTGTTTGCAAATTGAAGAAAGCACTTTATGACTTACGCCAGGCTCCTCGGAATTGGTTTCTTAAGTTGAAGGCATGTCTGTGCAGTCTTGGTTTTCATGCTTCCATGGCAGATTGTTCCTTGTTCATTCGTATCTGTGATGAGATTACCACATTTATTGTGGTCTATGTAGATGATATTCTACTAACTGGTAACTCTCCATCATATATACAGTCTGTGATTGATACACTGCATGCACAGTTCTCAATTAATGACCTTGGTCAATTGCAATTTTTCTTGGGTATTGAAGTTCAACATTTTGAAAATGGTATGTTCCTGAGTCAAAAGAAGTATGCTCTGGAATTGCTTCAAAAAACTGCTCATCTTGGGGTAAAGTCTGTTTCAACTCCTATGGTGACCTATCACAAGCTCAGTCGACATAATGGTGATCTTCTAAGTGATGTTCAAGGTTTTCGGAGTGTTGTGGGTGTTTTGCAGTACTTGTGTCATACACGTCCCTATCTTTCCTTTGCCATTAACAAGGTGGCTCAATATATGCAATCACCTACGGATGTTCATTGGCATGCAGTTCAAAGAATCCTTCGATATCTCAAAGGCACTGTTGATCATGGCCTTTGGTTTGAATCTCAGAAACCTGATTCTATGTTATTGACAACCTTCTCGGATGCTGACTGGGGTAGCGACGTTGATGATCGTCGTTCTACCTCTGGCTATTGTGTTTTACTTGGTGGCCATTCAATCTCTTGGTGTGCTCGTAAGCAAAGGGCAGTCTCACGTTCCACTGCCGAGGCAGAATATAGAAGTCTTGCATATGCTTCTACTGAAATTATTTGGGTGCATTCAGTGTTACGTGACCTGTGCATTACTCTAAATGACGTGCCAAAAGTCTGGTGTGACAATACCAGTACCATTTCAATGGCTGCTAACCCGGTACTCCATGCAAAGACTAAACATGTTAACCTTGATCTCTATTTTCTGCGCGAGAAGGTGGCTGCAAGTTCTTTGCAAGTCAATTATGTTCCAGCTCGATGTCAACTTGCTGACATCTTGACAAAACCTTTTGCAGTACAACACTTTGAGGATCTTCGCAGACAACTAAATGTGCTTAGCTCTTATCGGTTGGAAGAAGAAGAAAAAAGAAACAAGGGAAATGTTGAAGGATACACAGCTAATGCTAGTTGTAACTATGCCATTTTAGGAGGGAAAAATTTGTTGTTGTGTTACAATAATAAGGAACTCAAATCATCTAGTCATTGAAAAGAAAATAAAAAATAAATGTTAAATCATTTTATTTTTTTAAAAAGAAAACAGACACAAAGAAAAGTATCCAATTTGATTTATATATAAAAAAAAAACAGTGCTCAACAAAGGTGTGTGAAATTTATGGGTTTTATCTCCAAAGTATAATGTATTAGAGTATAATAAGTTTTGTGAAATTCTACTTAGATCGTGATTAAAATTATTCTTCTTGTTAAAGTATTAAGTAGTTTTTTATATTAATAATTTTTACCATTGAAAATGAATTATAACAATTAAAACAAAAAATTCAGCATTCTATTAATGAATCATACATATATTAATTTAATATTTAAATTTAAACTTGTTCAAAAACCAACCTATTCGATTGGTTTAGTGGGCACGTTCTAAATTTTGTTACCACATATATTTTCTCTCTCAAGATGTTCAACCAAACATTCCTTTACCAAATTTATATGTACGGTGTAAAACTCTCAAAGATTACCACTTCAACTAATATAAATTGTGCCAAGCACATGTAAAATAATGCACCAATTCGATCGTAGTCACCAGTATTTACAATTTGTGTAGTAATAAAATAACAATATGAGCAAGGTTTTCATTGTCTTGTGTGCGGTGGCATTATTGGTGGTGACATTTTCAGGTTCAGAGGTAGCGGCGAATCCTAAATGTGATAACGCTTTGGATCTGATGAGCCCATGTTTGAATGAGTATAAAAAGCCAGCTCCATCAGTCAATTGTTGCGCCAAAGCGAAAGAACATGTGACATGCTTTTGCGGGTACATGCAAAGTGAAGATCTTAAACGAGTTTTTAACAGAATTGAAATTCAGAAAATGGCCAAGATGTGTGGAACTACCTTTCCATCGTGTTAAAACGTTGCTCAATTTAAATATGTTATGTTAATGATGATCCAAATATATTTTTGTACTCATAATTTGAAATTATTATAATATACTGGTGATTCCCTTCCTAATTAACAATGCTAGTAATTGTTTTAGTATATACTTGTATTATATTGATTTGTTTGCCTTAACAACCATCGGAATTGTCAAAATTAAGTAAAAAAAATCAAACCATTAAGGACAAGGGAAGAGTCGATTTTTAATATTTGTTAATGATATATATGTGAAGAAAAAAAGTTCAAAATGAGCCTTATTTAGGGAAAAAATTAATTAATTTTTTAGAAATATGAAAATGATCCATGTCAAAAATTATTTAGGAAAATTATCGTTTTTTATCATATCAAAGAAAGTCGTATGTAGGTGGCGGCCACAATATAGCATAAGTGGTCTTGTTTTGGTGGTGTTGCGAGTAAAGTGGCGGAACATGTTGGAAATATGGCATATTTTTTTATATATTTCGAGTTAAAAAGACTAATTTATGATTTTTTTAATTCGAATATTAAAAAAGTACAACTTCATTTTACAGAAATATATCCGTTTAAACATGATATTAATTGATAATTTTCAAATTAAATTGGACACGGAATATATTACCATTAATTCAGAATATTTCTTTTTCATGATTTTCCTCCTTGAATCCCCTGTAAATACTGTGTCAACCTTCAAGGTTGAAACACAACTCAATCTTTTTTTCTCCTCTAGTATTTTCGGTGGTGGATCAAGTCAAGAACAAAGTTTGTGAACTTTACAGCCATGCTCCTGTAGCTGATCATCCCGTTGTTGTATCTTGGGAGACAGACGACCGACGAACTCAAGCACTCTATAGTGACCAAAATTTATCTTAAGAAAACTGTATAGCTGCAGGCCTCAACACGTTTCCTCATGTTTTCAGATCGAATCAAGAGTTTGTTTTCCTTACTGTTATAATTTGATTAATTAATAACATTTTTTTTCTTTTTTTATCGTCTCAGATTGTTATATTTGTAACATAACATACAAGGGACTAGTGGAATTATGGCACCAAAATTTTGAGAAATTAGAATTTGAACCTCACAAATTTAAAAAAATTTAATTTGGCCCCTCAAAATTTTAAAAAGTTCATATTTAAGCTTCAAAATTTTGAATATTTTTAATTAAATCTCCTCTCATAATTTTTAAAACTTCTTATTAAATCTCTCGAAATTATTAAAAATTTTAATTAAATCCTTAAATTTTTGAAAATTTTAGTTTAAATCTTTAAATTTTTAAAATTTTAAATTAGCCTCTCAAACTCTTACACACAAGTTCCGCCATTACGCGAGTATATGGTTTTCCGTTGAAGAAGAAGGTGGCAATCGTGGGATTGACGTTTGATGGGTTAGCTGGAGACTGCTGATGAATTTTGCAGTTCCCTTTTCTTAAAATTTCAGCTCTGTAATTACACAATGTGCTAACTAACCCCTCTTTTTCATTGATGTTCTGCAGCTTATAATCGGAAGAAGGCATGATAATGATGTTGATGGTTAAATAGGGTGGACAAAATTCGACTCGAAAAAATCAAATTATTTGACTCGACTTAATGCGAAAGTACTCGACTTGTCTTAAATCGACGTGTAATTTCATAAACTCAACTTGAAAAAATTTCAAATAAAATTTAAGTTATAAAAATAAATTCGAATAACTCAAAATTTTTAGTAATTAGTTATCAGTTTTCAAGTTCAAGTCGGAACTCTCAATTCTGCCTGATATATATATATATATATGAAGAAATATATATGTGTATTGTATATGGTTATAGAAAACCGTTTAAATTAAAACTAATTAGTATCATAATATTATAAATGTTTACAATTATATTTGAATAAAAATTCGAACATCTCGACCCAGATTTCATGAACTTCTCAAAAAAAATTCAATAAAGTTTAATTTATAAAATATGACTCTTCAACTCAAACTCAAAACTGTTTGACTCGACACGACTCGATTTAATCGAATCCCCACCCTTATAGCTAAAGAGCATATGTAGGGGTAGCTCAAGGAATAGTTCGGTGATGAGATGGGTGCTGATGGCGGCAGCTCGACATTAAAGGTGAGGAGCTGCCTTGAGAAGCATGCAATGTTTGACAACTAACGGATAGTTGATAGTTGATAACAGATTGCATTAGCGGATTTAACTTCTTGAATACATTAACTAATTGTATAAAAGTGTTTAGTAAAATTATTTGATAACATATAGTTGTTAGCTTATTTGAACAAGCATAATGACATATAAAGACATGGTTATATTAGATATTTGTTTAAATAGTTTATTAGTTATCAATATTTGGTGTGTATATATATATATTATAAAAATAATTAGTTTTTGATTTATAACATTAGTAAGCATATTCGAATGATGTATATATTAATTACTTATTTATGAAATTACCTTTTTAATATGATTTTATTAGTTACTAAATTTAAATGATGTTTGGAGCAGTTGCATTAATTTCATCTATTTAAAGGAAAAATGATTATTTATATTATATATGAGAATATATTTTACTTCGAAAGTATATTTTAATTATTTAAATTTAGGTTATTTAGAGAACGTTCCTAATGGTCAAGGACAAAAAAGTCTTGAAAATTCTTATATTCAATCATCTAAATCCTAAAAGCTCATCTAACATTTGTAATGCTAATGTGACTAATAGTTATCTTAATTGAAACGACAAAATATTACAAATATTACAGAAGATAATCACGGACTCTAAATAAGTGTGCCACGTAGGTAGAAGGCACGTCCAGTAAGAATGATAAAAAAAAGTCTCAATTCGGCCGGTTCTTATCTGATTTGATCCGATAGGGTCGAGTTTTTAAAAAAAATTGATTTTCGGTCAAGGTTTTTAAGAAGCTTGAGTCGGGTTCGGGTTTAGGGTAAAAATTCTCCGACCCGCCTTAAATTGGTTTATTTATAAATATATATATTTATATTTTATATATTATATTTAATATTTTTATTAATTTTTTTTGGGTCTGGTGGGGTTTAATCAGGTTTTTTATTAAAATTTCGGGATCGGATCAGAGTCGGGATAAAAAAATATTAAACTTTAGTCGAGTCAAAACTTTAAATTTTTAGGTCGAGTTAGGGCGGTCAACGTCCAGTCAAAAACACCTGTCTAAAACGTTACTGACTGGGCGTGCTTTGTCCTACGTAGTCAAAATGGATGTCATTTTTGTAAATATTTGTTAATGTTATTTTGTTAAATAATATAAAAATTAATATTATTTGGTAAAGATATGAATTAAGCCGTTGAATGTCAAATGACTTTTCTTTTTAGAGATATAAATCCGTAATAAAATGTACAAATTTATAGTTTAGGAATTGGTTTAAAGTTGAATTACAATTGCAATTTTATTAGTTGACATAAACACAACAGCAAATGGGGCGATGTATGTAGGGAATGCGATTCAAGAAAGAATTTCATTTCAATCTACTTGCTAAATCGAGATGAAAATAGTTTTTTTTAAATAAATAAATAAAAGTATTCAATTTGCCTATAAAAAATAGTTTTTATCTCCCAAGAAAAATGTGCAGAAGTGTAAGTTTTGTGATGTTCTATTCAGACCGTGATTAAAATGATTCTTGTTGATGAAGTCTTTAGTAGGATTTTTCCGGAGTGATATATTTTTAATTAATATGTGTGATCATTGAAAATGAATTATAACAATTAAAACTAAAAATTTAATATTCTATTAACGAACCATACATATTTAAATTTAATAATTAAATTTAAACTATGCTGAAAATAAACATTTACATTTAACCTTATTAAAAAATTAGCCTATTATTTAAAATAATTAGCCTATTTGTTCGGTTTAATGGCACGTTCTAAATTTTATTATCATATATATATATATATTCTTTTTTTTCTCTCAAAATGTTTAACCAGAAATTTATCTACCAAATTTACGTGTATGGTCTAAAACTCTTAAAGATTACCACTCCAATTGATAAATTGTACCAAAGCACATGTAAAATAAAGCATCAATTATATTACAATCACCAGTATTTATAATTTGCATAGAAAAAATATAAGAATATGAGCAAGGTTTCTATTGTCTTGTGTGCAGTGGCACTATTGGTGGTGGTATTTTCAGGTGTAAAGGTAGCGGCAAGTCCTAAATGTGATAATGCTTTAGATCTAACGAGTCCATGTTTGAATGAATATAGCCAGCTCCATCAGCCAATTGTTGCGCCAAGGCAAAGGAACATGTGACATGTTTTTGTGGGTACATGCAAACTGAAGATCTTAAACGAATTTTTAATAAAATTGAGATTAGAAAAATGGCTAGCATGTGTGGAGCTACATTTCTTCTGCGTTAAAGTGTTATTTCATTTGAATATTTTTATGTTAATGATTGATCTAAATCTTACTTTGTACTCAAAATTTGAAATTATATAATATACTGGTGATTTCTTTTATATTTAAAAATACAAGTGATTTTTTTATGTACGTTTATTATATTGATTTTTTTTCTTGTCTTGACAACGGTCGAACCTTGTCAAAGTTAAGTAAAATGCACCTAATTATTATGGACAAGTCTTTTTTATAATACTCTCTTCCTCCTATGAATTGTCTCATGTTGACTTTTTACGTATTTTTAGGAAGAAATTTTTTTTAATGAGATATTGATTGAAAAGTTAAATTTTATTTTTGTTGGAAACTAAAAAGGGTAAAAAGAAAATATGACATATAAAAGTTATTGAATTTTTTAAAGAGACAATTTTAAAATACAAAAAAGAACAAATTTAATAGAACAAAATGAGTATCAATTAAGCTTTATATGCGTGAAAAACAAAACGTTCAAAACAATTTAAAGTAAAAAAAAGAAGAGAGAAATGGGTTATTTTAGATCAAATTATATTATTATTATTAGAATAATTTTTATGTTATTTTAATATTTATTTTCATTTTTTTCTTTTACTTTACATATTTCATTTATCAATACACGTAACAATGCATAAGGTATAATTATTTAGATGGTGAAAAAAATTCTAAAAAAATCAAATATATTTGTATTGAATACACAATTATATCTAATGATCATCTCCGGTACAATTGTGGTAACCATTTTTGCATAGCTTGACCATGTATATTTGGCAAAATGCGGCTATTTTGATTTATTTTTAAAATAATAAATTGAAATTGGAGTCGTTATGTTCATTTTAGATTAGATGTGATCAATCACTTATAAATTGAAAATTTATAAAATTAAAAGTCATTTTAAAAAGAATTTTTTAACACATACGCTAAAAAAACAAAAATAAGTAAAAATTATAAAAAAATAAATAAAAATATATTTGTACATGAACTTATGTAGCAGTTTTACTGCTTCCCTTGGATAAATGAAACTCAAACTTATCCAAAAATAAAAATATCAAAAGTTATAAAATGATAAAAAAATCAAAATTTAAAATTATTTATAAAGCATTAAAAAAATTTGAACACATTCATTGAAAAGGTTCTCGATTGTCTCTCATCAGTCTGGGTCTAATACTATTTCTTGAATATATTTTCAGTAAAATTAATTTTATATTAGAGTAATAATAAAATCGAAATTCTTCTTTGTTTATCTACTACAAATATTAATGAGCACACCACAAGCGTGATCGACTTTCGATTTTTTTACATTTTTTATATAAAAACCTATTTAAGAATTAAATTTATACATGAAGAGCAAATATATATATATGTATTAATGAGATCCACTAATTGGTTGAGTGACCAATGATATTCATGTTGTCTCATCTTATATAGGTTCGAATCTCGACATTTATCTTGGGAATGTAATATCTCTCTACTTAATAAAAAAATAAACTTGTAACAGGAACATGTAATTATATATGGACAAAAAATGTGTCAACTCAAAAGGTAGTATTTTCTAATTTCAAGTTAATTGAATCCAGAATTTAGTTTTTGAATAAATTTGGATAAATAATTTAGTTTTTTGAGTTGAATTTTCACAACTTGAATATTTGAAAAATCGATTAACAAATTGGTGTAAATATACTTTGAATCCCTGATAATTTCAAAAATTAAAAAAAGTGAAAACTTCCACAAAAAATATCATCAAAATTTTAAAAAAATCTATAAACTTAATAAAAATACATAAAATTATTTAATATAAAATACTATAAAATTAAAAAAATTAAAAACTATCAAAGGTTATAAAATGATAAATTATAAATATAAAATTTAAAATTTAAAATATTTATAAGGTGTTAAAAAATTAAATACTCTCATTAAAAAAAATTCGACTTCGTTGGCATGAGTCTATTACTATTCGTTGAATATATTTTCAGTGAAATTAACTTTGTATTATAGTAACAATAAAATTTAAAGTTTCTTTTGATTTTCTATATAAATAGATGTTCATTTTGATGTAGAAAATAGAAAGATAATTTGGGCTTTATTGCTACTTTAATAAAAATTTGATTCCATTGAAAATATGTTCAAGGAATAGTAGTTTTGAGTAAATGAAATTTGTATTCGGGAATTTGGTATGTTGAAATGTTTTTAATTTAAATGGATTTGATTTATATTCTTCAGATAGTCTTAACAAAAAAATTAAGTTTATTAGTATTTTTTATTGTGGGTTATTCTTGTGACCCAAATGTGACGTCTTAGATCCCCGATTGTTTCAAGTTAGATGTAGGGTGTTACAACCTTATTTAAAAATGAAGAGTTTAAACTGATTTTTTAATATTAAAATTTTACAGTTCAATCGATTTTAAAATGGACATTCTTTTATGGTAATTATTTCATACACCGCGGTGGAAACTAAAAGTTTTTACAAGTGCCTTAGTTTTAGGGTTTAAGGATTTAATTTAGGGTGTAGAGTTTAGGTGTAAGAGTTTAAAATTCAGGGATAGTGGTTAGAATTTAGGGATAGTGGTTAGAATTTAGGGTTTATAGGTTAAAACCTAAATCTTCATCGCATTATCCCAAAAATTAAACCCTAATCTCTAAACTCTAAATTCTAACTCTAAACACTAAATTATATCCAATATCCCTAAATTCCAAACCCCTACACCTAAACCCCTAAATCCTATACCCTAAACTAAATTCCTAAGCCCTAAAACTCATACGGTTTTGGGAACTTTTAATTTTCACGCCTAATGTATTAAATATAAATTCTTCTTTTATTAGGAATAATTAATGAGATCGCCCTCATGTGATTTTGGAAGCTACTCGTTAATTTTCCTAATTTAACTTGTTTTTAGAACTTGGAATCATTTGATGAATGTGTATACGTCAATTCAATAATATGATCCTATTAAAATATGACAAATTAAACTCAATCACATGAATATAGATAAAGGTTTTCTTGAAGAAAAAACACACATATATATAAACATTTAAAAAGCACACACATACACACATAGTATGATTTTATTAATAATAAATTAAGAAAACGTATTAAGAGGAAAACATGTTATATCTCTAATAAATAAACAGTGAAAATGTATGTAGAACCCATTTGAATTTCATCTATAGTCATTTTGTGATTGTTATTCTATGACTTTAAGAGTAAGAAATAATTTTCATCTTCATTCTTTAAAAAAAGAAGGCTTTATTTTTTTTTCTCAGCATGTCTCAAGGGGACTCTCAAGAATTTTTTTTTATCGTGACTAGTAGTTTCTGTCCAAATCAAAAGTGATGAATCGTGTAATTTAACTTGTTTTTAGAATTCGGAATCATTTGGTGAAGTCTACCACGTGTGTCGCACGTCGCTAAACACCTCTAATGTTGAACACCGCTAAATATCATTAAATTGATTAATAAAGATTAAAAATTTTAAAGACTAGACTTATGATTAAAATTATTTTAAAAGAAAATTAAAAATTAGATTTAAGGTAAACTACATAAATGGTCACTGAACATTTAGGGCAGTTTCATTTTGGTCACTGTACTTTTAGAATTCACGATAAAGTTACTCAACTTTTATTTCTTTTTCGATACGGTCCCTCTTGTTATTTTCCGTTAACTAATACTGACATGGCAGTTAAAAATTATTCCAGCACTATTCATCTTCTTCATCACCTTACCGTCCTCGACTTTAAATTTTTCTCTACATATTCCAGGTGGTAAAACAACAACAACAAAGCTGCTGCTGCCCCTCATCATCACTGTGCCATACACGTCACCTGGACCGTGTCCCACAGTTCAAGCTCCACCTTGGCGAGTTTGTCACCACACATCTTACTGTTGGTAGCAACGTTGAAGAGCTTGTTTATAAAATCATCCGATTTCTCGATGATTTAATTTCTGGGTTTCGTTTCCTTATCTTAATTAGTTTAATTTTATCGAAATAGTTTTTTTACCCTGAAGAATTTGGAGGCAAAGAAGCTGGAGGATAAGCTAGCGAACGCCGTCGTCGGGAAAGCGTTTATGTTACAGGGCGGCTATGAAGCACAGAGACGGTCATTTGAGGGCTTCCCGCGTCCCTGATTCGTTTCCAGGACGGGGACAGTGCAGGAACGGCTGAGGACGTCGCAACTTTATTGGGAACAATCAAACATATATAAGGAACGATCAACGTTTATCGGGTACGTACCAAATAAATTTACTTAAAAAATAGAAAATAAAATCTCTATTTGTGAGCAAGGTTTTAAAAACCATTAAACTAATTCGAGCTTAAAAAGTTCAAGGATAATTATACCCAACTAAACTCAAAATCAATTGAATCAAACTCAATTGAAATTCAAACCTAATTAAAGCTCGAGTATACACATGAAAGATTGAATGTACAAGTAAAAAGCTACTAAATTGAATATTCAACCTAAAAATATAAAATTAATTACATGTGCCAAATAACCCACGTACACTTAATCTCAGCCAAAAGGCCAAGACTAGAGTGCTTCCTTGTTTCAGAGGCTAAGCACATATTTATAGGCTGCTTTCTCTTCTTGCTTTATGTATTTTAAGGATGTGAGATATTGTGTGTATATTGTATTTGTAACCTGATTTAACTTGTTTTAACGCTTCTTCACTCAAGCTTTAAATAAGGATGGGTAAATATCTATTTCAGCCATGTCATCTTTTAATTTTATTATTTTAGTCCTTGATTTTCTCTTAATTTAGAATGTAAAGTTAAATTTTTATTCAATTTAGTCAATTAATTTTAGTAATCTTTTAATCTAAGTGTTAGAAAGTAATTTAAAAATCATTAGAAGGAAATTTAAATAACTATAATTAGAATTATTATTTAATACAATTATAATTTTAGTCATTATTATATTATGAATTTTAATAATTTTTTATTTATTTATACATATATATTAAAATTTATTTTATATTTGTTGTACCTACCGTATCCGTACCCTGTAATTTTAAAAATTGTCGTTTTCATATCCCTTTACCTGTCCTCATATCTGTATCTGTGCAACTTAGCAGGGTGGTGACTGTGCAGAGAGTTTCAAAGAATTCAACGGCTCCAACATTAGAGACACTTTCAGGGTCCTGTTGCAAATGGGCGTTTTCCTCACTTTTGTTGATTTTACCACCTGGAATATGTAGAGAAGAATTTAAAGTTGAGGACGGTAAGGTGATGAAGAAGATGAATAGTGTTGGAATAACTTTTAACTAGCATATCAGTATTAGTTAACCGAAAGTAATAAGCGAGACCGTATCAAAAATGAAATAAAAGTTGAGTGATTTTTATCGTAAACTTTAAAAGTACAGTGACCAAAATAAAACTGCTATAATGTTCAGTGATCATTTATATAGTTTACTTTAAATCTAATTTTTAATTTTTTTTAAATAATTTTAATTATAAATTTAGTCCTTAAAATTTTTAATCTTTATTAATCAATTTAATGATGTTTAACAGTGTGCGACGCACGTGAGAAAATTTTGCTGAATATATACATGTCTATTAACTATAACAAATTAAGCTAAATCACATGAATATAGATGAAGATTTTTTAATATATATATATATATATATACATTTAAAAATCACACACATAATATGGTTTTTATAATATAGTAAGAGAACAAAATAAGAAGGAAAATACACATGCATTTATTATTAATAATAACTTTTTTTGAAGTTCTTTTTCCTGAAGTTTAGAATATTAATAATAATATAGAACACATATGCACATATAAATATATTTAAGTATGATAACACAATTTTAACTATTTCAGATATAGTAAAATCACTCCTTTCATTTTTTCTGAGGCGGTTATAAGAAATTTTAAATTTTTTTTTCGTTAAATTTTTTTTTCGGCGGCGGCCTTTAAGCTGTTTTGCTGGTTTTGTATATAAATAAACATTAATCTTTGTTGATGAATCCTACTTGCATGTTTTCTTGTTTTTTTACTTTGCCAGTTTCATCTTTTATCTGTTTTTTTGTAGTTTTTTCGTCTACTTTCATTGCAGTAGTTTCGTCTGCTTTTATGGCAGTGTTCGTCTGTCTTGTGACAGTGTTAGTCTGTTTGTGTGACAGTATTATTTGCTTTATCAGTTTAACGTTCGTATGACGAATATCACTCGAGCGTTGATAGCAGCGAAGATCGGTGGTCAGTAAAGTTTGATTCCCATTTGTGGTGTTGCTGTTTTGCCAAGACCAAGCAACGAAAGAACTTTTTTTTTTCTTAGAGCACTCTGGTCAAAGTAGTAGTATTGCTGGATTTTTATCATAAGATTATTTAATCTTTTGTGAGTGATAAGCCTTGTTTTTTATTGACTTCACACTTTTAAAGTATTACTGTTTTATTTGACGTATAAAAAATTTAATGTTAGTGGTGTGATTCTTTTGTAACCTTGCCACTTTAAATACAATCCAATTTTCAAAAAAAAATATGATAACACAACGGCACAACCAACGAAACATGATTCAATATTTACATTTAAACTTCTTTTCTGTTTATCCGGTAAACTTATTCAACTATCAGCCTATTTGTTCGTTGTCGTCGGCACGTTTTAAATTTTGTTACCAAATATCTCAAAAAGTTAAACTAAACATTTATTTACTAAATTTATATGAACGGTCTAAAACTCTAGTAAATTATCACTCCAACCGATTCAATTATAATCACCAGTATTTTAATTTGTATAGAAAAAAATAACATGGGCAAGGTTTTTATTGTCTTGTGTGTTGGCACTACTGGTGGTGGTGTTTTCAGATACGGAGGTAGCAGCGAAATGTGATAACGCTTTGGATTTGATAAGCCTATATTTGAATGAGTACAAGAAGCTAGCTCCATCAACAGCTTGTTGCGCCAAAGCACATGAACATGTGTTATACTTTTGCGGGTACATGCAAAATGAAGATCTTAAACGAACTTTTGACAGAATCGAAATTCGAAAAATGACTAAAATGTGTGGAGCTACATTTCTTTCTTGTTAAAACGCTGCTTCATTTTAATATTTTCGTACTAATGAATGATCTACATATATCTTTGTACTCATAATTTGAAGTTATAATATACTGGTGATTTTCTTAACATTTAACGATACAAATTATTCTTCTAGTATATTGCTTTATTATATTGATTTTTCCCCTTAACAACTATCGAACTTATTTGCTCAAAGTTGAGTCAAAAAGCACCTAACCATTATGGACAAGGGAAAAGCCGGTTTTATAATAGTACTCCATTAGTTAATATTTACATGGGTAAATTACAAATTTCATCATTAAATTTTATTTTCACTCTTATTTTGACCATTAAAGTTAAACAAATTTAATTTAATCATTCAACTTTTAAATTATTTCTATTTTAGTCACTCCATTGTTAAATCAGATGACACGGTTTATTTTATTAATATTTTTATGATGTGACATATTTTATTATAATTTACGCCACATAGGATTAGAATAAAACCTCATACCCTAAACCCCAAATCACAAATCCCACCCTTACCATCACCACTTTGAACTCAAATGTCCTTCCACCGTCTGAAACTCAAAAATCATAAAATTTGAGAATATGAGGCAAACATTATTAAGATTAGAAACTAAAAAAAAAAAACTAGGAAGTTGAATAAAAGGCGGGTGCGCTAAAAATCGATGATTTATATTCCGATTGGAGAGCTGAAATTGATGAATTTATTAGACTAATAAAATACGAGTTTGCAGGTAAATCAGTGATTTATTAGGTTAATAAAAATAGTACAATTAACTCATAATTTATGCCCTTCGCGATTGATGAATTTCAGTTGCATTATTAGCCTAATTCCAGTTGGTTCTTTGAATTCTCCACGGTGGGTGCGGCGAGTTAAAGCACTTGGACTTGAAAGAAAACAAGATTGATGGTGAAATAAACGTCTCGAACTGCAAGAATTTGCAGTTTTTGAATCTTTCATTGAATAAATTTTCAGTTGGATTCCTTCATTCGGAGACTGTTCGGCCTTGAAACATATTGATATCTCCGGCAACAAGATCTTCCGCGATATAGCTCGTGCGGTTTCTTCATGTGTGAAAATTAATTTCTCGAATCTATCGAGCAATCAGTTTTCCGGTCAGATTCCTGTTTTGCAGTGTCTTTATTTAGCTGAAAATAATCTTCATTTGCAGTTTGTAGATTGGTTTTGGGGTCTTGAGTGATCAAATTAAAAAAAAAATTAAACTTCAGTGACCGGAATAGGAGTAAGAAAAAAGTTCAGTGATTAAAGGTGTACTCTACCCTATTTACATATTTTTAAAAAACTTTGAAAATATCTAAAGTAAAAAAAGAGAGAACCAATGACCAATCGGTCTACTGGGATGAGACATTAGATCTTTTAAACAACGTCATGAGTTCGAATTCTGATGTTGTGAATGAAGTAAATTGGATTGAGAGAGTCACACCCATAATGAACTTTGCAGTACTCGATTTGAATTAGTCAGCCAAAAAAATTAGTTACCGATAGTTATATATATATATATATATATATATAAGAGAAATGGGTTTTGTATATCAAATTATAATATTATTTAAATAAATTTTATGTTATTTTAATTATTTAGAAAATGAATGATATGAACGTCAATGGCAAAGACCCAGAGAAGTACCCAGGTGGCCCCATTACTCGAGCAAGGGCCAAGGAGTTCCAAGCAGTCATGGAAAATATGTTTACATCAAGCTTGGGACGTGAGAAAGAAGAAATAATAAGGGAGGAACACTTTACTTTGCTTATGCATGAATTTGCATGAGTATTTAAAGTTTGCATAACATTCATTGCATTCAATAAACATGTTGTTCATTAAAGCATGCGTTGCATTTAAACATGTAGTTCATTTAGTTATACACTTCATTTAACTAAGTAGTTCATTGATTAAACTAGTTCATTCAAGATTATTAGTTCATTGAATAAAGTTAGTTCATTAATTAAACTAGTTCATTCATCAAACTAGCTCATTTATTAAACTAACTCTTAATTGTTTACATGCATGTTTTCAATTAAAGATTGAATAAAGTTTACCTTTGTGTCTAGGTGCATGAGGGAAGATGAACGGTTTTACAGATGCAAGAATATCAGCAGAATGTCTTCCAATTCTGGATGCGATACAGACGTGTTTGGATCCAGAAATCAATTGGACGTTATTCCTCCATCTCTTAGCTTTCCAATGCCTTTTGAATCACCTCAATCCGATATCGGGAGCTTGAGATACGAATGATTTCTGAAGACAGTGCAGGCTGAAATTTTTATTACGGGAATTTTATGCATGGATGATTTGAATGAATTTGAGCCAAGGAAGAGTTCTTTCATCTTCTACCAAGAGACAAGCAATTGATGGCCATCTTAATTCAGCAAATTCAAGGCATTCAAGGTTGATGTTATCACCATTCAAGTGGGGGTTTCAAAATTCATTGAAGAGACATGAAATGAAGGCTGGATGAAACTCACCTTTTATGACATTCAAGTCATATTAATCAGCTTGGAAGATGAAGAGTTGCACTTAAGCTGGACAGCAAGGATGTCTACATTCATCCTTGTCCACATTCATCCCCTTTCTCTTTATATGATAGCAAAACAAGGCAGCCCAAGAGTCCTTCTTAATTTGGACGAAAATATGACTAAATTCAACCTCAATTTGTCTAAACTAATCAGCTTTGAAGATGAGAAGAAAGGACAAAGCATTCATGTGTATTCAAGTGCATTAAGATGAGCATTCATCTTTCTTGTAACACCTTTTCATATTCTGCCTACTTCTACTATAAATAGGCATCTTTAGGATCATTGTAGGACACACTTTGAATATATAAAACATCTTTGAAAGATTGCTTTCATTCTTGTTCTCTTGTGGAACTTTATCGGCTTCAAGTTAGTCTTGTAGTCTTCATCCATTTCCCTTTTGTTATAGCGTTGGTTCCTAGCTCATCTATAGCTAGTGGGTCACGTTCCATATCCTACCACTTCATTTCCACTTTATTATATTGCTGGTTCCTAACTCTTTATAGTTAGGGGTCACAATCCATCCTTTGAATTTCTTCATCTTAACGCCAACACCCCATCATCTTCACCTACATTTTCATCTTTTATTTTTTTTTCTTCCATAATCACAACTATCACTCTTCCTACACCCTTCTACATATCTTTCATCCCATTATTTCTATTTCTTATTTATCTATTTCTACTTACATTGTTGTTTGAGTAATTTGAGAATACATTCAAAGCACTGCAGAGTTCTTACTAGAATCATGATCGGGCATTCACATATATGATTCAAAACTCATAGTCGAGATCATATCATTTGGTATCAGAGCCTAGACGATTGAGAAGCGTATTATTTTTTCTCTCCGGGTTAGTAAAAAAATCAAAAAAAATCAAAAAAAATCTTAAAGAGGGAGGAAGCAGTCTATTCTTGTTTAAAAAAATTACAATACATCATTTCTTATTTCTTTGAATTACAAATTCCTTTACCTATTCTTAGTAATTCTTTCTTTTTGAAGCCATTATCCTTTTATTATTCATCATTCTCCTACCAAGCTAGAATTGTTTGGCCCGAAGTCCACGAGACACTTGTAAGCCTTGAGGAAGTTCCCAAAAGGACTTGAAAATAAAGCACGAGTGGTAAAAGGCATGAGTGTGCATTAAGGGGAAAAGCCTAACCCGAGTGAAACACGAGTGTGAGTGCATTTTCTTTGGAGTGGAAAGGTGAGATTTTGTGTTAGTAAGGTTTAATTTCTTTTGTTTCTTTATCTAACATGTCACAAAGATCTGGTCATAGTGGTGAAGGAGTTCCCAATTTGCAAAATCAGGCTATGCTTCAAGCAATGGCCAAAATGATCCAAGAGCAATTGGAGCCCCTAATTGAGCGAATAGACCAGCTTGAAATTTCACAAGCTAATCGGGGTAATGAGGAGTATCCTGAAGAAGTTGAAGTAGATGATGTGCAAGATCAAGTATCCCAACATAGCATGGTACAACAAGGCCGGAGAGCTCGACCACGAGTAGACGATAATCTCAGCAACATCAAGATTACCATTCCTCCTTTTCAAGGAAGAGCGGATCTGAAACCTATCTTGCATGGGAAAAGAAGGTTGAGCACATTTTTGAGTGCCATAACTATTTGAGCTTAAAAGGTAAAACTCGCTGCCATTGAGTTTACGGATTATGCACTAATATGGTGGGATCAATTGACATCAAGTAGGAGACGCAATGGAGAACATCCTATCACTACATGGGATGAAATGAAAGCGGTGATGCGAAGGCGATTCATTCCAACCCACTACCATCGAGAGTTATTCAACCGTCTTCAAAATCTTTCACAAGGTAACCGAAGTGTTGAAGATTACTACAAAGAGATGGAGGTGTCCATGATTCGAGCCAACATCGACGAGGATCGAGAAGCCACAATGGCAAGATTCTAGCGGGACTAAATCCGGACATTGCGAACGTGGTCGAGTTGCAACATTATGTGGAGATGGAAGACATGGTGCATATGGCCATGAAAGTGGAAAAACAGCTCAAAAGAAAGGGTGTGCCACGATCTTATGGGAGTTCAACATCAAAATGGGGGCAAAGTTCATACAAGAAGACTCCTCCATTACCGTCCCACGAAAAAGGAGGACCACCGAAAGGAAGTAAGCCCATTGCGAAACCAGCAAGGGTAAGACTACCGCTTACTCCAAATCGTTCCGTGACATACAATGTTTTAAGTGTTTGGGGCGTGGACACATTGCAAGCCAATGTCCGAACCGCAACACCATGCTTCTTCGAGATGATGGAGAAGTTGAATCGGAACAAGAAGAGGATGAGAATGAAGATGTTGCCATCGAAGAAGAAGAATTAGAGTATGGCGTGGAAGGAGAGGTTCTTGTTGTCAAAAGAAGCCTAAACGTACAATCCGTTGGAGGAAATGAACAACGAGAAAATATCTTCCATACTCGTTGCCATGTTGGAGGAAAGGTATGCTTTGTTATTATTGATGGTGGTAGTTGCACTAATGTTGCTAGTACCTTAATGGTAGACACACTTGGCTTGGCAACAACAAAGCATCCACAACCTTATAAGCTACAATGGCTCAACGATGGAGGAGAACTCAAGGTGACCAAACAAGTTCGAATTGTTTTCTCTATTGGGAAGTACAAAGACGAGGTATTATGCGATGTCGTTCCAATGCACGCAAGCCATTTATTACTTGGAAGGCCTTGGCAATTTGATAGGCGAGTGATCCATGACGGGTATACCAACCGGTATACGTTCACCCATGAAGCAAAGAAGATCACTTTAGCCCCACTTTCTCCAAAACAAATACATGAAGACCAAATTTTATTGAGAGGAAAAATTGAAAAAGCCAAAGAGAGAGAGACCAAAATAGAGGTAAAAGCAAAGGAGTGTGATCAAAATGAGGGAAGGAAAATCAGCATTCTTTCTAAAGAGAGAGAGTTGAAAAAGAGTTTAATGACAGCAAAGGAAGCACTTGTGCTCATGTACAAGGAAAATTTCTTGAATACTAACTACCTTGATCAAAATTTGCCTGCTTTTGTTGTGTCTTTATTGCAGGAGTTTGATGACCTATTTCCGGAGGAAATACCAAGTGGGCTGCCACCTATTCGTGGCATAGAACATCAAATAGACTTTGTTCCCGGAGCCGTCATTCCAAACCGACCAGCGTACCGAAGCAACCCCGAAGAAACTAAGGAGTTGCAAAGGCAAGTATCTGAGTTGATGTCAAAAGGCTACGTGAGGGAAAGCCTTAGCCCATGTGCCGTCGTGCGGTTCTACTTGTGCCAAAGAAGGATGGAACTTGGCGCATGTGTGTGGACTACCCGAGCGGTAAACAAAATTACGGTAAAGTATCGTCACCCTATTCCTCGCTTAGATGACATGTTAGATGAGCTTAGTGGTTCTAACCTCTTTTCCAAGATTGATCTTAAAAGTGGTTACCACCAAATACGAACGCGGGAAGGTGATGAGTGGAAAACAGCATTCAAAACTAAGCAAGGCCTTTATGAGTGGTTGGTTATGCCTTTTGGCTTAACTAATGCTCCAAGCACGTTTATGAGGTTAATGAATCATGTTCTTAGGCCATTCTTGGGTAAGTTTTGTGTGGTTTACTTTGATGACATTCTAATCTATAGTAAAACCATGGAAGAACATGTTCAACATTTAAGGTCAGTTTTGCTAGTTTTGAGGAAGGAAAAACTGTTTGCTAACTTACAAAAATGTACATTTTGTCTTGTGAGGTTGTTTTTCTAGGTTTCGTTGTGAGTTCTGAAGGCTTGGAGGTGGACAAAGAGAAGGTTAAAGCCATTGAAGAGTGGCCACGACCAGCAAGCATTTCTCAAGTTAGGAGCTTCCATGGACTTGCAAGTTTTTATCAAGATTCATCCCCAACTTCAGCACCATAGCCGCCCCACTAACAAGTGTTATTAAGAAGAATTCTAAATTCTTTTGGGGGAAGATCAAGAGAAGTCCTTTAATAGCATTAAAGATTGTTTAATACATGCCCCTTTACTTGCTCTACCTGATTTTAATCTAACTTTTGAAATTGAATGTGATGCATCGGTGTAGGAATTGGAGCAGTTTTGTCTCAAGGTGGACATCCTATAGCCTATTTGGTGAAAAATTAAGTGGAGCTACGCTTAATTACCCTACCTATGACAAGGAGATGTATGCTCTTGTGAGGGCAATGGAAACATGGCAACATTACCTTTGGCCTAAGGAGTTCATCATTCACACTGATGATCATGAGGCATTGAAACATATCCGGGGCAGCATAAACTCAACAAAAGGCATGCCAAATGGGTGGAGTTTCTTGAAACTTTCCCATATGTTATCAAGTACAAGAAAGGTAAGGAGAATATAGTTGCCGATGCATTGTCACGGAGGTATATTCTTTTAAACACTTTGGGATCTAAGTTATTGGGTTTTGTTTTTATTAAAACTTATATGTCTCTGACTCTGATTTTGGAGAGATTTACAAAGCTTGTGAGAAAGGGTCAATTGAAAAATACTATAAGCATGATGGTTTCCTATTTAAGGAAGGAAGACTATGCATCCCTCAAGGTTCCATGCGTGAATTGCTAACTAAGGAAGCTCATGGAGGAGGATTAATGGGACATTTTGGGATAGCAAAGACTTTGGCTATACTTCAAGAGCACCTATATTGGCCTAAAATGAAACGAGATGTGGAGAGGTTGTGTGAGCGATGCATCACTTGCAGGAAGGCCAAATCTAAAGTCATGCCACATGGACTTTACACACCACTACCCATACGGAAGCACCATGGATGGATATTTCCATGGATTTTGTGCTAGGGCTTCCACGCGTACCAAGAATAACAAAGATTCCATCTTTGTAGTTGTGGATAGATTCTCCAAAATGGCTCATTTCATTCCTGTAACAAAACTAATGATGCCTCACATATTGCTACTTTGTTTTTCAGGAAATCTTAAGGTTACATGGCATACCAAGAACTATTGTGTCTGATCGGGATGTGAAGTTCTTAAGTCACTTTTGAGAGCCCTATGGAGTAAGATTGGTACTAAGTTACTATTCTACACCACTTGCCACCCTCAAAACAGATGGCCAAACTGAAGTGGTGAACCGAGTACTTTCTATGTTACTTGATCCATCATTAGGAAGAATTTGAAAACATGGGAGGAGAGTTTACCACATGTGGAGTTTGCATACAACCGTTCGATCCATAGTACTACAGGCGCGACGCCTTTTGAAGTGGTGTATGGATTCAATCCATTAACACCGATAGACTTGTTACCATTACCCGCTGATCAAATTGTGAATAAAGATGGACTTAATAAAGCTGAATTTGTTAAGAAGCTTCATCAACAAGTGCGGGAGAACATTGAAAAACGAACCAAGCAATATGAGCAGCAAGCAAATAAGGGTCGTGGCGAATTTCCTTTGAGCCGTGGGATTGGGTGTGGCTGCACATGAGGAAAGAAAGGTTCGGCTCAACGAAAGTCCAAATTAATGCCTCGGGAGATGGACCATTCCAAATAGTCAAGAAGATCAATGACAATGCCTATCAATTAGATCTTCCAGGTGAGTTTAATGTTAGTGCAACCTTCAATGTTGCTGACCTATCTCCTTATGATGTAGATGACGATTTGGGGACAAATCGCCTTAAAGAGGAGGGACTGATATGAACGTCAATGGCAAAGACCGAGAGTAGTACCCGGTGGCCCCATTACTCGAGCAAGGGCCAAGGAGTTCCAAAGCGACCATGGAAAATATGTTTACATCAAGCTTGGGACGTGAGAAAGAAGAAATAATAAGGGAGGAACACTTTACTTTGCTTATGCATGAATTTGCATGAGTATTTAAAGTTTGCATAACATTCATTGCATTCAATAAACATGTTGTTCATTAAAGCATGCGTTGCATTTAAACATGTAGTTCATTTAGTTATACACTTCATTTAACTAAGTAGTTCATTGATTAAACTAGTTCATTCAAGATTATTAGTTCATTGAATAAAGTTAGTTCATTAATTAAACTAGTTCATTCATCAAACTAGCTCATTTATTAAACTAACTCTTAATTGTTTACATGCATGTTTTCAATTAAAGATTGAATAAAGTTTACCTTTGTGTCTAGGTGCATGAGGGAAGATGAACGGTTTTACTAGATGTAAGAATATCAGCAGAATGTCTTCCAATTCTGGATGCGATACAGACGTGTTTGGATCCAGAAATCAATTGGACGTTATTCCTCCATCTCTTAGCTTTCCAATGCCTTTTGAATCACCTCAATCCGATATCGGGAGCTTGAGATACTGAATGATTTATCAAGAGGCAGTGCAGGCTGAAATTTTTATTACGGGAATTTTATGCATGGATGATTTGAATGAATTTGAGCCAAGGAAGAGTTCTTTCATCTTCTACCAAGAGACAAGCAATTGATGGCCATCTTAATTCAGCAAATTCAAGGCATTCAAGGTTGATGTTATCACCATTCAAGTGGGGGTTTCAAAATTCATTGAAGAGACATGAAATGAAGGCTGGATGAAACTCACCTTTTTATGACATTCAAGTCATATTAATCAGCTT
Source organism: Hibiscus mutabilis (assembly GCA_019671005.1). Classification (NCBI taxonomy): domain Eukaryota; kingdom Viridiplantae; phylum Streptophyta; class Magnoliopsida; order Malvales; family Malvaceae; genus Hibiscus; species Hibiscus mutabilis. The sequence goes on along the minus strand of CM033756.1, from coordinate 18,203,090 downwards.
GGAAGATGAAGAGTTGCACTTAAGCTGGACAGCAAGGATGTCTACATTCATCCTTGTCCACATTCATCCCCTTTCTCTTTATATGATAGCAAAACAAGGCAGCCCAAGAGTCCTTCTTAATTTGGACGAAAATATGACTAAATTCAACCTCAATTTGTCTAAACTAATCAGCTTTGAAGATGAGAAGAAAGGACAAAGCATTCATGTGTATTCAAGTGCATTAAGATGAGCATTCATCTTTCTTGTAACACCTTTTCATATTCTGCCTACTTCTACTATAAATAGGCATCTTTAGGATCATTGTATGACACACTTTGAATATATAAAACATCTTTGAAAGATTGCTTTCATTCTTGTTCTCTTGTGGAACTTTATCGGCTTCAAGTTAGTCTTGTAGTCTTCATCCATTTCCCTTTTGTTATAGCGTTGGTTCCTAGCTCATCTATAGCTAGTGGGTCACGTTCCATATCCTACCACTTCATTTCCACTTTATTATATTGCTAGTTCCTAACTCTTTATAGTTAGGGGGTCACAATCCATCCTTTGAATTTCTTCATCTTAACGCCAACACCCCATCATCTTCACCTACATTTTCATCTTTTTTTTTTTCTTCCATAATCACAACTATCACTCTTCCTACACCCCTTCTACATATCTTTCATCCCATTATTTCTATTTCTTATTTATCTATTTCTACTTACATTGTTGTTTGAGTAATTTGAGAATACATTCAAAGCATCGCAGAGAGTTCTTACTAGAATCACGATCGGGCATTCACATATATGATTCAAAACTCATAGTCGAGATCATATCATTTGGTATCGAGCCTAGACGATTGAGTAAGCGTATTATTTTTCTCTCTCCGGGTTAGTAAAAAAATCAAAAAAATCAAAAAAAAATCTTAAAAGAGGAGGAAGCAGTCTATTCTTGTTTAAAAAAATTACAATACATCATTTCTTATTGCTGAATTACAAATTCCTTTACCTATTCTTAGTAATTCTTTCTTTTTGAAGCCATTATCCTTTTATTATTCATCATTCTCCTACCAAGCTAGAATTGTTTCAGCCGAAGTCCACGAGACACTTGTAAGCCTTGAGGAAGTTCCCAAAAGGACTTGAAAATAAAGCACGAGTGGTAAAAGGCATGAGTGTGCATTAAGGGGAAAAGCCTAACCCGAGTGAAACACGAGTGTGAGTGCATTTTCTTTGGAGTGGAAAGGTGAGATTTTGTGTTAGTAAGGTTTAATTTCTTTTGTTTCTTTATCTAACATGTCACAAAGATCTGGTCATAGTGGTGAAGGAGTTCCCAATTTGCAAAATCAGGCTATGCTTCAAGCAATGGCCAAAATGATCCAAGAGCAATTGGAGCCCCTAATTGAACGAATAGACCAGCTTGAAATTTCACAAGCTAATCAGGGTAATGAGGAGTATCTGAAGAAGTTGAAGTAGATGATGTGCAAGATCAAGTATCCCAACATAGCATGGTACAACAAGGCCCGAGAGCTCGACCACGAGTAGGCGATAATCTCAGCAACATCAAGATTACCATTCCTCCTTTTCAAGGAAGAGCAGATCCTGAAACCTATCTTGCATGGGAAAAGAAGGTTGAGCACATTTTTGAGTGCCATAACTATTGAGCTTAAAAGGTAAAACTCGCTGCCATTGAGTTTTACGGATTATGCACTAATATGGTGGGATCAATTGACATCAAGTAGGAGACGCAATGGAGAACATCCTATCACTACATGGGATGAAATGAAAGCGGTGATGCGAAGGCGATTCATTCCAACCCACTACCATCGAGAGTTATTCAACCGTCTTCAAAATCTTTCACAAGGTAAACGAAGTGTTGAAGATTACTACAAAGAGATGGAGGTGTCCATGATTCGAGCCAACATCGACGAGGATCGAGAAGCCACAATGGCAAGATTCCTAGCGGGACTAAATCCGGACATTGCGAACGTGGTCGAGTTGCAACATTATGTGGAGATGGAAGACATGGTGCATATGGCCATGAAAGTGGAAAAACAGCTCAAAAGAAAGGGTGCCACACGATCTTATGGGAGTTCAACATCAAAATGGGGGCAAAGTTCATACAAGAAGACTCCTCCATTACCGTCCCACGAAAAAAGGAGGACCACCGAAAGGAAGTAAGCCCATTGCGAAACCAGCAAGGGTAAGACTACCGCTACTCCAAATCGTTCCGTGACATACAATGTTTTAAGTGTTTGGGGCGTGGACACATTGCAAGCCAATGTCCGAACCGCAACACCATGCTTCTTCGAGATGATGGAGAAGTTGAATCGGAACAAGAAGAGGATGAGAATGAAGATGTTGCCATCGAAGAAGAAGAATTAGAGTATGGCGTGGAAGGAGAGGTTCTTGTTGTCAAAAGAAGCCTAAACGTACAATCCGTTGGAGGAAATGAACAACGAGAAAATATCTTCCATACTCGTTGCCATGTTGGAGGAAAGGTATGCTTTGTTATTATTGATGGTGGTAGTTGCACTAATGTTGCTAGTACCTTAATGGTAGATACACTTGGCTTGGCAACAACAAAGCATCCACAACCTTATAAGCTACAATGGCTCAACGATAGAGGAGAACTCAAGGTGACCAAACAAGTTCGAATTGTTTTCTCTATTGGGAAGTACAAAGACGAGGTATTATGCGATGTCGTTCCAATGCACATAAGCCATTTATTACTTGGAAGGCCTTGGCAATTTGATAGGCGAGTGATCCATGACGGGTATACCAACCGGTATACGTTCACCCATGAAACAAAGAAGATCACTTTAGCCCCACTTTCTCCAAAACAAATACATGAAGACCAAATTTTATTGAGAGGAAAAATTGAAAAAGCCAAAAGAGAGAGACCAAAATGGAGGTAAAAGCAAAGGAGTGTGATCAAAATGAGGGAAGGAAAATCAGCATTCTTTCTAAAAGAGAGAGTTGAAAAAGAGTTTAATGACACAAAGGAAGCACTTGTGCTCATGTACAAGGAAAATTTCTTGAATACTAACTACCTTGATCAAAATTTGCCTGCTTTTGTTGTGTCTTTATTGCAGGAGTTTGATGACCTATTTCCGGAGGAAATACCAAGTGGGCTGCCACCTATTCGTGGCATAGAACATCAAATAGACTTTGTTCGAGCCGTCATTCCAAACCGACCAGCGTGCGAAGCAACCCGAAGAAACTAAGGAGTTGCAAAGGCAAGTATCTGAGTTGATGTCAAAAGGCTACGTGAGGGAAAGCCTTAGCCCATGTGCCGCCGTGCGGTTCTACTTGTGCCAAAGAAGGATGGAACTTGGCGCTTGTGTGTGGACTACCGAGCGGTAAACAAAATTACGGTAAAGTATCGTCACCCTATTCCTCGCTTAGATGACATGTTAGATGAGCTTAGTGGTTCTAACCTCTTTTCCAAGATTGATCTTAAAAGTGGTTACCACCAAATACGAATGCGGGAAGGTGATGAGTGGAAAAAACAGCATTCAAAACTAAGCAAGGCCTTTATGAGTGGTTGGTTATGCCTTTTGGCTTAACTAATGCTCCAAGCACGTTTATGAGGTTAATGAATCATGTTCTTAGGCCATTCTTGGGTAAGTTTTGTGTGGTTTACTTTGATGACATTCTAATCTATAGTAAAACCATGGAAGAACATGTTCAACATTTAAGGTCAGTTTTGCTAGTTTTGAGGAAGGAAAAACTGTTTGCTAACTTACAAAAATGTACATTTTGTCTTGACAGGGTTGTTTTTCTAGGTTTCGTTGTGAGTTCTGAAGGCTTGGAGGTGGACAAAGAGAAGGTTAAAGCCATTGAAGAGTGGCCACGACCAGCAAGCATTTCTCAAGTTAGGAGCTTCCATGGACTTGCAAGTTTTTATCGAAGATTCGTCCCCAACTTCAGCACCATAGCCGCCCCACTAACAAGTGTTATTAAGAAGAATTCTAAATTCTTTTGGGGGAAGATCAAGAGAAGTCCTTTAATAGCATTAAAGATTGTTTAATACATGCCCCTTTACTTGCTCTACCTGATTTTAATCTAACTTTTGAAATTGAATGTGATGCATCGGTGTAGGAATTGGAGCAGTTTTTGTCTCAAGGTGGACATCCTATAGCCTATTTTGGTGAAAAATTAAGTGGAGCTACGCTTAATTACCCTACCTATGACAAGGAGATGTATGCTCTTGTGAGGGCAATGGAAACATGGCAACATTACCTTTGGCCTAAGGAGTTCATCATTCACACTGATCATGAGGCATTGAAACATATCCGGGGGCAGCATAAACTCAACAAAAGGCATGCCAAATGGGTGGAGTTTCTTGAAACTTTCCCATATGTTATCAAGTACAAGAAAGGTAAGGAGAATATAGTTGCCGATGCATTGTCACGGAGGTATATTCTTTTAAACACTTTGGGATCTAAGTTATTGGGTTTTGTTTTTATTAAAACTTATATGTCTCTGACTCTGATTTTGGAGAGATTTACAAAGCTTGTGAGAAAGGGTCAATTGAAAAATACTATAAGCATGATGGTTTCCTATTTAAGGAAGGAAGACTATGCATCCCTCAAGGTTCCATGCGTGAATTGCTAACTAAGGAAGCTCATGGAGGAGGATTAATGGGACATTTTGGGATAGCAAAGACTTTGGCTATACTTCAAAAGCACCTATATTGGCCTAAAATGAAATGAGATGTGGAGAGGTTGTGTGAGCGATGCATCACTTGCAGGAAGGCCAAATCTAAAGTCATGCCACATGGACTTTACACACCACTACCCATACCGGAAGCACCATGGATGGATATTTCAATGGATTTTGTGCTAGGGCTTCCACGTACCAAGAATAACAAAGATTCCATCTTTGTAGTTGTGATAGATTCTCCAAAATGGCTCATTTCATTCCCCTGTAACAAAACTAATGATGCCTCACATATTGCTACTTTGTTTTTCAGGGAAATCTTAAGGTTACATGGCATACCAAGAACTATTGTGTCTGATCGGGATGTGAAGTTCTTAAGTCACTTTTGGAGAGCCCTATGGAGTAAGATTGGTACTAAGTTACTATTCTACACCACTTGCCACCCTCAAACAGATGGCCAAACTGAAGTGGTGAACCGAGTACTTTCTATGTTACTTCGATCCATCATTAGGAAGAATTTGAAAACATGGGAGGAGAGTTTACCACATGTGGAGTTTGCATACAACCGTTCGATCCATAGTACTACAGGCGCGCGCTTTTGAAGTGGTGTATGGATTCAATCCATTAACACCGATAGACTTGTTACCATTACCCGCTGATCAAATTGTGAATAAAGATGGACTTAATAAAGCTGAATTTGTTAAGAAGCTTCATCAACAAGTGCGGGAGAACATTGAAAAACGAACCAAGCAATATGAGCAGCAAGTAAATAAGGGGGTAAAAGCGAATTTCCTTTGAGCCGGGATTGGGTGTGGCTGCACATGAGGAAAGAAAGGTTCTCGGCTCAACGAAAGTCCAAATTAATGCCTCGGGGAGATGGACCATTCCAAATAGTCAAGAAGATCAATGACAATGCCTATCAATTAGATCTTCAGGTGAGTTTAATGTTAGTGCAACCTTCAATGTTGCTGACCTATCTCCTTATGATGTAGATGACGATTTGGGGACAAATCGCTTTAAAGAGGGAGGGACTGATATGAACGTCAATGGCAAAGACCAGAGAAGTACCCAGGTGGCCCCATTACTCGAGCAAGGGCCAAGGAGTTCCAAGCGACCATGGAAAATATGTTTACATCAAGCTTGGGACGTGAGAAAGAAGAAATAATAAGGGAGGAACACTTTACTTTGCTTATGCATGAATTTGCATGAGTATTTAAAGTTTGCATAACATTCATTGCATTCAATAAACATTTTGTTCATTAAAGCATGCGTTGCATTTAAACATGTAGTTCATTTAGTTATACACTTCATTTAACTAAGTAGTTCATTGATTAAACTAGTTCATTCAAGATTATTAGTTCATTGAATAAAGTTAGTTCATTAATTAAACTAGTTCATTCATCAAACTAGCTCATTTATTAAACTAACTCTTAATTGTTTACATGCATGTTTTCAATTAAAGATTGAATAAAGTTTACCTTTGTGTCTAGGTGCATGAGGGAAGATGAAGCGGTTTTACGGATGCAAGAATATCAGCAGAATGTCTTCCAATTCTGGATGCGATACAGACGTGTTTGGATCCAGAAATCAATTGGACGTTATTCCTCCATCTCTTAGCTTTCCAATGCCTTTTGAATCACCTCAATCCGATATCGGGAGCTTGAGATACGAATGATTTATCAAGACAGTGCAGGCTGAAATTTTTATTACGGGAATTTTATGCATGGATGATTTGAATGAATTTGAGCCAAGGAAGAGTTCTTTCATCTTCTACCAAGAGACAAGCAATTGATGGCCATCTTAATTCAGCAAATTCAAGGCATTCAAGGTTGATGTTATCACCATTCAAGTGGGGGTTTCAAAATTCATTGAGGAGACATGAAATGAAGGCTGGATGAAACTCACCTTTTATGACATTCAAGTCATATTAATCAGCTTGGAAGATGAAGAGTTGCACTTAAGCTGGACAGCAAGGATGTCTACATTCATCCTTGTCCACATTCATCCCCTTTCTCTTCATATGATAGCAAAACAAGGTAGCCCAAGAGTCCTTCTTAATTTGGACGAAAATATGACTAAATTCAACCTCAATTTGTCTAAACTAATCAGCTTTGAAGATGAGAAGAAAGGACAAAGCATTCATGTGTATTCAAGTGCATTAAGATGAGCATTCATCTTTCTTGTAACACCTTTTCATATTCTGCCTACTTCTACTATAAATAGGCATCTTTAGGATCATTGTAGGACACACTTTGAATATATAAAACATCTTTGAAAGATTGCTTTCATTCTTGTTCTCTTGTGGAACTTTATCGGCTTCAAGTTAGTCTTGTAGTCTTCATCCATTTCCCTTTTGTTATAGCGTTGGTTCCTAGCTCATCTATAGCTAGTGGGTCACGTTCCATATCCTACCACTTCATTTCCACTTTATTATATTGCTGGTTCCTAACTCTTTATAGTTAGGGGGTCACAATCCATCCTTTGAATTTCTTCATCTTAACGCCAACACCCCATCATCTTCACCTACATTTTCATCTTTTATTTTTTTTTCTTCCATAATCACAACTATCACTCTTCCTACACCCCTTCTACATATCTTTCATCCCATTATTTCTATTTCTTATTTATCTTTTTCTACTTACATTGTTGTTTGAGTAATTTCAGAATACATTCAAAGCACTGCAGAGTTCTTACTAGAATCACGATCGGGCATTCACATATATGATTCAAAACTCATAGTCGAGATCATATCAATGAAACTTCTAAAAAATATATATTTGTATTAAATAAATATTTATATCTAATTATCATTCCAAATACAAATAATGCAATCTAAAGCACATTGTGGTAATCATTTTTGTATAGCTCACATAAATATAAATCAATTTTTTTTAGAATACATATATGCACATACATTTAAAAATTAAACACATACAACAACTTCAATTTTTTTATGAGATGGTTACTTTTTAAAAAAAATTCTTGAGATCTTTTTCTTTGTTTAAATTGTCTCTGACAATGATATTATATTATTGACTAATTTTTAATATTTACGTTGGTTGTATATAAATAAGATTATTCTCTTTTGATGAAGAATCATTTTTCGTTTTAAATTTTTTTTATTTTGCTTTGTCAAAAAAAAAATTATTTTTCGTCTGCTTGTATAGCAGTTTGTTTGTCTGCTTTTTTATAAGATTTGTCTGTCTTTGTGATAATATTGTCTGATGTTATGACAATTTAGTGTTCAGCTAACAAGTATTATCGAGCGTTTCAAGTCACAAGATGATCTGTGATATGTTATTTTTCGGTTTCCCTTATGGTAGTTTGTCGATGTGTCGAGAACTCGCAACGAAAAAACGTTGGATTCATGGAGCTTTCTGGTCAAATTATATCTTTACTGAATTTTCATTTGAATGATGAAACAAGTTTTATCAGGAAAGAATATATTTAATTTTAACTTTCACGTTCTTTGATTTTTTAATTTTTTATCTCCATAGATATTCATGATTTAGAGTGTGCTCATCCTTTGTAATTTTTCCTTTTGATTAATGAAATTCAGTTTAAAATTTTTCATCCAAAAAAAAAATTAAACACATGCATACATATTAGAAACAAATTATACAATATAAATTATAATATTAGTTGCGCAAAGGCGAAGGAATATGTGCCATATTGACATACGGAATGAAGATCTTAAAAATGTTTTTTGACCGAATTAAAATAAAAAATGGCTAACATGTGTATGGCTACATTTCTCTATATTAAAATGTTATTTCATTTAAATAATTCAGGTTAATTGTTGATCCAAAGATTTTTCTACTCATAATCTGAAATAATTATAATATATTGGTATTTTTTTAGTATTTATTTTTATTGTATTGATTTTTTTAAAGGACGTTCAAAAATGATTTAATGTTTAAAAAGAAGAGGAATGAATAGCCTTGATCAAATTATTATATTATTAATTTTGTTATTCAAATATTTATTTCTTTAAGATTTTTTTTTTTACTTAAATCTTTCATCCATTGAAATATAGTAATTCTCTGGGAAATGACGAAATCTTGTAACGACCAAAACATTTGGTTTAAATTATTGTTTTGTTTTAAATATATCTATATAGGGTTAATATTTTATATACACGCAATGAAAAAAAATTATAGTAATGTCTATTTAAGCTTTAAAACCTACGATCTAAATCTCTAATCGATCTATGAATTTTAAATCTTAAACTCTAAATCCTAAATTCTAACCTTAAATCTTAAATTCAAAACAATAAAATCTAAACCTTTAAACATTAACCCTAAACTAAACTCGTAACCCCTAAAATAAGTAAATTTACATTTACGATGCATCAATTTTTTTCATATATATATATATATATATATATATTTAAGTTTTATTAAGTGAAGCCCAACAAGTGGTCTCAGTGGAAAAATAGATAATATCCGTCTTAAAAAAACTCGGGTTCAATCGTTATTTCTACAAGATGTGTATATTATCAAAGGGTTAAGAATATATATGAACAAATACTACTTTATAATCACATTTAGTCTATTAAAAAAATTAGTGGGAGGATTTTTATATATTTTAACTTTTATAATTAAGTTAAACTCATCATAAATTCCTTAAAATTTATTTCATTTATATATTTTTTATATTTATTTTTTATTTATAAAAAATGTTTGAATATAATTAATTTTTTAAAATTTAATTTATAATTTTTTAAAATGTTCACGTTTTTAAGTTTCAAATAACATAATATAATGTTAACATGACGAAAAGATACAGTATTACATTATGTTATACAACGTCCCCATAAAATCAAACATGAAACAAATATTTTACAATAACTTCAGTTATTTTTTATAAATTTGTTGTATTAAGATTAAAAAAATTAAAAGAAATATATAGAAATAACAGTATTTTTATAAATTTTTTAAATAAATAATATTCCGATAAAATTAACAATAAACAATTTAAATATAAATGTAGAATAGCAAAGTGAGCCCATTTTTTATAAAAAAAAAAATCCTATTTGTCTATTGTAGTAGCAACTAGCAAGGATAGAAGTAAAACTTTCTTTCTATTTTAGCATCCTAAGAACCACACCAAACATCTTTGTGGAAGGAAAAAATACCCCTCCATTAGAGAAGTCTAAATGTTAATTATACATTTGATGATTACAGGAAAAACAGTTTAATTAATCTTATATAATCACGACGCTTTGCTTGATTTGATTCTCCTATTAATCTCTTTCTCCAGTTCTTCAACTCCTCCCACCTCCTCCACTTCCTGCAGATTTTCATTCTCCACTAATCACACACTAATTCATTCCATATATACATATACATATTGAACTAAAAAAGAGAAAGAAAAGAAAGATGTTTAAGGGAATAAACCACCTTAGGCCCTAGAAACAACCCATATGGGACACCATTGAACTTTTCTGAATGGTGGAGCTGCACAAAATAGAAAACACGGCCATTGGCTAGAATTAGAACAAGATAACCCCAAATTAAAACTGTGCCAAAACTCAAAACTGTATACACTAACCTGGTGAGCCGCAGCAACCTTCCTGAAGTAAGGCACGATGGCGATTGGCCCTACTGGGAATCTCTTATGGACGAGACCATCGTGCACAAACATGTAAGCCATTCCGAACACCGTAATACCAAGCCCCTGCCCGCCCAAATTCACCAAAACCATTACAAAAACCAAGCAGACAATGTAATTAAGTAGATCAATATGAGACTTACAGCACCGAAACATAGACCAGGTACAAGGCCTTTGTTGAAGAAACCATAAGACAGAAGTGTGATTGCCGGGACAGCGTTGATTATGGCAAACACATCGTTTAGCTCAAATGCTCCTTCTCTCGGTCGATGGTGAGACTGCATAATTATCACATGTTTAATGCTTAAACTTTAAACAGTTGAACAGAGGACATGGAGAAGCGGAAGGGAATATACCTCGTGCATATGCCACAAGGAAGCATGCCAGAGAGCTCGGTGAGCCCACCTAGCCCAAAACTCCATGCCCACCTGAAAGTAAAACAATACCCAGTTTCCTATTCAACACTCGAATTAGCTTTCAAAATGCAATCATTTATAAACGTCGATGAACAAAATCGAACTTACAGCGGCGCCCACTGATAAAGTAAATGTACCAAACATTTCAGAAAGAGGCACTTCTCCTCCCTTATGGGAAAAAAAACATACCCAGATTAAGATATTGGTTAAAATATCAAAAGGAAAATAAATTATAAAAAGTGGTGAAAGAGCGAACAAACGAACCTCCATTTGCCACCAAAACCTGTAATAAACGGCCATGACAGACATGGAAATGACCCCAAAACTAGACATAACAGCAGCGACGAGGTAAGTAAACCTCTCGGACCTCTTCCTAGCTAACTTCTCCGACAGACGCGACGGTATCAAGATCCGACTGTCGCTAACATCCTCGGATCCTTGTTCTTCGATCTCGGGAGGAGGACCACTCTGCTTCTGCGTTTCGTTCTCAACCACAAAACGAACGGCGAAGCTCTTCCTTCGTCGTGGTCCGCATGTTGTTAGTAAAGGGTGAGAAATTGGGGATGGCTTCGGCGCGTGGTGCGAGGATGGGAATGAACGGAAGGGTTTAGGAGTTACAGCGGCGGATAAGCCTACCGCCATAGAAACGACAAAAAAAACACTGCAAGAAGCTAATCTTTGATTACCGGATGCTTACAAACTTAAAACAAGCGATCCAAATGTAAGAAGAGGGGAAGCTGAAGAGCGAGTGACCACAGCTTTTTTGTGTGATTTGCCGTGGCCTCATGGGATGGTTTTAGAATCGGGTAAAATATATGGAGTTGTTTAAAACACGCTGGTCGTTGCAAACAGTGTAAGGTAACATAATGCCCACGTGTTTCTTCTTCAAATTACAAGCCTGCCACTTGAACCACAAAGGAGGTGGGGGTATTTTTTGGGAATACGGCTTTTGCCACGTCGGATTTCAAGACACGTGTCCTCCTCAGAATCCCAGCAGGTTTGTTCAAACCACTGATTTCCTCTGGATCACAGCTGTTACCACAGATATGCTGAAAGGGATGCAAAATGTTCGTTTTTTATGCTAGTGCAAAACAAGGGCGTGATTGGTATTTAAAAATTCAAGGATATTTTCATTTGCATTCTCTTGGGAAATAATGTTACTTTGTTGTTGGCCGGGAAAAAGCTCATGCAAAGCAAAATTAACTCCACTAAAAAACACTGTAGATATCGTAACAAGCTTAACATTGTATCAAAGTCTAGGATTCTGAATACTATGCTTTAAAACATCCCAAAAACACATTCTCTTCAGGCAAAACCTGAACCAGATGGAGCTGCACCATAGCCTCCACCACCACGGCCGAAGCCTGACCTTCCACCATCAGATTCCTACACAGTTAAGGAAAAAAAGACAGATTATAAATGTAAGGTACATTAGTTTACCAGTTTCACGAATAAGTTAAAGATTGAGCTTTATAAGTTAGACATAGCAACACCGAACAGAGTTAGTCGCCGGGGAAGGAAAGCTTGAACACTAGTCTAGAAATTAAAACAGCTTAAGCCAATCAGTGAATGTGTCTAAATGTATGCCTCAGCCAACATCTATTGATGCTTAATCCTTGCCAAAAGTAAGAAAAAAACTCCCTTGAATGCAATAGTATCAGTCTAAATCCCTCACCCATATGAAAGTCGGATCGAGTAAAGAATTTCAGTACGAAAATTAAGAACATAAATCAAGACGCTGCTTAAAACTAAGCATAGATGTCTATTACCATTTAATCATGAATATTTTGATTGCTCAATTTTAAAAATTAACTAAATCTGCAAGAAAATGTACAACTACAGTAAAAAATAAAATAAAACCATATCAAGAAATACATATCAAGGCCACATTCAAATTACCCTGAAGGATGGCTGGAAATCTGCTGGGGCACCTCCCTTGTCACCGCCACGAGGACCTCCACGGTATCCATCTCTGTCACCAAACCTTGGTCGGTCTCCTTCAAAGCGGGGTGGACCCCTAAAATTCAGACAAACAAAGGATCAATTATGATCCACACATACAAACCAAAAAAAAAAATGAATTTGAAACAAGCCAAGTAACAATAAAGAATAAAAACACCCAAACAACGACAATTATAAGATGCATTACCGAGGGCGATCTCCCGGTGGACCGCCTGGCCTACCAGGGGGTCTTGTAGATTTCTTCAAAGTAGCAGGCACAATTTCTGATGGAAGATTGAGATATGTTCTGAGAAACTCAATCCCATCATTAGTAAGGTACCAGTAGTAGTGCATCCAAGCAAACGTCTCCCGGACATATTCCTTGGAGTTGAAGCTTTGCATCAGCTTAATCACCTGTAGATTGGGCACGTCGATCTCGGGGTGCTTTGCAAGATTGTAATCTTTCTTTGCATAGCAAACTCCCTCTACAAAATCACAAGCAATTAAAAAATCTCAACTTCTTTTTAAAAAAATGGCTGCTGAACAGAATTTTCTTGAAAGAAAAAGGGAAAAACCTCACTTCATTTTTCTCATCAACAATAATGGAGAACTAATCGCTCGTTAAACAAAAAATGAAAAGGAATGAAAATTAAGCTCAACTTTCTAACCAATCAAACAAATGAGAAACGATATGCACCTTGAAATAGGTATTTGCAGATTTCTCTATGATTCTTCTCCGGAATAATCTGGGCACAGAAACAAATTAACATTGAACAACTTCAGACGTGTATAAACGTATATAAAAGCTAAAAGACAGATGCAGATATACGTACCATGGCTGCAAATTGAGGAGCAAAGGCGAAGTCAGCACTTCTCAAGTTTCTCCGGCAGGAAGCTGGAACAGCGGAGAAGCAACAGATTTGAAACCCTAGAGAATGGTGGTGAATTTTACCTGATCCAATTACGTGGCTTGATTGCCCGAGTAGTGGGCCATTTTGAACCCGAGATTGATGTCATATTAAAGTATAGGATAAATTACCTATGTAATAACTTTAAGAGTAAAACTTTGATACACGACTGTGTAAAATTAATTTTACACAAGTATGTGTATTTGCACTATAAAAATTAAAATTTTAAATTCTTAATCCTAACCCTAAAAAACTAAATCCTAAACTTTAAATCTATAAACTAAATTCTAAACACTAACCTTAAATTCAAGACTATATAATCTAAACCCCTAAACTTTAAACCCTAAACTAAAATCATAACCCCTAAAACTAAAAGGCACGTGTAAACTTTAGTTTACACAACCTGTATAGCTAAATTTTTCCTAACTTTAAACCTATTTCTATTTTGATCATTCACAAACTCATCTCTTATCTTAAGGATAGACACGAGACTGGTCGAGTTTCTGGCCAACACAAATCTGATCCAACATATGGTAATTTTCCATTCAATCTGAATTTTTGTATGTTTGGCGATACTTTTGCGTTTAAAAAATATCTAATTAAGTAACATTGCAAACATAAATCAAATTCATTTTTTTTTCTTTTTTAGCTGTAGAAAGGTTTTTTAACGAGGACCATGTCCCTGTTCAGTTGGTATTGTATGATCTATCTTAAATAAAATCGTACAATATTTTCCTTTAAAAAAATAAATCAAATTCAACTTGGTCTATAGTTAAAGTTTTACTCAATACCAAATTGAATCCATGTTATTTTTGAAATCGAATAGAATAACTTACAAGCACATATATGAAGGTAACAATACCGGTGAATGGCTTTTGTAAGCTAAATGAAGCATATATGAAACCACCTACCTCTCAAGATAAACAGACTTTGAGCCTGATCACTTAGAAGATGATCAAAATGGTCTTAAGACTTCTCGGTACAGTCATTGCACTGGCATTTGGTAGTATCAACACCGACGTCACAACTATGCCCCGCCAAATCCGATTAAATGACGGGCAGCTGATCTCTGTTGCTTATATTCAGGTATCATGTGAATTCGGGAGCAGGTTTCTGAAATCGGTTCACCAGTAATCTCCACATGAGCAAACACCGTTCTGGAAATGGTGAAACCGGTACGTATCCCTGACTATGATTTCACGTTCGGTGATTTGTGAAATGAGCTTAGCAGCGATATGGCAATCACCGCAGATACGGAGATTCTTGGTGATTCGAATAGGTGTCCCGGGCTTAGTATTTAAAATGGCAAAGACAATAGCCAGCTTCTCACTGTGAACAGCCAGATGGCCCTCCTTATCTTCCTCCTCAACATCATGAAGTGCAGACTGAGTTTCCGGGACATAACCAGCCTCTTTCATCTTCCCCACCAGAAAATCTAACTTTTTGTAGATTTCCCTCGACTGTGGATTCGACTGATCACCAGCAAGAAAGGTGTAAACCTGATTGTCGATCTCAGTATTGCTAGCACCAGCCATTTTCTTGATCCCTTTGCTTTTCATGATTGTTCTAACAGTTGTAACATCTTCCCATCTACCAGCCTTCGCATATATGTTCGATAACAAGACATAATAGCCAGATGGCTCGGGTGCTAACCGAAAAAGATGATCAGCAGCAAGGAGTCCGATATTCATGTTAGAGTGCATCCAACAGGCACCCAACAAAGTTCCCCATATCCTCTCAGTAGGTTCTATCGGCATTTTTCTGATGAAATTATAGGCTTCTTCTACTTGCCCGGAACGTCCAAGTAAGTCAACCATACAAGCAAAATGTTCTACCCTCGGAAGAAGCTTATGTTGGTCTGTCATCAAGTTAAAGAAATGCCAACCTTGGTCCAGTAACCCTGCATGGCTACAAGCCGAAAGAACTGAGACAAACGCAATAGAATCCGGAGTGAGACCTGAGCTTTGCATTTTAGAGAAAAGGGACACAGCCTTGTAGCCTTGGCCACTCATCCCATAAGCTGAAATCATAGAAGTCCATGATACAATATCCCGAAACTTCATCTGATCGAACACCGCCTCTGCTTCTTTTAAGCATCCACACTTTGCATACATGTCAATCAATGCATTCTCCAGTGCCATATTCGGAAGGGGTTTCTTCCTATTGATATATTCATGAATTCGTCTTCCGAGAAAAATAGCCGAAAGATCACCACAAGCAGGAAGGATACTAGCAATGGTAAAAGAATCCGGTTCGATCCCATATGCCTCCATCTGTGAATACAAATCAACGGCTTCAGTTGACAACGAATTGTTCACAAAAACTGAAATCATCACATTCCAAGAAACCACGCTCTTTCGAGCCAACTTCCAAAACATTTCTTTAACAAACGAAATATTATCAGAGGAAGTGTTGGTCACAGCTGGTAATAAGCTGGACATAGTCCCAGCATCGGGTTTTATCCTCAATAACTCCATTTCCCTACAAACATCCAATGCTTGATCAAAGCATTCATTTTGAGCGTATCCAGAAACCATTGAATTCCAAGAAACAACATCTCTAATTGGCATCTCGTCAAAAGCTCGCCGCGCTTGGACCAAACATCTACGCTTGGAATACATAGCAATCAGACCATTCCCTATAAAAAGATTCAAGTCAAGTCCAACTTTAACCACAGCGCTATGGATTTGCAAACCGACCCGCAAATTATCTGACCCGGAACATGCCTTTAAGACACAAGGGTAAGTATAGTGATCAGGGCGCAAACCATGACTAGATACTTCTTTGTACACAAGAAGAGCATCGTGATAGCAACGGTTGCCTACATAGCTTCTTATCATGACGTTAAAGAAAACGATGTTCTTTTCAGTCATTTCATCGAATATGTGGCGTGTAACTGCTGGTTCTCCGCAAGCTGCATAGGCTCTCATTAATTTGATGGCTATAGATGGGTTGAAGCGAAGATGTCGGTCATTGAATATCTTGGAATGGAGTTTTTTCAATGTTCTGATATCCGGGTATTGGTTAAGTATCTTACCGCATAAATCTTCACTGAGAATAGACCGAGGAAATTCAGGTTTTGGGGTTGATGATGAAGCTAAGTCTTTTAGTTGCTTGGCAGTTGAGAAATGGCGGCAACGAGGAGTGATAGCTCTCATTAGCAAATGTTGGTTTTTGAAATGCTGGCTTTAACTCAAGTGATTTGACTGCTAAGCATGTTTAAGGTACACAAAATGCCGAGTTCCCGCTCCAGAGGAGAGAAGTTTGGGCCTATGAAAATATATATAAAAAAGGAACTCTTATTCCTCATAAAGAGGGGGGATAGACATCTTATTTAACGTTTAAGGAAAATTAGCCATATGAACGGTTAATAGAAGACAAACAAGTTATATAACCACTTCACAAACAATCAGAGACTGATTAAGATTAAACCAGTCTGGAAAATTATGCAATGTTAAATAGTGTATTCATGGCAGCATGTAACTTCCTTTCGAGGGGTTCGGCATCCTTCCCCGTATTATGTCAGCTGCTGGTGGAAAACCATAATTCTTATTACATGCCATCTTGGAACAAAGCCTTTGAGACAGGACCGTGAGGGTGAGCTCTGCTATCTCTATGGTCTTCTTCATCATCAATGGCATTTCCGTAGGGGCTTGACCGGTTCTTTTCCGTCATTGGGGTCTCACATACTGTGTCATAGCTTGCCTTGCTACAGTTTTTCCTTTTTGATAGTTTTCGAAGATTATCAGACTTGGATTTCATTGCGTTCGGCAGCTTTGGAGCCCAAACTCTCTGCAAATCTGGCATCCAACTTGTAAAAGATGAAAATCGTCGAGCCCTCTCCCTCCTCTCCTGAGCCTGAATCAGTTTCAGTTCATGCTCCTCGTTCCTCATTACCAGGCGACTTCTTTTGTTTTCATGTTTCTGCAGTTGGGGGCACTCCTCTTCTATTGAAACTGGTTCATGATTTCTGGAGTGTACATCTTCCTCGGGTTTCTCTTTCCCGGATCGGTTACTGTCCTGGCTGTTTAGTAAATGATTAGGCAATTCATCCTCATCATCAAACAGCAACAAATCCATCTTCGCATAGATTCTATCGACGACATCTCCAATAGAGAGATAATACCTGAAAGATGTTCCAAAATTTATTTACTTACTGTTATACTTAGAACTCCTCTATAAAGCAACAATTTATTTAACATCAGGTTTTTCTCCCATACTCCTGTCCAAATATGTACTGGACACAGGTGAGAGAAACGAGTACTAAAACAAAAATGAAGAGTCGGAGCAATATAATATGTACCTGCTCTTTATGATTTTCTCCACATACTTGTCAAGCCTCCAATCACCGAAAAAGCCACCCTCAAGATGGCACTGAATAGACTCCAGTAGAGAGCAAATTTGTTTTACAAATTTCTGCTTCATAGGCTCCTGGAGAATTGCACTGACTTCGGACTGAAGAATCTCCATACGAAACAAAATCTGCAATTCATATCTTAGTCTTATTAAGGAAATGTGTGGATCTTAGCGCCAATTGTTCACTTTCTAAGAGCAAAAGAAGAATCATTGTCACTCATAGAATCAAGAAAAGAGAAATTATCATAAATGAAATAAAGAACTAGTGAATCATATGAATATGAAGCGGAATAAAAAAGGATACTCTCTAACTACACTAACTGAAGCAGATCCAGTAGACCTTGAATCCGATGCCTGCGAGGATGGATCCTTCCTTTTATGCATAGCAGCCAAGTCCTTAGGCTCCCTCAATAGAAGTTCAATCAGTTCAACAGCAGCTTTGCTAGCAGAAGCATCACTAGTTTTCACCGGAGAGGTTTGATTTTCCAAAACCACATCCGTCTCATGCTTTTGACATAACCAATAAATAGATGAACGTACGAGCCTTTCTGCAAAAGCACCTAATTCCACTTCTCCAGATTCTAGCCCTTGTTTAATTTTATTAGAGAGACTACTGAAGAAATTTTCCGAAGATCCCGAACAAAAATCATTACCAGCTTCATCTAAAACTCTTGAGAAACCTTCTCCGGCTGATGCAGAATAAGACGCCAGTTGTTCGCTATCTTGAGGCAACTCAATTGGTCTGTGATTAATTTCTTCTGCAGCATCCTGCTCCGGCTCGGCACTCTCTGGTATCTCCAAGCTCAAAGGACTACGTTTTTGAACCTGCTTCATCCAGCATTTCAGGAATTTTAACTTCTTCGAGTTACAGTCCCTAGAAAAGTAACTTGTTTCTAAATCCATTTCCAAATGTTCAGCTGCTGCTTCACAGAAGGCTCTCCAACTGAGGTACTGAGGCAAGGGCAACTTCCTTTTGTCTTTCCTCCTTTTTGCAGAAAACTTGTGGGAAGGTGAGGACTGAGATTGAGAATCCGAAAACCCAAGAGCATTCTTTGAATCAACATGAAGCTTGCACGTTCCATCGTCTCTTTTTGCAACATATGCTCCTGAATTCACCTTACCATATTCTAGAAACTTGTTGGGGCAGAACCCATCATTGATTACACAAAGCATAGCTGAAAAAACAGTGAATGGCTTCAGGATTCCTGCATGCAAACTGGAATTTCCATCCGAAAGAGATACCAATGCCCAGTAACCTTCCCTATAAAGAAAACTCAAGAAGATTTGCCAAACCCCAACAGGTTTTCTCACCAATGATACACCCATATCCCTTGCAAGTATTTGAAGAACTCTATCAGCATAAAACTCACCCGAATCGTCTTTTCGATCTTTCCTAAATTTTCCCAAGGATTCACAAACAATGATCGGATTCAAGAAGCGCCCCTCAAATTTCTCACACTCATCATACCTCCTCAGCGCTTGAACGTGTACTTTTGTTACTCCATCCAAATACTGATCCAACAAGGAGCTATTCTTCTGGTTATCAGGTCTCATCTGTTGATTACTTGGACCCGATTTGAAATTAACAAACTCAAGCTCACAGCACTTGCATTCTAATGGCTTCCAATTGGCATCTAATATCTCAAGACTTAATTGGGAATTCCTCCTTCTACCAGATGCATCGGTATGAAAATTACTCGATGAAAAAGCAATATTAGGATAAATCAAACCAAAAGGGAAAACGGCAGAACCTAAAACAATAGAATCCGAAGAAAGAAATCCCCAACCTAAACTCCTAATCCCACTCTCCAAAAACTCAAACCCCGAATTTCCTAAATCCCCATTTTCCCAAGACTGAAACTTTAAATCAACCCAACAACAATGAATATCCCTACTAACAAACGCATCATTGACACTCTCAAAAAACCCACAAAACTCTTTCACAAAAGCGCCCAAATCATTCAAACATTCATTATCCATTCCCACATCGAAGAATTCACGTATCCAATTCAAGTCCCTATAAACCGGAGACAACAAAACCACCAAATTAGACCTAATCAAAAGGGAGTCATCAGATTCGAACAGCGTACCGGCCACCGGATCGGAGATAAGCGGGTCCCAGGCGTAGTCATGAACGAGCTGGCCCAAGGAGGCGGCGATGTTCAAAGCCCGAGAAGGGCACAGAGGGAAGGAGGCCCTGTTAATTGCGGTGGGAAGAGAATTGAGGAAATGGGTGAGGGAGTGGAGGGTGGAATCTGCGTGGTTGAATGAGAGAGAAAGGGAAGGAAATGGGAGTTTAGAGGAGGAAAGCAGAGGGGAAAGAGAGGAGAAGAAGGGCTTGAAAGAGAAGAGAGAAGAGGAGAGAGGAGAGAAAGAGAGGAGAGTTTTGGAGGACGAAATGATGGTTTTGAGGTAAGGATTTGGGTCTTGGAGATGGAGAAGTGGGTTTAAGTCTATTAGGAAGACAATGCGTTGGGTTTTGGTGTAGTGGTTTGGGAATGGGTCTATGGCTTCTGCAGCCATTGATGAAGAATGGGGGAACTGCGAAACCATCAAAGCAACAATTTGATTGCACAGACACGAAGAAAACGTAGAAAAGAGTTTGAAGTTGGAACAAGCGTTGCTTGCTGATAACCTGCAGGATCAGAATAACAAACGGCTTCGTTTTGGTTTTATCTTCATGTTTGTTGGCGGGAAGTGGCGGCAGAACAAAAAATAAAGCGTAAAATATCATATAGGTCAATGAACTATTGAATAGTTCTACTTTTGACCATTGAACTATGAATTGCTTTCAATTAAGTCACTGAACTGTTAAAATGATTTCAATCAAATCACTGACCGTTAATTGTTAATGAAATTTATGCTGTGGTACCTAAGCAAATTTGTATAATTACACTTCTAATACAGTGGTTAGTTGTGCCCTTATCCTCTCATAGGTCTTAGAGCATGAAACCTGGGTCGGATGGGTTCCAACACGACCCTATATGGATTTTGTCATTGTCAATTATAATTAAACTAATAGTTTTCTTATCGATTAAGTATTAATTCATATTATATCAGTATTTAAAAAATATGTAGGTTTGAATGTATTTATTCGTAATTATATCCAGTATTTAGCTTAAATGATAGAAAACCAAATGTTATACTTTTGGAAATTTTAAGACCAAGAAATGACATTTGAAATTAGAATGACCAAAAAGCATGGCCTCGAAATCCAAAAGTTTAAGGACCTCTGAATGGTTTCTACTCTTGCAATAAAAATATTACAATGATTAATGAGCTTAGTATAAGGCAGGGCTCTTCCAAGCAGCCAAAACCTGCTGAATTTGAGACATTTGAATCAGATTCCATTCATGCATTAACAGAGTTACATATACAGCGCCATTGATGCATGGCCTGTGGCCACTACAAATTTCATTTCAATAATTTAAACCAAACTAACTAAGAATATGAATACTAATCTCATTCTAAGTTTCTAACACAACATAAGGTGGCACAGACACTGACCATGACAAAGTCACAGGCCGAAGATAGGGTCATTTCCGAACATGGCAGCACTGAACTGTCTGGTGTTCAAGTCGCCTCCATCCAGAGCAGAACCGAACCGATCAAGCCACTGTGTCGGGCTTGGGTTTTCGCTTTCCTCTACCCACTCTGAGGTCATATCAATATCGTCAAACTGAATGGGGTCAGATTCCATGGACATTGTTTTCATCTGCCTTGCTAACTTGAGATTGTAGTTAATATACACAACATCATTCAATGTTTCCTTGTCAATCTTATTCCTTTTCTCCGTGTGAATCTGTTGGAAGGTGCTCCAATGCCTCTCGAAGGTAAAAGTGCTGCAAACTTGACTAAGAATTCTAATCGCAACCCGTTGCAGCATCGGTGCTGAGTCCCCGAACTGCTCCCACCAAAGCCCTACAAGTGATAAAGTAGACATAGTATTAAACTCCGGCCTCACCAGCAAATTAATCCTTGAAGAATGAAAAGCTAACAATTCATTGCATACATGCATTTTAATAAGAGAACTATTTCAATTTCCTTGCAAAGGGGGAAAATTTTAAAGGGCAACGAAAAAGGCAAGAAGACTAGGGGCTGCTCACACACATGCACGCCCAAAATGGGAGCAATGGCGGAATAGAAAACTGCATACATACCAGGAGAAACTGTATCCCGTGCCTCCATTGCTAGATTACAAGCAAACATCCCCTTTGCCCTGTTAAAAGTACAAATTTGATTGGTGATGTCACGTCTTAACTCGGGTGTGGGAAGTAATTTCTCCAGAACATTGAAGAAGTCTTCTTTTATAGATACTAGAAATTTTACTTCCGGATTATACTGGATGCTAGGATTTAAAAATGCCCCAGCAGAATGTAAAGGCGAATGAAGTTGGTCCCTCCATTGTCTGTCAACTATGTCCAAAAATGTCTTAGACTTACTCTCATCCATTATATAGTATGTCCTTATTGATTCCTTGGCTCTGGTCATTAGTTCATATATAGAACCGACAGCAGGTTTCCCTCCAGATACTTCCCTCAACACCTTCAAAAAAGGCTCGGATATTGCCACACATTCTTCTACCGCTCTCCAAAAGAGATTATCCTCGACAATGGCGATGCAAGAAATGCTCTGCGGTTTATTTGCATATGAAGAGTTAGTTGAATATTCAGGACTATTGAACATGTGCTTCAATCTCGACCTCTGTTTCAAAATTGATTGCAATGATAAAAAGCTGGAAACAGACTTTGTTATTCCAGTTCTTATGAGCTCCTGTCCCCCGGTGAACTTCTTCATTAAATCAAGCATCGATACATTGTTGTATAGAAACTTGGATAATGTTTGTGCTTGTAAGATGCATCGGTTTACCCAATCTACCCTAGAAAATTCTTCCAATATTAGATTCAAACATTGAGAAGCACAAGGAGATACAAAAATGGTTCCATAATTCTGCAAGATATGGTTTGAAATACCAGTGTGGTTGAAACTACTATCCATGATAATTTGCACAACATTTTCCGGGCCAGTATCTTGAATAACGGAATCAAATAAATCAGCAAGGCACTTTGTAGTCTTAAAATACGAGGATGCATCTACAGACTTGTGGAAAAAGGTCCTCGAAGGCGATGAAACTAAGAAGTTGATTAAAGCTTTAGATTTGTTGTCTGTCCATGTGTCTGCAATGATTGTACATCCAGTAGTAGCCCATTCTTTCTCCGCATCTTTAGATTGCAAACTCACCTCAGACTTTATCCGTTTCAACCACGTCGTCTTCAAGGTTGCCACAGATGGAGCTATCAATCCAGGACCAAACTTTCCAACCGCGTCAATCATTGCTTGATACGACGAAGAACGAGCTACACTAAAATCCAACTTATTCTCGAAAAAGAACAAAGCAATGCTTCTCTCCACATTTTCCTGGTCGTTCAATGTTGAAGCAGCAATCGATAAGGCGGCAGGGAAAACTTTTGACACGGGAGAGGGTGTCTCTAAAGTACTAATTTTACTACTAGCAGACAAATTTCCCGGAGCCCTAACTTCAGCTATCTTCTGCTTCTTAACACTAGAAGTTTCTTTAACATCCTCTTTCGATGAAATAATAGCTCGAACCCGATCAGTAACATCATCTCTAACTTTATTACAAGGGTTTACACCTTTACTTGGGAGACGAGATAGATGATGCTTTAACCTACTGATTCCACCATTCAAAACCCTAAGACAAAATTTGCATCTAACTTTGTTTCCATCTAATTTCTCAGCATATTCCCAACACACATCTTTTTCCCGAACCACTGCCAGAAAATTAAGAGTATATAATAATCGTAAATCGATAATTGAAGCAAAATATTCCATTCAAACATGTTCATGCAAATGTTAAAGCAAAAAAAAGGGGGGAACTTACTGATAACGGTGGGAAACAACTTCCAAGTTCTTCAATTTGACCTACAAAAGAAACAAATTCAAAAGAAAAATTAGGTGCTAGCTCATCAACCATTAGATAATCAAATTTTAAACCAAATTTGAAGTTTCCATGACATTTTTGTTTCAATTTCAGCTCGCAGCAGTGAAGTTTTCAGATTTTTATCTTGCAAAATCTTTTTTTCTCCACCAAAACAGAGAAGACCTCATCTGAAAAACCCTAATCTTTAAAATTCGAAATCCCCTCCTCTCGTTAACGTCCATCTTTCTCAGCAACCAAACACAGCACTTTGATTTAAAAAAAACAGAATCCAACAAAAGCGTTTTCGAAATATCGAAGAAAAAAAAAGGAAAGAAGAAGAAGCGAGAAAATGATTTATTTATTTCAAAGCGCAAAGAGAAAAACGAAAATTAAAGTGAATCGGAACTCGGAAAGTAAACAAAAAACGAAAGAGAAATTATCGAGAGATTTAAGGATCTTACTGAACGAAAGAGAGAGAGAGATTGGTCTTCTCGACGGAGAGATAAACGGAGACTGCAGATCTGGAAGTTTTATTACTTATATCGCGATATTTTGGAGTTTTTAGGGTTTTTTGTTTGTCCAATCTTTTTTTTTCTCGGAGGGTTTTTATGCATACGTCTGTTATCCTAATCTTCTCTCTAATTTAATTTCTTCTCGTTTCTTTATTTTTTTTAACATTTATTTTTGGGCGAGATATCGCGTATTCTGCTCTGATATTGAACTAACCATATTGCCCGCACGGCGCCGTCTCTTTCCGTATTTTAAATACATAGTTAATCAATATATCATTTAGTATTTAAATCTGATATTTTTAATGTGGTAAATGTATTTTGCTCCAATTTATATCGGTACTTGTAAACTATTATATATTTTTATATAATTATTGATATCTAATTTATTAGCCGATTAATATTAATCGAATACTGTAAAATTTTGTTATAGCAACAATTCTCTCCATTTATAGTGTTAAAATTTAAATAATTGACATTGTATAAAGGATCTAATGTCTTATTCACTGGATCAACTAGTTGTTGGTCAAGTATTATACATTTTGATACCTTAATTTGGCATATAAAATTATAAAATTCAACTAAAGACATTATAACACATAATAAAAATGATACATTATCTATTGAATGTATAATATTACATGTCACATTTAAATATTAAGATGTGTAATATTTATAAAATTTAAACATTAATATTGTTAAAATTATATCGCTAGTGTAACGGGTCAAATAACTATAATAAGTCGTTTCTACATTCAATCTTATCAAGATCAACCGGCTTAAAACTAGATGGACCAGTTAAAAAACTTGGTCAAAAAAAATATTTTTGAGGTGGGGTTAAGGTTAAAGCCCAATGGCATTTTATGTTAGCCCATTCAAAAGCTCATTATTTTTTTCAAACCTAAGGTTTGTTTCTTGCAATGATAAATTGATTTTTTTATGTATTTTAAGTTTTAACTATATTAGTATTGAATATTTAATGTTAGATGATTTTATTTAAATTTTTAAAATTTTTGTTGTGACTTTATGTTGTTATTATATTTTTAATTTTTTTTTATTTTTAGACTATTTCATTTTATTTTAAATGTTAGGAAAAAATATGTAAACCCACATCACGTAGAATTGAAGGAAATGATAGGAGAGGTTATCAAAGAAGTGGGAAAATAGGAAGACTTATTTTATCCAAACATTAATTGTCACAGCCCAAGAATTAAATCAACTAAATTTTATATTTGTCTTGGAAGATTAAAGATATTGGTGGAAAATTCTAGGACATTAAAGGGAGTTTTGGAACTCTACAGAATAATCTATAACACTTTGAAATGTTTTAGAAAACCATGGAAGGCACTGGAAGATTCTAGAAGTCTCTTGAAGATTCTAGAAAGTTTCAAAATATTCTAGAAGAATCTAGAACATGCTGGAAGGATCTAGAACATTCTAAAAGAATTTGAAATGTTGAGGAAAACTCTAGAACATTTTAGAAGGTTATGGAAATTCCTCCAAGACTAGATCATTCTAGGATTATGTAGAAAGTTCTAAGAGATGTAAGATATTTCTAGGTTGTATAGATTTCTCTAGAAGCAAAATATTAACCGTAGGATTAGATTGATCTCCACCGTCCATTAAGGAGGTGGAAGGCTATAAATAGGTGATCTTGGCCATTTGTCAATATAACCAAGAAAACCCAAGAAAGCTGAAAATCCTAAAGCATACTTGCGTTATTCTTTTTCCATTATGCTTAGCTTCAACTTTAAAGAGTCTAGACTGACTTAGTTACTAAAGCGTGTCTAAGTGCCGCACGGGCGAAAAAAAAGTAAGTCTGAGATAGTTGGTATCAGAGCCAAGGTTCCGAAGACCAAAGACTAACATCAAGCAAGTATGTTAAACAACGAGATCACTTTTGCTAGTGGTGGTGTTGGCGAGGAGCAAATGAGAGAAAGGTCGAAGTCTCATGGACCTTCCAAAGAAGGGAAGAAAATAGGGGACATGGACACAAAGCTCATGAAGGTAGAGCTTTCAATAGCCGACGAGGATGACAAGTTCAGATAGATGAAATCCCATCTAGAAGAGTTTGATGGAAAGATCGATGAACTCCAAGAGGAAATATTGGGAGCCTTGAACAAGGCTTATGATAAATGTTCACAACAATGTGAGACTTCTTCAAATTATCTTTCTAGTGAAATCCTTGCCCTTAAAGAAGAGAACAAAGCTTTAAGGGATGAGCTTAAAGTGGTACACAGGGAATTGGGAAATATGAGAGAGGAGATAGTGCTTCTTAGGAAGGCACTAGCTCATGATAGAGGGCTGCCTCATCTTTCTCACTTCCAGCTCCTTCTAGGATGGAGGCTCCTAAACCCAAAGCGTATAAAGGGGATAAGAACGCAAATGAGGTAGATAACTTCTCGTGAAGCTTGAAACAATATTTTTTAGCTGCAAATGTCGTGGAAGATGTTAGGAATATCGACCATGCCTCACATTAACTGGAAGATACTGCGATAATATGGTAGCGTCGTAGGCATGGTGAGATCAAGAGGGGAGTTTGCACCATTGCCACTTGTGAGGAATTCAAAAATGAGCTAAAACGCCAATTCTATCATGAGAATATAGAGAAAGAGGCTTGAGCAAGACTAAGTCTACTTACCCAAAAAGGGAGTATTCGAGAATTTGTTAAAAAATTCTCTGAAGTACTCTTAGATATTCCTGACTATCCTGATAAAGAGGCTTTTCTACGCTTTTTGTGATGGCTTACAAAATTGGGCCAAGTTGAAGATCAAGAGAAGAGGTGCACAAGACCTAGCTTCTGCCAATGCTATTGCTGAATTCCTCACTAAATTTAAGAAAAGTGAGAGCTCCAAGTCAAAGGAGAACAAAGGCTATGGCGGGGAAGGAAGCAAACCACACAAAGAGGGAAGCCCGAAGTTAACCCATAATAAAATATCTTTAAAGGGAAAAAATGACGAAAAAGGAGGTAAGTGTCCACCTTTAAAATGTTTCTTTTGTGAGGGTCCACACCTAGCTCGAGAGTGTCCAAAAAGAAGCCAACTCTCAGCCATAATAGAAAAAAGAGAGCAAGCTACTCAACAACCAATAGAGACGAGTATGGGATCTCTCCATATCCTAAACTCCATGAAGGCCAATGTTGAAGTGCCTAAGTTTGAAAAGAAGGGATTGTTGTTCGTGCAAGTGAAGATTGGAGGACAACTAGTACGTGCCTTAATCGACACTAGAGCAACGAACAACTTCATCAAAGAAAAAGAAACGAGATGCTTGGGTATCGCATACGTTGGAGAAAAAAGATAGCTAAAGGCAGCGAACTCTCAACCAAAGCCCATCTTTGGTACTGTTCGCAACGTCAAAATAAACATTGGTGACTGGTCTGGCCTTATTAACTTTTCTGTTGTTCCTATGGATGATTATTCGAAAGTACTTGGCATGGAATTCTTATACAAGGTAAAGGTCATACCGATGCCCTTCGCCAACACGATGTGCATATTGGAGAAAGGATATTTGTGTATGGTACCTTTATCTCGAGAAAAGGGAAGCAAAGTACATGCACTATCGGCTATGCAACGCTCTAAGGGGCATAAAAAGATGAGCCTACTTTCTTGATGGCTATTAAGAAAGAAATAGAGAAAAGACAGACTGAAGTGCCGATGGAGATTGAGAAAATCCTGAAAGAGTACCAAGACATCATGCCTAAGGAGTTGCCAAAGAAGCTTTCACCTAAGAGGGAAGTGAATCACGTTATTGAGCTTGAGCCTGGTACAAGACCCCCTACTACGATACCTTATTGCATGGTGCTTCCCGAGCTTGAAGAATTGATGAGACAACTAAATAAGTTGTTGGATGTTGGGTACATCATACCATCAAGGGATCCCTTTGGTGTGCCAATATTATTCCAAAAGAAGCATGATGGGTCGCTTTAACTGTGTGCTGACTATCGTACACTAAACAAGATAACTGTGAAAAACAGGTATCTGATCCCACTTTTTGTTGAATTATTCGATCAACGTGAAGACATAAGGTGGTTTTCCAAGTTGGACCTAAGGTCGGGATACTATCAAGTCAGTGATAGACATACAATGTTCACAAGAAGACTGAAGAAATGGGTCGACGCAAAAAAAGAGGAATGTGGAGTATGAAAAATGAAAATTAGTCATGGTGAAGTTACTTTCACATACCATCCAAAATTATGGTAAAGCACATAAATGACTACTTAGAGGTATGGGGGACCGTTTCCTGTGGAGAAAAAGATCGGGAAACTCGTTTACCGCATCACTTTACCATCTTACCTCGAGGTTCATCTCGTGTTTCATGTAAGTTTCTTAAAACCTTATCACACTGATGAGGAAGATCCAAGTATTGGTGAATCAAATAGGGCTCCTACTTCGGTGACTACTACTCATGACTGTGATGTAGATGAGATTATCATGCATCGAGTAATTCCAAGACGAGTGAGTCATCCAAGCTACACTGAATACTTGGTGCGTTGAAAGGTTTGTCTGAGGCTAAGTCAACTTGGGAACATGAGTTATCCTTATGGTACTATAAAGACAAGATTCGGTCATATTGGGGAGAAACGACGAGGACGTCGCCCAATTAGGCGGGGGAGAATGTCATATACCAAAAATTAAATCAATTAAATTTTAGATTTGTCTTGGAAGAATAAAGATATTGATGGAAAATTCTAGGACATTAAAGGAAGTTCTGGAACTCTAGAAAATAATCTAGAACACTTTGAAATGTTCTAGAAAACCATGGAAGGCACTAGAAAATTTTTGAAGTCTCTTGAAGATTTTAGAAAGTTGAGGAGGACTCTAAAACATTCTAAAAGGTTATGGAAATTTCTTCAAGACTAGACCATTCTAGGATTATGTAGAAAGTTTTAGGAGATGTAAGATATTTTTATGTTGTATAGATTTCTCTACAAGTAAAATATTAATCGTAGGATTAGATTGATCTCCACCGTCCATTGAGGAGATAGAAGGCTATAAATAGGTGATCTTGGCCATTTGTCAATGTAACCAAGAAAACCCAAGAAAGCTAAGAATCCTAACATCTTGTAAAACATTCTCCAAACCAATAAAATTCTCTTTTCAAGTATTCAATACTTGAGTTCTCTTCTTTCCTACTTGAAGCATACTTGCCTTATTCTTTTTTCACTTCGCTTAGCTTACATCTTTAAAGAGTCTAGGCTAACTTAGTCACTAAAGCGTGTCTAAGTACTGCACGGGCAAAAAGAAAAAAAAATAAGCCCGTGACATAATACACGGACGAAGGTATATAAGAATGAGAGGACGCTCATCTACTCCCACCTCCCATATTGTTACCTTTATTATATAAAAAAATATAAAATAGATTAATTGTAAATGTTCCCACTTTTAAAATAATTATATTTGTTCTCTCAATACTCCAAAAATTAACTGACGAATTAAAAAATTGATTATTGAATTAAAAAAAATTTAGTGCAAAACATTGACAAATGACCATTTAATTTCTTTACCTTATATTTATGCGTAAACTATATTGGAGGTTACTTAATTATTAGTAAGGTTACAATTGAATCATATAATTATTAAAAATTATATTTGGGTCATTCAATTAAAGTTTTAGTTATGAAAAGGTCATTCCTTCGTTAAAAAACAAATGAACATCCAAAAAAGTTTGATATAATGACAGTTTTGGTCCTCAAAATTTATATTATATACCAAGTTAGTCATAATTCAATAAATTTAACCCTTCATATTTAAACATATATCAATTTAGTCAGTTTTCTTCTCTCAAATTGTTTGTTCTTCACCGTTCATCGTCATTTCTACTTGAGCACTCGCGGTAACACGAGTTATACCAAACTTGGTATTTTTAAATATGTTTAATAATAAAATTCAGTAACTTAAAAGTTTAATTATTAGTTTATTTTAAAATAAAAGAGAATTAATTAAGTCATTCAAAATATAAAATTACTAAGAAAAATGCATAATAATACAAAAATGATTTTTTTTTGTAGAAAATTATGTGGTAGCAGTAGCTAAAACATGAAGGTTTTCATAAATAATTTTAAATAGATTTCAACGAATTTAATTTTTAATGTAGATACTAATTACATATATTACATTAAAAATAATTATAAATATCTTTACATTTATAAATTTGTGTATTAGATTAATTAGTAATTTTAAATGAAGTACTATAGTGTTAAGAATAGTATACAAGCGATTTGAGAGAAAAAATAACTAAATTGATATATTTTTTAAATATGAAAGGTTAAAAATTTTGAATTATAACTAAATTAGTAGAATATATAAGTTTTGCGAACTAAAACTATCATTATACTAAACTAATTTGTATGTACGTTTATATTTTAACAGAATAGTGACCCGATCATAACTAAAACTTTAATCGTGTGACACAATTGCAACTTTTAATAATTGAGTGACCCAGTCGCAACTTTATTAATAATTGAGTGGCCTCTAATGTGGTTTACCCTAATTTTATTTGTTTATAGGCCGAATCCAAAATGTTAAAAATGCCTATCGCTTTTCTTGTTGTAAATTACACTACAAAATATGGGGGGAAATGTTTCTCCACCAAACATTACCAACATTGCCCAAATGAACAGAGCAAATCTCACAAAAGTAGGTTGAAAGACTCACTGTATTCTAATGGAAAATCTCGCATTAATGCCATAAACAAATACATATTCTATCGCTAAAAAGAAAAACCCATCGTCCTCTTAAGCTCAAAAAGAGTGGGGGGAAAACCGAGGAAATAAGCTCCAAAACTTTAGTGCTCAACACCATATTAATGTGTGTGAAAAGAGTAAGGTCATATATTTTCAGGGTTAGTCTCCAAGCTAAGCAGAACAAACCTCACACAAAAAGACCGACGAAGACCGGGAATTCACCGCGATAAAATACGAGTTGCCGACTTAGTTTTTTTCATCACAATCCGTGTTCTAACACCCCCTGAAATTTACATAACTAATCATGTTCCGGCGACATTCATAAAACTCGCATAACACGGGTGTTAAAATGCACTATGTCGCATACCTTCAACTTCCTCGAACAGAACTTCCTTGATCATATCAGCAGTAGCATTGTATTCAAAACTAAGAAATGAGAGCAAGGATTACTCGATAATCAGATGAAAGATTAAAGATACATATTGTAAGCCTTCTAGCAACAAACTAAACCATCCTAGAAATGCCATTTACAAGCAAAACTATAGTAGATATACAAGGAACTCCTTGAAAGTTCTAAGACCGAAACAATGTCGAGTTGATACCCGTGTCAAACACTTACATACAAGTTCAGGGAACAAGGCTTGTTGGTGCATGACCCCCTTAAAAACCAAGGTCGGGCATTTTCAACATGATATATATATACACACACATGAAACATTTCCATGCAAATTCACATATATAAGAAAAAGAACGAAACAGCTAATAAAAGAACCCAACATGTTAATAACTTCAACACCATTGTTAAGATCCATTGTCTATGTTTTCGGGAGTCCAGTGAATGTCGAATACGAGAATATGTCCTAATCCAATGCCCAAAATCTCTAAACTTTTTTTCTATGTTTTTCAAGAGTTCAGTGAGTGTTGAATACGAGAATATGTCCAATCTCGGGAGTCCAGCAGTGTTGAATGCAAGAATATGTCCTAATCCTATGCTGAAAATCTCTTAACTTTTTTTTCTATGTTTTTCGGGAGTCCAGTGAGTGTCAAATACAAGATGTGTCCTAACTCGGGAGCCCAGTGAGTGCCGAATACGGGTATGTTCCGTGATCCCCTGCCCAAATTTTCTATACTTTTCCATACCTCCACAAAATTAACAGTTTTGATCAAAGCAATGAAACAGGAACGAAATAGAAAATGGCAGTTGAATTTGAATATATATAAATTACCCATTGGAAAAAGAGACCTCGAGTTCATATTGAGCACTGGCTTTGATAGCTTCATATAAGAGGGTAGCAATTT
Source organism: Hibiscus mutabilis (assembly GCA_019671005.1). Lineage (NCBI taxonomy): Eukaryota > Viridiplantae > Streptophyta > Magnoliopsida > Malvales > Malvaceae > Hibiscus > Hibiscus mutabilis. The sequence goes on along the minus strand of CM033756.1, from coordinate 18,170,788 downwards.
CAGCTTTGCGAGTACTAGCCAATAGTAAATCATACTCCGTTGGAATGACAATGGAGAAGAAGTTGTCGTTTAAATCGCTCATACACAGCTTATCTACGGCCGCTAAAGCTATCCGGCGTTTAAGCCCATCGGTTAAAGGATCAATAAGATAAACCGCGAAATCAGTGATTATAAGTATCCGTCGTCTCATCCTCCCCGACGACGTGAACTTGAAAACTTTATCGGCAAACAAAACTTGATTGTCACCTGCACGACAAAATTCGCAACTACAATAGCCCAAAAAAAACCCAAAAGAAATGAAAATTTTGTTCTAATGAAATCGTTGCGAATGGGGAAACCTTGTCTTCGCAAGATCTTCATCAAGAAGGGGCGGGAAGGGACATCCAAGTAGTCTCCTTTGGGTTCTGACGGTTCTTCTTCATGTTGCTGTTGTTCTTCGACGGGTACATCGTCTTCTTTCTGATGGGTCTTCTCCCGTTCGTCGTTTGGGACTTGCACTCGTGCGCTGACTTGGTTCATCGTCGAACGGGGCGACTCTCGGAATCGACGGGGGCTATTTGGCTTTTTGCGGGAAAGTGGAAAAATTGAGAGAGAGAGAGAGAGAGAAAAAAAAAAAGAGCCAGGTGGCGCTCGATGCACGTTAACCTCTAATCATTAGTCATTAATTAAGCTAATGAATTAAGTTTTTTAAATATATAACTACTCTATAAATCTGTCTATGGGATACTGGCGGAGCCAATTTATGAAATGTTTGTCGCTTTACACTCTAATTTTTTTAAATAATTTTATTTTTGATAAATTTTACATATAAAATTATTAAAAGTAAAATTAACACTATTTTTTTTAAAAAATAACATCCTTTTAAAAATTGATACTCATAATTTATCCTCACCCACTTAATTTTTTTCTTATATATATTTTAAAAAAAATTGATTATGGAATTTTAGCTTTGCTCCTACTAGTAAATGAGATGTTAAATCTCTTAAATAAGACTAAATATTTAAATTCTTATAATATACGCGAAATAAACTAAATTGAGAAGGCATTACAATCATCATGTAAAGCTTGAATCGAATAGATTTTTAAAAGAAAAATAATATACGATAAATTTGATTTAGTAATTTTATGATTGAATGCTTAAACCGAATGGATTTTTTTATGAATACAGCTCGAATTAAATTAAGAAAACAATGTTTAGCATAAGGCATTACAATCATCAAATTAAAGTTCGTAAAATTACATCCGCTGGTCTAATAAATACTTGACTATCCACGATACCAATCCGTACAATCTTAGACAACCTATTGACTAAACACGTGATGAACTAAAACAGTCCAATCGAGCTGCTTCCATGCTATCCACTTCGACAATAATTTTCTTCTCCCCTAGAACCAATGATTATATAGTTTATTTTAAAATAAAATTTGATATTTTTTTATATTATAATTTTTATACTTTTAACAAGTTTTTATATATTTTAAAATACAAAATTATTACTCGGTTTCTTGGTGACCGATTGTTCATTTTTGACATTGATAGAGACCTAAAAGGTATTTATACAAAATTGTTACACGGTTTCTCTGATAATAGATTTACAAAATTCAATTCGACTTGAACTCAAAGTTATATTAGATGATTTGATTAACTCGAAATTAAAAAAAAAAAGTCAAATCAAATTTTACTCGCCCAATGGTGATGGTCCTCATAAATTTCAATAAAAGGACAGGAAAATATTTGCCTTTGAAGTTCATAATTTCCCAATTTGAATCGTCACCTTTTTCCTAAGATTTTTGTCTTGATAGAGTGCTTAACCTATCTAATATTTTCATGTATATACATTGAGTTTGAGAACCATACGAGCTTTTTCCATGGAACTTGGCTTATTTTTAAAAAGAGCTTCATGTATTAGCATGGTGAACTATTTCTTATTTCAGTGTCACCCAAATAAATACTAACATAGTTAGAAATTGGAAAGTTATTTGATTGAATATATCAAAAGACAAAAAAAAATTATTTATTAGTTTATTATTTTTATTATTTATTTTGGTTCTAAATTAATGTAAAATTACCTAAAAAATCTGTTATTAAGAATACCATTTATATTACACAGTTCTTAATATGATGACGAAATCATACATTCCTGCAAGTAACGTGAAACTACCTGTACCAAACTCCTATTTGGCTTTAGAATTCTCCTCCACTATATATACACTTGACAGTTGGAACCATGCTTTTGAAAAAAGATCTTAATGGTTAAGTATGAACCCAATCTACCCGTATTGAACTTGATTTTAAAAATGCATTTAAATATGTATAAGAGTATTTGATATATATATACATGTATATATATATATTAAAGTTTATCACTAAAAAGACATTAAAAATATTAATCTAGCTTTTTTCTTTCGGAATTAATAAATTAATAAAAATATAGTTGAAAATTTTAAAATTCAAAAGTATATAATACAAACATAGAACTAATTTAGAGATTTAAATTTAGTTTTAGATGCAAATATTAATGAACTTAAAATAAAAATATAATTTAAAATTAATATATATATTAAAAATTATCGGGTCAAGTACTCGGTAATCAAGAAAAATCGACCCAGACCCAACCCAATTATTTCCGGGTCGGGTAATTTTTTCGGGAATTACCCGGTATTTTTCTTTCGGGTCAGTAGGGTCGGGTAATTTTGAACTCCCCTACTCCCAACTCACTTTGGCACCTACAGCATTATCTTCTCTAACCTCCCATAGAAAAGTTCAGTATGGTTGAACTGTTTCTAGATTATTTTTCTGGTAAAACAATTAAAGAACACTAAAAAATTGACGAACAGAAGATAACTTCTGGATTAGTTGCAAATGTTCTCCTGGCTGATTGCTTATTTTTCTATATATTTCATGCATTCATTTATGTTTTTCGCTTGAAATATGTCGGACATTAAAGATTCACCAAAGTACCTTCTTAATAGGCGGAACCAGTAATATTTTTAGATCTTGTAGAATAGTATTTAACATTCATTAGCCAAAAACAATTCAGATTTTTATTCCAAGCCTGACATTTTTGAAGGGACTGTCACTCTGACATAACCAAGAACTGATTTTAACCGCTGACTGGGTTTCTTTGTTACATGATGCTGTTGATTTTACGAATTGTCTTTTCACGAAGACCAATATATTATAGCATAAAAGAATCACAATATAACTGTATTTTCAGGTGACACTTTTATGAATTTTGTGTTTAACTTGAAGTGATCCTCTTTTTTCATATTTGATAATAGATTGTAACATCCCTAAACTATTGTTTTGTTTGATCTGTGACTTATATTACTCTGTTGACATCGATGATATTATTCATTGAAGTGTTCTATTTTATTTAAACCTGAACTCATCTGTTTGAAAGTTTCCCTTCCATAGCTAGAAGAGTGGAATGGATGTAACGATTCTTTTTTTCCCATGATGGATGTTTTCTTTCACCTTTTGGGCTTTTAGATTGGAATGCCATGTCCAAGACATGTATAAAAGAGTAAGCCTCGTGTGCTGCAACCCCTTCTCTAATTCAGCTTATGATTGTAAATTGTTGGTGTCTTAATTTCTGGAGTGTAAAAAGTTTATGAACTGTACAGCGAAGTTATGCCTGTTGTGTGATAGATTGGGACAACCATTTCTAGAGATTCCATTTCTTCTGACTTTTTATCATTATATCTGCCTCTTGAAGCAGCTAACATAACCTTTCTGTTTGTGATTACATGTTGCATACTGTATTATTGCCTGCATGATGGTATTGAAATGATGCAAGATGATCTTACTTGTTTTTCGTATATGTTTGCACTCATATTTTTCAGCTATTGGTTGTGTAGAGGTGCTCGAGAAAGTATCATTGAATTTTAATACTTGCATATTGCTTATTGATTTTTCGGCAATGTTGCAGGTCCTGATGCTGAAGACATGTTTCATTGGCAAGCAACAATCTTGGGTCCACCAGATAGTCCTTATGCTGGGGGTGTTTTCCTAGTGACCATCCATTTCCCTCCAGATTATCCCTTTAAGCCACCCAAGGTACTTTTTATGTAATTCTGCTTTACATATAGGCAGGTTGTTTACACTGATGCTTGCTAGTGCATGCAAAAATTTCCCTGTTCATTTCGAGTTACTCGTTTCGTGCTCCACTGCATATGTCCTTGAAGTGTGACAGACGCTTTAATGAGGACGGAAGCCTTATTTCCATACGATAAATGGGTTTTGCAGGTAGCATTTAGAACAAAGGTATTCCACCCCAATATTAACAGCAATGGAAGCATTTGCCTAGACATCTTGAAAGAGCAGTGGAGTCCTGCACTAACGATTTCCAAGGTGATTGTCCTCAAATTATCTTGTGGTATTCCTGTTTGCAACTCAAGCCTAATACTTGTTTTTCTCTGACACTATGTATTTCTTGAAGCATGGATATTGAGATACGATGCTCCGAGGATCTTCTGAATATACGATCTTGAAAAAAAAATCGGAACATGCCTGTATAGGACATATACATACACTGTGTATTTAACTCATCCATAGTCCAATTAACCTTAATACAAATCAAATTGAGACGTTGAAAACCTGATCAACCTGAAATTTGAAATCCGGTCGAAATCCCAGTGTCCATCCTCGCTACCTAAAATGAAAACTTACTCTATAGACTATAGTTATGCCTTTTTGGATCATATGGTTTTTATTTGAAACCAGATTGTTTCATTTAGGTACTGCTATCAATATGTTCTCTGCTGACGGACCCGAATCCGGATGATCCATTGGTGCCGGAGATTGCACACATGTACAAGACAGACAGGAACAAGTACGAGACAACTGCAAGGAGTTGGACCCAGAAGTATGCCATGGGCTAGAGGAGCTTTGGTGTATGAGGCTACGTGTTTCTTTCTTTTTTGCTATATATTTTGGGTTCTTTTTCAGTGTCATGCATGAACTGTTTGTTCTGTGTCTTGAATGCCTCTAAAAGAAACATCAAATGTTGGTTTTGTTGTATGGATAAATGCAACTTTGGAGCAAAAAGAACTCAAGTTTCCTTCTTTTCATATTATTTATATTTTTTAAATAATAACACAACTTAAAATCAAACGAGATTAATTGTTTTTTATATAAAAATGAATAGATTTTTTTGGATAAGTGCTGTATTTCTAAAATAAACATAGAATTTCTAGTAGGCAGTCAAAGTAACCCCTAATTTATACAACTGAAAATTTACAGTATCTATACATTTACTGTGCAATCGTATTCTCTTTAATTTCTGTATACAATGAACAATGACATCTACGTTCCTTACGGTGTTTCTAAACTGTCTGGAATTTCTCTCCTTCCAAATATAATATGCATATGCATTTCAAGCTAGTTTAAGGATGAACTCTAAAAAAAAATTACCTTACCCTTCAATCTTTGAACAGCCCACATTAGTTCCTGTTCCTGTTCCCAGCCTAGCACAATTTCGGTCACATTGTAGAGTTTAAAAACTGCCTGAATCAGTTGTAGAGAACACTGTTTTTGAAAGAACGAGTTACGTGCTCCAGTAATTTGTGATGCTATATAAAACTGCCTGAATTAGTTATAGCCTCCCTCCATAACTAAAGCAGCATTTGTGGTTGTGATGGCTGTGTCAAATGGTGGTTTACCGACCACAACAACTCAAAATAATTCTTGGTTTGGCTCCCAACAGACGTTTGTTCATTTTTTTAAATGTCTAAACGGGCATTTTAAGACAATCAACTTTTTTTACTTTCGGCCAACGGCCGTTTGTCCCCCAAACGAAAGTTGGAGACTGCAAACCAAAGGGAACCTAAGTCTTCTAGCAAACCATTCATTGCCTCAATTTAGATTTTATCTTTTCAAGGAGAACCAAACAACCTTTCTGGTTAAATTCTTGTCATCAAAGGAATACTCAAATATCTGAATGGCAGTTGCTCAAATTTAACATATTCGAATACAAGTTATTCTTTAAAATTTCTTTTGTAAATGTATATTTTTTTATATAATATGTATGTCCATTTTAAGGTTTATGTTCGGGGTACGAGACTGTCCTTCCTAACAATATCATTTTCAAGACTTGAACTTATATCTCGTACGATGTGTTTTACCAATACACACAATACTTGTTGCTCGCTTATAAATGTATATTTTTACGCCGGCCCTGTCCATTGAACCCCTCAAACGCCGCTTTCCATCGTATCTGCCTCCACAACAACACAGGGGTCGCATCGCATTGAGATCAAAATCAGTGTTACATAACCCAAAGTAACAGAATCAGTGTTACTTTTATTATTACTCCCTCCGTCCTATCAAGAGTGTTCATTGTTGACTTTTCGTGTAAGAATTATGATATAAAATAATTGAAACGACAATTTTACCCTTAAAAGTTAAATTTTATTTTGTTAAGAAACTAAAAAAGTGATATAAAAGAAAATATGTCTTTTAAAAGTTGTTGATTTTTTTAATAAGATATTTTAATTAGAACAATTTTAAAACACAAAAAAGACATATTGAGTGGGACAATATTACTATTTTTTTATTATAAAAAAGGCATATGATCTGCAGCACAGAAAAATTAAGTAATGTCCACTACTCCACCATTTCTCTCATATATTTCAGTGTAGAAAAATATGTGGAAGCTGCTACAGTACTGCAAACTTAATTATTTGAAATAATAAAAATAAAGGAGAATGGTTAATAATAGTATATGGTTGTACTTGTTCTGATCTTTAGATTCGAAGTTTAAAAATTCAGATAGAGAATCAAACTGATCACGTACGATTCCATCAGTCTCAGTCAGTCGATCACATTTTTAAATTATTAAAAAATTCTTAAATACAGTAAATATTTAATCAATATAGATTATTTTAGCTAAATGTTTGTAATTTTGGATTCTATTAGTATGACTAATGAAACTTTTTCAAGTGTATTTTTAATCAAAATAATTTATAATTGGACTGATAATTAGAATAAATCAAAACATAGTACGATACTTAAATCAGTATAAAATTGAACTCAAATGTGTACAGTATTAGCCCAGATTATTTTATATATTTTTAATAAATTAATAATTATATAAAAAATTATACAATTTGCGTATTAAAATATAACTAAAAAATATTAGTAATTAATATATATATCCAAATAACTATAACTATGAGAGTTGAACCAAAATAAATCTTGTTAGTAAACGACATATAGTTTACACAATGTGAAACATCTTTAATTCTTAGTGTATTAAAAATGAGATTTTTAGTATAATATTATTGTTTAATTCTTATTATTGCAACATCTCTAAGACGGTAAATTCGAACATGTTTAAGCATATATTAATATTTAAAACTAATGAATAATTCAGATATTATATTAAACAATTAAAAAAACCAACCGAAGTCTATCCCAAAATGAATAAACAAATAGTAGCAGTTGCGGGAAATGGGTCGTGCGCAGGAGTGGAAGAGAAACAAGCTCCCTGGAAATCTGGTTCAATAAATAAGCTTTTTTACAAACCCTGAACCTAATCTCAGTTCTCCGATTGCAACTCAAAAAAGGTTGTCTTAACTCCAGACAAAACAATCACCGTCTGCCAACTTCGTCCAAAAACAAACACGACGATTCCACTACCAATATAATTTTAGTTTCTGCCCACCAAAGCTTAGGATTAACAGTGAGGTTCATTTTTCAGGTTCGAGTCTCATTTCGTGTATATTATACATTTCTTAGATTTTATTTAGTTTAAGTACTATAAAGTGTATATTTTGTTCAATCTTTTTTTGGTTCGTATCTAAATATATTTTAATTACCACTCAGATTATTTGTTGTACAGTGGTGGAACTCAACATTATTTATTGAGGGTGTCATTTAATTTTTTTTTAAATTTAGAGGGTCCAACAATGAATTATTTACTTTTTGAGAGGTTAAAAAACAGTTTTATTATAAACATTTTATTTTTTAAATATTTTGTAGGAGTCATGACTGCCACTGACTGACATTGTAATACATAAAAGTCATGTTTAGTAAATAGCGGTTGAGCTAAAAATAAAGGTATAACCGGTCAATTTTATTAATTTGGATGTTTGGTGAATAATGAATTAGGGTGAAACATCTAATTTTAAAAAAGTTGATAATATGAGCTTTTTGAAATTAGAAGTTTTAACATAAAAAATATAATGACTCTTTTACCCTTAACAATTATCAAAAACCTCCAAATAACATAAATTTAACATTTTCACATTCACGTATTTACATTGCGACATTTGCAAACTAATACTATTTTTTTCTTACTTTTTTTATTCTCACACATCCATATTTGTACTTAAATTAAATAATTAATTAAACTATATTAAAAATTATTATATAAATAATAAATTAATATATAGATCCTTCAAATATGCTTAGTAATGTTATATTAAAAAATATTTTTCATAATCTAATTAATATTAATAGATACGAAATATTAATAACTAATAAACTATTCAAACAAGTATCGAATAAAATCATGTCCTTATATGTCATTGTGCTTGTTTAAACAATCAAACAACTATTATCTATCGGTTAATTTTACCAAACACTTTTGTACAATCAGCTAATATAATCTGCTAGTCAAATCAGCTAATTCAATAAACTATCAACTAATATAATCTGCTATCAACTAATGTAATCCGTTATCAATTATCTGTTAATTGCTAAACATGACCAAATATTTATTAAGTTATTTGAATGTAATATTAGAATTTATAATTGTGACTGTATTTGTACTCGTACATGTTTTAACAAAAAAAACAGTTTCTTTATTACAGGCAGGCACAAAGCGGAATCTTTTGAAGACTACTGGGATTATGCTCGTACAACACAATTAAAAAAATTAAATTGAGATAATAGTAAAAGTGTAATTTAATATTTTTTAATTTATATAATCTATTATTGGTCTTTCAAAAAATTTAAAAAAGTAATTGACTCAGTCAATAAATAATGTTAGATTCCACCATCGGTCATGAAAAAATTTAGGGTCCGTTTTATTTTAAAGAACGAAGTTCGTTTTAATTTTTATTTTCTTGAAAAAATAAAAAAAATAGTAAAGAAAACATGTTTGGTTGTAAAAATAAAAATAATTTTTAAAAAATAAAAATGAAATAAGTGAAAATTTAAAAACATAAAAAAATATATTTTCACTATTTTCATTGGAATTGTTTTAGAAAAGTGGATAAATAAAAAAACAATAATTTTTTTAATTTTAAATCTATTTTAATCCGGGTTCGAATCATTCTAATAATATTTTTTAAAACTTTAGTTTATTTAGTCACATTTTATTTATTATTATTATTATAATATTTTTCTAACTATATTTTATTTTAATTATTTAATAATTATTTTTATTTCTATTTAAAAAAACTAGATTTTTTGCTCAGCATTTGAGATTTTATTATAGGGTAAAAAACTCATAATTTATATTGAGTGCTTTATTAAAATTCTTTCTAAATCTAAATGAAGAAAAAAAAACTACACATCGAGTAATAAAAGCTTAGCCGTAGCAACATATTTTAGTCTAATCATTTTCTTAACCATACCTTGTATCATTGATGATATCTACTTGTTTATTTGTATATTCTCAAGACTCTAATTGACTTTCCAATATCATGAATTAGGGTTTAGGTATATATATATATTATAGTTTGAATGGCTTTATACAGAGTATTATTCTTAAAACCTTTTGATCATTTTCCATAAATTATGAAATTGGTCTCGTGGGAGCCATTAACGTTTCTCCACACTGGTTGGCCACTTCATTTCCACTACATTACCTGATTAGAATACAGGTTACATACTAAATATATATAGTTTTGATATTAAACATGTTTTAATATTAATCAATATAGTTTGGATTAATATTTGATACGCTGTCAGTTAAACTAATTTACACAAGTATATCTATTTTCAAGCCTAAATCTAACATCTAAATTTATAACCTTAAAACCCTAAAAATTTAACCACAAACCCCAAATCCTAAATTATAACCATGAACCCTAAATTTTAAGCCATACAACCTAAAATCCTAACATCTAAACCCTAAACTAGAACCTTAAACCCCTAAATAAACCCGCTTGTGAAAACTTTATTTTCTACCGCCAGTGTATAGGATAATAATCCATATAGTTTTATAAAATGATTTATATTCAATACATTTGTGGTGGAAACAAAAAATTTTCACAAGCGCTTTGTTTTTAGGTTTAGGGTTCATGTGTTTAGATTTAAGGGTTTTGAATCTATGGTTATGGTTTAGAATTTAGGGTTTATGGTTAGAATTTATGGTGTAGGGTTATCATTTAGGGGTTAGATGCTGGGGTTACGTTTAGGGTAATATAGTTAGGGATTTAGGTTTTAACATATAAACCCTAAATTTTAATCTTGACCTCTAAATCCTAAATCCTAAACCTTAAGACTAAGAGCTTATAAATGTTTATTTGCTATTTTGCTTTGATACATGGTATTACCCATTTATTTATTTTTTGAAAATGTTAAAATTCCATGCGTATAAAATAACTAAAAAGTAAAACAAATCATTTTTTTCTTCTTGAAGGGTAAAATACATCTAATGTCACTTAACTATGCGTTTGGTTATAAAAAAAGTTATTTTTTCTCTATAAAAGTTATAATTTAGTCATTCAATTAAAATTTTGTTACAAACATATCACTTCGCTGTGACGTCTAACGCGGCTTGTAAAAATAGTTGTACCTCATAAAACATAAACATTTCATTAATTTGATTTGTATCTACTAGGATGCGACATTACGGTTATAATGAATCTGTTTCGTTAGTATGTCATGGACAGTTCAAAAATTTTGGGGCCTTAATTTACTTAAATACTACTCAAGTCTAAATAAATTTACTCTTAAACCGTAAAACTGAAAAAAACATTCATAATTATACCCCAATTAAGAAAAAAAGCATGTGATGAGGGACAATTTGGTTGAGTTTTAGTAATGAATAGTAGGGACTATTAGAACAAATCAAGTTTTCTATCTTAATAAGATTATGAATTACCAATGGCACATGATATTGGACCCCTGCCATTTCTTTAACAATACTCCATCTACAATTTACAATACTAGTGGTAATAATTTGTGTCCCAATATGTTTCACGTGACATGCAAAAGCAAGTTTAACGTTTCATCACATTCGCATATAATGAGCTCCATTTATACGTGTGAATAATTAATGGACTATTTTTGTTTTCAAGGAAAATAATGAATGGGTTTAAATGTAAATGCATGTTCTGCCTCAACCCCATTCCAAAAATTATAATTTTACACATTTATAATATTCCACTGTATATCTTCTCTTATTTCTTTTATATATAAATCCATAGATATATTACATATGAATATTATACATATACTAAATAATTATATATATAAATTATGTTCATGAAAAAGTTATAAATCCATATTCGTAAGAGACGAAGGTACATATAGAGTGGGAGAAACTCTTGCAGTCTTGCACTTCCCAACTTTTTTGGTATAATAGTATTTTAGGTCTTTATCAGTTTAAACGTAAATTAAATTAAATTAAACTTCTGCTCCTATAGTTTTCTTAGAGTAAATACCTAATGAATACGTTATATTTTGAATTTGAATAATTTACTCCTCTTAATATTTGATTCTAACTTTACCTCCGATAATTTTAACATTTTTTTAATATAACTAACATCCATAAAAATGAATAATTTTAACGTCCACACATAAACATATAACAAAAATGGATGAGACAATTTTGACCCTAGTCAAACTCTATTACCATATTCATAATAGGATTTCAGAATTAGTTAAATGTAAGAAGAAATAGACTATACGTGAATTAATAATCTGTAAAAGTTTGGGGAATCAGAATTCAGAAAGATTGCGACCATACATTTGCCTAACTCTGATGTTGAGTTCTTAACAACCAATCAGTGAGGGCCATCTCTTCTTAATGGACTTCCCCCTCTTTATATATGAGAGTTTAATTTTTAGAATAAAATTAGATATAGAAAAAAATTACTATGTCAGTGTCTGTGTATCAAATATTAAAGCTATATATAAGAGCTATATATACTTATACACAAGTATGGATTGAGAAAGTGTTGGAGTACGATCACAATCCTGAAAATTTATTTTTTTTATATAGTTTAGATTTTTTTGTATTTTTGACAAATGATCAAATTTTATACCTTCTAAAATTTTGTAATTTAAAACCCTTAAATTTGTATACATCATGGTTTTATTTTGTTTTTAGTACTTTTTTAGACAAACAATTTTAATTTAGCATGAAGTACACGTGGACTATTACATAATCTACCACTTCAAAAATGTTAGAAAATTATTTTTCTAATCCAATATTTTCATTGAAAAAGCAATTTTACATTTTTTTGGAAAGGTTGATGACAAATTAATTAGAAAAAAAAGAATAGGTTCAACGTGACAAAAAAAAAACTTTTGAAAGCAATGCAGAACATGGATTTACTAGACTTTATATTAAACTAGAAACTTGAACGATTCATGTCTATAATTTTTAGGGCAAAGCACATAATTGATCACTAAAATAAGTAAAAATGATATTTGTCATTGAAGTTTTAAAAATTACAAAATAATAATTAAACCTATTGAACCGTTACTAAATGGTCATTAAAACTTATCGAGCTGTTACAAAATGATCCTTAAACATATCAAAATTTATCATTATTTTATAACGTGTAGTGACCATTTTATATTTTCTCAAACTGAGTTTAGTGAACAAAAAAACATTTTTGACTTGGTTTAGTAACAATTTATATACTTTCAAGGATGGTGCTCGGATTAAATACTGAGAGACTAAGGACCAGTTAAGTATTTAAATTTAAAAAATAAAAATAATAAAAATTGTATTTAACTAATATTCATTACAAAAGACCCAAAATATTATCATATCAAAAAAATTGAGAGTCAGTCCTGTTGTGGTTCAATCTCTATGTACTTTAATCAAATTTTAATTTAAAAATGCCAAAATTCAATAGATCAAATGATAAAAAAAAAAAAGAGAACTCACGTCAACGTCTAAAATCAGGATTCGAATCCCTCCTTCTATTTAATATTTATGAAAACAAGGAATTTTCAAGATTATAAAACAGAGTTACGTCCCAATCCTAAGATGCCAATTCCAATTTCATTTTTCCTAATTACTATAAAAATAATTTTATTTTTAATGAAGTTGACTAACGACAATGACGGATCTATATGTATTGTATGATGGGCACAAGCTCATCCTAATTTTTTTAAAATTTATATATTTTGCTTTATTTTTTTAAAAAAATTATGAATTAATCTTTAAATATTTTTAATATTTATAATTTGTGTCTACATTAAAACTTTAAAATTTTATATATGTTCATTCTCAAAAATATTTTTAAATCTGTGGAGAAGTGAGAAGTAAAGAAAAAGAGGGGCGAAATAAGCAGCAGAGAAATGAACCGCGCTGCAGCTGGGGAGAACCGCGCTGTTCACCTTTTTGGTTTGTTGCAATGTTGGCCACGTATCTCTGCATTTTCGTCAACGTTTTCCTTTGAATTGTCAACAGACTTGGTATATTTAGGAAAATAGATTGTCACCGCAAAGAAAACAAAGTGTGTGGTAGAGGCTATTTTTTGGAAGAATTTCAAAGGCAAACAGTATTATGTTTTTTAACCATTAATATTCAACTTATTGATCTATTTATTAAGATAGAGTTCTATAAAGGCTTAATATGAAGAATGACTCTTCTAACTTAATGAATTTAAATATTTAATATTGTTTAAGAAATATTGGTCTTATCCTATTAAACTAACTCATTGTTGATACTATTTTTTTTTTCTTTCGTTTCCACATAATCGCAGCCCAACACTGGGGACCTCTACTCCATCAGTTGAACCATTAATTTGGGTAGTTAGTACGAAAATGACTTGAAATTTGGGTAAAGTTCTGATGTCATTATTAGAATTTCTAACGTTATATCAAAAAGTGCAATTGAAAAGATTTATTGAATGACCTAGTGGTTAAAGGTAAGAATATCAATCAAGCAAAAGAGTGCGAATGATATTTTTTTCACACCCATCTCTGTAAAAAAAAAATATTTTCATCCCCACCTTAAAACTCGCTGCAAATACAAAATTTAAAATCATCATTGCCCCGCAACCACAAGATTAAAACCAACCCTGACCCATCACCCACATGGATCCTGAAACCAACTGAATCCTCTCTTTATTCACCCCATGATATATTCATGTAATATATTTATAAATATTAGTTAAAAAATATAAATCAAATTTGTTATGAAAAAAATAAAACACCCGTCATTCAAAACTTTCACCACTTATGTGACATTATTCTAACTGTCACTATTTTTAAAAAATAATAATACACGAGGTTAAATTTTGTACAATGAAAGAGTTTGGACTAAAAAGATACTAAAGTCTATTGTAAAAGACCGAAAATAGCACAAATAACATGTAAAATAATATTTCAATTGCCGTAACAAATAAACAATATAGAAAGAACTAAAAAGAAAATAACAATTAAAAATAACTTTAAAAATAAGAACAAATGCTGATAGAATCTAAATAACATATAATATTAAGAAAATGAAATTAAAAAGTAGAAGAATAATATACTTATAGTGAGGGCTGAAAAGATGGAAATAAAACATAAAGAGAAGGCTTAACGGTAGACAATAGTAAAGAAGAAACTAATAAAAATATATACATATTCATAAATATTTCAAGGTAAGTCAATATAAATTATCTTAAATTTGACTCTGATTTAAATTGATATTTTAAAAAATATTTATATATTTGATCTGATCAATCTCAAACTCATTTGTATATATATATATATATATATATATATATATTGAATTTTTCATTAATACCCCAAGATAAATTAATATAAATTACCTTAAATTTAACTAAGATCCAAACTGATATTATTTTTAATAATATTTATAATAACATGCTATAAGATATGTTGGACGGGTGGAGATAGGGTGGGTACAAAGGCATATTCACTCCTTTCTCACCACCCACGATGAATCTAATTTTTATCTTCATCTCTGCCCCACGACCCGCGAAATTTGTAATCATCTCTGCCCAATTGAATGCAAAGTGGGGTGAATCCACGCAAAACTTGTCTCATTGACATCCTTAGTTAAAGGTGCTCATATTGTCATATTTTGTATGAGTTTAAATCTTGATATGAGAACATAATACCTCTCTATTTAATAAAAAAATTGTAATTGGATATTGTATTTTTTATTTTATATAAAAATTTAAACGATTTATCAAAATGGAAAATAAGACTAACATGCATGGAAACCTATTTATAAATGACAACCAATTCTAGGGAGAAATTTAAACACCACAAATACAAGTTTATAGATTTCTTGTACCAAATGACATCAACTATTAAGGCCCTGTTTGTGGTTGAGGTTGGATGAAAAAGCCAGTTTGAGAAGCCAGAAGCAAGCAAAAACATGTAGCTTTTGAGTGTCAAAATCTTTGTTTGTCAAGAAGCAACAAAAAACATGCAGCTTTTAAGTGTCAAACATTAGTTTGCCCCCTAAACTAACTTCTAAAACTTTGGTTTTGCCACCTCAACCACAAACAATGCCTAAGTCAATCTACACATTTTTTTCATCCGTGGAGGTGTGTTTTTTGTTGCTTTTAGCAACCTAAAAGCACTTTTTTAAGCGATTTCAAAACAAATTAGGTGTTTTTTTGTTTTTAAAAGTGATTTTCACTCAAACCAAAAAGTTAGATTTTATGGCTTTTGTGGTGGATAAGTTAGTTTGAAAAGAAAAATTACTTTTTTTACTCTCTATTATTTAATTATAATTGATTGTTAAACTAAATTTATACATGATTATAAAATAATATATATGTTATAGTATTTATATTGAGAATAAATTCTTTTATTATAGTTTATATAGGAGTAGTCTATATTTTCAAATTAAATTTTTATTATAATTTAAGTTGATTTATTTCATATATTATAATATTAACGAATTTGAACATCATCCAAGTTCACTTATTTTACTTTACAATACTATGTCTAAAATAGACATTTTATCTTCTCAAAATCACTTTTTGACATCAATGACAAACACTAACCCAACTTTTTAAAGTTACTTTTCTACCACACTTTTAAAATCACTTTTTCCACCGCACTTTTAAAAGTACTGTCAAATTAAGCCTTATTTAAATTTAAAGTCCAATATAAAACAAAAAAATCAAATATACAATGGGCAAAACAAAAGGTTCTTAGAGAGACCAATAATATTCATGTTGTTCCATCTTATATGGGTACGCTAGTTTCAACAATATCATTAATTCATTAGACAAATTACAAGAATATGAACAATTATCAAATTTATTAAAATATTTTACGAGTAATTTTAGTAAAAAATATAATAAAATTTATTTTAAGAGATCCGAATCGATCGCCTATGTATATGTTTTATTAAAAAAAATAAAAAAATATTAATAGACATAGTATTATGTGATTATACTGATATATTTATAGTAAAAAAATAGACTCGAAAAATTGGAATCACAAGGGAGTCGAGGTAATCAAATTACCTTGAATCGAAAGGCATGCGTCATTCCCTACGCCAACAATAGTACTTCAGCAACAGAGTGTGAATAAACAGAGACGGCGCAAGACTTTCGAGTTGACTGGTCAAAGGTGATTTGATTTGTTTTTGTCTAATCAAACACTTTGTACCGACTTAAAATGAGAACTAGTAATAAAAGTGACTTACAGTTCAAGATATTTCGGAGAAGACATTATTTATTTATTTATATAAAAATTCATTGTAGATAATAATATTGTTAAAAAAATATACGCCTATAATAAATTGACCATTTGATGTGATAATTAAATAATTTTAAATAAAATATATTTTAATTGAATCTTTATTTAAAACTTTAGTATCAAATAAGTCCATAACATTGAAAAGTATTAATTATAGAAAGTGACAACTACAGTGCTAATGTGGCAACTTTCCACTGGCCAATAAGTATAATGATGTGATAATTTTTTATTTGTTGAAAATTTTAAAATATTACTCTCTCCGTCCTTAAAAAAAATATCTCTTATTTATTTTTTACGTAGTTTTAAAAAGAAAAAGTTTGTATAAGAAATGTGTTGTAAAATAATTAAAATAATAATTTTATCCTTAAAAGTTAAAATTATTTTTGTTGAAAAACTAAAAAGAGGGTAGAAAAGGAAATGTGCTTAGTAAAAGTTGTTGAATTTTTTAATGGGACAATTTAAGTGAGACAATTTTTATGGGACAAAGGGAGTACTGGTTTTTTCGAATAATGAAAAATATAAATTTATTTAAAATCATAAACAACTAAAAACAATTAGGGATGGGCACGGAACCCGAATCTGACAGGTTCTGACCCGACCCGATAGGGTCAAATTTTTTTTAAAACAATTAAATTTTTATTTAAATTTAGTCCTTCAAATTATATTTTTTTAAGATTAAGTCTCCTAAAATTATATTTTTTACAATTAGGTCCCTAAAATTATTTTTTTATATAGGTCAGTCCAGTCGGGCCAGGGTCGAGTTTAGTATATTTATTTTCAGGTCAGGTTGGGCTGGATTTTTTAGAGAATAAGTTCGGGATGGGTCGGGTGCAGGTATATAGTATTTATTTTCGGGTCAGGTACGGGTGGGCTAAAAACCCGACCCGACCCGTACCCATCTCTAAAAACAATTGTAACAATTCTAAAAGGACACTTAAAATATGAAAAAAATAAAAACATTCTAGAAATAATAAAATAGCATACAAAATTAATTTTAATTATATATGTTAGGATGATCAATCAATGTAGATGTTGGCCAAGATGGGGTGAATTGGCTATTTTAAAAGTTTGGAAGCAAATCAGAAAAGATAGACAATGAGGCACAATGATTTATAGTGGTTCAAGCTTCTAACAAGCTCTACGTCCACTGCCTTAACTTCCTACTAAGGATTTTCAACCAATTTCACTATGAAATTCTTCCCCTTTTCTAGGCTTAGGAGGCAACCCTTACAAGTTTAAGCTTTCTACCCAAAGTTTTGAACAATTCACTATTGAATGCAAAGAAAGAAATGGCAAATGAATAAAAAAACTCTCACAAGGTAAATATTTGCCCAATTTACAAGAACACTCCACCCCAAACTTGAAATAAAAAGATTACAAAGGATTACACAAGTTGGGTACAAGGATTTGACTTTTTGAGCACAAGGGTTGGATTTTGCTTGAGTACTTGAATGTTGTTCAATGGAGTTTCATTAGTTATTCTTTCTTTGCATTGGAGACTTGTATTTATACCCTCTTATTGAATTCTAGCCGTTTGGGTGGTTGAAGTCATCAATAGAGCCGTTGGGGACCATCTTTCCCGCAATAAATGCAGTTTGGTGAACAACCGTATCGGTACACGAAGGCCCATATCGATACCTGTTTCAACAAAAATATAGCCGTCGTGGAAAGCGTATCGATACGCGTAAGGGCATATCGAAACGGTCATAGTGAAAAATGGGGGGCGTATCAAAACGGCAATGCCGTATCGATACGAGTTTTGCTCATTGGAATCTTGGATGAAAAAATGCATCGGTATTCCTAGGGGCGTATCGATACGTGTTAAACGGTATTTTAAAAATTGGGGATTCCAATAACTGACAAGTAACGGTCGAAAAATTTAATGCAAAGATCTTTGAAGATCTTGACAAACCGTATCAGTACGAAATTAACTGTATCGGTACATTTTGAAATTTCTTAAACCCATATTTCAAACCGTATCGAAAAGGGTGTCAGACGTATCAAAACACTATGCTTAAAACGCTTGCCCAGTTGAATGTTGTATCGAAACGGGCTAAGCCGTAGCGGTACGCTTTGCAAAAACAAATTACAGTAGCCAATTTCCGTATCGAAACACCAAGGGGTGTATCAATACGCCTTGGCGTATTTGTGTAGTTTGACTTGAAAACACTTAGAAAAATTTTGGTTTAAATTTTGAACTTCAAAGAAATTTTTCCTGTCATTTTGTGAGACTTTTGAATGCTTAAAAATTTATTTTCTTTTTCAATTTAGTCCTTAGATAATTTGTTATATCAAAATCAAACATAGGTTTTACAATATATGTAAAATAAACAAATCTTAAAGAATATGTAAGAAATTATAACAATTATAAAGGAGATGTATGATTATCTTGTTAGTTGTTACAATGCTAATTAGTTGTAACTACTATTTTTTTATAATCATCTATATTTATTTTATCGGATGGCAAATTCAAATTAAACATTGTATAAGTCTATTATTAGGTGTTCCTTCCAAACAGACATAGTCCATTCATATCGTCATAATTTAAATTTGGGGTGTTGTTTAAAGAATCTAGCGTCTTGTCTTGCTAGGTCAATTTTTTTTACTCTTTGAATTCTCTAACAAGACGAGATATTAGATGCCTTAAAGCAACGTCTAGATTTAAATCATGACAATGAATGAAACATACTGGGTTGAAAAGCCAAAAAGACAGACCTTTATAGGAGCATGTGGGGCCTTGCCCCTCCCCAAATTTGATAAATTAACTTTTAACACTTTAAAGTTTTTAAATTTTTTAATTTGGTCCCTTAAAAAATAAAATTATTGTTATATCTAATTTTTTAATTTTTTTATTAAATCATTTCTTAAAATTTTTAAAAGTTTTTTCTTGGAAATTTTATTTAAACCCTTTATTTTTTTTGAAATTTTCCATTAATTTTTGTCCCAAAAATAATGTCCATTTTGTGTTTTAAAATTGTCCCACTTAAATTGTCCTATTGAAAAACTCAACAACTTTTAATAAACACATTTCATTTTCTACCATCTTTTTAGTTTTTCAATAAAGCAAACTTTAACTTTTAAATGATGAAATTGTCATTTTAATTACTTTATAACATACATCTTACACAATTTTTTTATTCCTAA
Organism: Hibiscus mutabilis; assembly: GCA_019671005.1. Taxonomy (NCBI): domain Eukaryota; kingdom Viridiplantae; phylum Streptophyta; class Magnoliopsida; order Malvales; family Malvaceae; genus Hibiscus; species Hibiscus mutabilis. The sequence continues at coordinate 18,150,772 of CM033756.1, read as the reverse complement.
AACTACGTGAATAGTCAACAATGGACATTATTTTTGGGACAGAGGGAGTAATATAGACTTTCGAATTTTTTTAAATTTTAAACATGCCCTCAGACTAACTTGTCAAGATCCACTCCTGAAGAGTCATCTCATAATGTGTCTTTATACTATTCGATCTAGGTTAATTGTCCAAAAAATCATATACGAATGATTATATAATAATAATAATAATTAACGTTATAATGAGATAAGCATACTCCTGCTTTATATATATATTTAGAATTTCTTAAAAAAATTTAATGGTCTAAAGGTGATTACAAGGTAGTATTTGTTCATACATATTCTTAACCCTTTGACAATACGCATACATATTGTATGCAAAGCGATTTGAACTCATATATTCTAGGATAAACATCATCCTCTTTTCTACTGGGACACTTGTTGTGTTCAATTTCTTATAAATTTTTAAGTTTTTAAAATTGCTCTGCTTATATAGATTTTATATATTTTTTAGTTATTTTAAAATTGTTACAATGTTATAATTTTTTTAAATTGTTTATAATTTGAAATGCTTTTTATTATATTTATAAATTTTAGATTTTTTAAGATTTTAAAAGAAAACAAAATTTCCTCAATCAGACATTTTCACGTCAGCGTGTTCAACGACCAACGACAATTTATCATATCAATATCGTAAAAGTTTTCTTATTTATATAAAAAATTTATATTAGATATCATTTCATTTCAAAAACTTATTTAATCTCAAAATTTTAAATAATAACTCAATTAATATGTCAGTTCACATAAATAATTAATTAATTATACCATGCAATTAAATATAATTTGTTATATAAACCAAAAATAAATTAGAGTCTTAATTAACATAATCCAATATCCCCCATGTACGAATTGGATGCAATCAAGGGAACAAGTAGCTTACCCTTATCTCCGGCGATATATCAACTGCTTCTGATTAGACGTACGTATCTGTCCATTACGCATTACAAGACATATACCTAATATGTATTATTAAGAATTTGGAGTGTGAAAAATAACTAAATTGAGACAAAATTAAATAATATTTAATATGATTCAGCCTCATTAGTCTATTTTCACAATCTTAAAATAAAAGTATTATACTATCAAATTTGTATTTTTTTACATAGATTAAGTTATATAGTAACTTGTATGTTTTTTACGAAAAAAGTTAATTATAATAATGTTTGTAACTTAACTCTCTTAATTTTAAAAGGTTAAATAATATTCTTTATTTATAAGATATATTACTTCATTAAAAAGAAAAATTAATCGGCAAAAAATCTTATTCACTAAGATTTCCTACTATAATTATTGTATCTATTACATTAAATAATTTAAAAATCAATTAACCCTCACCCAATAGAACTAATTAGAATTTTAACTAGATATTATCGATTAAAATTTGAGTCAATTTTTAACAATATTTTGACCAACTAATGTATATATAATATGTATAAAGCTAATTAAATTATATATCATATAAAGTCATTAATTGAGTCTGTATTATGAATTAATCAGCTACCAAATCAATTGAGAATTAATAGAAAGACACCCGCGATAAAGAAATTAGCCATTGGGATAAGAAGTTGATACATTGGTTCCAATAAAAAATATTTTTTTATAAAATATTGAATAATATTATAAAGATATTTGTATATTTTCTCAGTTTCATAAAGTTTTTAAACAAAATAGCTAAGTATTATTTAAGGTTCAAGCATATGACTAATGATTAATCCCTAAAGTAAACAGCTGTATAAACTAAAAATATACAACCAAATTATCAAATAATTTTTTCCAAATTTATATACAAATCCCTTACTACCCTGCCTATAATTATCTATTAAATAAAAATAAAAAATATATATTTTAAAATAAACATTTTAGTTCATGAACCAAAACTTAATAATTTTATGAATGGGTTAAAATGACCTACTTTTTTTCTTAAAAGATCTGACCAAGTAATGTTTGAGGATTTTCCAATTTCGGCTGTTGGATCCTATAAAGAAGCAAATTCAGTGTGAACATTTTCACAACTCACTCTGCCCCACTCCCCTTGCTCGAATATCATTTTCTTGTTTTTTTTTTCTCTACACTCTGTTTTAAATACCAGTCTTCCTTTCATTCTCCCCTCTTTACTTGTTTCATTTTCAAGCCTTTCTTCTTCTTCTTCTTCTCTGATTCACATCCCCAAACATTTTATTATTGTTTTTGAGTGCCTTTGATTCCATTTCTGCAGATCCTGAGAACACCCAAACTAAATAACATCCTCAAAAATGGACCAAGATTTGCTATGTCCCGTCACTTACACTCAGCATAAAACCCTCACAAAAATGTTCGGAAAACAGTCTATGAAGCCCACGAAGCTCGTTCGGGTATCGGTAACGGACCCTGACGCAACGGACTCTTCAGCGACGACGAAGCCGATTTCTACTGTCGCCGGCGGAGAGTGAAGCGTTACGTCAACGAGATCAGCATCGACCCCGCCGCTTCCAAAACCACTGCCCCCGGCAATACTGGACAGCCGCCGTCGCTGACGTCACTGAGCACAAACGGAGGCCGCTCAAGCTTTCTTCGTCGAACGGGAATGGGAACGGGAGGAAGTTCAGAGGTGTACGGCAACGGCCGTGGGGGAAATGGGCGGCGGAGATTCGAGACCCCGCTCGCCGCGTACGGCTGTGGTTGGGTACTTACGACACTGCTGAAGAAGCTGCCTTGGTTTACGACAATGCAGCGATCAAGCTCCGAGGGCCCAACGCTTTAACCAACTTCATCACTCCTCCGGCCGAAGAAAGTATCGGAAAATCAGAAAACGTCGACTTGCCATCGGTTTCCGGGTACCAATCGGGAGACGATTCACCTCGCAATCTTTCGTCTCCAACTTCAGTCTTCAACTTTCAAACTCAATCGAGTGAAGAAGAAACATCGGCAGAACCCGAAAGACCGGCTCATGAACTCCAAGAGGAAGAAAGCAAGCCGTCGCCGCCGCCGGTTCAAGAACCGTCAACCAGTGACTCGGGAGATTATTTGCCTCTCGATTTCCCTTTCCTCGATGAGTTCTTCAATGATCCGGTTCCGGTATTATCACTCTTTGATGATAGTTCATCGATTTTGCCAGACAGTAAAGTGTTCGATCAACATTTCGATGACATTTTACCCGATACGTCGTCGCCTCTAGAGCTCGAGTGCTACTCGTCGCCGTCATCGTCGGCGTCCATTTCCCAACGGGATGACCAAGTGGACGATTATTTTGAAGAAATCGGCGATTTATTCTTGTTAAATCCTCTTGTATCGAGTGTTTAGCTTTCTTTTTGTTTTCTTCCGAGCTAAAGTCGTCGTCGTTGAACGGTTGCCGGCAGCTTTGGTTGGACGGCGACGACTAAGGAGCTTTTCTTCAACGTTGTAAAACATTTTTGTGTTTATTTCCTCCGTAAAATAAACGGACAGTTGAGTTGGATTTTGCTGGGTAAAAGAGTGTAGTACAACTTTGACGGAGAAATAGCCAAATGGGTCCTTGGAAGAAGTTTTTCTTCTTCTTTTTAGTGAAGAGTATTTCAGTAGATGTTATGCAACACGTGGAATTCTCTAATGCACACGGTGGAATTCCTGTTGCCCCACACGGGCTGGCGTAATTTACGGTTTCGGCCGGTCAAGTTAGTCCGAGTCGGTGCCGCTCGTGTGTGACTTTTCTATAATTAATTTCTAAATATATATATATATATAACAAAGTTTTTTTTTTGTGTAAACACAAATAATTATTAAATTATCTCAAAAAATATAAAATAGTCACCAAAATTTTAAAAGTTACATAATGAGCATTAAATTTTAATTTATATTATAAAACGGTCATTGAACCGTTAACTGTTATTAATTGGATGATATATTAATTACAAAAATTTGCATAACATTACATTTAATCTTTTATATTTACACATTCAATTAATTTAATCATCAATAATGAGGGTTAAATTAGAATTAAATAGATTAAATGTGTAAATATAAAAAATTAAATATATAACTTTTTAAAAATTTGATGATAATTTTTTAATATTAAAATTTAAAATTTAATAATTTAATGATTATTTTGTAATAAATATAATTTAATATTTATTATGTAACTTTTTAAAGATTGGATGATAATTTTTTTGAGAGAGAGTTTAATACCCATTTGTGTACTTTACCTTTTTTTTCAATGAGGCTACTACAACTACAGATGCAGTGAAGCCTATAAAAGACCAGGCTACTACGAAGTACGAACAAGACTACAAGAGTATCAGTTCAGTTTTAGTGAACAGTTATAGTCAATAGATTATAAATGGCGGAATGACCTTTTTGGCTCTTTAATTTTATAAATTTAGTTATTTAACCCTTAAATTTTTATTAGATCCTTTTTAGCCCTCAAATTTTTACTTATTTATATCAAATTGACTCAGACATGACGAAACAATAATCTTGTTATGTTCTTATTGAAATGTTGATGTAAGTTATTTTATTTTTTACAAAATAAAATAATTAAAAATGTAAAATCAAAAAGTTATATTAGTATTTTTAGTGAGGACAAATTAGTTAATTTTATTTTATTGATGAAATGACAAAAAAGAACATACTAGTTTCGTCATATTTGGGCCTGTTGACAAAAAAATTAAAATTCATGGTAAAAAGGAACACAATAAAAATTTAAGGGTTAAAATTACAAAACTGATAAAATTTGGGAGCAAAAAAAGAAATTTTACCATTATGAACTTGCATTTGTCTTTTGTTAGTAATGCAATTGCGTTATCTGACAATTCACTTATTTTCCAAATTAATTTGTTTATATTTGTATCTACGAATGCAAATTTATTAATAATTATTTTATCTCTTATAAAAACGAGAAATTATAGTATACGCCCGACTCGCCACGACATTTATGGTCTAAACCAATAAAAAATCATTTATTTTATTAATTTTTATGTCATATTTTTATGAAGTGAATTTTCACTTGGTAAAAATTATTTTTAATTTAACTTACATAAAATATGAGTGAATATTCACTTGGTAAAAAGATGATATGAAAAAATTAATGAAATGAATAATTTCTATTGGTTGAAACCATAGATGACATGGCGAGCCGGACCTATGATATAATTTCTCTATAAAAACACATCAATTAGACCCTTTTAAGAAAAAAAAACATAGAAATCTTAGCTAAATGATTCACAAATTGTCAAATAAATAATAAGTCAATTATAAAATTTAGAAATATCGAGAAAAATGTAAAATGAATGTACTCTTAGTGAATTAGAATTTATCTTTCCATAAATTGTGTATAAATAATATTTATTACAATTCTTTCAATAAATTTTCTTTTATTCATTAATAAAGTGAAAAATTATAATTCATCGATAATGCACGTGATTCATTCAATACATTGAATATAAACCTACAAACTATATATTTTAATTTGTTGTTAATTTTCTATATTAATGTAATTTAATTCTGATATTTTATTTTGAATTTATACATTCTATCCATAGATGGTTATTTCTTTATAAGACTATTTTTTTTTCTTTTCCCTGAATGAAAATATTGGCCTTTAGTGCTAATTTATCCCTTTCTATTTGTTTGCACAAGTAATTAATTGGATTTTGCAACTTGGCTCATGGATGCATTATGAATTATGATAATTAGGGATGGCAAAATCACCCGTCCCTGACCCGATCCGGTGTGCCCCGATCCGACCTGATCGGGTTTTTTTTTATGATTTTCGGGGATCGGGGTGGGGCGGGTATTTAAAAATGTAAAGTCGGGGCAGGGCGGGTTCGGTTATGATATGAAAATTCTCCGTCCCGCCCTGGTATTTTTTTTTTTTTTATTTTTTTTTTATATTTATAAAAATACCACTATATATAAATACTTTTAAGGGTTTCAAGTTATTTTTTCAGTTTGTGTTTATCATAAATTTTTGTTAGATATTGTTAGAATTTTAACATATCTGATTCTAAAAGTCAATGGTTTTAGTTTATTTTTTAAAATATGTATTTTTTTTTCTTCATATGAGTAATTTAATTGGTTTTATTTTATTTTTATATAGTTTAAAGTCTGTGAAATTTATATTTTGTAAATATAATGGTCGTTCGATCGAATCTAACATTTATCGTCAACTATATTTAATGTATTTTTTTACATTTTTGGGTCTGGTCGGGTTTAGAGTTCATAAATCGGGGCGGCTAAATTATTATTTTATTCCCGGGGCGGCGTCGAGTTTTGGGATTAATATATCGGGGCGGGTTCGGGGCGGCCAAAAACCCGCACCGCCCCATTGCCATCCCTAATGATAATCAACTTCAAACCAATGATGAAAGATAGCAATGTTGTAAACAAACAGAACATTCAGTGAACAGTTTAATTAAACGAATGAACGTAAATAAGATTTATGTGTGTTTAACTAAATGAACAAACACGAACAAATGGCTCGTTCTTCATTTACGTTTATGAACGTTTGATAATCTGTTCATTTATATTCGTTTAAATTTATTCACTCATGTCAATTTATATTTATTATTTTTCATAACAAAAGTATTATATTTTTAAAAAATAAAAAAAAACATATATTAAAAATATGAAAAAATAATTAACAATAGCTAATGTACGAGACTTCAGACTTCTTAAAAAAATTAAACAATACTCAATGTTCATTTTTATTCGCTTACGTTCGTTTATCATTTTAACAAATGAACATGAACGAACATGAATAAACTACATTCCTTTGTAGCGATCTAAAAAAAACGAGGTTTTAAGATGTTTGGATATTTTTCGGGTATTTTAAAAAATGTTTTCCATTGGGGTTTTAAAAAACACATTATTTCAAAAATGGAGTCACCACCGGCCACTTAAGGTGGATCGGACACCGTAAAATTGGAGATTTTGAAAACTTTGGGTTCGAGAGTCGGTTACGGATGGGGAAGGATTAACACCCCCACACCGCCCAAAATTGGTACTTTAATAATTACCGCTTTATTGATATTAGACTTTCTGGATTAAAATTTGGTTATAAGTGCGAGTAAATTATAAAGACCCCATTATCCGAGAGTAAACGCCCAACCACCATCATTACGCCTGATACTGACCCATTTACGCTCGGATAAAAGGACACCGCATTGACAATTTTATATTCCGAAATGCAACTTAAACATAGCAAACATAAACATAAATAAATACAATGCGATACAAATATAAATAAATACTAACATAATAAAATACTAATCTAAAACATATAAAACACTAATTTGAAACATACATACATAAATATTAATCTAACTTAAAAAATATAACAATTAAGGTAAAATATTTAATACTTATACCTATAAAAAAATATCTAGATATGTTTAAAGTTAATAGTTTATATATGTTATTTTTGCAAAAAAAGGGATATTTATTTATATTATATATGTAGTAATTAAATAAAATACTATACATATTTTCACAAATAAGCATAAAATCATATACATAATATATAAAAAGTTATTATACATAAAATGTGACATAGATAAAAACATATATAAATAGATATACACATATATGAGATATCCAAAATAAAGATAAACGGATATGAACACCAGACGGAAAAACCATGAACTAAATATATGCTACTACAAAACAAAGCAAGACTACATTATATACATATCACAAATATATATACGGTGTAAAGAATATACGAAACACAACACCACACATGCATGCGCATATATAAACACGATGAACACCAAACAAAGGAACCAACGTGCATGTACATAGAAACATACGGTAAAGGAAAACATACATATCCCACATATTGCAAATAAACGAATAAAACTCAAACATGTAAATAACCATGCAATAAAAGACAAACTATAACTATACATGCATTTTGGATATATACAAATTACTCCTATTATTAGCACAATAAAAAGAACGAAAACGGATGAAATAAAAAGACATATATAACGTAATGTACATAGATGCATATTAAAAACATATATACATACGTACATATACACAAATAAAAGCCATAAACAAATTAACATCATGATAAAAGTAAACACACATATTTACATATGAGAAAATTAAAAAAAAACAAATATTAAACAACCATCAAGAATTAATCTAAACATCCTAACAAAATATACAAAGATATTAACATAAAAATATAAAAACATAAGAACTAAAAATAAATAAAAGATTACTAATAAAACATCATCTCTATTAGATCATAAAAAAGGATTATACCACAAACATACACCAAAAAATAAATACCAAAAATAAAATGAGGGGTGAATGTCGGCTCTCTCCCCCCTCTTTTTTTCAATCTGCCGTGAGCTCCATTGTTTCCATTTTTCCTTCAATGCCGAGAGCCTCCCCTTGTTTCAATTGTGTGGTGTTGATTTAAATGGGTTAGGAGAAGGGGAAATGAGATTGAGTGAAGTGTGGGGCAGCTGCCGCATGGTGCAAGGCATGAGGTTGCATGTTTTTGGTAGGGCATGGGGTAGGGGTGCAGCAGGCATGGGCGGCAATGCCTTGTTTTCCCCCTTTTTATTGCTAATTATTTTTTATTTTAAATTTTGTTTAAATAGGGTAAGTGATTCGAATATAATTTAGGGCCCGGACAAAAAATAGGTATTACAGCTGCCTCTCTTTGCTCATTGTTGTGTAATAGGAATAGAGCAAAGACAAAAAGAATAACCATTTTTGTCCGGTCTGGCTGAACTTCTCCTCTTTTGGCGCGTGTCTTCTTTCTTCGGTAGATCTTCGTTCTCTTTGGCACATGTCTTTTTTCTAGACTTGACGGATCTACCTTATCACTCTTGGAGTAAGCAAAATCTTCAAAATGGGGTTGAGGAAACAAAATGAGAGCAACTCACTACATTATTGGTGACGATGTGATTCCTAAAGAAAATTTGACCTAGCTGCGACACCGACGAAGAGGCAGGGTTTGCAAAATTCGATCCAGCTGCAACATTGACGAAGAGGCAAGATCGATGGATGAAAATTTTAATGTCTGATCCAGCTACAACTCTGACGAAGATGCAGTATCAAAAAATTGAAAATTTTTTCTTATTTTTTATTTATTTTTTCTTCATTTTCTCATTTTTGCTTTTTTCATTTTTGTTTTTTTTCATTTTTTTCTCTTTTTGCTTTTTTCATTTTTTTGTTTTTTGTTTTTTTTCTCTTTTTTTAATAATGAGAATAGTTGAAAGTTAGTAAATTCCGACCAAGCTACAACACTGACGATGAGGCATGGTCTAAAGTTAATAATGTGGATCCAACTACGACACTGACGAAGAGGCAGAATCAAGAGTTAGTGAATTTGGTCTAGCTACAACTTCGACGAAGAGGCAAGGTCTGAATATTTGATCCAGATATGACTCTGACAAAGAGACAAGATTGAGAGGTTATTCTTTTTGTGTGATCAAGCTACGAATCCGATGAAGAGGCATGATCAAAATTTGGCAAATTTGGTTCAGCTACAACACCGACGAAGAGGCAGAACCGATGGATGAAAGTTTCATGTATGGTCCAGCTACAACTCTGACGAAGAGGCAGTATCAGAAAATTGAAAACTTCTCTCTCTTTTTTTCTTTCATTTTTTATTCTTTTTTCATTTTTTGCTATTTTTTCATTTTTTTCATTTTTCGTTTTTTGCTTTCCTCTTTTTTTAGATACAACATTGATAAATCTTAAAAGTTAGTAAATTTTGACCAAGCTACAACACTGACGAAGAGGCATTGTCTAAAGTTAGTAATATGGATCCAGCTACGACACCAACGAAGATGCAGGATCTAAAGTTAGTGAATTTGGTCTAGCTACAACACCAACGAAGAGGCAAGACCAAAAGTTAGTAAATTTGGTTCAGCTACAACACCGACGAAGAGGCAGAACCTAAAGTTAAATTTGTCCAAGCTACAACACTGACGAAGAGGCAAGGTCTGATGATTTGATCCAGCTACAAATCTGACGAAGTGGCAGGATCGGAGAGTTTTTTTTTGTGATCAAGCTATGACTCTGACGAAGAGGCATGATAGGAATTTGGAAAATTTGGTTCAGCTACATCACCATCAAAGAGGCAAAACCGAAAGTTATATTTGACCAGGCTACAACACCGAAAAAGAGGCAAGGTCTGAAGATTTGATCCAGCTACAACTCTGACGAAGAGACATGATCAAAATTTGGCAAAATTGGTTCAGCTACATCACCGACGAAGAGGCATAACCGAAAATTATATTTGTTGGATCTATCCACACCATCAACAGAGAGATAAGATCGAATTTTAGCATTCGGACTCCACTAGACCATCAACGGAGAAGCAGAATCAAATAACATCAATTTGAACATGGCCACACCTTCAACGGAGGGACATGATCAGATAACACTTGATTTTTTTTTGTTTTTTTCTTTTCCTTTTTTTTCTAATTTCTCCTTCATATTTTTCTCTTCTTTTTTTGATTTTGATTTTGATTTTTTTGTAAGTAAAAAAGCAAATTCCAACGAAAAGTTTGGTCTAGCTGCAACACTGTCGAAGAGGCAAGACCTGGGTAAGATTTGATCTGCTACACCACTGACAGAGAGACTAGACCAGCAAAATATGAGATCCACTACACCACCGACGGAGAGATAAGATCTGGATAGAAATTTTGATCTGCAACACCACTGACGGAGGCAAGATCTAGATAGGTTTGATCTGCTACACCACTGACGGAGAGACTAGACCAGCAAAATATGAGATCCACTACACCACCTATGGAGAGATAAGATCTAGATAGAAATTTTGATATGCAACACCACCGACGGAGGCAAGGTCTAGATAGGTTGGCGTACCACCATTGACGGAGGCATGATTTGCAAGATGTTGAATTGTTGTGCTATTGACAGCGAGACTATGTCTGTAAAAAATTGCTTCATTTTTCTATCAACAGAGGGTAAGGAAAATGTTGGCGTTTGCCACACCGTCATCGAAGAAATCAAATCCTACAAAGGAAAAAGGCATTTGCCAGTAAATATTCAAAAGATTTGTCATTGATACCTTTTATTTAGATGTTTCAGCATCTTTTGTTTAGCCTCTTCCATAACTAAGGTTGGCCGTCGTGATTGCCCCCTATGTTGAGGATGTTCAGTCTCTTTCGGGAATTTGTTTATATGTACAAGCAAAAATGCATGAATGCATCTAATTTTATGCCTAAATGCATGTCTTTATCCTAAATGCATGATGATTTTGGTGTATGCACTTAATCTAAATGTATGATGTATGCAAAAATGATTTAATGCAAGATGAATGCAACTAAATGCATGAATGTGACATAATTTTTTTTGGCCCTCAATAGGATGCCCCTGACTCCTCATTGGTCCTATCAGGATCTTGGTTTTTTTTCATGTGGCGGTGCCCCGACTTTGTCCTGGGTTCAATCACTTTTCTTTGAATTAGCTTTCATCTGGGAGCATGCCCCAAAATTTTGTTCATTTTATGCCATAGTCTGAGAATATTCTTGTAGCAAATTTTAATTCCTGAAGCACATTTTGTTTCCCTCTAAATTGGGTTCATAAGTTGGTTCATGGCAGCTCATTTTTTGGATCAGGTGAAGTTTTGCAGATTGTGGTCGATGTAGACTTTTCAGGGATGTAAAAGTTCAACTCGGCAACAAAGATTGGACTTTGGCAAAGAATGCCCCCAAACTGGGGCTTGTTAGATGCACACTGTTTGTAAAAGATGTGGAAGATACTTGTGGACATGCCCCAAGATCAAGCTCTTGTAAAAGGTTCTGTAAGGTGCTAGGTCGACCAACTTTATTGTATTTAATGGGTTAACCCGGGAACCGACTTTAAAATTTTCAAAATGTATGCATGTAAATGCAAAATGCATGTCTTATATGTGAAAGTACTAATTTAAAAATGGTTCTCGTGGCTCAACTTCCAAACTCACGGGATTCATTTGCAACTTTGAATATTGCCTTGATATCTAGAGTACTAGATTTTCTCCCGATGATAATTTTTCAAATTGAGAACCAGTCGTGAATCAGCATTTCATGCTAGTAGAATGCAAAAATTAAAATGTTATGATGTGTCGTGTAGTTAATGCAAAGATTAATAGATTTAATTATGATGCGATCACACAAAAAATGGGTCAGTTTGGAATTAAAATAATCAGATGAATAAATTAAATAACAAATAAGGTAAAAATGAAAGATTTCTGATCGGGCAAACCACTTGAACCAATATCTTTATGTAATGCAAATGCAATGATGTATGCGAAGAGAAAGTAAAACAAAAAAGAAAACAATTCAGTACTGGATAAAATAAATAAATAAATGGGCAAATACGATAAACAAACAAAACAACCCTATTTACATCTCGTCTAAAACACCTAGGTTATCTGCATGGCTCTAAAAGGGTGGGCTTCTATATATTCTCTACATGCAGTGTTGGTTCTAGGAGGTACCCGAATTGTCCTTGTTGTCCTCTACTAAGAGTAGTAAGGCCCCCGATCATCACCCATTATATGTTCCTTTCAATAGTGTTCAATTCAGGGGGACCCATTCGCTTATACTCATACGAAGGAACGATAACCTCACGAAAGCATAAAGTACTCGAGTCCCGAAGGTACTTGCTAGGCCCATACGGAGGAACGATATCCTCACGAAAGCATTAACGTTTTCCCCCCACTTAAAAAGACGGGTTTATATGCCAAATTTTAACGAAAGCAATTATAACCAAATGTTAATTTAATAGTCACTTTAATCCGGAACTTCTGATATTAGTAAAGCGGTAATTATTTAAAAAGCTTGACTCTCTTTTATTTTTTTGAAAACAAAAAAAATATCCTCAGCTGAGTCGCCATCTGTAGCGATCTAAAAAAATGAGGTTTTAAGGTGTTTGGGTATTTTTTGGGCATTTTAAAAAATGTTTTACATTGGGGTTTTAAAAAACACATTATTTCAAAAATTGAGTCACCATCAGCCACTTAAGGTGGACCGGACACCGTAAAACCAGAGATTTTGAAAACTTTGAGTTCGGGAGTCCGTTACGGATGAGGAAGGATTAGCACCTCTACACCGCCCAAAATTGGTACTTTAATAATTACCGATTTATTAATATTAGACTTTCCGGATTAAAATGACGATTAAATTAAAATTCGATTATAAGTGCGAGTAAATTTTAAAGACCCCGTTATCCGAGAGTAAACGCCCAACCACCATTACTACGCCTGATACTGGCCCCATTTACGCTCGGATAAAAGGGCATCGCATTAATAATTTATATTCCGAAATGCAACTTAAAATATAGCAAACATAAACATAAATAAATACAATGCGATAAAAATATAAATAAATACTAACATAATAAAATACTAATCTAAAACATATAAAACACTAATTTGAAATATACATACATAAATATTAATCTGACTTAAAAATATAACAATTAAGGCAAAATATTTAATACTTATACCTATAAAAAATATCTAGATATGTTTAAAGTTAATAGTTTATATATGTTATTTTTGCAAAAAATGGGTATTTATTTATATTATATATGTAGTAATTAAATAAAATACTATACATATTTTTACAAATAAGCATAAAAATCATATACATAATATATATAAAAAAGTTATTATACATAAAATGTGACATAGATAAAAACATATATAAATAGATATACACATATATGAGATATCCAAAATAAAGATAAACGGATATGAACATCAGTCGGAAAAACCATGAACTAAACATATGCTACTACAAAACAAAGCAAGACTACATTATATACATATCACAAATATACATAGGTGTAAAGAATATACGAAACACAACACCACACATGCATGCGCATATATAAACACGATGAACACCAAACAGAGGAACCAACGTGCACGTACATAGAAACATACGATAAAGGAAAACATACATATCCCACATATTGCAAATAAAAACGAATGAAACTCAAACATGCAAATAACCGTGCAATAAAAGACAAACTATAACTATACATGCATTTTGGATATATATAAATTACTCCTATTATTAGCACAATAAAAAGAACAAAAACGGATGAAATAAAAAGACACATATATAGCGTAATGTACATAGATGCATATAAAAAACATATATACATACATATACACAAATAAAAGCCATAAACAAATACACATAATGATAAAAGTAAACACACATATTTACATATGAGAAAATTAAAAAACAAATATTAAACAACCATCAAGAAATAATCTAAACATCCTAACAACATATAGAAAGATATTAACATAAAAATATAAAAACATAAGAATTAAAAATAAATAAAAGATTACTAATAAAACATCATCTCTATTAGATCATAAAAAAATGATTATACCACAAACATACACCAAAAAGTAAATACCCAAAATAAAATAAGGGGTGAATGCCGACTCTCTCCCCCATCTTTTTTTTAATCTGCCGTGAGCTCCATTGTTTCTATTTTTCCTTCAATGCCGAGAGCCTCCCTTGTTTCAATTGTGTGGTGTTGCTTTAAATGGGTTAGGGGAAGGGGAAAATGAGGTTGAGTGAAGTGTGGGGCAGCTGTCGCGTGGTGCAAGGTGTCAAGGCTGTCTCTTATTATATTACGATCCTGCCTTGACAAGCCTGTTCGGGACCGAGCAAAGGCGGACCGAGCGATGATATGAGCAATGCCTAAAGAGCGACCAAGTCAAGGATGTAAGTTATGATGCTTTGGGAAGGCGATGAAGGCCCTGTTCAGAAAGTGTCCTCGTTTGGGACGAAGCAACGTCTACTCGCGTCATACTTGGTAAGTTTATTTAGCTCTTTAGGGGGAAGTGGTCTGGTGTTGGGTCTCCACCATCCTCCTCGCCAAGCGCTAGCAGCCGAGCTGCCTTGGTGTAAGTGACCTTCTCCTAGGCCCACGTAGGGCTTAGGTGTGCGGGCATTGGAGCCAAGCGGATGGCACGATGTCTCTCTAGGAGGATCTCTTAGGGACGGTTTGGGGCCACAAGGCCCCATATCGCGCTTCGTCGCGAGAGTCGAGGGTTGGCGGCTAGCATTCGCTAGGCCGCGCGGATACAATATTCGACGCGCATGTTGCACGATGGATCATGAGGCGACACTTTCGAGTTGAGTCCTTGGATAAAGGGCTTGTTGAAGGCTGACTTGTCTAGGTTGGGTCCCTTTTCAAGTGCCGCACGGTTTGCCGATCGGGCCTAGACGGCATGGCCGTGACAGTTGGTATCAGAGCAAGGTTTTGAGCGAGTAATGTGAAATAAATTGAGGTTGGTTAGTGCGCGTAGGTGCTGACTATTGTTTGAACACGAGAGGTGCTTGGTTATTATCTCTCCGCAGATGGCACTCATTCCTTTGGCACAGTGGTGCTTAGTTGTGAATTTGTGGCACAGAGGTGCATGCGAGTTTTATAGTGGAGCCAGCGCACAAATGTGCCTGTCGGTAACCACTATAGCGATCGAAGCATATGTGGTGCTCGATCTTTATATTACACAGAGGTGCTAATGAGTTGGACTGGTGGGATCGATACACGGAGGTGGTGGCATAACCACCACCATGGTTGTTTTGGTGCAAGATGCACTTATTTCTTCTTTGCCTGAGAGGTGCTAATGAGTTGGACCTGGTGGGATCGGTATACGGAGGTGACTGACGCTAACCACCATGGTTGTTTGATCTGCAAGAGGCACTTATTTCTTTTGCTGCACGAGGAGGTGCTAATGAGTTGGACCTGGTGGGATCGGTACACGGAGGTGGTGGACGCTAACCACCATGGTTGTTTTTGGTGCAAGAGGCACTTATTTCTTCTTGCTGAGAGGTGCTAATGAGTTGGACTGGTGGGATCGGTACGGAGGTGACCGACGGTAACCACTATGGTTGTTTGGTGCAAGAGGCACTTACCGTTTATCGCTGAGAGGTGCAAATGAGTTCAAACATAGTGTCATCGGTTTACGGAGAGGTGGTGACGTTACGCACTATGGTTGTTTTGTCTTTGAGGCACTCAATATGTCTTGAAGTCTTAGCTGGTCGTCATAGTGAAATCAGTACACAAGAGGTATCGGCGTTAATCACTATGGTTACCTCGGTATTGAGAAGTCGACTACTTGTGAATCGTTGATGCATGCACGAAATCATATTGCAAAGCGATTACGAGAGGTGCACATCGTTAACCAAAAATGATTATCCTTACATGATGTCACGTGGAAAGTAACCATTTATGGGGCTCGTTTATGTTTAGCGCAGATGCGCTTGTTGTGTTGAAAAGAATAATGTGGTTGGGCTTGTGGCACAATAGTGCATCACTTGGTCAATGGAAAGTTAGTATTTGCAGGTTACAATGGTACCTCTAACTAGCGAAGGAATTCTTTTGTTCAGTCGACGAGGACGTCGACAAGATGATGCAAAGAGAAGCGAGACAAGTTATACGTTACGTTGGATAACCTTAAAGGCAGTTGGCGTATGGGAAAAGTGTTATTAGCCGCTGGAAAGCCTAGATGCATGAGTTCATGAGAGCAAGGTTGTTCGAGTGGGAATAGATGTAGATTCACTTGGCAAATGGTGAATGCGTAAGGCAATATTTACCAACCAGGTATCGTTCGAGACTTGTGTAAATAGGTTATCACTAATGTATGTGCTTGTATGTCTTATAGTACAGGCCATATAAAGAAAGACAAAGAGACAAGTACACGCTTGTATCGTGTTGGTAACCAGAGATCATTTTACATCATTAAGCAATGTGCAAGGTGAACTTGTACCTGCCCGCTTGGATATTAGCCAGATGGTGACGCATTCATTGCTTGAAGATCTCCCTATTCGGTGGGACACAATTAGCGAATGGGCTTAGTGCCAAAGAGCAAACCATTGTGTGGCGGGTCTTAGTTCTCTTGCATATGTGCGGCAGGTATGCTATTTTTGTTTTGTAGGTCTATGGCTAGTTGTGAGACTCAAAGACACTACAAGACATGCGTTAGTTGAGTCAATGATTTGCCACAAGTGTTTCGCTCGAACCACAATCAGAGAAAAAGTGTGGGAGCATGAATCTAGCACTTGACATTGAAGGAGCAAAACTGGATCATAAGGGAATCAAAAGAACCCAGGATCGAGGCTTGAGTTATTTGCTTGAATGTTCAGATGATGTGACTAGAGAAGTGTATTAAGTCAAGCATAGATCAAAGAGGAACTGCCTTCGATGTCCATATCAACTCATCAGGTGATGAAGAATGAGTGTCAGTATCGATGAGGACATCGATAATAGGAAGTGTGGGAGAGTGTCAAGGCTGTCTCTTATTATATTACGATCCTGCCTTGACAAGCCTGTTCGGAACCGAGCAAAGGCAGACCGAGCGATGATATGAGCAATGCCTAAAGAGCGACCAAGTCAAGGATGTAAGTTATGATGCTTTGGGAAGGCGATGAAGGCCCTGTTCAGAAAGTGTCCTCGTTTGGGACGAAGCAACGTCTACTCGCGTCATACTTGGTAAGTTTATTTAGCTCTTTAGGGGGAAGTGGTCTGGTGTTGGGTCTCCACCATCCTCCTCGCCAAGCGCTAGCAGCCGAGCTGCCTTGGTGTAAGTGACCTTCTCCTAGGCCCACGTAGGGCTTAGGTGTGCGGGCATTGGAGCCAAGCGGATGGCACGATGTCTCTCTAGGAGGATCTCTTAGGGACGGTTTGGGGCCACAAGGCCCCATATCGCGCTCGTCGCGAGAGTCAGGGGTTGGCAGCTAGCATTCGCTAGGCCCCGCGGGATACAATATTCGACGCGCATGTTGCCTGATGGATCATGAGACGACACTTCCGAGTTGAGTCCTTGGATAAAGGGCTTGTTGAAGGCTGACTTGTCTAGGTTGGGTCCCTTTTCAAGTGCCGCACGGTTTGCCGATCGGGCCTAGACGGCATGGCCGTGACACAAGGCATGGGACTGCATGTTTTTGGCAGGGCATGGGGTAGGGGTGCAACAGGCATGGGCGACAATGCCTTGTTTTTTCCCATTTTTTTGCTAATTGTTTTTTATTTTAAATTTGGTTTAAATAGGGTAAGTGATTCGAATATAATTTAGGGCTCGAACAAAAAATGGGTATTACATCCTTAACAACGAACACGAACAAAAAATTATGTTCATTTAGTTGTTCGTGTTCGTTTATTTGTTCGATTAAAATTAAATGAACGAACATGTCGTGTTCATTCGGTTCATTTATAGGCCTAATTATGGGCGTTAAATTTTCAAATACCAATTATTATTAAAATAATATTGATATTATTTTATAGTATTGTTAATATTGTTTTTTTGATATAGTTCATGTCCATTCTATGATCAATGTTCGGGATTCGCGACTCTCCCTTCTAATAATATCGTCTCCAAATGTCGAACATGTATTCTCTCTTTATCATTACACCCAACACTTGTTGGTAATATTATTTTAATATTTTATATAAAATTTATATATATTAAAAAACTGGGATATCACTTGAAAGGGTGGCTTCGCTCACATATAGATCAATCACTTAAATTGATTTTTAATTCGATCTAAAATATAGATCATCAAATCAAAAGTTTAGAGAATTAATAATAATAATTTCTAAAAATAAATAATAATTGAATCAATGAATATTAAAAAAAAAGAGAGTTTGTACTTATTTTCAATAGTATTTTAGGATATAATTTAAGAGAATGACGACATTTTGTTTATTGGTCATAAATTTTTATTCAATAATGATTTGGATTTGGATAGTAATCATATTTTATTTATAATATATATTTTAAATTTATTCATGATTTAATATATCTCATCATGCGTGCACTTATAATTACAATTACAATTAAGGGCGAACACATGCCTATAAAATTATAAGGGAAATATATTTTTAATATAAAATACATAATTTTTTTTAAAAAAATTTAAATTATATACGAACTTTAAATTTTTAAAAGAACGGTCATCCCTTTTCAATCCATCGCTAATTACAATGGTAAACGGATAACTCTAGTAAGAGAAATTAGGCGTTGCTTCAAACCCAATGATAATGACGTTAACAAGTTGGTACATTTTTTTTGGCAACAAATTTGTCGGTTTTGTCCTTGATTACCTTCCCATTCACGTTTCTTAAATTTATTTGAAACATTATTACAGTAAATTCGTCACCATATTATCAAGTAAATTATTATTTAATTATATTATTGAATTTCAGTGATATTATATTTTGGGTAAATATATATTTTAATGTTTGATTCAATGTACAATTTGATTTTTGATTTTTTAATCTAATTAGAAACTTGAATTTGACTTATTGATTTAAGTTAGTGCCTTAATTTTACTTTAAGATAAATGACTTGTTTGAACCGATTTGAATTATGGGTCAAGTTTAGGTACTATTTTAAACTTAAAAGTAGGTACCAAATTGAATCTTAAAAAGAAGTTCAAATAACTAAACAGACTTTAAAGTCAAGTTCAAGTACCAATCTATATATAT
Source organism: Hibiscus mutabilis (assembly GCA_019671005.1). NCBI lineage: Eukaryota > Viridiplantae > Streptophyta > Magnoliopsida > Malvales > Malvaceae > Hibiscus > Hibiscus mutabilis. The sequence goes on along the minus strand of CM033756.1, from coordinate 18,131,290 downwards.
ATATATATTAATTTTTCATTAAATTTTATTTTTATTACTTCAATAAAAAATACGAAATTTTATCACATGTATAAAAAGGTCAACGTGGGTGGCGTTGTTGGGGGTAGCCGGAACATGACAGCAGTGGGAGGTGTGATATGGAATGATAGAGGCGAATGGATGTTCGGCTTTGCTCGCAGCATCGGGGCTTGCACGGGGCCGTTCATGATGCGCTCGTTCATTCTTAAAATCGGGAGCTGCGCAAAATTGTAATTGAGACGGATAACACGACTGTAGCGGATATTCTCCATGGACATTCAAAGGCCCTTGTTGACTGCACGCTTGTGGCTAATATCCGGAACTTGCTTGCCTGCCATTGGGAGGTGCGTTTTCAAAGAATATGCCGAAGTGCTAATGCTGTTGCGGATAGGCTCGCCAGTACTCTCCGAGGATCACCTTTGGGGGAAAGGTTTTTTGATGTGCCACTCGGGGAGGTGGTCGATTTAGTTCAACTAGAGATGGGATAAGAGATTATTTGATTTTTGTCTGCAGTTTTGTGTCCTTTTTGTTATTGTTGCCGAGCTTCACTCGTTATGTTCCTCAGTAAGTATTATCATGTGCACTCTCTTTTTTAATTAAATTTTTAAAAAAATTAACGAGACACGTGATAATATTTCTTCGTACTTTGAAAAAGAAAAAAGAAAAAGTATTGTTACTGAAATTATTGAGAGGAATTGTTGCTGACTGTAACAAGGCATGCTTCACTGTTACTCCAAGAGCATGAAAATAAAGAACGGCCTCTATTTATTGTTAAAGCCTACTTTTCTTTAACACGTACCCAATGTTTGGGGTAAAATTTTAATTATTTAATTGAAATTTAATATAATTAATTATTACACCACCAGCCATGCACACGTTTATTCCTATTGGACATCAACCCCATCTTAATTTTTCCAATTATTATGTCTGCAAAAAGATTACTAATAGAGGAGGGGTTAGAATAGTTTTACCCACCAAAGTTGATTAAATTGGATTGTATAAAATTAATAACTGAATTAAAAATAACACATTTTTAAAATAAATTTAATTTCCCTATAAATATAATATTTTTTATGATCCAATGTAGTATTCATTCATTTTTGCAGGTCTTAATAAAACTTGCATATCTATAAATAAATTTGTTTGGATTTGAATATCATAAGAAGATCACCGTTTTTTATTGAAACACTTGCTAAATTTTATATACTTTTGAGTTTTGCTATACGCACCTCTTAGGGCTATGTTTAAAAACTACTAGATACTTATAATTAATGTAAATTTCCTTTTTCTAATGAAATCTATTAAGATGCTTAATTGTAGTTATAATTAATATTCATAAAAAAGTATTTCATTAATTATCCTAAATACAAACCTTAAACCCTAAACTCTAAACTATAAGTCCCAAACCATAAATCATAAACACTAGACCATAACTCATAAACCCTAAAACCTAAACAATAAATCATAAACTCTAAATCCCAAAACCTAAACCATAAACAATGAATCATAAGCCATAAACCCTAAGCTATAAGCCCCAAACCATAAATCATAAACCCTACACCCTAAAACATAAATCCTAAACCATAAATTCTAAATCATAAACCTTAAACTCTAAATTATAAACACTAAATCCTAACCCTCGAACTGCATATAGCAAAACTTTTAATTATATTTATAATTAATTATATTTACAATAAAACATCTTAGTAGATTCTATTAAAAAAAATAAATATTAATTATAAAAATTTTATAATTTTTAAACATAGTCCTCACCCCTCGGTGCTGCGTATAGAAAAAGTCCGTACTTTTACTTATCTAAGATATAAACCAGAAAATAAAATCCAGACCACTTTTCCAGTTTATGCGTGTAATTCTCGCACATGGGTCATGCTAGTATATAACATGTATGGTAAATACTAGTTTAACGCTAAGGTTAAGGCATTTCAAAAAAAATACATAACCCTTCTGGCGGTCCTAATGAAAAGTAAATGTTGTTATTTAGGAAATTTTAATTTGAACAGTTTATTTGCAAGATAATTTGTCTATAAAATATATATATCGCATCAAAAGACTAAAAAGTTGAACATATACTAATTATATCTAAAATGAAGTAAATTCTTGAACACCAAATACACAATATACTAATTTTTTTCTCCTCTTTGATTTTCGCCGCACCATATTTCTCTTCTATAGAGTACCACAAGTTTTTTTTAACTTTTTTAATCAGCGACAACATTAGTTTTGATGCTGATCGTTGTCGTTGGTTTTTTTAATTTTTAATAAGAATAATTATGCTTTGATGACACGTTTTTCTGTCTTCGTAGCACGTTTATCTTTGTCTTTTGGCATATTTTTCGTATTTTTTCTCGATTGTTTAGTCGTTCTTTTATTTTATGTTTTCTCAGGGTTGGATTTGACGGCACCACGACTGACCAAGATGGTGCTTATTTGTAATCATGCTGATCTTCCATGCTCTGGACCCTCATATTAAATTTGAATAAGCGATTTGCTTTCGTGGATAGTTTTTCACGTCGCTCGGCTCTGATTTGCAGTTCTCGGTGGTCTTTCAATAGCTTAAACTCCTTTTGTGATTCGTTTGCCGATACAGTCAGATTTGTTCCGTATCTATTTTTCGTTCGAGTCTTTTGGTTATGTTTTTAACCTTTTCCATATGGGTGGTCCTTGTATGATTTAAAGTGGCTAGTTTCTTGTTTCTATGTTATAGAAAAATGTCCAAATTATGTGTTTAGTTTACGATGATAGTTGTAAACTCTTATTGTAATTTTAAATATTTTTTCTTTTTAATAAGAATAACGACTTCTATTAAAAAAAGTTGAACATATACTATTATGAGACCACATCAGATGCCAAAAAAAATAAAATAAGATTTGAGTTTTAAGACCATTTTTTTACTTTAAGTCTCACTATACATGTGGATCACATTCATAATTATTATGGTCTAAACAGGGGCACTCAAAATTTTTTGGAAGATCGAAATTGAATTGTAAAATTTTATGAGAGTAAAAATGGAATTTTGTAACTTTATAAATTTTAGAACGATTAAATCTCAATTTTATCATTTAAGGCCAAATGTAATTTTACCACACATTAACTTAGACTTTTATGATTTTTGGAGAGACTTATACATGGTTTCGATCAAGATATATTTTAGAGTTATTAGTTTGAGAGTGTATTGTAATAATTAATTCTGATTATAGTTATACAGATTATATTGATTGTTATTGTAATTGTATCGCAGTTATAATGAAAATGATGATGATAATAATAATAATAATAATAATAAATAAATAAATAAAAGAAAACTATAATCTATATTATATATCAGGCGACTAAGTTAGTGTTACGAGTTAATTTAAAATCTATATATTAAATGGTTGATTGATATGATGTCACGAGTTAACTCGACATCTACTTAGAAAAACTGAAATACCCATTTTTTCTCTCTTTTTTTTTTGAAAGTAAGATACCAAATTCTTAAATCATAATAAATACTATCATGTTATTATTTTTATCGTTTTCATATTTTTATATAAATTTTAAATAAAATTAGTTAAAGTCAATATTTAGTAAATTAAATATCCAAAAAATCCTAAATGTGAAATTTACTATATATTTTATCACTCTACATGCATTTATTAGTTGAATAAAATTTTATAAATGTATTTTATATAAAATATTTACATTGTGAATATACTAATATAATATGAAATCAATGTAAAGATCAAATCAATTGATTTAACTTTTGGAAACTTCGATAGAAAATAAACTTTCAACTAATATAATATGAAAAACAACTGTGGGAGACTTTTATTTTTAAACTTATATTTTGGAAGTCCAAATTGGCCTTTATCATTTAGCACCGAAAACACAGAGATCTTCATGTCCCACTTATGAGCATCCAAAGATTACAAGTAGGAAATCGAGTTAGACATGAAAAAGGAGGATGTTCTGTTCTTGTCGCGAAGCTTTTCTAACATTAATAATGCATATCCATCCAATAACAAGTCAAAGAAAGTGTCCAAACACAGCTGCTAATCGTAGTGTGAATTATGTCTCCAAATTGTCTTAAAACTCTTTTGGGGCTTTCTCCAACTAAAAAGCTTTGTCAAAAAGCCCTAAATAAAGCTTATTTTGTCAAAAAAAATGTGTCCACTAGAGCGAGTTTAATGATTAATCCTTTTGCGTTCCATCATTCTTTGCATGTTTGATATAATAATTCAAATTTATTAATGTAATTGTGATTTAATGGTAACATTGAGTTTTCCAACTAAAAAGATTTGAATTTTATTATGACAAGAGTTGTTACCTTCCCAAAAAGACATGTCTAATAGGATATGCAATGTTGTCGTTTTTATAGCTCAAGATCTCTTTTTTTCAATAATTAAACTCCTACCTCTCTAGAGTATGACGTTCTCTCCCACTTAATCTTGTGATGATCCTATCACGGGCCATCATAACGTTTGTTCGCCGAACATGCTTAAACTCTACCTGCCATTGCTTTTCATGTCAATTGTGAAGCAAACCCAATACTATAGGTCAATAACCTTAACATTCCAACTTTCTTATTTTATTCCCTTTGTTGGAATTAAAAGTATTGGAAACATTTAAAAAAATTAGAAAATAATACAAGAAATATGAAAAGTAATAAAGCATGATGTTTTGTACTAACTAATAAATAAAACATGGTGTCCGGATATTCATACACATACATGGCCCCATGGATTATTTTACAGATTGATCATAGTATAAGCTGAAGAGATTATGGAGCAGCTTGTTCCCATGATATTTGACACAAAAATAATAAAAAGTCCATTTGGTTGATCTAATCATCTTAAGGGTATTATAGTAGATTAAAGATTTAAATTTTTAATAATTCTAAATCTTATTTAGAGGTGACAAACGGGTAGATTCGTGGATTAATTCCGGTTTAGGTTTATTGAGATTCTAATCTTTCTGGGTTCATAGTTTTTCAATTCTATTTTTTCATGTTTAAATTATTTTCGGTTCAGATTTGTTTAGAATTAAATATAAGTACATCTTTTTTATTCGTAGATGTTAGTATACCTACAAAATTAGATCTATTTAATTATATATTTATTAAAATCTATATTTATTATTCTTGTTTATTAGCATAAAGAGGATCTAACATTAATTTGTTATATAAAATCAATTATTTTAAATAGTTTTATTATATAAATGTGATACATTATAAATTAATTAGATTACTAATAAAATTATTGATTCATATAAATTTGATTTTAAAAAATACTTTATAATTTATATTATTATTCATTATGAATATGTATGAACATATACTACATTGTAATTAATTTAAGACTATTCAAAATAAATAAATAAAACACATGAATGTTGATTAAAATTACTTATAGGTTTTAAAAAAATAACCGCCAGTTTATCAAATAATAGTCCTTTATTCTAACTATCCTAACTTACACAAATTAATACATCATTAATCATTGTCAACAATCTCTAGATCAAGTGGTTAAAAGCTCTCCATTAACATCTTTTTGTCCCTCTAGGTTGTGGGTTCTAGACCCCTTGAGAACATTTTTTTTCTCTCCCTTAAATAGGATTTGTTAAAAAAAATACATTGTTAATTATTTATTTACGGAGTGAGTGGGCATTTGACCGGTATAAATGACTTTAGAGCAGCGAATTCTACCAAATGCAAAGCTTAAGGAGAAAACATGTATAAATCACATTATACAACATAAACCATTTCAATGATACATTAACAATTATATTGGCTTTCAAGTGATCTTTAACAAGTCCATTAACAAAAGAGTTCATCGGATACACGGATTCAACAAGTGTTAACCCAACACTTCAAGCCATCTCAACCGGAATAGCGATACAATCACAATTGTGGTACAATAACAACCGATTACAATTCCAACCGGGTACACTCACAACCCACAGGGATACCAACCCCTCTCATCGGTTAGATGCTTAACCCACTAACGGGAGTATTCGATACTGTTTAACCCCTCAACCGTTAGGGTACTTGGATGGAGTATTCGGTACACCGTATAAACTCCTCAACATCCAAGGCGACTTATTTTACAGTGCACTCAATCCTATGGCTGACCAACTATATCCGATAACAATTTTAAAACCACATCACTTGCCAATATAATTAACCAAACAACATTTACCTCACTGTTTTTAATAAGCATTAAACTATGCCCTTTCCAAAACAACAACCATGCTTTAAAACACAAGTATAAATCATACTTACAAGGATCACTTACCATGTGCATCCTTTAGCAAAACATGCTTAAAAACAGTACATCAAATACTTTAAATCATGCTTAAACAGTAGGTACAATGTAAATCAAAACAAGTGCATAAAACCATTTCAAACTAGCACGGCCGAGAGAGTAAAACCACTTTACTTACTTCCGAGCTTAGGTAAGCGTTTCAAGCTCTACCTAAACTCCCTAAAACCATCTTTAAAACATTCCAACGCTGGAATCCACGTTTTCACTCACCGTCACGCGAAACCTCGATTCGCCGACGCAAAAACGAGTATCCGAAGCCTCCTACGCTTCTCTACTTACTTCCGGATAAACCTCCCCTGCTTTTACCACAAAACCACAGAGGATTAATGCATCATAATGCATTCTATAAACAGCAACCACAATCCTTCTCGGATTCCCACAAAACTCTCACAATTAACCCTCCACAACAACCAAAAACATAACCAAAACACTTCGATTCATAACCCAGCCAACATCTATCAACCTAGTACCACTTTTATCATCAAAACACATCTAAAAACATAATCAAAACAACCTAACACCTCCAGCAACCAAACAACCACCACAACTCTACAAAAACACAAGTCTAACAACCTAAACAAATAGAGATTCAAGAGTTTCGGGATTCCATTAACAAAAACGACTTATCAACATTATTATACATCCATAATATGTTCAAAATCAATCTACATCATTGGAAAACAGATCTAATTCGGATCTATCTATCTATCTATCTATCTTATAAGAGTTAGGATCCACTTACACAAAATGTAAAACTCATAGTTTAACACATTTTTTGGATCGTTGGATGAGTAAGATGGATGACTGAGATTAAATCTTTAGTTTTTCCCCCTATATTATAAGAGTTAGGATCCACTTACACAGAATGTAAAACTCATAGTTTAACACGTTTTTTGGATCGTTAGATGAGTGAGATGGATGACTGAGATTAACTCCTTATTTTTTCCCCAAGTGATAATGTTCACATAATCCACTGTTAATCTTAGCCGTCTATTTCACTCATCAAACGATCCAAAAAACGCGTAAAAGTTAAAAACTCTTACACTGTGTAATTAGATCTTATCTCATATATATATATATATATATATATATATATATATTATGAGTCCAACACATCATTCCATCATAATATAAAGTCTGGTTGGCAAAGAACAAGCCAAGAAACTTGAAATGAATGCCCTAAAGATTTACAAAATGATAACGTCTGAGATTTTTTATTTGGTTGAATGGCCACTGATGTTCATTCATTTTCACCTTATGTATGTTTGAATTCTGACATTTGCATTGAAAATTTAAATCTCACTCTATTATAACGAAAAAATATCAACGTCTGCCTAACTCTATACACTGCATGGCACATGCACACACGCCATTTGCCATTGGAATAAAATGATTTCTGACAACGGCAGCTGTTATGTTCTTTTCCGACGCCGAAGGCCGCCCCATCATCAAAAAATCCAAATTAACCATAAAAAGATTTACTAACGGATGCGAGTGGTTTTAGTGAATAAGGTAAGTGAGCACCAAAGCTACCAACATTAGAAAATATGCTACTCCTTGGTCAATTGCTATGCCTGCAATAATTTATTCTTCCACTCAGTAAATATAAGGAAACTCAAGAACCTTGAAATGCTAGAAAATATATCTATGCATTTTTTAAAAATAATATTTTTATTCTCTATATCCGTTTTATAGTCCATGTTTGTACCCATCTGGCTGCCTCTATAACAATATCCTCTTGTTCATATCTAAGATTCGATCATGTGTTCTCTCTTTGAAAATGTAATAAACCTTTTATCTTACATCGTAAAAGATATGACTTGAAACAAAAGCTATGATAAAAGGTTAGCAATTACCATCGCCGGTTGGCGGCGGAGATGGGGAGGAGGAATGTGAGTGGGCCACCGCGCAAACAATAGCAAAAGCAACGAAAAACCCCAGAGCAATCCTTGAAACAGCCATTTCTTTTGACTAATTGCCAAATCTGTTGTGTGGATATTTTTTGTCCAAGTAAAGATAGAGAATGGGAGAGGAAACTAGGCGGAGCGAGAGGAGAGGCTTAGTTATGGTGATTCTAAGTTCTAACCCCTTTTTTATAGCCTTTGAAACAGTTCCTAATTTCCACTTTCAGAGCCTAAGTTCGTAATGTGATCATAGGCCGGCTGGGCTCTGAATTTTCCGTGGGACTGTTGAGCATGGGTTCTGGTTTCAACTTTTGCAACTTGGGCTGTTATTTTAATCTTTATTGGCCTAGGCCATTTGTCTATGTATCTCAATCGATATCATATTTAAATTCTTGATTAAATTGTTGTGATGAGTTAATCAAGTATTAATTCAGTTTAAAAAATAAAATATTATTTTAAATGATATTGGTTAGGGATGTTTATGGACAGTTAATCGTATCAGAATGACTTGTCCATATAGTTACCGGACGTCTCGGTTCAATGTTTTGATGCACTGTAACTTTCATGTTTAAACTAATTATCGCCTAAGCGGTTAATTCATTTATTCGATACGGTTACCCCGGTTAACCATAAACCGTTTTACATTACATCTACTATTATAATAATATACTTATTTATTACTACTAATTTTAATAAATTAAAAAAATAAGCACAATAAAAAAATCAAATAAAAATCTTTAATATTTATAATAGAAAACCAACAGTATAATAATAAAGACTTGGATTGAATTTTACCGTTTTACATATAGTATTACTACTAATTTAATTAAAATTATTTTTTATTAACCGTTTCACCAAAAATCGTAACTGTAATCGTTCCATCTAAACGATAATTTTCCGGTACTAGTTTAACCCTAATTATAATATTATTTTTTGTTTCATATCTTTACATAACCTTCAAAATAAAACAATTAAAAAGTACTATTTAATATTTGAACACCAAAAAGATAGATTTACATACAAATCTTTACTCCAAAATTTATTGTTTTCGAATAAATATTTATAAATATATTTTAAATATAAAATGCTTTATTTCACCTAGACCGTGAGTATGATAAAATTTAATTTATCATAAAATCCTCAACCGAAATGGTGTCACAGATTAATTAGTATCAACTCATCAACAAAAATATTTAAAAGTCCTTTTAAAATGATATAATTAATATCATTATAATGATTTTTTTAATCATTTCATACTTTGAAAATATTTTTAAATGCACGGGTAAGAACGGATCCACATGAAAGACTGAAAGGACAATTGTCCCCTAATTTTGAAGGATTTAATCATATTTTAAGCTATTAATAATTTTAAAATTATTTTAATTAAGTCCTTATTTCTCTCAAATTTTTTTGATTTATTATTTTTAAGACGTTGTGAGAGTAAACCAATGAAATTAAGCCTTAACCCCATCATATTTTTGGTTTATTTACTTTTATAAGACTTTCTAATTTTAAAATTAATAAAATTAAACATTAACTTTCTTAATTTTTATAAGCTAATTACCTTTTAAAATAATCATTTCAAAATTAATCAATTTGTCCCCTCCTCACTATTCAATCCTAGCTTTAGTCCTGTAATCCCAACGAGTTCTCTAAATGTGTATAGACAACCGACCGTTCAATCGGTCAGATTCTCAATAATTAAAGTAATAAGGATAACATTATTTTTGGGTAATTGGTATAACATCGCATTAACAAAAGAAAATAAAGAAAATTATGACTACAGCAATACAGTCAGATAGCTTAGCTCAAAAATTTTCTTAAATAGACGTAGCAAGTAAATATAGTTCGACTTGAGGTTGATGCCAAGCATAAATCAACATTGGACAAGGCAATGAATGGCTTATTCATCTCCGATTTTTCATTAATTAGTCCACTTGGACTGCCACAAGTTTATGAGGACACGTACACACTCATCCACGTCCCCCTCTCTCGTAGTCTTCCACTTCTCCAAATCTCATTTTGCTCTCTTCATTTTGATTCAAGAAAAGAACTCGAATCGGTTCATTTCGGAATTATGGTGAAACTAGCCACAGCAAGAGAGAGTCTAACGTACGGCCCGTGGCTGGGTCGAAGCAGGGCCGAGTACATGAATGCCGGTCTGTATTTATTCTCAACAATCGTCTTGATTAGCAGTTTCGCAGCCGAGTTCTCATGGGAACCCCTATCAGGTCTGGTTCTAATGCTCATAGCATTGGGTCTTATAATTTTGGTTAACATCCACGACCTTTTGGCACATCTCGCCAGCATCGATTACCGGTTCACGCTGATGGGTTCCGATCCGCAGCTCGCTCTCGTCGAGTTCTCCGTTCCGATGGTTCAAATCTTGGGTTCACTGCTTTTCTTTCTGGGAATCCTCTTCGTGTTCATTCAGGTTTCACAATTTTAAAAATCACTCAAAAAAAAGTCCAAATTTCTTACAATATGTTTTTGTTTTTGCTTTGATTGATGGATTGAACTTGTTTTTTGCAGGCGGAGAAAGGGTATGGGTTTTTTAAGCTGGAGAGGCATGCTCTGGGAATGCTTATCGCCGGGCCGGTTTTGTTGATGGTAGGGTCGGTTCATAACTCGTGTCAAATCTACGAGAGAGCCGATGCGCATGTTCAAACCCTGCAGCAGAGTGTCCATATCCCGTTTTTGACTGGGAGTGTGCTGTTCATGGTGGGAGCTATTCTCAACGGCCGGGAGCAATCTGGAGTTATTCATCACGGTTTACAATTACTGGTAAGCCCATGTACATTGTACGAAACTCTAAATTACATTTATATATGGATGAACAAGGATGATTCATTATCATTTATAGGCTTAAATGAAAAATTAGTACATAAACTATTATTTTTAACCACTTTAAGTATTGTGACCAATGAGACACTGACAAGTCATAAAGATTTATGTATTTTTTATCAAAAGATAGTTTAGGGACTAAAAACAAAAAATATCTATAGTTTAGATATTTTTTTGACTAAAAATAGTTTAAACACTTAAAGTGCTTGAAAAATAATAATTTAAGTACTTATTTTAATTAAAAAATAGTTTGTGGACTAAAAAGTAAAAAAAAAATACTATTATAATTATATGTCTGGACATGTATCTATTACAATTATATGTTCTACATGGATTCATCCCTATGTGTGGACATGTATCTATAGTGAATATTCTTTAAAATTATAAAAAATAGTTTAATTCAAATTAAAAATTTAGAAATCAATTATTTTCAACTGTACTTATTTATTTAAATGAAATTACTATTATAATTCTATGCTTTTTATTTTAGTTTTTACGTATTTTCTCAACTGTGTAAAATGCAGGGCAAAAACTGGGTGTGGCTAGGGATATGCGGGAGCCTGATGTTTATGGTAGGGGGATTGAATAATGTGGTAAAGGTGTTCAAGATGCAGCAGAAGAATGGCATTAGGCTCGAGAAATTTTCAATTCATTGTTCGTGTTTTGTAAATGTTTCTTTGTGTTCAATCCGATAATTTTTCATCGTTGTTTACATACAGAGTACTCGACGTTGAAAACAAAAACAAAATGGAACTTTTTACGGTCAGTGACTCTAATTTGAGAGTTAAAATAAATTAAAATATAAAATTTCAAAATTAAATGTGTTATTATATTATTTTTATGGCTTAAACCAAAAACAGTACTTAAATTATGCCTTTTTTTTTTGCTTTTAGCCCTTAAATTATTATTTTTTTTGGCAAAATAGGCCCTTAAACTATCATTTTTGTGCTAAGTCCCTAAACTATTTTTTGTCAAAATAAGTTCCTAAACTATTTTTTGTCAAAATAAGTTCCTAAACTATATCATTTTTCTTCTTTTAGTCCCCAAAACTAAGGGTGTTCAAATCCGGGTAGTAGAAAATGCGGCCCGTGTCCCGACTCGATTTTTGCGGGTACCCGAAAATTTGGGTATTTGGGAACCCGAATATAAAAATATATATTTTTTAAATATAAATATTTTATTAGTTTAATATAAAATATAAAAATATGTATTTATTAGTTTAATATAAAAATATGTATTTATTAAATATAAAAAAATCTTATATTTTTATTAGTTTAATGTAAAAATATGTATATTGAATATAAATACCCGGTTATTTATGTTCGGGTAATCGGGTCGGGTCAGCCGGGTCGGATATTTTTGAACACCCCTACCCAAAACTATTAATTGGACAAAAAAATTTTGTGATGTGTCAACATCTTATTAGTCGAAATAATTTTCTTTTGACTTAAATAACTATCAGACTTAAAATGACCATAAATGATAGTTTAGGGGCTTATTTTGATATATGATATTTTAAAATTTAAAAATAACATAAATATTTATATATGTTATAAAAGCCTATAAAATGATATTTTGTAACCATGGACTTAAAATGACCAAAAATGATAGTTTAAGGGCTTATTTTGCCCAAATCATAGTTTAGGAGCTTAAAGTGGCTAAAATGATAGTTTAAGGGCCTATTTTGCCCAAATTATAGTTTAAGGGCCAAAAGCAGAAAAAAGTATAGTTTGAGGGGTTTTTTTGGTTTAAGCCTATTTTTATCAACAGTCATATTATCTGTCATGACAACTGATCAACTTGTTATTTTTAAGTTGAATGGTCATTTTTGTAATGTATTGTAATACCCCAAATTTTTGCTTAGTGTTGGTATTGCATAGAATTAAGTTTGGTAGTTTTAGTTTAGTGGCTAAAACATAAAGTTTCAAAGTTTGGTGATAAAAGTGAAAAGTCTTAAAAAATACAGGGACTAACATGGTAATTTTCCTAATAAAATTTTTTATGGCAAAAATAAATAGATGTGGATCGAATATGAAATTTTTTGTTCGATCCGATATTTCTATTATTGAGAAATTTCGGTTAAAGTTTAAATTGAATTCAGGTGATTATTCGAGCTTAGAAAATTATGAAAATATGAAGGAAGCCTTATTTAGACTAAGGGAATATTATGTTAAATTTTGGGAATTTTTGGAATCCGATAGTTCGTAAAAGACTTAATCGCAGTAGAAATTATCCGTATATCGGATCGAATATAAATTTTAGAGTTTGATTCAAGAGGCTATGGAAAAGTGATAGAATATTATTTTGGAATATTCTATCTTAGTTTGGTTGAATTTCAATTAAGATTTGGTTAGTTTCCAACTAGTTGGTTGGATTTGAACTAGAAGGTCTAACTAGTAATTTTGGGATAGTTGGGGGACAAAGTTGGAAAGGTGAATAAAATTAATTTAATATTCAGTTTTATGAGACAAGTGGCTTTATCATATTTAAAATAAAATACATGTGGCATTATGTGATTTTTAATTGAATTTAATGGTATTATATTATGCCAAATGGCATAATTAAGTGATAGAGTGTTAGAAAAAAAATTAGTCTTCTTCAAGCTCTATACAAGGCTGCCGAACAGCTCTTTGAACAAGGTGAGGGACTTTGATTCAATTTTTAAGCTTCTTGAGTTGGTTTTAGGTTGAAGACATGAAATAGAAAATTATTCCTTTTGAAATTCTCTATCATTTGACACAATTTTTGCTTAGTTTCTATGCTTCTATGTTGAGTTTGAAGATTTAGATGGATGAAGAGCATGCTTGAAACTTGAGTATATATGGATTATTATGATGGAAATATGCTTGTGCTGTTTTTTCTAGTGTTCAAGTGGTGAAAGTTTTCATGAAAATGGTTTAGTGACCATTTCGGGAATGATGGAAAATAAGGGGAAGTTATGGCAAAATTTTGTTTGAAGTAGGAAATGATGAGTTTGATGTTATTCAAGCTTGTTTAGGTTCTTAGATTGACGAAAAACTCATGTTCTTAAATTATGGAATTTTTAGGGTTTATGTCAAGTGTTGAATTTTAGGGTGTTGTAGAAGGAAGAATTGTATAGAATGATGAAATAAAGTGTTTGGAATGAAATCCCTAATTATTTTGGCATTAGGGACCAATTTGTAAATTTTTGGAAAGTTTGGGGATTTGGCTGCAAAACTTATTTTTGAAGTGTAGTAGGTTGAAAAATCAAGTTATGTGATATGGAAGCTTATGTTGAAGTTTTTGGCGACTTATGACTTAATTGTAATTTTTGGAAATTAAAGGATCAAGTTGTGAATTTTTTTAAGTTTAGGTCCTAAAGTGCAAATGATGAGAAATGCCAGGATTTGGCTTGGAAATGATGTTTGGAAGCTTAAAAGAGTCCTTAGGGACTAAATTGTGAATTTTGGGAAAAGTTGGAATTTTAAGGAAAAATATGAAAAATATTAGTTCAAATATGGAATATTTATCGGATCAATTTTAGTTAATAATGATAGCTATTTATTTACTTTCCATTATTATATATGAATTGTTTATGTTTTAGCATATACTTTGAAATGGTATATGTTATTTGTTGTGTAGATACTGATGTCAATCGTGATCGAACTAAAAAGGGAAAAGAAAAGGTTCGGGATTGAATCGAGTATTAAAAGTTATACGAGGCAAAGGTGAGTACATAGATGTTTTAAATTAATATGTGACATGATTTTTAACTTAGCATGATATGATTTTTGCATGATATTTACATGATAAATTATATGATATTATTTTTATGACAGTATACCGATGATATATTATATGACATATTGGAGTATGAATTGCTCCAATATGAAATTTCTTTTATGTGATATATATATATATATGTGTGTGTGTGTAAAATTTAGGTTGCTTGCCATATTTGCAGGAAAATTATTTTATATTGCCCTTGGTAGTATAATATTAAGTCTGACAATATAGTGGTATACCATTAGAGTCCTATGAGATATTGACACTTTATTGTGTCCTACGAGTTATCGACACTTTAATGTGTCCTACGAGCTATTGACACTTATTTGTCCTCCGAGTTATTGACATTGTATAATGTCCTACGAGCCAGATATGAGAAGACTAGTACTTTTAAAGTACATAACTCGTATATTAGTCACTCGATATTTACCTTGGGCTATGTGATTTTTCAGGTTAGAGATTTATTATGATATGTGCTTTTGCATAATTATTCATGCACTCTTAAAGTATGTGAATTTAATTGTTGACTTGATTTCTGAAAATATCATGCATTTACAATTATTTTATATGAGTTACTTACCTTATGCCTCACTGAGAATATTCTCAGCGTGTATTTTCTGTAATACGAGTAGGTAGCTGAGAGAAGTAGCAAGGCGTTGCATCACTCTATCTCTTTTGTAGGAGATTAACACGTCAACAAGTTATTTTCTGTACTTACGACATCTTGTTTTGTTAGAAATTAGGGGCATGTACGAAAATAATCTGTTATTTTGTGAAACCAGTTAACCGGCCTGCCTTGTATTAATTTTGGTTATGTAAATAAAATTACATGGTACGGTATGTATAATTATTATATGTTAAGTTAATTACTTATGGTATGTTAATATTTGAAAATTTTAAATTTGACCTGATTTTTGTAGTATAATGATTTTTAAACTGCTGTGACATTTCCGACTCGTGTTCGTTGTACGGATACGGGAATAGGGTGTTACATGTATCATAATCTGTTGATTCAAAAAAAGGGTAAAATACGTAAATCATCAGTGCAATTTGCTATGTAACCTATTTTTAAAATTACCACGAATGTCACTTAATTATGGGTAATGTTACATTAGGTCAACTAATTTTTAAAAATTACATTTGAGTCACTCAAAAAGGATAAGGTTACATTTTAGTCACTCAATTACGGGTAAGGTTACATTTGAGTCACCCTTCATATTAAAAAAAATACATTTTGGTCAATCCTTAAATGTTATAACTTTTGATAACCATTGTCTTTAAAACTCGGAAGAACTTTCACGATGTCACACTTATCTCTTTAAAATGTTCTATTTGACAAGAAAAAATAGTTGATCCCGAATTTCTCTACTCATCCCTCTATTAATTTAACGTTCTTGTCATTTTTACAATTGGGGATTGTTATTACTTTTTTTAATTCTTTTTTCAAGTAAGGATATTTCTTTAACAAAATGATTTTTTAATGCTATTTAGTCTGTTGTAGTCAAATTGATTGTCTGGAAAGTAGGGATGTAAACAAACCGAACGAACACGAACGAGGGCATGTTCATGTCCGCTCGTTTAATTTTATCCAAACAAATGAACGAAAACGAACATAATTTCTTGTTCGTGTTCGTTCGTTAAAATAATAAACGAACGCAAACGAACATTGAGTATTGATTAATTTTTTTCTTAACAAGTCTGAAGTCCCGTAATTGAGTATTGTTTAATTTTTTATTTTTATTTCATTTTTTAATATATGTTTTTTAATTTTTTTAAGTTAATACTTTTGTTGTGAAAAATAATAAATGTAAATGGACATATGTAAATAAATTTAATCGAACATAAACGAACGGATTATCGAACGTTCACGAACATAAATGAACGAACAAGACCTTTGTTCGTGTTCGTTCATTTAATTAAACAAACAAAAAATCATGTTCATGTCCATTCGTTTGATAAATAAATGAACTTCCCGCCGAACGGTTCGCAAAACTTTTGGTTCGTTTACAGCCTTATTGGAAATATTCAAAGCCTTTAATCTCTAAATAAGGTAAACAGGTGAACCAAATTTAAATTTCTGAATCCGCCCTTGATTCAAAGTGAATGAATTTAGAGATACAACCACATATAAAAACTACACATTTGCTGTGTTTCAACTTTCAAACATACCCGTGTGTATTTAGAGATATTCTAACAAGCTGACCTGGTTCTTTGGTAGCCATGAACAAAATCTGCATTCCCTGTTCGTCATTATACATTTCCAATAGCCATACTGTTTTGTTGTCCATAGATTAAACTCTCCTTTTTCTGCCATGGAGATCACATTGCGCCAGTTCCTGTCCTTCTTTCACTTTTCAAACTGACGTCTGTTGAGTTGAATCTGTTGAAGCTATAAACTTTTCAATGCAACCCTGCGCGATCTTCTCTCCCAAAATGTATCTGCTCCACCTTTTCACCTTGTTTCGGTGGATCTATATTCACAATGTTGAACGCTAATGAAATAATATCGCTTTCCTCACCATTCTTGGACCGGTTTGTTCTATTTACTAACACTTGTTTTCTTCTACAACCAATGGCGGGGGCGCGGGGCCAGGGCTGCCGGTTAGATTCTTCCCCGAAAACAACTTCTTGAGCCTGAAATATTTGATGCCATCATTGTCCGTGGTGGTAATATTGAATTAGCGAAAAACATGACACCCAACTACCTTGTTATTCCTCTTCACTTGTCTCATGCAATCGATCTTTGGAGACATAGGGTCAAATGGGTCTTGCCATTTTTAACGGATGGTCTGGAACATAAGATCCACAAGAATGTTGGCTTGTGGTTAGAAATACGCATGTTCTGGTTGTCATTTCCTCTGAACAGCGGTGGCTTGAGAGATCATAGACGACTGCTGTTGTTAGGCTTTGAGGGGAATGTTTTTGTTTTGTTTTTGATCGAGAAAATGAAGTGTAAAAACAAATTTTAAATCATATTTGACATTTAATATTAACAAAATTGACATTTCATAATAAAAATAATAATAAAATAATCTATATCATTAGAGAGTGACCAAAATAGAAACAATTTAAAAATTGAGTGAAAGTCCAGTAACAAAATTGGTCTTTTTCGACAAGTTTTTCATTATTCCTTTCAATTGAGATACTATTTGCCTATTTTACCTTACTTGGAACCACTCTTCTCAACTGATATACTATTACCTTAATTAGAACTACGATGCAAGGATAATTTTTAAGAATCGATCCCAAATTCTCCAATGATCTCTTTCTCAATTTCCAGATTTACCCAATTATCATATTTTTTTTCGGGAATTTATACTTTAACTAAAAATTTTCTGTCCAAAAATAATTCATTTTTGTTAAATTGTTTAAGTTATTTTTGAAGGTTAGAGTATTAACCGACTTGCAACAAATTTTCAGTTGATATCCGATACTTTTAAGCCTAGATATCTTCTTATAGGTTGACTTACTACTAATTATCTTTCTAACGTATTTTGAAAAGTCTCGATCCGGTACTATTACCGCATAAGATCATTTTTAGACCAGACCCAGAGGCAGAATTAGGATGAAATTAAGGGAGGGGTTAAGTAATATCTTTGAAACTAAAAAGATTCTAAAAGATAATTAAACTATAAAAGCAGAGGGCTGAAACCTAATTTCACTAATTTCAAAATTAACATATCCTATAAAGTAATTAAACCATAATAGTTAGAGGCGAAATTTAATTCCATTAACTTTAAAATTCATAGGGACTTAAAAATAATTAAATCCAAAAATATTGAAATGAACAAAAACTTAATTTTATTTGTTTCAATCTTTTTTAGAACTTAAAATAAGATTAACCCTAAAAATTGGTAGGGGGCATGTCCCCTTAGGCCTATTGTGTTTCGCCCTGAACATACAATGTAATTCATACAAAAATGGACTGAATCGTACGCTTGATTTCTTGAGGCTCTAAAAATGTAATTATTTGATTTTTTAATAAAAAATAGTTGTCTATATTTATGCTTTTTCATTATTATTTAATTGGGTGGAATTGGAACAATTGATTTTGTTTTAAAAATGTAATTATTTGATTTAAAAATTTAAAGGATAAAGCTCGCATAGAGTTACTGAACTTTGTTTAAAAAAAATAAAATGATAATCAAATTTTTAAATGTTACAAAATGAAAATTAAACTTTATGTGTAACAAAATAGTAACTCGACCATTAAGTTAAGTTAACGTGTTGTTATAATACTTTGTATAATAGCACATTTAATCCTCTATATTTATACATTCAATCAATTTTATCCTGATTCGAAAAAAAAATCACTAAATTTAACCCTCATTATTTATACATTCTTTTAATTTGGTCCTTATAAAAATATTATTTATTTATTGTTCGGTTTCATTATGAAGTTGCGCTAGACGATGCCTTAAGTGCAACAAAATTGCAAAATGGCGTGAGAATAGGAATCTCTGTTTTCTTATCCCATGTTTCCTGAGAAACTTACCTGCCATCAGAGTGCAGGATAACAAAAACACCGACAGCTTTGCAAAGTTCTCCTTGTTTCAAACTCATTCCCTCCATGGCAAGCTTCTCAGGAAACATGGGATAAGTTCCAGTACGCAAGAAAACATGGAAAGAATGTATAAATAACGAGGGTTAAATTTAGTGAATTTTTTCAAATTATGACTAAATTGATTGAATGTGTAAATATAGAAGATTAAATGTGCTATTATACAAAGTTTTATAATAGTCATGTTAAGTACTTAACGGCCGAGTTACCATTTTGTTACAAAGCATAAAGTTTAATTGTTATTTTATAACATTCGAAAGTTTGATTACTATTTTATTTTTTAAAACAAAGTTCAATGACCATTTGTAAATTTCACCCAAAAAAAATTCAAACAGTTGATCCCAAAAAATGCCACTAAACAAGCAAAGTGAATTAGAACAATTGATTCCTAAAAAATTAGAACAATTGATTTTGTTTTTTTAATGTATTATGCTACTTGTTGGAACGGTCTTTTTAAATAGGGTAAACTACACCAGTGACCACCGAACTATTTGAGTGTACCTATTTTGACTGCCGAACTATCGAACTCGTCAATCAGACCACTAAATTTATTAAATTAACCTATTTTGACAATCGCCGTTAAAAAACTAACAGAGGGGTGATGGAAGGGTGACATGGCAGTTAACGAAAATTTATAAAATTACACATTTAGTCCTTGTTATTTACTTATTAAATCAAGTTGGTCTTAATTTTAATTTAATTAAATAAAATTAACCAACCAATCAAATGACAACACGTGTCCCATCTATTTTTAAGTTTTAATTTATTTAATTTAATAGATTTAACCAACCAATCAGATGGTGACACGTGTCACCATCTGATTGGGCTTTAAGAATAAGGAAATAAAATTGGAGGGAAATGAAGCTGTGGGGAATTAAACCCACGCCAATAGCATGGAAGAGTGTTGCTCCAACCATTGAGCCAAGTTTACTAATGTGATATGGGGTACTAACATATTTTGATAAATGATTACTTTGTTGGTGAAAACTAAAGAGCAGAATTAACGAGATTTGAACTTAGGACCAAGAGGGTAAAATCTCACACCTTTATCACTGAGCCAAGCTACTCTTAGTAATATAAGATGCACGCTCTTATATACATATTTTATACTTTAGTACACGTTAGGAAAAAGAAGTAAAAATGGTTAAAAGAGGACTCGAACTTAGATCACTTGGGATGTGTATAATCACACAAACATTCGATTTAATTTAAATCTGAAAATTATTAAATATTCAGTTTTAAAAAATATTCGATTTAAAAGAAAAAAATGATTTAAAATATTCAAATATTTTTTCCTTTTCATATTTAAATTAAATCAAATATTTATTAAAATATTAAATATTTGATTTAAAAAATATTTGATTTAAAAGAAAATAAATTTGATTTAAAAAAATATTCAATTTTTTAAAATCAAATTTAAAATACTTTAAATATTCAAAAAGAAATTTGATCTAAAAAGTATTTAATTTTTTAAATAGAATTTCAAATACTTTAAATATTCGAATACTTTGTTAATCAAATTTCTTTCTTTTAAATCAAATATTTAATATTTTAATAAATATTTGAATTAATGTAAAAATGAAAAAGAAAAAATATTTGAATATTTTAAATCAAATATTTTTTAAAATTTAATAATTTTCATATTTAAATTAAATCAAATGTTTGTGTGATTATACACATCCCAAGTGATCTAAGTTCGAGTCCCCTTTCAACCATTTTTACCTCTTTTCCCCTAACATTTACTGAAGTAATCATTTAATAAAATATGTTAGTACCCTATATCACATTAGTGAACTTGACTCAGCTTGAGCAACATTCTTTCATGCTATTGGTGTGGGTTCAATTCCCTAGCCACATTTCCCTCAAATTTTATTTCCTCATTCTTTACGGGTGACACGTGTCACCATCTGATTGGTTGGTTAATTTTATTTAATTAAATTAATATTATGACCAAATTGATTTAATAAGTAAATAACAATGACTAAATGTGTAATTTTATAAATTTTCGTTAACTGCCACGTCACCCTTCCGTCATCCCTATGTTAGTTTTTTAACGACGGTGGTCAAAATAGGCCAATTTAATAAGTTTAGTGGTCTGATTGATGAGTTTCGATAGTTCGGTTGTCAAAATAGATACGCCCAATAGTTCGGTGGTCACTGGTGTAGTTTACCCAAATATACTATTTGCGGTGAAGATGAGTTTAGAGTAAACGTCATGTACTAATATATATATATATATAACATTTACTCTAGAATTTTCTCTTTCAGTCATATGTGTATCTATTTCTACGCTATTTGGTCAAAATTAAGACACACTCTTCATGTCTAATATGATAAAACTCTAAATAAAAATAAATAACAAAAAAATTAATAATCTCTGAAGCAAATGGTTAAAAACTCTCAGATGATATTTTTTTCCCTCCTTATTTTGTGGGTTTTAGACCCATTAAGAACAAAATATTTCATTCTCTTTTTTATTTTTGTAGGTATAAATTGTTCAAAAAATAGATATATAAAATCTTTGATGTACTAATATATATTGAAACATTCGAGCAAAATTGACGAATAACAGCAGCCAGATGTTTTACATTCATGTGAACCTAAAATGTAAGTCACGGCCTTTTATTATCCATGCATAAGCGATTCATCACCTCCCGTTGATACTGCTTTCAAGTTCCTCTGCAGCTGATACAAAACAAAACGTTTTCATTATATTTCAATTAGGGGTAGGTATTGATTAAGTCGAGTTAAAAAGATTTGAATTAGTTGAGTTGAATAGTTCTATTTTATAACTCAAACCTTATTTAAATTTTTTTCGAATCAAGTCGAGTTGTTTGAGTTTCTGTTCAAATTTGACTGTAAATATTTATAATGTTATAGTACTAATTACTTCCAATTTAAACGATTTTCTATAACCATATACAACAGGGGTGTGCAAAATAAACCGTAATCGTTAACCGGTATAACCGTTAAATTTTACCGGTTAATTAACCTACCGTTAAGGTTAAACGGTTTCGTTAACCAACCGCTAAAAATAATAGTTAATGATTAACTTATTGGTTAACCGTTATGAAATTATTTAGACATAAAATGAAGTTTGTAATTAGAATTACTCTATTTAAATGCTATTCTGAAAATTTTAATATAATATTTATCGGAGAGAAAGTTTCATCATTCTCAAAAGAATTAGTGAATATGTGAATTTTTTATAATAAATTACATGTTAACTTGTAACCGAACCGTTAAGTAACGATTAACTGCTATAACGGTTTAACCGTTTAAAAATTTAATGGTTAACCGTTTATTAATGGTCAGGTTACAGTTTACTACATTTATAAATGTTAACCAACCGTTTATGTTAAATGGTATGGTTAGCCTACCATGAATACCCCTAAATTATATAATATATATTTCACATGTGATATATATAGTAGGTAGAATTGAGACACTCGAATCGAACTTGAAAACCGAACCACTAATTACTAAGAATTACGAGTTATTCTAATTTAATTTTATAACTCAAACCTTTATTTGAGAATTTTTTGAGTTTGATCGAGTTTATGAAATTACGAATCAAGTCGAACAATTCAGTTTTTTTTAGTCGAATTTTGTCTGCCACTAATTCTAAGAAATTGAAAGGGAGATGAGAAAGAAGAAAATATACAAGGATGTTGTTTGGTGGTAAGTTTAGGGCGCAAGGAGTGGATTTGTTTGATAATCTCCATTACAGATTCTATAAATTTATTATCGGTCTCGCACAGTCTACTGCACAGAAAGATTCCCGCTACGGGAATTTCCTTGACACATTTATAGTAGCATCTTCCAAAATCAATCGTCCAGTCAGACTGTAATTTCAGACGTGGCCTAATTGCCAGAATTCCCAACACCAAACAAACCTTTAGCACACAGGACACTCTCCTTCTCTCTGCCATTGTCGTTTCCTTTTTTCTTACCACCAATGAGATATACAAACAGAAATATGGATTTCTTGGTGTTTCTTTCTTGTAGGGGAGAGGTTATATATAACAAAAAATCTAAGTTACGAGTTCTCTTCTATTCTCTTAATTCAATTTGAATTAAATAATATTCAAATAGAGTCGAGTATAATTGATTTGATAAATAAACCCTTCATGAGAATGTGAATAATTTTCGAGTTAGAACAAATAAATTTCGGATTATATATGTTTGAAAACTCTTTTAAAACAAACCAACACAAAACAAGATACTTTAGAATGATAAACTTGATTTGAAATTCAATAATTAGCTTAATAGTCAAGAATATTCATCAGGGACGGAGTCAGTATTTAAGGGTGAGGGGGCAAAACATAAGTTTTGAAAGGTAGGGAGGGCAAATTCACAATTATATCATTTTTCGAAAAAAATATAAAAAACCAAAGGGTAAAATAAAAATTCCCTCAGTCGGGGGACAACAGCCCCTCCCATGACCTTAATAGCTCCGTTCCTGATGTTCATATTGTATCATCTTGTATATGCTTTAATCTTGACATTTGCCTTTAGAATGTAAAACATCTTACTTAATATAATGATAAACTTGATTTGAACGTTTTTAAAAATATATATATTTTGAGTTTTTGTTGATGAGGTTTAATTTGTACATCTTCAAAACTAACATGGATCTTAGGGGGTACTTAGACTAATTTTCTATTAAGTTTATTCAAATTGTAAAATTCGATTTAAACTGAAAAATCAAATAATTCGATTCAGTTTGATTAATTCGAAAACCAAACTTTTTAATAAAAAAATAAAGTCTCCTTAAATTTCCATTATAAAAAGTTTAAAAATATTTATTGATGTAAACTTCTTAACTTGCATTAACCTTAACAGATACCTAAATGAAACTTCAGTTTAATAAATTTTTTTTACTGTTTAAAGATTAATAAATTTAGTATTTCATATTAATTTCTTATGTTTAATAAATGCTAATCTTTGTTTTCAATCCTTCATTGTTATACACATTAAAAAATTTCTAAATCCTTGTAAGAGTACTTATTAATTGGGGGAAGAAAATTAGCTTCTACAACTTGCGCAGAGTTCAAGAGTATGTAATTGTGGAGAGAAATTTAAGTAATATCCATAAATTCGAGGATCTTTTAAAGAGGCGTGCCCCAACCCCAAAAATATATTTTTAATTTATATAATAAAATTTTAAAAGCTATTGTATAATTATAAATTGTCCTAATTTTTTTTTTAAAAAAATATGTTTTGCTCTTCACGTTAGTATTCTAACTTTGTCCATGTTTGACAATAATGCTAAATTCTCATTCTCTTAATCTATTCTCAATAAGTGTGCTAATTACAAGATAAGTTTTTTTATTATTAGTTTAAGTCTCGTTCAGCATAAATTTTCAAACGCTCAGGATAGCCAAACGGCCTATTGAAAGTAGAAGTTTGATTTTTCAGTGGTGATGGAATGCTTGTTTGAGGACTAAATTCGGTGGAAAAATAAGAGCCAACACCCATTTAATGGCCTGTTCAACAACATTTTTCGGTTGAGCGCTAAAACGCCCATCCCATAAGCTTTGCTGGACGGGGTCATAGTTAGAGGTGGGCAATTTATATTTTATAAAAAATAATTTATATAATTAAACATTTGGTAAAAAATAAAAAAAAAATTATACAAAAAGATAATTTATATGAAAATAAATTATTTTCTCCACTTTTCGGACCCTAAAAATCCATGGTATAATTGACAATAACTTAAAAATATGTAAACCCAAAAAATAGAGGTTAAATCCCTCAGTCAATCTTAATTTTTCATTTTATCTTTGATTTGTATACTAAAATTGAAAAAAATATAGGTTAATTATGAATTATTTCTTTCACTTTTCAAGTTAATTATATTTTACCTTCGAATTGATATTCTGACTTTGTTTCTGCTAGTTCGGTTGCTCAAAAGAAAGCTTTAATTACAGCTCATTGCAAGACCCTTGCGGCAAGGAAAGCCTTGCTTGAGCCAATTCTAAAGACTATGAGCTCAAGCTCTCAAATGTCAGCCCTTGGCCAAGAGAGAATAACATGAACAATGAATGTTCTGAAAAGAGTTAAGTAGGATGAGAAATCTCTACCCAAGGTATCCACCAAATAATAAAAACTTTTTTTATAATATTTCATATGTTTTCCATTTTTTAAAGTTTTTTAAAAATGTTATCTTATATATTTTTTTTTACAATTACTTTTATTTATAACATTAGTAGTTTTTAAAATTTCTATATATTTCATTTCATTTTTATTTTTACTATTTTATATTTTTAAAATTTTTTAAAAAATAATATTTTTATTTTTTTATAATTGTATACTATTTAAAAATATTTTATATATTTTTAAAATTATTTTAAAATGTTACACAAATTTATGGAATAGTTGACCTCAACATAATCACACAACTTTTTGTTAGTTTGATTTAATTTGACAAAAATAAAAAAATTCGGGGAAAAAACAAAAAAGTTAAAGGGCTAAAATGATTAAGAAAGTCATTACAAATTTATTTATTTACTTTTGGGATAAAATAATTTTTAGTCCCTGAATTTAACAATTTTTTCAGCTTGACCTATGAATTTTTTTCAACCACATTAATTATTGAATTTAATTTTTCTCTCCATTTTTAGCTATTTTGGTGATGTGTAATACTGAAAGTGTGTTATTTGACACACTCACGTCATCAAAAGAATTAAAATGGTAAAAATTGCCAAATTTATGGATTAATATGTGGACCAAATAAAATTTAGGTATTAAATTGAAAAAAAAAACTGTCAACGTTAAGGACTAAATGTTGTTAATTCTTTTTCAGGTCGGCTTCATTTTCTTCTAGTTCCCATACTTCGCTGGTTTTCATCGATCTATGGATAAATATTAAAAGTTTAATGTTGTTATATTTTGAAAATTTGGGCATTTAGGGTTCCGAGTCTTTATTTTTTGGGGCATAGATTTTAAGGGGTTGGTTGCTGAACTGAATGGCCTCCGTATCAAGTCAGCCGCAGTTCCGTTACACTCAACCCCCGTCTAAGGTGCTGCATTTGAGGAACTTGCCATGGGAGTGTACGGAGGAAGAGTTGATCGAACTGGGCAAGCCATTCGGGAAGGTCGTTAACACAAAGTGCAATGTTGGAGCCAATCGTAATCAAGCTTTCATTGAATTCGTAAGTTTAATCTGAAATCTTTTTAATATTTGTTCCGAATTATTTCAATATTGTTACTAATTATGCATTGTTTTATTGTTCCTTTATAGGCAGATTTGAATCAGGCTATTGCTATGATATCATATTATGCTTCTTCTTCAGAGCCTGCTCAAGTGAGGGGCAAAACGGTTTACCTACAATATTCTAACAGGCAAGAGATTGTTAATAACAAAACCACTGCCGATGTTGGCGGAAATGTTTTGTTGGTAACAATCGAAGGTCAAGATGCTCGGCTTGTTTCCATTGATGTTCTGCATTTGGTAAGGAAGAGCTTGGCCCTTTTTATCTTTTTGGTTTAGAAGGGTGTGAAATTAGTATTTCCAGGTTGTTGTTTGATACTGTGTAGCTCTTACTCGTCATTTGCTTGAAGTACTTGTGTCCGACATATATTTGGATATTTGGACATAGGTATGGGGGGTGACCCTCCAAGGAGCCTTCAAATACATGAAAATACTTGGGGAAATTGAACATAACCATGTTGGATGCATGCCCATATCCAACACTCAAACCTGGGTCTGAGTAATATAGGCTTGATATGAGTTTCTGTAATAACTAGGGTTGTGTATTTTTTTTTTTTTGTAAAGAAGAGCTTTTTCTGTTTTGACATGAATGTGAATGGATCAGAAGAATCATGTTATGTGAATTTTCGCCAATGGAAGCTTTGTGCATCGAGAGAAAGAGCACATGTGTGTTTGTCTCCTTTGTCCTTTACTTAACACTGCCTGTCTCTTACCTTATCTTCCTTACTTACCTTCTATTCTTACATTTAGGATGTTTCTTTCATCTCTTGTTTCACGTATATCCATCTCCCTCGAACTTCTTCTGATGCTTTGTGTCACTATGTTTTTGTTTGGTTTGCTACTCAGAATGAAGTTTTTATTAAGTTTGTGATCTATTCATTATTTTTGCTTATGTGTTTTGTATATTACATTTTGGCGACAAAAAATGTTAGCTTTACCAAGTTTCAAAGTCTTCACTTCTCAACCAACTACCAGTTGGTCTAGTGGGATAAGGCACTACTAGGTCCCTTAAGCAAGGTTAGAGTCTTGAATCATGATTTTGTAAATGGAGTAAATTGAGTTGGGAGGGTCGCCCCCATAACGTGCCTCTTCAGTACCCGGTCCGGATTAGTCGGCCAATGGGTCGGATACCGGTCGTCATACCAAAAATAAACTCTTCACTTCTCACTGAACATGATCAGAGTAGTCTATTCAAGTGCCTCAGTTTGTCTTAGCACCCAGGTGAAGCAGTGTACGCAACAATTGTCTAAGATCCCCAAATACATGGTATTTTTAAGGGAGGTGTTTGGTTGCTTGCTTTGGTGCATAAGTGACCATCTTAGTAAAACCAAACAGACTCAATGCAAGTTTCTCCCCAAGATGACCCCTGATTAGGTAGCAAATCATCCATGTAACAAGCACTGTTTTTGTCTGCTTCTGTCCTTTTTTCAAAGAATGAATGAATGATTCGTTATGTTGCCCTTACTACAGGGTTTTGGGACTATCACTATCATCTATGAGTCTATGACATCCTGTGAATACTGAAAGATCCTTCTGCCCCTTTTGTGTGACTACAAGTGTGCTCATCATCTGTTGCCATTTTGGAATACAACATAATTTGTATTTTGTAGTACTACTATAGCCCTAAATCATATGAGAATATGAGGCAGCTAGTTATCACAGTCTAATTGTTATTATTATTTTTAAAGCTTATATAACTATTTGTCTATATTTGCTATTAAAAAGTGAGTTAATGTTTTCAATGGTTATTATTCTGTTAAAGAACAGTTGTGGCAACTATATAATCTACAAATTATATCCTTCTTTAGTGCGTAATGTTGAAATATGCTTACTACATAACCTCATCATATAACAGGCATATTTCCTGATATATATATATATATATATATATATATATATGTAAATTATAGATAATTTTCTAGATGTAGGTGCCTATCTTTGGCCCCCAATTATTGAGAACTTTGTGTCTGGTAGCTTGACTCATTCTAGGACCTGGTGCTTGTTGCAACTCTTGCCTTTGACTTCCTTGGTAATTTGCTTTTAGCATTTTTAAATGCTTGAGCAATTAAGGTTTCTTCCTGCATCTGCAGTTTGCTTCATAGGGTGCTTTACCTTTTAACCTTAAGAAAGAATAATGAGTAATGATTGAATGAGGTTTTTGACATTTAATTTGAGAGAGTTGTTTATTGCATGAAAACTTCATAGAAATCAAAATTTGAGCAGCTTGGAGTGTAGGTTTGTTTTATTGTAAAGATTCGAGGTTTCTTAGCAGTACTTGATCGGTTCTTCCATCTGTTATTCATTTCATCTCTGTGGCATTCTAGTGCCATTGAGCCTTGTGATTTCATTGATTTTACTTGGGCTAATACTGTTAAGCTCCTTTTAGTATCTGAAATGTCTAGTTGTATTTTTTTTTCTGTTATAAGTTATACTGCCCATCTCTATGCTGAAGACCTGTGCATGTTGGATTTATCTCATTTTCTATTTTCTGAAAAATATGTTTGAGAGGGTATTACATTTGTAATTACTTTTTGGAGTTCTTTTACCTGATTTTTTTCAGTTCATCTTTTTAATATTGTTAACAATGCCAGGTATTTTCAGCTTTTGGTTTTGTGCATAAAATTACCACCTTTGAGAAGACAGCTGGATTCCAGGTCAATGAATTAAGTCTCCTTCTTTTAGTTTTGGTTAGTGTGCCTCAGCCAGCCAGCCTTTGAAAATAAGCTCATTTGGTACCCGCCATTTTTGCAGGCATTGGTTCAGTTTTCAGATGCAGAAACGGCCGCATCTGCAAAAAATGCCTTGGATGGACGAAGCATCCCTAGGTGACAGTTCTATTAATTGGTAGACACGTTAGTCCAACTATTGTAGACCATATAGTTGTAGACGCTGTGCACTTGCGTTGAGCACTTATGTCTATTGGATCCTTGAATTTCTTACTACTGTTTGTGTTTAGTCTTGCAACACCCACTTGTTTGCATTGTTTTAGTCCTTGATAAAGTATTAGAAAGCTCCCTAAGTTAGAATTAAAGTGTTTTCAAATGACATTAGTTTACTCCATAGGCAATGCTTTTAATCTTACAGCTTCTGTTATTCTTTGGTGGGTATCGGTTTTGTTGCAAAATATCTACTGACTGACTTTGCCCTGGGTTTTCAGGTATCTGCTTTCTGAAAATATTGCCCCTTGTTCACTTAAGATCACTTATTCTGCCCACACGGATTTGAGTGTGAAATTTCAGAGCCATCGAAGCAGGTATTCCTGATCACTCTTTGTAACCGGTTATTCACCATATCTTATGTACCATATTCAAGCACATAATTGGTTCTGGGATTGCTTATGAATCAGTAATTTTCATGTTAGTTGGTATTTATTTGCTTGTCTTGAACATTTCACTGATCCTTCCCTGCTTCACTGTTTAGTGGACTGCTGCTCTTCTCTTTGCTAGTTATCTCCATTTTCTCTGTTCTACATTAATTAAGTTTACTCTTTGGTCACTTTGTTTCTTTTATTTATTTATTTTCAGGGACTACACTAATCCCTATCTTCCTGTTGCTCCTTCAGCTATCGATGGAAGCAGCCAGGTCAATAACATGTTTTTGACTATTGAATTTCTTAACAGTTGTTAGAATCTGAATATAGTTGTGTGTGAATTATTTACCAAGTACAGTTTAGAGCACAAAGCCTTTGTGGTTTTAGCCAATTTGCCTTATGTTTATTAATTTCTTAACAGTTGTTAGAATCTGAATATAGTTGTGTGTGAATTATTTACCAAGTACAGTTTAGAGCACAAAGCCTTTGTGGTTTTACCCAATTTGCCTTATGTTTATTAAAATGTATATATGTGATTTTTTTCTCATTCAAAGTGTCCCGTGCATCGAAATCAATTCTTCTGAACCTGTATTTCTACCAAGAGATGAATAATACTGCTTTGCGCTGCTGGATTCGGTAGTGTATGTTTATTCTTTTGGTTGTTTAATAATGGGAATCATTTGTTATCATTGCAGTTAAGTTTAGGTCTTGATGGGAAAAAACTAGAACCAGAGAGTAATGTTTTACTTGCATCTATCGAGAACATGCAGTATGCTGTTACCTTGGATGTGCTGCATATGGTATTGGCAATTACTGGAAACCATTTTTGTTTGACAATCTAGTACTTCAACTCATACCGAGTATTTGCTCTTTTCTCTCACCTACATCCAGGTCTTCTCCTCTTTTGGCCCCGTTCAAAAGATTGCCATGTTTGATAAGAATGGGGGAATGCAGGCTCTAATTCAGTATCCGGGTAACGTCCAAACATGCTTATTTATCTCGTTTTAAACTAGGCCTCAAAAATCTGTTACTGGTAAGAATATAGAAAAGAGATTAGGTACATTATTCTTGTTATCCCTTGATATAAACATTAATGGTTCCGTGTTTTGCAGTTGTTCACACAGCAGTTGTTGCCAAGGAAGCCTTGGAAGGGCACTGCATATATGATGGAGGGTTTTGCAAACTACATCTCTCTTATTCGCGCCACACCGATCTCAGTATAAAGGTATTTGGAGTTTTGGACAATACAATTACCTAGTCGTTTAAATGATTCATTTTGATTCCATAGGTTATTGTTGTTCATGACTGCATAATACATTCACAACTAAAGAAGGAACAAACCTGATATTCTATGAAGTTTTGGCTTATTGACAAATTGATGGCCTCTTCAGAACCGTGCCATGTCACATTACATTGATCTATTTTGTAACTTACGTTTAAGACTTGATCAATTTTGTTTTAAGACTCCGTGCAAATGTTTTAATCTAACAATTGAGCTACAAGTTTGCACATGTTATTGTGTAGGTCAACCGTTAGACTCGATTAATGTTACTTGGTCCAGGTGTGAGTGTCCGAGATGGATGTGTTTTGACATGATATATTCATTTATTTTTGTTATACTCCTGTACCAATATCATGATAATTATCAGACTATGAAGAACGAAGAGTCGGAGCAACAAAAGAAGAGCATTTAAAGGTTAAAGGCCTAGTCTATTTCTAATGTGGTGGTTTATTTATTACAGGTCAACAACGATAGGAGCAGAGATTATACGGTCCCTAACCCTGCCATGGTTAACCCGCAACCTTCGGTTTTTGGGCAACAGCCTGTTCAAACAATGGGTCCAACTGCTCACCAATACAATGGAGCTCAATACGGTCCAGGTGTAAGCCAACCTATGATGCCTCCTCAACCTTCAGCTGGATGGGCCGCAGGTGTTCCTGGAGTGCCTCCATCCACGCCAGTACAAATGACTAATCATCCTTACTTTCCACCAGCCTCAATGCCGCAAACAACTCCCGGAACAATGCAAATGCCGGGCGGCTACAGTGGGGTACCACCGGCTGGGTCAGTTCCTCCTCACTGACCCAACCAGATGTAACATTATATTGTCTACCATACATGAAAACCGAGATAGGGTGGGACTGGGTGTCTCAGCTGCCACACTGGTTTCTCCCCACCTCGTTCCTTGGAGAGGAGGGAGAGGCAGGTTTTGAATGTTTATTAGCTAAACTTATTGTGCAGAGAAAAAGATCTTGCAGTTATATTTTTTTAGATCATTCAAGTTTGGCTTTTTATTTCATTATTACTATTGATTATTTAAGCATTGAATTCGAGAGTAATTTTCTAAAATTATCTTTTATGTATTTTAAAGTTTTTTTCATTAATTTAGGATTGAAATTAAATAAAAATAGGCTTCACCCATATACAAACAAATATAATTTTTAATTTAGAAATAAAAATTAAACAAAAGATTGAATATATTTAAAACATTAATGATATATAATCCTCCAATATTTAATTAAATAAATTCACTTTAAAAATATCGGGGGTGATGAGTGAGTGTTAGCCGTTCAATTATTACTTGAATTCTCCAATACAAAACTAACGATAAAATGTACAAATAGGCACTAAACTAAATAAAAATAACTTTTTAGCCATTAAAATTATAAAATAGTCATTAAACAAACTGTTACAAAAAGAATTGTTCTATAACATTTTGATAATTTTATAATTGTTTGATAAAGTTTACTGATCATTTTATATAAAATTTACTGATCATTTTATAACCATTCAATAAATTAAATGATCTTTTTGTAATTTCAAAAACTTAAATGGCCAAAAAATCATTCCTGCTTCCTTGAATCGAGGATAAGGTTTGTAAAGCTGATAGAAGAAGCCGGCGGCATATTGAATCGAGGATAAGGTTCGAGTTCGACTTGCCTGCGCTGCCTCGTTCCTTTCTCTCCTCTTTCTTCTCCTAATCTGGTGGTGCTGGGTGGCTCTTAAATTCCCCTTTGCTTTCTTTGATTCAAAAAACCTGAAGAAAAAGTAAAAAGAAAAAGCCCCCAGAAAGCAATGATCCTCTGCCTTCAACCTCCCCTTCTCTACTACCACCCTTCTCCTTCCTTCCCTCTTCTCAAGCTACGATTTCACCGTTTATGCCATCCCCTCTCTTTCAATCCCAAACCCTTTCCCCCTTCTCCGGTTTTCCTCTTTTCCCGATTATACCCACGCCCTTTCTCAATCCCTTCTTCTTCGTTGCATCCCGATTCCAATGTTGAAGATTCCCGACCTTTGGTTTCGGATTCCGATGTCGTCGTTGATGGGTTCGAGAATGTGGGCGAGGGCATTGAAGTGAATGGCGTCGATGGGGAATCTGAGATTGCGGTGGAGGACAATGGGCGGAGAGATGAATTGGTGGCGGAAAACGAAGGGTCCGGGAGAAAAATTCCTGTCGTGGTGTTTTTGATGGGGATTTGGGCTATGATAAAGAACGGAATGGACAAATTGTTGGGTTTGGATTGGTTCAGTTGGTGGCCGTTTTGGCGTCAGGAGAAACGGCTTGACCGTTTGATTGCCGAAGCCGATGCCAATCCCAAAGATGCCGCTAAACAAAGCGCTTTGCTTGCTGAGCTTAATAAGCATAGGTTTTGTTTTGTTTCTTTCAATTTCGTATTGTTTGATTAATTTCGGAATGTTTCCTTTTGTTATCCCTCTGATTATTATTGTTATTTTTTTAAAACAGTCCTGAGTCTGTGATTACGCGGTTTGAACAAAGGGATCATGCGGTAGACAGCAGAGGTGTTGCCGAATATCTTCGAGCATTGGTAGTCACTAATGCCATTGCTGAATATCTTCCGGATGAAGAAGCTGGAAAGCCTTCTAGTCTTCCTACTTTGGTAACAAGGCCATACTTTTACCTTCTGCTTGGACCTATGGATTGGTGAATAAGTAGTTATATTAATTTATCTGATCCATTAAAATTTGAAATGCAGTTGCAAGAATTAAAGCAGCGTGCATCCGGTAATGTGGATGAGCCCTTTTTAAGCCCTGGAATTTCTCAGAAGCAACCGTTGCATGTCGTGATGGTAAGCCTCCGTAGTTTACCGTCTGTGTTGGAGACAATACAGTTTATGTTTTGTCTTAGTCAAGCTTGTAGTGTTGTACTGCGCTATGTGGAGTCGTGGACTATCATTACCTGTCAGCAACTTGGATTATTCTTCTTTCCCCCTAGAACCCTTCATCAACTATTTTGATAGCTATGTTGTTTTCTTTGTTAGGTTGATCCTAAAGTTTCGAACAGATCACGATTTGCACAAGAGCTTATTTCAACTATCTTGTTCACTATTGCTGTTGGATTGGTTTGGTATGGATTCCGTGGTTGCCGTTGTACTCCCTCTCTTTCTATTCTTTTTCATTGTTGAATCGGCCTGTCCTTGCTTTAACTTCATGTTGTCAATTTTGTTAACATGAAATCTCTTTTCAGGCTAATGGGTGCTGCTGCACTTCAGAAGTATGTAGGAAGCTTTGGTGGAATAGGAACTTCAGGTGTTGGATCAAGTTCCTCTTATGCCCCCAAAGAATTGAACAAAGAAGTGACGCCTGAGAAGGCTAGTATTCGATGCCTCTAATTTCTGTCTAAATTGAGTAGACTATGTCATTTAGTTGCATCCGAAAACTGCATTTTCTGTTTTCAATATGCATGGATGGGATTAAGTTGAACCAGTTGAGTAAGAAATGCTAACTTTGAGCGGTGCCTTAATAATTGAACAGAATTCATGTCTAAAGGGAAAAGATTAAGATTTGGTATCCTTAGTAGATAAATGATGATCCAAAGTCTGTTTTGTTGACCCTGCAAGTGAAATACAGCTTTAGTTTTGGTATGGATGGGCCAGGGCCCAGCCACCCAGGACCATTTATTGGAAATTTATAGTAGATAATCCTAAAACTTGTTTTCTTTTCCTCATTAATTATTTTATTTGCAGAACCTTAAAACTTTTAAGGATGTCAAAGGCTGTGATGATGCAAAACAAGAGCTTGAGGAAGTAGTGGAGTACCTTAAAAACCCATCAAAGTTTACCCGCCTTGGGGGAAAGTTGCCAAAGGTTTGTGCATATAATATGGTTTTGAAATATGTCTCAATTCTTTCAGTCTCCATTTGTTGCACTTTCCTGTAGATCTATGTTTGTCAGATTTTATCAAGGGTACCCTATAAAATAGGAATAAAATAGAAGATATATAAGTGATATCTATTCCAGGAGAACCAAATATATCAAGAAATTGCCTGAAGTCCTGTCAGATTAGTGTTAGCTCAGGTGATAGGTTGGGAAGGGATTGGCTAGAGATTCTAGGTTCTGTTTTTCAAGCTTTACTTCACGGGGGAGAGAAAATAACAAGCGGTTATAGTTTTTTGTCCATTGTTTAGCGCCTATAATGAATGATTGTACACTTATGTGAACCATGAGGGCTGAAATTTGTTTCCTATGATTCATTCGCTTCTTGAGTCAAAGGGTTTTTTGCTTTAATCCCAAGTCTTTATTATCTTATTCACAACTAAATTGCAGGGAATCCTTTTGACTGGAGCACCTGGAACTGGAAAAACTTTGCTGGCCAAGGTAAGCTTTCATTTTATATTCTCACTTGTAGTCACATATGTCGGTAACTTTTTGTTCATTACAACTCAATTTAACCGCAGTAAAACAACTCTTTTTTGTGCTAGTGGTTCCACAATATCTTTTGAAGTACGTTGCATATGCTTTTATACATGTTATAATGAAATTTGGTTTGTGTGACCTTGAAGGCTATTGCTGGGGAAGCTGGGGTACCTTTCTTCTATAGAGCAGGATCTGAATTTGAGGAAATGTAAGCCACACTCCCATTTCATATTTGCTTGGCCACCCTCTTCTATGGATTTACACGTGCTTATTGTATACTATATGGTTGGTTCTAGGGATTATGTGGTATTATAGATATCTTGTCTGACATTTTCTCTGTATGTCAGGTTTGTTGGTGTTGGTGCTCGGCGTGTGAGGTCCCTTTTTCAAGCAGCTAAGAAGAAGGTTGATGTTCATTATTACTGGGTTGTGGGGATTATTTTGATTGCTTGATATATTGTCCGTCATACCTTCTAACCATGCCATTCAACAATGTTTCATATTTTATAGGCCCCTTGCATCATCTTCATTGATGAAATAGATGCTGTTGGATCCACACGGAAACAATGGGAAGGTCATACCAAAAAAACGCTGCATCAGCTGCTTGTCGAAATGGATGGTTTTGAACAGAATGAGGTATATTAAAACAAGTTTGTTATTATCAATAATTCCTTTTTACTTTTTTGAATTTGTTTAACCTATATCTATCTCACAGGGAATAATTCTGATGGCTGCAACAAATCTACCTGACATTCTTGATCCAGCTTTGACAAGGCCTGGTAGATTTGACAGGCATGTAAGTGTTCCAATCATTAGTGTTTTGTTGAGTCTTGGTTGTTTGGTAGTATATGGTCAAAACTGTTCTTAGAGGAATCAATGAGGACAAATAGTGTTGGTTCCTTAACTCTTAATCAGAGTACATCCCAATGTATAAAATGGCGCAAGGCGCACTAAGGCGATAGGTGGTCCTAGGTGCAAGGCGCAAGGCGAAGGCGTGCGCCTTATCGAAGTGAGGCGTAATTTTTTAAAATTAAAAATTTATTATTCAAGTGCAAATAAAATTGAAAAAGGAAGTGATTTCAGCGCCTCCCACTGCCTCAGCCACATGGGTGTTTTGCTGCGTCTTCCCCCGCTTCATCAAAATCGCGTCGCCTACACCCAGACAAGGCGCTTCAACGCGTCGCTACGCCTCAGCGCCTAGGCGCGCCTCTCCCTCGCCTTTTCAAACACTGGTACATCCCCCTACCCCGCCATCCATCTGCCTGGAGGCATGTTGTCAGAAGTTTTGCGTCAGTTTGTGGTTGCTTAAATAACTGGATTGTTGAGCGTGCAAAATTCACAAGGACTTGCCATTTAATTTTGGCGGTGGACTATTGTTAGTCTTACAAGATTGATATTTGTTTTATTTTCATGTTCTCTTCTCTTTAGAGAGAAGACTTATACAGCCCATCTTTTAGATTGTTGTCCCTAATCCAGATGTAAGAGGTCGTCAAGAGATTTTGGAGCTCTACCTACAGGATAAACCTTTGTCTGACGACGTAGATGTCAAAGCAATTGCTCGTGGTACTCCTGGATTCAATGGAGCAGGTAATATTTTCTGCATAAACTGAAAAAAGTTTCTGCCTCCTGTGAACAAACATGCTTATTTTCTTTATAATTTTTCCCTATTACTCTGTCAATCAGATCTGGCAAACTTGGTGAATATTGCCGCAATTAAAGCTGCAGTTGAAGGTGCAAGTAAACTGACTGCTGCACAGTTGGAGCATGCTAAAGATAGGATACTCATGGGTACTGAACGTAAAACAATGTTTCTATCGGAAGAGTCAAAGAAGGTATTGAATTTTCTTAGTATTGCTTTGGGCAGGGGTGAAGGCAAAAATTGTGTTTAGGGGGTCCAAAATTGAATAGTTTAGGGGGAAGTGCAATCTTACCATTGTACTAAATTATAGTTCTACATTTTTTGAAGGGACTAAAGAGAAACCGTAGCATTTTAGGGGGGGGCCAAGGCCCCTGCCAGCCCCTCCTGGCTTTGAGTGTAGAATTCAGGTTGTGGTTGGTTGTATGAAGTGAATCATTAACCCTGTACCAACTGAAACAAAGATGTAAAAGGTAAGGGAGAGAACTCGGTTTTTTCGGTCGGCTTTTTTATTGAACTGACTTAACCGACCATAATCTAAATTAACCGAACCGAATGAATTAAATAGCTTAAACTGACCTAACCAAACTGGCTTAAAGTCGGTCGGTCGGTTAACTGACTAATGTTTTAAAATAAATATATTTAAAATAACTAAAATTAGTATATATGTCGGTTAATTTGGTTGATTGGTTATGAATTTTCATGACCGAAAAACCCAACTTAATTGAACCTCCAACTGACTAAAACTGATTAGCTTGGTTTTGTCGGTTTTCTTCTGTTATAACCGAGAATCGCTCTCCCCTAGTAAATGAACCCCTAATGATAACAACAAAGGTTGCCTGAGAAAATTTTCCCCAATTAGGACATGATGATAAAGCCATTATTGACGATTATTCTTCATGTTTAATGTTATCTTTTAGATGCAGTTAGGCTGTTTTTTGGTTCCTATTGATGCACTGTGTCGGTGTACAAATTATTTCATTAGTTTTAAGATGCACTTTTTGTTTTCCAAACTGGGTCTTCCTTATTTGCTGATACTGTTACGCATAACTTCAGCTCACTGCTTATCATGAGAGTGGCCATGCAATTGTTGCTTTCAATACCAAAGGTGCACTTCCAATCCACAAGGCTACAATCATGCCCCGCGGATCTGCTCTGGGAATGGTTACCCAGCTGCCCTCAACTGATGAGACTTCAATTAGTAAGAAGCAATTATTAGCTCGTCTTGATGTTTGTATGGGAGGAAGAGTTGCCGAAGAACTCATCTTTGGTCAGGACCATATCACAACCGGGGCAAGCAGTGATCTGCGTACAGCTACAGAGCTTGCTCAATATATGGTATGTTTTGAAGTGTTTTCTTTAATCTGTAGTTCCCCATTTCTATATTTGTCTTTCCGGTTCATGGTAAAACTATATATGAAACCATAAGGGAACGAATTAGCCAAAGCTAGGGCAACGTCTTACGGCTTTCACTTACAATGCCAGGTATCAAGTTGTGGGATGAGTGATGCAATTGGACCAGTTAATATTAAAGAGCGACCAAGTTCAGAAATGCAATCTCGCATTGATGCTGAAGTACGTTTTTGCAAGGTTGAGTTCCGACTAGAAAAGATGTCTTTTCAATCTTAATTTGTTTTAATTTTGTTATGCAGGTTGTAAAGCTTCTAAGAGAAGCATATGATCGTGTGAAAGCCCTGTTAAAGAAGGTATGTTCATGAGACTCCCTTTTTTGTAATATGAGTATGCGTTCACCATGTGAATGTTCAATTTCTGCTAAGTTTTTTCCGTACGCACGCATGTCGGAACTAAAAAACCACTAAAAAAAATCGCCGCCAATACTTATAGTTTAATCAACACTTTGTTTGACGTATTTTCAGCAAGAGAAGGCATTGCATGAATTAGCAAATGCACTTTTGGAGTACGAAACACTTAATGCGGAAGAAATAAAGCGCATTCTTCTCCCATATCGAGAAGGACCTTTTCCCGAACAACAAGAACCACTGGAAGGGGGAGAGCTGGTATTGGCTTAAACTATACAAATCGGTATCTGTAATCTGCGATCTAACTTGGTTGTAGGGGAAGCTCTGTACAGTGTATTTTAAGCAGCAGAGGTAATTTGTTTTACATAATTTCTTGAAATTCTTCCCCCCTCCATAATCATAAGATGTGTTATGGGAACTGTGGGAGGGACCATGCGATCCTTCATGTTGAATCCCTCTCTGAAATGTACCATTTGTGAAATTATGTATCGTTTGAACTTTTGCCCCCCGTTACGGGGCCAAATTTTGAACTTAGGCATAAAGTAACGTTTATGAAATCTTCCTCTATTCCGAGTATGGTTCATTTTTTTTAATATTCGGGGTACAATGTCTATACTAGACATCTTTTTCCACTCATAAATAGGAGGATATTGATAGAGATGGCAAAATAATCCGAACCCTCCGACCTGATAGGGGCAATTTTTAAAAAAATTGGGTTTGGGTTATTGAAAAAATAAAGTCGGGTTCTGGTTTAAGGTAAAAATTCATCGACTTGATATATTTATATATATTTATTATATTTTTACATATTATATTTAATATTTTTATTAATTTTCCCCGGGTTGGGTCGGGTTTAATTGGAGTTTTATTAAAATATCGGGATTGGGTTATATTTTTTATTGTGTCGGGTCGGGGATAGAATAAATTAGAGTCGAAGCGGGGTCGGAGCGGGTGGTTTACATTTTGAGTCGGGGTCGAGTGGCCAAAACCTCGACCCGCCCTGTTGCTATCTCTAAATATTAAAACTCCCTGTTGTCATCTCTAAATATTAAAACTTAGGATTTATGTGTTTAAAGTTTAGGATTTATAGTTAAAGTTTATAATTTAAATTTTAAAAAAGGATTGTGTAATATCTTTTTTATACAATTTGTATATCAAAATATAACCCTTTAGTGAAATTATCATTTTAACCCATCTGTTACCCTTACATTATTTTTTCGATCACTTATCTTCCAAGTAAAACTAAGGCTTAAACCAAAAAATAACCCTCAAAATATACATTTTTTTTTGCTTTTGGCCCTTAAACTATGATTTGGGCAAAATAAACCTTTAAACTATTATTTTTGGGCAAAATGGACCCTTAAACTATTATTTTTGGTCACTTTAAGTCCCTAAACTATTTTTTGGTCAAAATAAGTACCTAAACTATGCCATTTTTTTTCTTTTAGTCCTCAAAACTAAGGGTGTTCAAATCCGGGTATTCGAGTACCCGGATCTTCGGGTAGTAGAAAATGCGGCTCGTGTTCCGACCTTGCTTTGCGGGTACCGAAAATTTGGGTATTTGGGTACCCGAATATAAAAAAATATATATTTTAAATATAAAAATATTTTATTAGTTTAATATAAAAATGTAAAAAAAATATGTATTTATTAAATATAAAAATATAAAAAAAAAATTAAGATTTTTTATTAGTTTAATATAAAAATATGTATATTGAATATAAAAAAATATTAATTTTAAATATATCTAGGTACTCGGTTGTAACCGGGTACCCAAAAATTTTTAATTTTGTGATCGGGCCCGACCCGGAAAATGACGGGCCGAGTAAAATTTTTTTTGGATAAATACCCGGTTATTTATGTTCGGGTAATCGGGTCGGATATTTTTGAACACCCCTACCCAAAACTATCAATTGGTCAAAAAATCTTTGTGATGTGTTAACATCTTATTAGTCGAAATAATTTTCTTTTGACTTAAATAACTATCGGACTTAAAATGACCAAAAATAATAGTTTAGGGGCTTATTTTGATATATGATATTTTAAAATTTAAAAAGAACATAAATATTTATATATGTTAAAAAAGGCTATAAAATGATATTTTTGTAAAGTGACAAAAAATAATAGTGTAAGGGCTTATTTTGCCCAAATCATAGCTTAGGGACTTAAAGTGACCAAAATAATAGTTTAAGAGCATATTTTGCCTAAATCATAGTTTAAGGGCCAAAAGCAAAAAAAAAAAAAACATAGTTTGAGGGTTTTTTTGTTTAAGCCTAAAACTAATAATAGGATTAATTGAAAACCAGCATATTAAATGTTAATAACAGAATGGGAAAAATCATATCAAATACAAGGAAATGAAATGAAATGTTAATTGTACGTAGAAGAACATTTATTTCACACAATTGCCAGTCCATCTCTTAAGCCTCCCAAGCTTCATCCATGGCACAGCTATAGCCCACCGCCTTTATCTTCCTCAGCACTCACCCCCACGACTTTCAAAGACCGATCAGTTCTGTCCGGTCCTGTATCGCTAGCTGTTCCGAGACATCTGCTAGGGATTTGAGATTGCACTTGATTAGAGCTTCAACAAAGTAACATGTTTCATCCTTGGTGTTCCCCTCCGGCACATC
This sequence comes from Hibiscus mutabilis, assembly GCA_019671005.1. Taxonomy (NCBI): domain Eukaryota; kingdom Viridiplantae; phylum Streptophyta; class Magnoliopsida; order Malvales; family Malvaceae; genus Hibiscus; species Hibiscus mutabilis. The sequence goes on along the minus strand of CM033756.1, from coordinate 18,089,683 downwards.
GACCACGAAGGATTCGACGACTAAAGTCCCGGGCCTTCCATCAACTATCTCCGGATGAAGAGAAATGATCGAGGAGTAGTTCTGGTAAAAATAAATCACGAATAAAGAGATCAGATGAGGCCCGGATCTTCAATTTACCATTGCTATAGCTTGTGAAAACATAAATCAATGATTCTTGTGGCATCAAGGAAATTGAACCTAGTTGCAGAATATTTAAGAACTTCAATGAGTGTAATACAATCAACAACTATCTCATGATCATGTGGAAGATAGATCAACAACTAGCAAACGAATGCATTAAATTGCATTGTTCTAAGAATGAAAGGATTTAAGTCGAAAGAGACATGGCATTGAATGTTCATGGAGAACGAACCAAAAGGATAGGGAATAAAAAAGTTCGAACAGGAGAGAAACCTGAAGTCTGTGATCCCCACCAATAATCCTCATGCTCAAGATATGCTCGTCATCGTCAAGGAATTCCAGTCTTTCAGTACTTGTAGTCGCCGGGAGCCCGGACTTGACATCGACTTCTCTAAGACTCCCAATCTCGAGGTTTCCCCGTGCCACACACCGGCTCACAAAGGGTTTATACTTCTGGGGTTGATCAAACCTCCTCACCAAAGACCAAACCTGTAAAGAGAACATCAATACAAAGTTTAGAGAGAGAAAATTCTGCATATTCTTGAGAGAAATATGTTGATTCAATTCTCAAGTATCTTTATCCATTGTATCCGGATATAAACATAGATATGATCTTCTAAATATACGAAAACGGAACTTAGAGAAAAATAATTCGACCAAAGTGAATAGATAACAAATTTACAACAAAGTACAAGAAACAAGCTCTAGAAGCGTGGACAAAATACATTGTTTCTAATCTACATTATTTGAATATCCACTGTTAATTATCTATTGCCCCCAATTTTCTGGCATAGTTTTCCTCCATGTAAAAAGATTTAAAAATTTTCAGGGTGATGTTGATAATAATAGGGATCATAATCTTGGATTTAGCAATACAAGAGAACCTAAATAACTTTGTCCAAGTTTGGAGTAATTCTTGAGCATAAGATTTCAAGATAATCTTATCCGAGAACTCAGAAAAATCAAAATATGGGAGAGCTACATCAATTGAATGTAAGCAATTAGATTCAATCTTATTTTGCTTTTATAAAAGGAATAATTCGAATCAAAACAATAAAAAAGATTCCAATAATTATAAAAGAGAACCACCGCAGATCAAGAGACTAATCCTTCTCCAGAACGAAAACGTATTGAAAAACTAACTCGGCAGAGATCCAAAAAATACATCAAAAACAAAATCCAAAACGAAACATAAAGACAGACAAAGAGAGTAACCAGAGGAAGTGGAGCTTTGATGAGCTTAACAAGAGCTGAACTACACTGATTCTCTCCGGTTTCATGCCTATGATGTAGCTTTATATACTCGGCCGCCGCCGCGCTCCCAAATCCATAGCTATTCACATTCATTTTATGCAAACAAGAAAAGAAGAAACAGAGAGAGAGAGAGTCGGCCGCGTACGTACGCCGGCGACGAGCACTCCGATCACAGACAGGCAGAATCTCAGGCGAAAAAGTTTCCAGAAATTGCTTTATCTGAAGAGAATTAAACAAGAGGCTGTGAATCACCGCGCATTAAAGAGAAATAAAGAAAGCCAAGCCTCCTCCATCTCATCTCTCTCTTCATATGACAAATGATAAATATTAATATAATAAAGAATCGAAAAATGCTTGAATTTAATTTATTCCCAGCCATTTGCATCTGCTGGAGTGGATGATCAGCATTCAGCTTTGAGATGCATATTTACAAGATATGCCATTCATTTTGTTTGCTTCTGCTTTTGTCCTTTTCTCCTTCACTAACTACCCTCATAATATACTCTTTTTAATTCCAGCAATCGAATCGAATTTTATTTTTTAAAATTTGAATATCTTTTCATCTATTTATAAAAATTAATATATTTAAATCCAATTAATTTAAATGAATGTATTTGTAGAACTGATTAGCGGCTAAGGTTTAAGATCAATTTTAAAAATGGAAAAAAATGGCTTCAAAGTCTTCAACCACGCTCGTCGGAGGGGGCGTGGGATTCAATATCTTGTTTTCACGGGTAACTGTAATTTGTATGGCAACTGCGCAGCCTTGGCCTAAATACGCATATTTCTCAACAAAGATTCGAGAGTGAGACACACGCTATTGCAAAGGAAAGTGAGCGCCATTTTATCCATTTCCATTTCCTTTTTTGTTTTTAAAAAGATTTTTTTTTATAGCTCAAAGAAGCGTGTGCTTGAAACTTTAAAGGTTTACGGCCGCGCCGATGGACCGTTGGATCGAGTTTTTTTTTTTAAATTAAAATAATTTACGATAATTTGAGTTTTTCCATAAATATTGCTTTAAGAATTTTCTTCTCAAAATATAGTTTTTTATATTTTAATTTCCAAAATATTACATTTGTTATAATACTGTAGAAGTCGGATTCAATAGAATTCGACTTTGAACAGTAAATTTCAAAAAAATCTTTAAAGACTAGTTCAGGATGATCCGACTTTAGGTAATTTTTAGGGTTTTTTTTTAAAATACTATTCAAAGTCGGATTATGTTGAATCTGACTTCTAGGGTACTGTAGCAAATGCAATATTTTAGAATTAAAAATGAGAAGTATCATATTTTGGGGGAGAAAAACCCTAAAGCTATATTTGAGTAAAAATTCCATGATAATTAGGTTTGATTTTTAATTTATCAATTTTAAATTAAATATTTAAATTTTGTTGTGATAAAATAATTTTATTTAATAGTTTTTAAATATTATACGATTATATGGTAATATTTATTTTTTACTCGCGTCTCTTTAAAAACGCACATACATTTGTATAAATAAAGTGTTCGAACTGAAATCTCCTAGGGATAACAATGTTTTCCTCCCTACTGAAAATATTTAATGGGATCTTTTATAAATATTTTTAAAAATAATTTTTCAAGTAAATTAAAATAAGTATACAATTTAAATTTGTTTTCACTATTTTAAAATACAAAACATTTAAATTTTACATAAAAATAATCACAAATTAAACAAAAATATAATTCAAATCGATTTTGATAATTATAATTTTCTAATTTGTGTTTCACAGTAGATCCAAACAATACGGTCGGGTCAATTTTTTGATTTACTCAATTTTAATCACAACCGTAAAAAGAAAATTCATTGCACCTAATAATATTTTTTTTACATCACAACATTATTTTTCCTTTTAAATTTGTTTTCCTTTCACCTGCTATTTAGGTCTAATCATTTTCAGTCTATCTTTAATTTAATTGCTTAAAAGCAGTTGGTATTAATTATTAAATACGAAATAAATAGTCAGAGTACATAAAATTACAAGTTTATAGGATTAGAGACGCATGAGGGACAAAAGCAGGGTTGAAATGAAAATGATGAGAAAAAGTATATCTCATATTCTCATGCTAAGATTCCACCATCCCCCCACCTAACTCAATCTTCTTCTTCTTCTTCTTCTTATTATTAGGAGTAGAAACATGTCTAAATCAATAAAAATCAATTCAATCCATTATGATTTGGTTAAATCAATTATAGTGTTTTAATTTTCAATAAATTTCTTTTTATTTGGCTTATTTCGTCTTGCATATTTTATGCATGTTCATTCGTCTTTGTAACATGTTTTCTCTGCCTTATGATACGTTATTTGCCTACTTTTACGGTAAATCTGCGATTGTGTAGAGACTCTCACATCGCCCATATTTAATTTGCGATTGTTAGTAGTCTTTCGGTGGTTAAATCCCCTTTTGTAGTTGTTTGTAGATGTATTCAGATCTATTCTGTGAAGTAGTATGTAAGTTTACTTTGGTTTCACTTGCCACTCCTTTAACATCTTTAAAGCGTCTAGTTGGATATAAAGAGACAAATGAGTACTGTTGACGATTATTGAATTATTATGAATAATGATGTTAGATTCACAAAAAGGCTTCTACTATCACTGCGCCTTTAGATTTTCTTTTCATTTTATTTTATGTTTAAATTTTTTAGTGGACATAATCTCTAAAATTCTCTATTTGCTTGGTTGTATTATTAATGTTGTACCATCTTTTGTTCTAATAAAATTTAGTATGGCTTCAGGATTCAAAAAAAAATGGTGTTTTAATCTGATTATGAGCGTTGGTTTAAACAGATTAAGCCGATCGATTTTAAACCAATGAAATAAATGGTTAAATTTGTTTTATCAAATTATAATATGTATATTAAAATATATTTTATTAAAGTTTATTATCCGAAAAATTAGCAGCGTGACTCAAATTGATGAAGAAATATATTGGAGAAGAAAACAAGATATGTGGTGGATGCGAATCTTTGCGGGATCGTTCTCGCAGTACGGATTCTGTCCTATATTCAGTCTGTATATGATTATACTTGATGTATCAATATTTAAGTTATAGTAAATTTTTTGTTACGCAAATCTTCTATGTAATTAAGTAATTAGTCGGAACTAATTAGCGATCATCAGAAGAAGTTTTATTATGGGTCATTTTCGCCACGTTATTTATGGGACCAACCTATAAAAACTATCAATTTCATTATTTTTTCATGACATTTTTATCGAGTGAATCTTCACTTGGTAAAAACTATTTTTAAAATAATTTACAGTAAATATGAGTGAAAATTCACTTGATAAAAAAATATGACATATAAAAATAATGAAATGAGTGATTTTTATTGGTTGATCTCATAGATGACGTGGCGGTATTGACCTATGATATAAATTCTTCGATTATTGGGGTTATGACCTCACAAAAATATTTAAAAAATTTAAATTTAGACAATAGCAAAATTATTCTTTAATTCCAAAAATATATAATTCATTATTAGTTATCTAAATTTAATCATTTATAAATGACTTTTTCGATAAATAATGTTAACTTCCGTCATTATAATTAGTTCAATAAAATAGGGTTTAGCCGTTTAGATTAAGGAGTTAAAGTTGCAGCTGCTTATCTCATTATTTTTTTTCTTTTATAGTATTGACGTTTATTTTATTGCGGTGATTATTTGTTTGTCTATATACTTAGAATAGAAATTCTCTATCATTTTTGGTACCCTATTTACGTTTCACGTTAAAATTTAGGTTTAGGTTTAAAGAATTTGAGGTAGATGTATTTTTTAGGGTATATGGTGTAAGATTTAGGATTTAAATTTTAGGGTTAGGGTTTAAAATTTTTTTTGTATTGAGGCATAGAAAGGAGCACTGAAAAAATGAAAAGTATTTTTATTCATATATTTAACCTATTTTATTATATTTCAAAATAGGACAACTCATATTGTGTTCAAAAAAAGAATAGGACAACTCTTATTTTGAGGTATGTTCCAAATATGTTTGTCTAATCATATAACACAGGACGTTAGGATTACAAATAAATTTAAAAAAAAAAACAATTTTCGTCTTTGATAGTAGGTATTTTCATCGTCCATGAAAAAAGCAAAACAAAAGTGGATAAATAATTTTCAGTTTTTGTCTCACTTCATTGCTATCAATAACGATGATTAATCTATCTTTCTAAATAAGGAATTAACCCCTTTTGCTAAAGCAAGTAAATTGTTTTGTGAAACTATTTGTAACCGTAATTAATTAGAGACGAAGTCATGTTAGATAATAGAAGTGATAAAGTTCTCTAATTTTAAAATTAAGAATGATAGTTTTTTTAAATAGGATTACAATAATATTCTCAAATCAAATACTGAAGTATGAACCCACGCAGTGTAAAGTAGATGGACAACCATAACTATTAGATTAATTAGTGAAGAAACAAAATTAAAATTTAGAAAGAATAAAATATAATTTGACAAATATTTGAACGAACAAGGTTTAAAATTATCATTAAACAAAACAAATAAAAATACACAAACCCCTTCCATACCCTTAATACATCCGTCCTTGTACATAATGATTATACAAATTGTACATAGGGATGGCAACGGGTCGAGTTTTTGGTTGCCCCGAATTCGACCCAAAAACTTAAACTTCCGGTCCGACCCGAGTTTAATACATTTTTATCTCTGACCCGACCTGATATAATAAAAGTATAACTCGACTCCGACCCGACCTCAAAATTTTAATAAAAATCTGATTAAACCCGCCCTGCCCCGAAGAAAATTAATAAAAAAATATTAAATATAATATATATATCAAGTCGGAGAATTTCTACCCTAAACCTGATCCGACTCAAACTTCTTAAAAACTCACCCGACCCAAAAACTAAAAATTTAAAAATAAAATCGACCCTATTAGATCGAACTAGGTTGGAACCCACCGGATTCGAGCTTTTTTTTCATCCCTAACTGTACAAGAGATGAGGTCAACACTTTTCGCTTTTCGGTTCCTTTTAACATCAACCATGACCACATATGATTTATTGATAGTTCGGAATTATTTTTTTTTAAGAAAATAAAACTAAATCCAATGACCAACAAATTATTGGTTGATTTGGTTCTATTTCAATTCCATGAAAATGAGAAAACAAAATTCAAATTTTAGAAATTACTCTTATTTTTATAAATAAAAAAGAAAGTAACAAATAAATCCTAGCTATTACAATTTACATGTAGCTGATGTAGCACCTCATATGAGGGAGAAAAACCGATGACACAGCAGATCCTCAAAACTAGCAATTTTGATCATACTAGTGGTAAGTTGATTTCCTTCTCGAAACATATGGCCGTTGCATCATCGTTGCAGTGTGAGGAATAAGAGAAAAATTCGATCGTTCACCGTCCTTTTAACTGTAATATTTTTGGTTTAATGCTAATTAATTTCGAGTTCAATTTGAGTCGAAAAAAATAAACCTATTGTTGTAGGCATGTGGCTGTGGTATCTTAGACATGTACACATGTCACATTGTGGATTCTATAATGTGGGGGACTGCAGGGAATCCATGTTGGGCAACATGGAACTGGGAAAGTGAAGCACTTTTGTCTTCCACTTCTTCACCTCTCAATGTCTCTGTTTTTTTTTTAATTCACCCATTGGCCAATGGCCACTGTTTTGTGTTCATCTTGCTTTTGAGGTTTGTTCTTAAACAGAACATTTGCTATTACAAGTTATTGGGATTTGGTAAAAATCGCATTCGATTAGAACTTTTCGAATCGAGTTAGAACGATTCAATTTATGGAATAAATTGAATTCGAATATTGTAAGTACTTATTATAGGTCTACTAGAGATGACATGTTTTTAGTCTTCTATCAAAAATTTTGAAGCTGGGGGTTGGGACTTGGGAGAAATGATAAGGAAGTTGGAAAACTATGGACCTATTGCATAGGTGCTCTATAAAGGGAGCAAATGTGTCCGTCCAAATCTAAAAGTCTGCAAGATATTAAATAAATATTAAAAAGTTGTAGGGTTAAAAATGTTAGTTCATTTTTCTTTATAAGAATTTGAATCTTGATATTAAATGTTACAATGTCAAGTTATTTGAATATGAAACTGAGTGGAACACAATAGTACTATGAGGTATGACCCCATAAAAATATTAAAATAATATATATATATATGATAAAATTGTTCTTTAATCACTTAAAAAAATCAATAGAAAATACATTTTTAATAAAAATACATTAAAAAATTTAAAAATATTTCTAAATCATATTCGAATTTTAAATTCTATAAGGACAACCGCTCCCCCAACCTACTCGGTCCATCCCTAATTGCTTCCATAAATTTAGAAGCTTTTAAATGATTTCTTTGATAAATAATGTTAAGTTATCGAATGCTCTCCCATTAAACCGATTTAAATATATTTTAAGATTCTTCATTCAGTTGTTGACAACTCATATGCATTGAATTCTTCCTTGTAAGGAAACTACATGCTTCTAGGCCTCTGTAAAAAATAGGGTTTTAGGAATAGTCTTGTACTTTTATGTTGATTTTTTTATCAAATCAGGAACTTCATTCAACATAACCAAAAAAAAAAAAAAACACGACACAAAGGCTCAAACATAGGCCCAGAACAAAAGAAGCAACAAGGCCCTGGAACAATAAACACAAGTCCAAAACCAGAGGATCCTGAAACCCTAGCTTGGGAGGAGATGAAAGCAGGCAGCGGGGGTGGCCGACGGCAGCAAAGAGTGGAGCCAAATGTCCGGACCAAAATAATGGTCCGCCAAACAGGAATGCGTCAGCTGTCGGACAACTCCGACAGGTGTTCCAAGGGGCCAGATTGACTTTAAAAGCTTTTAAATTTTTTCCTTTGATAAATAACATTTTATGTGTATCCCACCCTTCATAAAGGTCAATGTCAGCAATGCAGTGCAACTAATAAACCTAATTTTAACTACCGAGCTATGACACAATCAAACCCAAACGAGCTTAGAGGTTCACGTTCCATTGCCATAAAGAATCACTTTATGCCCACAAAAGACCGACCCATTGGAACACAACAGTAACATACAGGTAATATCAGGAATACAGTTTGAGAAGCAATTTCTATTAAATTTTAAGTACAGTCCAAGCATGAGTTCTTAAATGAAGCTGTGGTAATCAAAAGAGGAGGAAAAAATGGACTGCAAACGGATCCAACTATGGCACAACAAAAAAATTGCAATTCCTAAGTTTGGATCAAGCTTAAAATATCAAAAACTCGCTAACCTGGTGTAGTTAGCAGTCTCCAAATTCTATATTTTTAGACTTTCCAGCATCCTATGGTTCTCTTGGCAGGCACCACCGGTTAAATAAATCATACTTGTTTGATACACTCTACAAACTAATCTCCTTCTTGGGCTTCGCAACTCTTTAACGTCTCTTCTTCCGTTTTCAATGGACCGTCTTCTTCCATGGGTGCTTTATCGGTTTGGCCAATTACCTGAAGTAGATCCAAAGGGGTGGCTGCAGGGTCTAACTCGCGACATCCTGTCGGTGCATTCACAGCTTCTTGGCCTGTAAGCAAGTAATTAGGTACCTGATGGGAAAAGCAAAACATCTCTTCTTTTGGAATCCTCTTCACTTCCTTCGGGTCCATATGCTTCTGGAAAACTGTTCTGAAACTGGAAACTTTAGTTAGAGGGGCCACAGAGACTCCTTGTTCCTCGTTATAATCATCAAGCACTTCCACCATTTCATATTTGTGTCTCACATCATCTGGCGTATGTTCATTCCAATCAGGAGACCAGTTCCTGTAAAGAGCCCAGACATCCCCTTTCCTTGGATATATTCTAATTACTCCACGTGCACCTTTTGTCCACTGAGCCTTGTGGGAGAAAAAATTTAAAGTTTCACTAATTTCACGTCTGCCACTTCTGAATTCCCCACAGGTTTTGGAGAAACCAGAGCCTATCCAGTCCAGCTCACCAAATTCGCTGTTGCTCCTTGAATTAAGCCAACTGATTTTCATTTTAAAAGGCTTCAAGGAGATCACGTTGTGAACCCGAGCATAGAAACGAGGCATGCCATCATCAGCGTCATAAGCAGCCCAGACTTGGTCCTCTTCAAAAGAACTTTCACTTCGATCCAAGTCAAAATTATGAAAATCAGAATCTGGAACATTTATTGACAATGGCCCAGTTCCTCTATCAGATTCGTCAGGAGAAGAGGTAGGCAGTGGCTGCTTGCCTTGATGATCTTTATTGGTATCACATCCATCTCCGTTTGCCACGCTCCTCTGTTTCTTATTTTCTTTCTCTCCGACCTTCCCTTTAACTTTGTCACCATTTTTGGCTTCAGTTACATAGCTCCATTCCTTGAGCTTTTCACGAATCACACTCAGAGCATTATCCATCAGCATGTTACGAATTTCAAGCGATGACAATTCTCTCTCGCTCATGTGCTTGTTATGGTTAACAGAATACCCGTAGGTGCCTCCCATTCCAAAAAGATTCCTAGATTCAGATGTCTTCCCGAAGCCAGGTCCATTTCCCATTGCCATTTGAGTTGCCATATTACCTGCATAACCATTAACATGATTGTCATCTTTTCTCTTTTTCAGGAGTCTATCCGCTTTAAGATATTCTTCACGTTCCCTTCTCAATTTCTCTTTAGCCGATCCATCATTTTGAGATCTAGAATAATTTGTTCCATGGTTAAATTGATTATTATTTACACCATGATGCCCGGAAGCCTGCTGTTGTTGGCTAGACCAATTTGATGACTGGTAAACATTTGGAGGGACCTTTTCTAAAGCCAAGAAGGCCACATGACAATTAGGGCAAAGAAGTGTGTGATTCAAGTACACCCTGAGGTATTCATACTGTGTCTTGCATCTATTGCAAACAGTCCAAAAGGTAGCAGACTTTTTATTAGGAGCCAATGAAGTCTGACTTACCCGGCTATTATTGTTCTGAGTCCTAGCATTTGATGCTACATTAGAACTAGAACTATGTGAGCCATTTGTTCTGGGTGGCATCGATGAAACCCCACTCTGTGTATGAAACTTCTGTTGGGTTCCTCTGAAATTTATCCTCTGGTTATAAGCTAATCGCCTAGCCTGATCTGATAACAAGCTCCAGGCCTCTGAAACAAGCTTAAAAGCGCCAACCGCACCTACAAACTTGTTTTTATCAGGGTGAAGCATCAGGGCCAGCTTCCTGTATTGTTTTCTCACCGTGTCATCATCAGCCGATGGGCTCACGCCAAGAACACCGTACCAATCGGCTTCCCCACTTACTTTATTCTCAGCAGAAATATACACATCAAGAGTTGTCAACATCTGGGCAATACCATCAAGGCCAGGAAACAAGTTCTGAGCCTTCAAAGCAAATTTTTTAGCTCCTGCATAATCCTTCTCTTTTACTTTTCTTTCAGCAATTTCTTTTGCCCTAAATGCCTCATCTCTGTTGCACTCCATGATTTTGGACCGACTTCGGTATAGCACCTGGGTATTATGAATATAGCACAACTACAACCGAAACCCACAATTCGCAGCTTAAAGCTCTTTGATGCCTTACGACAGTGGTCACAGCTCCAAGTAATTGATGCCTGATCCAAAGGAAGAAAAGTTTATTAAATAAATATCATAATTGAGAACTAAATGCATTACCAATGGGACATTATTCTAGAAGCATATAGCCTTATACCTTTTCAAAACAAACAAAACAAATCTTTATTGACACTCAAATTTCGGTTGCTTTCTAGAGAAATCAATATTCTTAAACACAAATCGACACTAGAATCAAATCTCAAGAAGAAACAAGCTTCAGCATTATTTAAGCAGAAGCATTAGTTCAAAGTCTTACAAAATTTCAATATCATCCCAAACACATATCTAATTACCCATTACTATCCTAATAGTTTCTTAAAAAATAATAAAGCTATATCCAGCATTTCTTAAAAAGCTCAAACATATTCCACTTTTGTCTCAAACAGTTATGTATAATTTTGCAATACAGATTGAGCTAGAATAATTAATGATACAACTCATACGACTATCCTTCCAAGAAAACATACCATCACACTTTACTAATCAGTTCTCTCTCGAGCAAAACAAGAGATGGAGGGTGTTGAATATAGTTACACAGAAAATAGTATAAATGCCATAATGAGACTCATACATGGGGAAATATACAACTATTGTCCAAACTCCAAACACATAAACACTGATGCATATGCAATTTTATGTATGTTGGACCATATATAAAAAAACAAATTTGTTTTTATGTTTGTGAACAGTCTAGCATTGATAAAAGAACCAAGATAACCGATCCACCCACACAGTACAACAATGGTTAACACCTGCTGCAATAGGCAAGCTGGCTTTCTTAAGATATTCCATTCGATACTAACCATGGTATGCACATGCCACACTGATGCAGGAGCTATTTATATCATTTTAATGTTTCATTTTTTGACATAGACAGATGGCTAGGGTTCAATGTTAAAAATGGCGCAACGCGCAGTAAAGCAATAGGGGTCCTATACCCTAGGCGCAAGTGTAAGGCGCAAGCCTTATTGAAGTGAGGCGTACTTCTTGAAAATTAAAGATTTATTTACTAATTTGTATATATAACTTACTAAAATAGACCATTAAACCATAGAATAGTTCAACAAAAGTTCTTCATTTCATTAATTATCTTTAACTTTCCAATTAAAAGTATATAACATCACATTTTATCATGCAATAAAAACCATATATACTGTAAATAGACAACGCCTCACAAACAACAAATTTAAATTAAGTTCTGAAAGGCAACGTCTCAATGCTAAATAATAATATTAAATTTCGATTATATTAGTTGATCGGTTGTTTTGAGGGAGGAAGGACTGTGTTTCCCTTTTATTTGTTATCTGTGATTCTTATGTTCTTTTATTGTTGTACAGCTGGTTGTCTTCATAACAGCTGGTGTTTCATTTACCGTGCATTAACAAAATCAGCTTTACCGGTTAAAAAAATATTCCCGATAATCAACAAACCAAAAATCTGTCACGTGTCCTTGCACTTTATCCCCGATAACCTACAGCCTGAGTGGACTGTCTCGATAAGGTAAAAATCAGCCACGTGGCTAATGCTTGTTTCACACGATGAAAGGCAACGCCTCAGCGCCTCAAGCGCCTTTAAGAACATCATTAAAGTCGCCTCGCCCAGACATGATTAGGCGTTTTGGTCCCAGAGGCGTGCCTTTTTAAATACTGCTAAGATTATAAGTTGGCTTTAGGGTTTAAATCTAGGGTTATTAAATCTTTATTTGTAACCCTAGTATAAATAAACTGCAAAATAGATTTACAGCCACATTATTATTTCTCTTAAGTAATAGGCTTCAGAAACTATAGCCTTTTAAGCCCTACAGTTTCCAGCTTCTATCTTACTCGTTTTTCATCCCTATTTTCTTTTGATCACTAATGTTTTCTCCTAAACCACACAACACATACCAAGTTCAACACGTTATAAAGTTACATGGCTCGCCCCATATACTCATAGCATCAATCAAACATGGTAGTTTTTCCTATCTAGACAACAGTTGTTATAGATGAGAGCTTTCCACTTTGCAGGCCGGATCAACAGTTTTGCTCTAGTATAGGGAGAAAACAATTTTGGTAATGAATCAACACAAAGAACAACAATTTTCCTTCATAATTCTAATGCAGACTAACCTTCACCAAGGCAAAGACTAACATTTCAAACGTAGAAAATCGCATACGTAGCAACAATATGACTTGTATATTCGCAAAAAAGCAACACTCAAATGCTTGATGCGATCACAAGTTCACCAACTTGTTACCAGCAACAATAACATGCACATGAATTTTACACTACACCTCACGTATTATGAAGCTAACAACTTTATGAATTTTGGTAATGAATCAACACAAAGAACAACAATTTTCCTTCATAATTCTAATGCAGACTAACCTTCACCAAGGCAAGGACTAACATTTCAAACGTAGAAAATCGCATACATAGCAACAATATGAATTGTATATACGCAAAAAAACAACACTCAAATGTTTGATGCGATCACAAGTTCACCAACTTGTTACCAGCAACAATAACATGCACATGAATTTTACACCACACCTCGCGTATTATGAAGCTAACAACTTTACGAATTTTACACCACACCTCACGTATTATGAAGCATATCAACAGTTTCATTCCTTTTTCAACTTTATGCAACAACCTAAAACCTCATAACATTATTTTCTACTCGTAATCCATAAAATAAAAGAAAAAATAAAACAAAAGGAGAGTAAATTTAAGTCGCATTGAATAACCAAAGCTTGGAACCTAACTGTAAACAGAAACAACTAGGACACTGGAGAGTAAATTGAGCTTTCCGGGTCTCCTGTCTCCATGGATCTAAAGCTAAACGATATTCTAACAAGCTTTACAACGATCAATTTGACATTTTCAAATTCTATCGCCCCGTAGCAATTTGAAAACCCTAGATTCCACGAACTTTCGAGGAACAGTCAACGAAAATCACAATCCGCTAAAGATTAGTAGAAAATGAAAGCATAAAATATAAAATATACCTCTCTAGAGAAAGTCTGCGAAGAAAATTTTGAATCTGAGACGAACATCAACACATAGTAAAATGACCCATTTGTCAAAAGCCCTTCACAACCTGAGGAAATATTGTTTTCGGGCGATCTTTTTTTGTTTAGTTGACGCTTTAGTTGGCCCCCCAAAAAACGAAAATAAATAAATGAAGTAACTTTTCTGTGTTAACCCTAACGCGTCAACTTTTTAATGCAGTTTTTTCACAAAAATGATTTAACCGTGGTTACTTTTTAACCCTTGTGATAGGTTTTTGTAAGATTCTAAAATTAAGTATTATAAAGGCTTATTATGTGACGACTTTATTATCTTAGTTTGTTTCATTCACTTATATTTTTGTATAATTATTCATATTTAATTTATTGGTCATCTAATTCATACTAGGTACTATAGAGGCTTATTATGTGACGACCCTCTTAGTCTAACTTGTTACATTTACGACGTCAAGATTTGAATTTTTAATTTTACTTAAAAGATCTAATGTCTCATTTTTTAAAACTGATTGATAAAAATATTTACTTGTATTTAGGAATGGGCATTTCACTCGACCCGATTAGGTTCCGATCCGACCTGGCCCATTTAGGTTGGATTTTTTAATAAAAAAATTGAGTTCGGTCGGGTCGGTCAAGTTTGGGCTTAGGGTGAAAAATATCCGACCCGATCAGAGATTAATTGTGTAATTTTTCTCCTAAATTTTTAAGGATATTTATAATAGTACCTCCTATTTATATATTTTTTTATAATTAGGTCCTTAAAATTGAATTCGTATTTACAATTTAGTTCTTAAAATTATATTTTTTCGATTAAATCGCCTAAAATTATTTTTTTACAATTAAGTCCCTAAAATAAATTTTTTCTATAGGTCGAGTTTAGTATATTTATTTTCGGGCCGGGCTAAGTTTTTTAAAGAATACATTCGGGACGATTCGGGTTCGGTGGGCCAAAAACCTGACTCGACTCGTGCCCATCCCTATTTGTATTAGTGTACAATTAAATTAATTTCATATAATTTTCATAAGTTTTTAAAGATTTAATGGGTAAATATATACATAGTAATATGTTATTTCTCGATCAATAGGATAGAATTATCATATTATTTTTAAAATTTATGTGTATGTCTACTGCACGAATACAAAGTGAATAGTTTTTTTTTACCGGGTTGATATTTTGGATTAATCGAATACCGTTGAAATTTTTTTATCTTTTTTAATTGATAATAAATATTGTTATGAAAACATATTTGTCTTTGATACTTTTAGATAATCTTTCAATAATATAATCAAATATCAATACATACTTAAATATCAAACACGAGATTGGTAGATTTATATACATATCTTATACCACTTTATTTATGATTATTGTTGAATAAATTTTTATAATTATATTTTTATAGAAAATATTTTATTTCACTTGTATCATAGGTGTGATAGAATATAATATTATTAAACATATAATCACTGTGTTAAAATATTATTGTATAAACGAACCCAACAAGTGTCCCAATGAAAAAGCAGATGATGTTTATCTTAAGAGACACAGGTTTAAATTATTTTGTTTACAAGATGTATGCGCATTGTTAAATGGTTAAGAATATGTATAAACAGATACTACATGATAATTACCTTTAGACTATTCAAAAAAATAGTATTGTATAAATTACCATTAAATTGTACATATCTATAACAGCTATTTCTCGGGAAAAATAAAAGAATTATTATTATACACTAATTGTGGAGTTTTTTCTCCATAAACATTTTTAATATATTGTTGTGTGTCCATGCATCTAAATAAGCAATTAAAGACACTGATGATGACGATGGATTAAAACGACTTGTGAAAAGAAAATTTATATTATTTGTGTATCAAATAATTATTTAATAAATAAATAAAGTGTGAATTCATAAGTAATTATGTGGAATAAATTTTAAACTTTGCAAATTAAAACATATTATCATCTTCAAAAAAAAATTGAGTGTGCATATACTTGGTTTAGTTTGAGTAATATTTTTTTCAACGTGTCTTAGTATATGAGATAGATATAAACTAATTTCGATGATTGGGTTTAATTTAATTGATATTATTATTAATATAATATATAAGAAAATAATATAATCGAATATATTTAAACATTATGTGACATCTCATACTTGATTAGGATAATCTGAGTTAAATCTAGAATGACGCATTAATCATTGTCAATTCAGAATAAAGTGTGATATAAATTTATGCTAAAAATTACCAATATTTTTGTTTCTAAAATATCAGACAAGCATCAGCGAAAACATATTCATTGGAAAGCATATATAATTATTAACTATAAATCATACGAAACAAGCTTGTCTACTCAAAATAAAATTCTAACCCCAAGGGCGTTTTCATTATTACACAACAAACCTTCATAAAACTCCTAAAAATATAAAATTAGTTACACCATCATATAGTAAAAAGACAACACGGAAATTTGTAGACAAAAAGATTTAAAAATCACCGTTTTAAAAACTAAAAGGTTAGTCTAAGTAAAAAGTAGCTTAATATCGCTTAAACATGTTTCGAGTTCGAGGTATTATGTATGCAAAGAAAAAAATCTCGCAATAAAACTCACCCATTAAAGTTAAGTGTACGACGCAAGTCGGTCCGAATTAGTATTGACAAAACTTTTAAAGACCGAGAGAGTAACAAAAAATGTTTTTAAAGAGTTAAATGAAAATCATTGTAATAACGGACCCTCATGCTTGACACGTTTTTACAAAAATATTTTAATTTTAATGAGAGTCACACCAATCTTTTAATTTAAGTGAGATTAGGTCACCTGAAAATCTGATTATTCTAATAAAAACTTATTTTTATTTTTTTTATTAAAATAACTAGTTTTGGTTTGCGAAATTAGAAAATAAGTCTGAAAGTCGATTATGTGTGAGAAAAAACAAACACCACACAACGCTCAAAATTAGTACCTAACCGATTAGGTAGTGTCTTTATAGTGGAGATTATAAATTCAAATATAATTTAAAAGTATGATCTCTAAATGCGTAAAAATTAATTTATTTAAAAATATTTATAAGAATAATAATTTAATTAAGATTAAAGAGAAAATTACATCTCTTTAAGCTCGAAACATAATTTTCTTGAGATTCCCAAATAAAAAAATATTGTTTTAAAAGTTATAATTTAGTTAAAATGTATTGGGATTATCAAAATAAACTACAACTATTTAAGCTCGATGCATGATTTTATCGAAAATTCTAAATACAAAGTTTTATTAAAATAACATTTTTACATTAAAAATTAAACGGAAAATAACGCCTCTTTAAACTCGAGACATGTTTTATGGTGATCAATAATAGAGAACACTGTTTTTTAGGAAAAAAACCTTACTTAAAATCGAATTCATGTATAATATATATAAATATCTATTTTATATTAAAATATGCTGACATATATATTAAAATGTTTTAAATAAGAGAATTATGATTTGTATACATATATATACTTATGCGTGTATATAACAAATATATATGTATTATAATTTTGCACAGACTTACTTTGAAATCTTTATATATGATTTAAAAGCATACCAAATATTATATATTAATTAGGAAACTTTACATTAATAAGTAAGAAAAATAAATTACTTCATATATATTAGAATAAGCCTTAAAATAACACAAAGGGGAGGGGTGTACCCAACCCAAACACGTGAGCTTAAAAAATGGGGGTTGATCTGGGCCAAATTGGTTTGGGCCGCCGATCTATTATCGGATCGGGTTGCAACCGGGTTGGGTCTAACCCGCTCGAGTTGGCTGCATAAGGCTTTCATTTTAAATATTTTTTATTTTACTTTTATTCCTCATTTTTTCCTCCTTTTCTTCTCTTCTTCAAAAGCTATATCTCTTTTTAAAGAACCCTAAATGGCCACCGCTTTATCTCTTCGTCGCTGTCGGTTTTCGGCCATGCAAGGGCACGAGCAGAGTCATCTTGTTCCTTTCTTTCTCTCTACCGGACTTAATTTTTCAGAAAATGGTCCGAACTCATCGAAAAAGGTTTCGAACCTTTCGACTTCCTCTCACTGGATATGTATTTTTTACCGTTGGATCATCACTGAAATGAGATATGTTGTTCCTCTCGTCGAACGGAGTCTCTCTACTGTTAAAATTAAAGGGTTGTCGCTCCGGTCGTCGGAAATCAAGTTCGGGCGAGATGGGTATGTTTTTCTTTTTTCTTTTTTCTTCTTTTAAATTTTTTTGTATTCGAACCATTTCCCTCATTTTATTTATTTTTATTTTTTGGCTTAAGGGTTTAATAAGCCCTTAAACTTTTGCAAGAAAATCAATCAAGTCCTTAAACTTTTTTTGCACCCAATTAAGCCCTCAAACTTAAAAAAAAAAAATCAATTTGACCATTTGACCAACGTTGACAGATAATTTAACAATTTTTTTATATTTTCTTGACAAGTGTCGTAACAAGATAATGTCACTTGACATTTCTAAGAATTTTTAAAATTTAATTTTTAAAAAATATATATAAAAATTTGAAAAAAAAATCTAAAGAAATTTAAATATATAAAAACCTGAAGAAAAAAATCTAAATTTTTTATGGATTTTTAAATATTTTTAATTTATTTTTTATAATTGAATAATAATATGTAATTTTTTAAATTTTATTAAAAATATATTAATCTTTCAAAAAATTATTATTTATTATTTTTAAATAAATTTTAGAATTAAAAATATTTTTTATTTTTTTAAAATAATTTTCCAGATTTTTTAGATTTTTTTTCCAAATTTTTATATATATTTTTTAAAAATTCATAGAAATGACAAGTGACATTATCCTGTTGCGACACATGCCAAGAAAATTAAAAAAATCCGTTAAATTTAATGGTCAAAGTGCCAAATTAATTTTTTTTCTTGAGTTTGAGGGCTTAACTGGGTACAAAAAAAGTTTAGGGGCTTAATTGATTTTTTATAAAAGTTTAAGGGCTTATTTAACGGACAACGTTGATTAAAAAGCCAAATTAATTTTTTTCTTAAATTTGAGGACTTAATTAGATACAAATTTTTTTTAAAGACTTTATTAAATTTTTTATAAAAATTTAGGGACTTATTAAACTCCTAAGCCTATTGTTTTTGCTCCTCTTTTGGTCTCAATCCTTCGAATCTGCATGTGCTGGTTATATAGGGGGAAAGGGAGTTGAGGGCGGTGGCGGATAAGGATCGGGTGATCGGAGAGGGCGGCGGCCGTAGTCAGGGATTTGATGGAAGTGGGCGGCAATGGCAGAGTGGTGTCAGATTGGCAGTGAATATTTTTTAGTTTAGGGTTTAGTTTAGGTTTTTTGTGTTTGGGCCGGGTGGAGTATTGGGTAATGGGTTACGGATATGGGTTATTGGGTCTGCTTGGTATGTATATTATTATTGGGCTCAGAAGCCCGGATATAATTGGGCGTCTAGAATCATTAATAACTTTTATACTCAATTCGAAACCTTAAAGTTTCAGTTCAAATATGGAATTAATATCATTACAATCATACGGTTGAAAATCCATAGTTTTTTGAGTTAAACTCGTCTCTTAATTGCATCTTTGAAATCTTAGGACCAAATTACATAGAATATAAAACCTATTTAAAATCCAATTCAAACCAAACTCGCACGGTCCTTAAATGAGCATTTTAAAACACATTTTCAAGTTTTCAAGTCAAGTAATCGATCCTTTGGTTCGAGTGATTGATCATTTGTTTTCCGGTAGGCTTTCAAAATCCAACTCATGCATGAAGGCTAAAGGGAATGGTCTTTTCTGTGCATGGAACTGATCTTTAAATTCGTAAATGATGTTTAAATTCGTTATCATAAAATTTTGGAAACTACATTGTTGGGAGGAGCAGCCTCACACTCCTAACATGGTCCGTAAGACGGACATTCATATTACCTGAAAAAAAATATTGTTGATACAAAGTTTAAGGTATGAAGGAAGAAAGAGATTTAGGCAGCAGTCTCATGAGACTTTAGTAAGTTAATGGTTGCTGGAGAATGTGTTCATAGGTTTAGGAAGTATTTTGGCAAAATATCGGCACAAGAAAGTTACGAGGACTCCTAACACGTCTGTTTGAAATTGATTAAAAAATATTATCGACAATTTTAGTCCATGTTAATTCGAGTATTTGTCTAATTAAGTTTCGTCCCTCCCAAATTAAATCCCACCCTTATTAATTTTGAATTTAGGTGACTCTGCTCCTCTCACTGTCTAATCTTGATTCTGTCCTTAATAATAATATCATCATTTGACTTTGTTCCTGCAAGTGTTGGAGACGGATCACCCTTATATGTATGTTTAGAATTGATTGAGAAAATATATTATCTTACTAAAAATTCTTACATAATTTTTATTGTGATTTACGAAGACTTATGCATTATACATGTAAAATTTAGTTGTCGGAAATAGATTAGTGTCATATAATTGAACTCTTTTTAAAATGATATGCTAATACCGTCCTTTAAGCACAATGGCTGCGTGTTCTGTTGTTTTAGAATATACAAATTACAATGTCTAAATTACCTATAACTCTCTTAATCCCTAGATTAGAGACAAATGTACTTAACCTCATTTGATTTCATGATCTTTTGAATGTTGCAATAACAACAATTTTAATTGAACTAATGTTTAATTGGTTGAGGTATCGAATTTATTATTTGGGCTGAATGATTATGTAAAGTATAATGGTTTTCTAACTTTTTGGTGTGTTTTTTAATTTCAAGTCTAAATGTTATCAATGATTTGTAATAATTAAAATATAATATTTATATTTTTAATTAATTGAGGTATTAAACTAAATAAAAAAGACAAAAAAGACCTGAAATAAAAAGCATCTAAAAAACAACTTTCGATTTGTTTTTCGAATAAAAGTAAAATAATTATTAAAATTCTTAATTATTTCGAAAATCAACTAAATTAATCAAACTTAAATTAGATTGATTAATGATTAAAAAATATTCAGACCGTTTAACAATAAAAAATTATATGTTTTTAATATATAACTAATATATTTTTCTAATTTTAAGCCTAAATGCTATTAATGATATGTAACATTTAAAAATTAATATCTATATTTTAATCTCAACATTAAACTAAATCAAAAAGGAAAAAAAAGGGAAAAATGAAAACCCAAAAAAAATCTAAAAAAGAATTTTCAATTTATTGCCGCATGATTGTTATTTAGAATAAAAAAAATAATTATTAAAAAATTTAATTAATTTAAAATTTGATCAAACTAATCGAACTTAGATTAGTTCAATTAATGATTTAAAAAACTCAGTTTGATTGACGCTTGAAAATTTTAAGTGTTCATTCTCTCAAGAGAACTCAATTTTGAACTTTGGAGCCGATGATGTTGGAAGATAAAGCCATGGATTACGAACATGAATTATAAAACAGACATAAACTATACACTAGATTTTTTAAGTGTTCATTAATGCAATTTAGGTAATTTAATCTGATTGAATCCAACAAGTGGTCCAATAAAAAAATAGATGATGTTCAAGAGAATCGAATTCAAATTGATTTATCCGACACGCGGAGTTTTAGGTTGACTTTTTTCATGGATTTATTTTTTTAAAGGGTAAACTACACTAGTAATCACTGAATTTTTATGTCACTTTTAATATAGTCACCGAACTTTTAAAACTTTTATTACTGTCACTCAACTTTTAATTCGCTTTCATTACAATCACTCCGTCACATACGTTAAAAAAGCTGATATGACACGCTATCTTCTTCATTTTAATTTTTTCTTCTTCTTCTTGTCATTTTCTTCCATGATTGGTCTTTCCTCATAAATTTCAGGTTTAACCAAAGGATGAGAAAAAAAAATATGAGTTTATATAGTTCTTTTTTACAGTCAAAGCACCGTTGCTAACTTGTATCAGTTTTGTTATGTATGATAAAAAATGACACTGAAAAAAGATGTAGAGAAGTTAATTATCCAAGCAAAGGGTGTTAAGTCATGAATTGAACTCTTACATGGAATTATGTCCACTCAGAATGGAAAGAACAATCGATTTTCAATTATGGCTAAGACATTGTGTACTGAAATGAAGGTATTTTTTTTTCATATCCTAGATGGGTTATCAAAATCTCCAGGAAAATTAGAAGAGGAAGAGAGATCAAGAATGCTTGGTTTCCCATTTACCAGAATGCTTAGAACTAAAGGAACATTTCTCGCCTGCACTCTTCTGTACTTGAACTGTATAATATTGAGGATTGTGATTGCTGTGAAAAATTGAATCAAAATAGCAAAATGATTGTTTTTATATCTCGAATTGAAGCGTTTAGCCCATTTTTATGGCCATTTTCCAAATTTAGAAGTCATTCAAGTTTAAATTTTAAATTTCGTCATCTGTAACTTTACAATTTTTTTAAAGAATTTTACTTGTATTACCAGATTAATATTGTTCATTGTTACCAAAAAAATAACATTCTTGAATCTTAGCATATTTGATGGCTCACTTCATTGGTATTTTGTAAAGTTTGATTTGTTAAAGAAGGGGAAGAGTAGTTAATCTATTCTATTGTCAGGATTTTACAATTTTTTTGGATGACAAAATATGTTTAGTATCTGAACTTAAAATTTATGAAGAAAAATAGTCATGGAAGAAAAAGATAAAAAAAAAGAAAATGAAGAAGATAACGTGACACATTAATATTTTTTAATGGCAGGTAATAGAAGTGATCGTAATGAAAGTGAATTAAAAATTGAGTGACTGTAATGAAAGTGAATAATAAGTTGAGTGACCATATTAAAAGTTTTAAAAATTTAGTGACTATATTAAAAGTAACCTAAAAGTTTAGTGACTTCTAGTGTAGTTTACTCTATTTTAAAATAACCATGGGTAAGCTAAAACGACGCCCTTGTCTTTCATAAACGAGTGAAAAACGGAAAGTGAGAAATCAAATTTCGTCCCATCGTGCAAAATAGACCCCCGCCTCTGCTACTGCAAATATCGACCGAGATAACCAAACCCTAGACTGGTTCAATCGGCTAAGCCAACCGGAAGCCGTGATGTCGTCGACTCTACTCGAGGTGACTCGGGCTGCTCACGAAGATGTGGAACGGCTTGAGCGGCTCATTGTGAAGGATCTGCAAAGTGATCCGCCTACCTCCAAAGACCGATTATATCAAAGCCACCGTGTCCGCAATAATATCGACACCATCATCGTCACCACCGAGAAGCTGGTAATTCTTCCCTATCTTATGCAAATTTGAGTTACAATTAAAGCTCTATTTTATTTTTGTATTTATATTTTGAATGGCTTCAGGTTGAGATATATGAAGATAAAGATAATGCTAGGAAAGATGAAATCGCGGCTCTCGGAGGCCAAACAGCTACCGGAATTAACGTCTTTAGCGCTTTTTATGATAGATTGAAGGAGGTAACTTGTTTTCTGAACCCTGAATTGAAAATGCTAACCTGGAATTTCACACAAAACCTGTTTTTTTCTTCGAAGCATGAATAAATCTGAGTTTTTTTATTTTTTCAATTACTGTTTTCGCAAAAAGGGTAAATGAATTCAAAATCGACCTTTAGTGAAGTAATTGTTACTTAAATGCAGATTCGTGAGTACCATAGAAAGCACCCCACTGCTCGTGTCGTTGATGGTAATGAAGAGTATGAAGCTTTACTTAAGGAAGAACCAGTCATTGAGTTCAGCGGCGAGGTCTCCCCCCATAGAAAGCACATTTTGTTTCAGTAACTTCCTATTTTTATCTTTTTTTCCCTGTCACCGGCTCTTACTTGTTAGCAATTCATTTTCAGGAAGCCTTTGGTCGGTATCTGGACCTGCATGAATTGTTCAATCAGTACATTAATTCCAAATTCGGAGCCAAAATCGAATACTCAGCTTACCTCGATGTCTTTTCACAGCCACACAATATCCCTTGGAAACTGAAGTCAACAAGGTAAATTTTCCTCAATTCTGTTTTTATTCTTGCTTAAAATAAGTTGATTTACCCACAGTTTAATTTCTTTCTGCTTTTCTATCTCTTTAGAATGCTTTTGATACTGGGTGTGCAAATATTGTTATCTGTAGGCAATACAAGGAGTACATGGAGAATTTGTTGGAGTATCTAATTTACTTCTTTCAAAGGACTGAACCACTGCAAGATATTGACAGAATCTTTTCCAAGGTTCATACTATTTACTTGAAAATTACCGGAATATCTTTTGTCCAAAAAAGAGATTCTTAACCTTAAGTATGCAATGACACGCTAAACTTGAACCCTATTTGTAACATGGGGTTATATATTTTTTAGAAAAAAAGAAAACAGAACTTGTCGTGACTCATGAATGAGGAGTCCCTGCGTTGAGCTATATAAATATAAGATGGAACTTCTTTTAGGAAGTACAATGGTTCTGATACATTAAAATACTTTTATGGTGGTTTGCGATAGGTTGAGGCTGAGTTTGAGGAGCAGTGGGCTAATGGCCAGGTACAAGGATGGGGGAAACAAGGTCAAGAAAATGAAGATGATCCTGCGCAGAATGCGGTGATTGATCTTGATTATTACGGCACAGTTGAAGACTTGATGGAAGTGGGTCCCGGAAAGTTAAAAGAGGTAATTTTGGTCCTCATTGATTATGTCATCAGTCATCACTCATCATTACTAGCTAGCTTTGTTGTAGTCACTTCAACCTCTTCAGTTCAGTGCTTGGAATGTGTGTTTTCCTTTTTTTATTTAAGCAAATGCATGGTCTAGTCGTAAATATGAAGAAACATGTTGCTATTGCATTCTCTGATCTTGTCACCGTGAACATCTTATCTTGCTGGCTAGTTTTCAATTTTATTAGTTAATTTGACAATTAAAAAGATTATGTGGAGAAGGGTATATATTCTTATGCTGTGATTTTTGTGTTCATTTGTGTAATGTTGGGAAACATAAATTTGGACTTTTAAATACACATTTATATAAATTTTGGACTGAAATGCGACCTCAGAGTAGTTTTCATCTGTTTTAATTGCTGTAATTTGGGTTTTATCTCAATTGCATGACAGAACATTGTCACATTGCCAGAACCCAGATGCATTATTGTTTGTGTTTTTTTAGGCAATCATTTGATATGTACTTAAGTACTTTGCTAACAGCTTAAAAATTAAAATTTAATTACCACTTGGCTTCCTTCTTAATTGATGATGAGTTAGTATTGTCTATTTATCCTCACAGGCTTTAGCAGCATTAGGACTAAAAACTGGTGGTACTGTTCAGCAGCGTGCAGAGAGACTTTTCCTCGCCAAGGTAACATACTAACATGTGTTCCAGCCTTTCAGTTTTCTTGAAATACCCATGTCTAGTGCTTATCTAGGCATGTATTTGGTGATATTACCTTCCAAAAATCTTCCAAATTTGCAGTTCGTATAACTTGAACACTTGCGTCTAAGTAACCTAAGCTAATAGCTCTTTCTCTCTCTGTCAGTGTTGTACTTTTGTTATTTGTGATTAGATGTAGGATGGAAACTGGGATAACCATTATTTTTAAATTTGAAATGACTTTTGAGAAATCTGCATATCAGACTCTTTCTTGCTAGAATTTGCTCAAAGGAATTAGGAATATATTATTTGAAGTCATGTTGAAAGAAAATAGGTTATAGGGCTCAAAGCCTGATACAGCTATGAATAATACAAAACTAGGTTGTTATGTTCTGAAATGTTGATGGGATAACCATTATGGACTGGCTTAATGGTAGCTGTTTGTTTTTCTGGTACTGTGATATCAAATAAATTCACAGAATGTACATTCGATGTCTATATATTTTTTGCAGCATACGCCTTTGGAAAAGCTGGACAAGAAACATTTTGCAAAAGGCTCACATGGACCTCGACAAAATGGGTCCACTGCAGTTTCACAAGACATTAACAGTCTGAAACACGTTGCATTGATGGAGGCCAAGATGAAGAAACTCTGTGATTTACTGAGTAAGGTTTGTTGGTTGCATCCTTTTCCCTCAACTATCTTTGTTAAAAAATTTGAAATCTGAGAGAAGCCTTGGTAAAAGTACATTTTGTTGTGTTTGTATTGCCAGATATGGTAATTGTAGTGGGTAGTATTTAACTTGTATTTCTGTGATCTTTTGCAGACAATTGAACAAACAAAAGAAAATGTGGTAAAGAAGCAAGCATTGACATATGAGGAAATGGAACAGGAACGTGAAGAGGTAAGTTAATCTTGTGGTACAGTCATTCAAGTGTTTCTAATAATATAACAAAATTTCGTTGCTTATATTGTGTTGGTATGATTATAATTCATGTAATAGAGTTTTGAATGTGGGGGGCTGTATGAACCAATCCACCCAGTTTCAACCCTGTTTCTGGCCTGCAACCCTTGCTTCAGGGTGTAACTGGGTAAAATTCTTTCTGTGTCATGCTTAAATCTGAAGGGCCCATTTTAAATGGTAGAAATTAAGAATTTTACACAATTCCTATGACTATATTTCAGGCGAAACAAATAGAGGGGATGAGATATCTTTGATTGAATTAACTGATTACGTACTTTGGTTTTTCCCTCTACCATGGACTTCGATTATAACTAGCGCATTTGGTCAAATATCACGGTTAACCAGTGCCTTTTGTCAGTCCCTGTATTGTTGAAAAAATAGTGAACAAAAGCAGAAACATTTTCTCAAAAATCTTAGGTATCTTTAAATTCTGCTTGCTTTGGTTTTCTGACAATAACTTGTTACTTTCTAACAGGAAGAGACACAAGTTGACACTGAAAGTGATGATGAAGATCAACAGATCTATAATCCTCTTAAATTGCCAATGGGTTGGGATGGGAAGCCTATACCTTACTGGCTTTACAAACTTCATGGTCTTGGTCAGGTAATTTCTAATTTTATACTTGAAGTGAACTTACAGATTACTAAACAAGAAGCAGTGAATGCTCGGATGAATGTAACACTCGCCTCTTTTTATTGTTTTGTTTTCTTAAATCTATAGGTCTATTTTCCTTGATGTTTTACAACTAATTCTAATAAATGGTTGATGTTTTCTATTTTTAAAAAATATGGAGAGAACACAAACTCGAGCATAAATAATCAAGCATGAAATTAAGCATGAGAATCTTTTTTTATTTTTATTTAGATAAAACGAGCCTAATCAAACCTAATTGAGCTCGCTCAATACAAATCAAACCTAGTGTGTTGTGGGATAAGTTGAGGATGGTGTGGTTGCACAAGGACTTTTGTATTTTTCCTCGCTCTTTGATTGTTTAGTTCTTTATTTCCAAGTCACAGGATCTCATGTAGCTCTCTCCCTGTTTCTTTTTATTCTTCAGGAATTTAAGTGCGAGATTTGTGGGAATTATAGCTATTGGGGCCGACGGGCTTTCGAGAGGCATTTCAAAGAATGGCGGCATCAGCATGGCATGCGATGCCTTGGTATTCCTAACACCAAGAACTTCAATGAAATCACCAATATTCAGGTATCTGATATTTTCTTTTCAGATATTGTGCAACAATTTATATTTCTTTCTGGTTCATCAGCCTGCCTGTGGTTTTTTCATGATTGAGTTCACGTGCCATTGCCTTTGGTGTTTGCTATTGTATTATCATTAAGCAAACAAATCTTTTGGCATATGTGCCTTGCTAAACACTGATGGCAATGTTAATGGCAGCAACAAGAACTATTTTGTTTTTGTTAAATAAGCCCTTATCTTTGGTTTGTACTTGAATAAGTTCTTATTTCGGATCTAATGTTAAGAGTTTATTTGTTTACATGATACGAGTTAAATATTAGGGCTTATTTGCACACGAATTAAATTTTAAGTGTTTGTTTGGGTATGATAAAAGTATACATCTATCTATGTGTTAAAGGCCCTTTTTAGTATCTTACCCCAATTATTAAACTGTAAGCATAAAATTCAAAACTTGTAGGAAGCACAAGAACTGTGGGAGAGGATACGAGAACGGCAAGGAGTCAACAAATGGCGCCCTGATCTTGAGGAAGAATACGAAGATAAAGAGGGTAACATCTATAACAAGAAGACATATACCGATCTGCAGCGGCAGGGACTTATTTAAGATGCTTCTATTGAGAAGCCGAGTGTTCTGCGTTTTGCATGCCTGTGGACACGGTGCGTATTTTTATAACCGGTTATGTTTTTTCTTGATCATGTATGATTAATGCATTGTGGCAATCCTGAGGGATAAAGGTTGGAATAGTTTATTAAATATTAAGACATTGGCTCGATTTCTAGCTGAACTAAACTAGCAGCATTCAATGAACAATTAAAGAATTCACTTCCTGGAGGCCGGGAGTTTCTTTTGGACAAGACCTTGTGAATACGAGTGCTGAGCCGTTATGCCGCGGCAGATGGGCTCTTATGCTCAAGTAATATATCTTATGCGTTGTAAAAATTTTATAAAACAATTCAACTTGAAGTACAAGCAGAGCAAGACCCTTTTATCGTCCTCTTCAACACTCCAAATGGCACATAGTGATTATCCCCTAAATGAACCATGGGATGACTCTGCTGCCACCAGTGGTCGAAACCGGATCGAATAGTTCCTCGACAAATCAGGTTTCAAGATTAAGCATCTCACGTGGGGGGTCAAGCTAAGCACTTGATGCTGAAACAAGATGGAAGTGAATAGATTCTTTCTTCAAAGGCTGGGACGAAAGCAGAATTTTTATGAATGAATTAAAATTTTAGGGGTGAAATGTATTATTAATTGTCAAAGGACTAAATTATAAAATTTGAATATTTTACAATCTGTCGGATGTAACAAGACCCATGCGCCCCTGTTCAAGGGTGACTCGAATTTGTATCCCATTTGGTAGTATTCAACCGAGGGCCTTTCATCAAAGACTCCATTGGATCATATCAGCTTCTCGAGGCAAAGGCGATCACACGAATTTTAATGAAAAATGTAGGTTATGTGGTAGATAATTGGACTGAGCAAAGATATTGAAAATTTTGAACACCCAATCAAATTGTTTGAACAGTTTATAGTTTACAAATGTAAAATATCGAATCGTTTATTTTATAATTTTTGTTTTTTTTATAATGTAAAAAAAAAATTTAATATTTCAAATAGTGAAATTTATTTATTTAAAAAAAATATGAACTTTGAGATTTTGTCAAATAATAATAAAAAATCATAAAACAAAATTATTTTGTCAAAATGATATTCAAAAGGGTAAAAACCCAAAATTAAGCTCAACCGAATAAAACCGTCAACACCTTATAGAGAATTATCATTTTTGAACTAGTCGACTTTAATTTTTATATAATTTCCCCTACTTCAACTTGCTTTGATTGTTGTAGAATGTAAACATCCACATTCAAACATGCATTCATGTTATAGGACATCGAATTACTCTAAATTCAAGTCCAACAAAAGCTGATGTCTCAAAAGTTGGTAAAAATCCAAAACTATGAACAATGTTCATTCCTATTTCTGCGAAAAAAACAAAATAAAAACTGAGATGCACTCCCACGTTTTACATGAGCTTTGCCCTTGAAAAATCCATCTCAGGATGCTGCATAAATACCAACAAAAACAATTGTGCAAATATTATCAGCTAAAGCTCCATAAGCGGATTAATAAAAGCCGGTTGCAAATACAGTTGGATGAACCCAAGTTTTGGAAGAGAATAGTTACCTCGGACATGAATTTCTTTAGAATTTCTTGCTTTTGAAGCTCATCACTGGTTGGAAGTCCCATGGCCTTCTGTCTTTGGTCGAACTGAAACAAAGAGCACAATTTTTTGTGACCAACTATGATTTACGATGTAATAGGAAATAAAATAAAAAATACTAAAAACTAGGCAATTTGACTTGCTCCGGGACGAGAGCTCCTTTGGCAGATAAAAACCATCCAAAAGCAAAACATAATAGACAAGGCAGAACTAGTTACCATCATCTTCTCTACGGTCTGTCGTGTTTCGGAATCCAAGTCAGACAGCTTGCTGTTCTCTGGTTCGACTTTCTGAGTGTCAATTTCAGGATCTCCTTTTACCAATGATTTCCACCACTCCATTTGGTTGTGCTTGGTCAAAAGTATCGACAGTGCACAACCATCCTCTGCAAGAAGTGTGGGAAGATTTTAAACCACCGATAAAAGAGAACAATGCAGAGTTGAATGAGGTATTGTTAGTTCATTTCCACAGAAAAGTAGTCTTCAATGGAATTTCAAGATCACAATATGATTATTATATAGGCAATTCTAATAATAGCGATAAAATCCGGTATAACTATTTGATCAAGAATGCAAAGATATTACATAAAGATTAAGAGAAAAAGGAAAAGAATATTGCACATTTACAAAAGCAATGTAGTGAAGTTTAAGCAGATCATCAACTTTACTCTTGTCAAAACAAAAGAGAAAGTGTCAAAAGCATTTACATATGAAGTTCAAGTAACCACCTATGAAATTGTTCCATATACAAGTCATGAATTACTAGGTTGAAATTTAAATATATTTCCTCCTCTTCATTTATCTATATTTAATCCCTGTGTAGAACATGTTTCAGATATGGATATGGAGATAAGAGTTAAGACCATCCAAAGACAACCGGAACAGATGGACAAAATTGAATATACTCATGTCAGATACATAATCACATCCAGCACTCACAATCGAGTCCGAAAAACATATATTGTTGAAATACTTGCAAACTAATAATTGCAAGGTTGTAAACTCTAACTGAAGGGGGAAAAGAAAAGTACAAATAAAGTTCAATTTGCAGTATGTGACTCATATTTTCTTTGAGATAACATACCTATGCTCCAGTAACAATCATCGGGTTTGACAGCTTGGAAAAGCTCCCCCTGAAAATAAAAATAAGTATGTGACTCTGATGTAAACCAATTAAGACTTGCTCAAAAAGCACACGGACTAACTCACATCAATAATAGGAGGCTGGCCCTTGAGTCCAACTTTGAAATAATTCTTCTTTATCTCACATACAACAAACCTTGATTTTGTTCCACTGGGAACCGGAACATTAACAGTGACCTCTTGCAGGGTCTGTGTCCAAGAGTATTTCTCCAGATCAAGACCATTGCCTTTGTTTGGAGCTGTCCAAACATTTAGAAAAGTATATATAATAAAGTGAGTAACCTTGACTAGTCTTTGAGTTTCATTTTCACATGCTTCTAAGAAAACCAAATTCAAAATCTTCCATGCAAAACTTGACCATATGTTAACCCCAACTTAATCCTTAACCTTTCCCATCCCCCTAACCAATAAAAAGAAACTCATACAACCAAGAGAAGTAAAGAAGTCCCTTTATTACAGGCATTCCAACAGGGTGTAAATCTTTGCAGCCAACTATGGAATTAACAATCATAACCCCTTGTAATAAAATCAAATCATATATACCTATCATTGCCCCAATTGTGAGAATGCACATCTAAATTAGCTAACAAGCAAACAAAAATATGTGGGAAAGAGGAGGGGGGGGGGGCAGACCCATACAATTCAACATATAAAAAGCAATTTGTGAAATATAGCACTGTCTACAACATCCAATACTAGAAGAATTTATGGGAAGTTCAATATTAGTTCAGTGAATGATTGAGCCAAGTACAACATTTATTTCTGACCTCCCTCAATTTCTAAACAGCGTTGCTAATTAAAATCCTTCACTACCACATTTCTAAGAAAATGCCTAGAAGTTTCAGGTGAATGCAAGCTCAGGGCCAGCAAAATCAAATCCAACTTACACCAAGACCATCATTAAGATTATGCAATCAGAAACCTCCCTGCTTCAACCAAAGTCCGAAACATACTGGGACAAAAGAATCCTACTCAGACATGTTTCCATGTCTTCTCTACAGAACAAAATAAACATTCAAAAGCCCTCACACCAGGGACACCTATTAACTTATTTTTTCGTTAAACTCGTTAAGGAAATCCTGACAAAAACTGGCTAGACAACAGGATAGAGGACTGACATCACATTAAAGGGGGTGTAATCGAGCTTGAGTCAAATTCATAGACAGCACATAGCTCCAACTCGACTATATGACTCAACTCTTGAAAGTTACTCGAGCTTGCTTAATATAAAAGGTTCATTTCCATATCCAACATACAAGAGCCTATGCCCAAGTTTCAGTACAGTAAAAGGAAGCAGCATGGTGTTGTTTTTAGTTTCATTCTAAACAAGCAAACCGTGCTATAAACACAAATCAAAACCCTAAAAACCTAGTAAGTGATTACCAGCTTAATCTTTTAAATCCTTTTCGTCTAAAGTTCAAAACACAAAGAATCAAACATTTAGCAATGCGGACCCCCGATTAATATATTTTTAAAGAGATCCAAATTTCCGTAAGTCAGACTGGCTTGTAAATTTTTTTAAATAATAATGAGAAAAATTAAGAAATTCGAACCTTTAAAACCAGAGCTACTCTCTTCCTTTTTATCGACCTCCATTGGCTCCTTCACTTCCTCCTTGACATCCTTCTTTTTCTTCATTTCCTCCTTTATCTCCACCTTCTGAGCCGCCTCTTCAGCCTTCTTCTTGCTCTTCTCCTTCGCAACTCTCACAATAGCTGCAATCTCCTTATCAACGCTCTCTTTCCGAAGAAAATCACTTTCTTTAGCCAGAAATTCGAAGACTTCGTTCAAAAACCCAACTGGATCGGACGGATCAAAGCTCGAGTTAAACGGCACCGATTTCGCCGGCGGCGGAGATGAAGAAGTCGAGGGTTTCGCCTCTTCTTGGAACTCGGAGATTATTGCCATGATTTGACTCAGGTGAGTTGAGATGCGGCAGAGTGTTGAGGTTTTTATCAGCTGTTAGACAGTCTCCTTAGGGATTATATAACGGGTAAATTACACCAGTGACCACCGAACTATTAAACTCGTCAATCAGACCATTAAACTTATTAAATTGACCTATTTTGACCACCGCCGTTAAAAAATTAACAGATGAGTGACATGACAGTTAACGAAGTTTTATAGAATTACACATTTAATAATTGTTATTTACACATTCTTTCAATTTAGTTCTAATTTTATATTAATAAAATAAATTTATTATTTAATTAAATGGTGATACGTGCCAACACCTTACCACCTGTCTAGAGGAGAAAAT
Organism: Hibiscus mutabilis; assembly: GCA_019671005.1. Classification (NCBI taxonomy): domain Eukaryota; kingdom Viridiplantae; phylum Streptophyta; class Magnoliopsida; order Malvales; family Malvaceae; genus Hibiscus; species Hibiscus mutabilis. The sequence goes on along the minus strand of CM033756.1, from coordinate 18,056,590 downwards.
GGAAATCAAGTAAACCTGCACTTAGTAGGAATCGAACCTGGGTAATGCAGGGGTAAAGGCGGTGGCTAAGCCACTGCACCAAGCATATCTTTGGGCGTACTTATTTTGACCACCGAACTATCGAACTCGTCAATCAGACCATTAAACTTATTAAATTGTCCTATTTTGACCACCGCCATTGAAAAATTAACAGATGAGTGACATGGCAGTTAACGAAGTTTTATAGAATTACACATTTAATCCTTGTTATTTACACGTTCTTTTAATTTAGTCCTAATTTTATATTAATAAAATAAATTTATTATTTAATTAGATGGTGACACGTGTCAACACCTTACCACCTGTTTAGAGGAGAAAATAGAAATCAAGCAAACCTACACTTAGTAGGAATCGAACATGGGTAATGCAAAGGTAAAGGCAGTGGCTAAGCCACTACACCAAGCATATCTTTATGCTTTAAAACACTAAATATACTATATATGTCTTATTGTTTTCTACATTTATTCTTTTAATTTAACATATATAATCATCGAATTAATTTCATATATATAACCCTAAACCCCAAACACTAATTTCACATATATAATCATCAAATTAATTTCACATATACAACCCTAAACCCTAATTTCACATATACAATCATCAAATTAATTTCACATATATAACCCTAAACCCCAAACACTAATTTCACATATATAATCATCAAATTAATTTTACATATATAACCCAAAATCTTAAACCCTAAATGCTAAACCCCAAACACTAAATGCTAAAACCCTAAACACTTAAGGTTTAGTGTTTGGGGTTTGGGGTTTAGCATTTAAGGTTAGTGTTTAGGGTTTATCATTTAGGGTTTAGGGTTATTTATGTAAAATTAATTTGATAATTATATATGTGAAATTAGTGTTTAGGGTTATATATGTGAAATTAATTTGATGATTATATATGTGAACTTAGTGTTTAGGGTTATATATGTGAAATTAATTCGATGATTATATATGTTAAATTAAAAGAATAAATTTAGAAAACAATAAGACATATATAGAATATTTAGTGTTTTAAAGCACAAAGATATGCTTGGTGCAGTGTGTCACGTGACTAGAGTTCCAACCAGCCCACCGTGCGGCCTTAGGCGATGTAACTCAAGACAAACGCCTAAGTAAGCCTTTTCAACCCTCTCGGAAGATCAAACTTCCCAAGCACCGACAAACGCAAATCGTTCTACGCGGAATCGGATCAAAAGAGATGAGCGAAGAAGAACTTCGAAAGAACGTTCAAGAACAAAGAAAAGAACGAAGAACACTCAGAGGATTTAGAGTAAATGCCTTTATTCCTTGGAAACTTGGATACTGAATACAAAATGAGGAGGGGAAGGTATCTATTTATAGTTGAGTTCCCTCAAATCCAACGGTCTATACAGATTTACATCGACGGTCAAGATGAGAGCCTTTATCTTATCTACAACATTTGAATTTTAAATTTCAAACAATAGATAATGTGGCAATTATCTTTAATTAAATTAAAGATAATTTACTATGGTAATTACTATGTCTTCTTCGATCTTCCCACGGATCGGGCCAGTTTGGTGGTCTTTTGGGGCCCAAGATCTCTATCTGAACCTCTTGGGAACCCTGGTGTGCACCCCGTGGTGCCAATGACTCGGGCCTCGGCTGACGGCCCGTGACAATCTCCCCCACCAAACTTGGCGACGCCCTCGTCGCGCCTCTCGAACAAAGTTGAGATCGATTCTGGAGCTTCATTCCGCATGCATTGGCTTGCTCCCAACTCGGAATCTGGCTTGATTGTCCCCCATAAGGACCGCTCTCCCCATAAAGAGCACCAGACTCTGATTCGGATGTCCCTCCATAAGGACTGCTCGCCTTGGCTCGCACCGCCATGCAAAATCAACCGTCTCAGACATATCTTGATCGTAGGAACTTTTTCCTACCAGTTCTGACTTGCCCCGATCTGGACTCTCCCGATCTTTGTGCACAAACTTGGATGCCTTCACGTTAAACACCGAACGAACCCTCGGTACTCTGAGTGGTTGCTTCGGCCCGCACCAAGTCTTGGCAACTCCATCTGATGGGTTAGGTTTTCTACGCCCTACACCCAACAAACCCGGCAAATCAAACTGTAAAACACTATCACCGTGCTCAAGACGTACCTCACTCATTTTCCCGGTATTTACTCTACACATCAATCCTTCTTCCCCGAAGTTTGATGCCCCATTGCTCCTCGACAATGCAAATCCCATCGACACTTCTCTCCCATTGAAGTTCGATGCATCGACCACCTCGCTCATGGATGGCTCCTCGACGGCCTTCATGCCAACTGCCTCAAGCAACTCTCGCCCATCCAAGGTAGTGTCCCCAACTGTCGCCTCCAACTCGATGCCTCCTTGGCTTGGAGCATCTTCAACAAGCTGAATGGCTGTCAGTTTCTTGGTTCCTCGCCCGTTGTCTCGGTACACAAGCACAACACACCGTTGTCTCAGATCCAAGATGCATACGACGTTGGCATACGGAATGATGAGAGCATCAATACGGTCAAGGAAGTTTAGTCCCAAAATAAAATCAAAGTCATCTAGCTCGATTACCTCGAAATTCTCCTTGGCCTTCCAATCCCCAATCTGCAACTCAATCTTCCGCACTGTCCCCACAACTGGAACTTCCCTTGAATTTACCGCCTTGATCTTACTAGTTGAATCCACAACTTTAAGACCAAGCTTCTCGGCAGCCTTCCTAGACATGAAAAGATCACTTGCCCCGGTGTCCACCAAAGCACTCATCGATCGTCCTGCCACGTTGATGTCGACAAACATCAACCCATTCTGTTTCTGGCTCTTCCTCGCCTTGACAGAATCCAATATCATCGAGCTAAGCTTCGCAGCCTCATCACTCTCGGGCTCGTCCTCCTTGGACTTCTTGACTCGATCAGGGCATTCTCGCGCTAAATGCGGCCTCCTACATCGATAACACTTTTGATGTACTTTTTCCCCCTCAGCTTCCCTCCTTTGATGCTAGCGATTGCACCAACTCTACCGGGTTATCCATCTGACTCGTCGTCCTCCTGGACAATGGCATCGGGGCGACTCATCTTCTTGGAACAGTCTTTCACTACGTGTGGACCATCACAATGGTAGCACCTTATGGATCATCGATCCTTCCGATCATCTGGTTTCGCATACCGGTCTGGCTTGGTCGATGGCCTCTCCTTGCCATCATCGCTGCTATCTCCAGACACGTCATCGTCTCTCCCATCAATACCCTTACCATGGGTCTTGGAAGACTTGGACTCCATGGACTTGTAAGCACTATAATCGGTAAATGACTCCGCAATGGCTAGGGCTTTGGAAAGTTCCTGCACATCCCTCCGTTCTAACTCGGTCCTGACCCATGGCTTCAATCCATCCATAAATGTGAAAAGCGCATCCTTCTCACACAAGTCGGGGATAAGGAGTTGTAGCTCACTAAACTCCTGGATGTAATCCGCAATGGATCTGTTGCGTGTGATAAGTGCTACGCAAATGTGCAAGTATACACGTCGCAAGTAATAAAGTGATATGAGTATCGAGTATCGTCTCCACAGGGATTGGTTTGGGCCACTTTGCTTAAGTTACTGCACTGAAAATAAAAACACAATTGATAATAGAGGTTTTAACTAACGAGAAAAGTAAAAGCAATAAGCTAAAAGAATATATGAAAGAAAAAGAGAGAATAGGTTAGGTTATCGTGAGTTGAGGTGTGATAGCCGATTGGATCGTCTTGGTAAAAGAGTGCACGGGCAACTCAGTTGCCGTGGCAACTTGCACAACGGGGTTGCCTTGGCAACTAATCGATGGTTGCCTGGGCAACTAGTTGGGCAACTACTTGGGCGTCTGGGCAGCAACTTCAAGGTTCGGCAGAGCGTTCTTCAATGGTTTCTTCTTATCCCTAAGTCGAAACTCTAGCTACTTGTGCATGCCTTGATAATACATCCCTGCGTGAATCAAGGGTGAACAACAACCAATCTTGCGCTCCTCTTAGCCGTTGAAATCCTTAACTTATTCCTAAGCCGGATTAATCTTCACCATCAATAGATTGAATAAAGACCATACTCATTCGTTTCTTGAATCTAACTCTCCCGATATTAGATAAATAGATGAAGTTACGAGATCCTCTCCCAATTCACTCGCAAACAAGAATAAAAGCCAAGAATGAGTAAACCTTGAATAGAAAAGTGCAAACTCTTATTACCTAAACAAAATCCAATTGTTTCTCACAACAACAAAACACAATAACCCCAACCAATCAAGTTAGTTCATGGTTGGGTTCAAAAGATATACAAAGAATAATCCCCAAACCATGAATCTAATAGAAGCAAAAAGAAGAAGAAGAAGTCGAAATTTCCCTAATGCTCTCTTGTCTAAATTTCTCTATTTTTTTCTCTATCTGGATTGTCGAAATCTCCTTGCTATTTATAGGACTAGGCCAAAGTCCTTCTTTGAGGAGGAGTTTAAGTTGGAATTAAATTATCTTTAAAGAATATAATTCTTTATTATAATTGTATTCCTACTAGAACTTCTCCTATCTTCTTGGAATTTAATTCTTCTTTAATCTGCATGGCAATCAAATTCCTTTGGGTTTGGGCTTTGCTCCACGTCATCTTGGGCTTGTCTAGTCATTAATTTCGACATCCCTATTGCATCTTCTCTTTGTCGACAATTGCCATGGCAACTGCTCTCAGCGTCTCCTTCATGCATTGCCACGGCAACTAGCTCGGCATATCCTTCATGCATTGCCCTGGCAACTAGCTCGGCATTGCTTTGGCAAGTGATCCTGCACATACACACACAAAAACACACCAAAGCAGCATCTTTTTCCACAAAAATCACCAAGTTATGTAATCAAGCTCAACAGTGGAAAGAAACATGAATTAATGCATGAATAACTAATTATGCAACTAATATGAGCTTAAGTCTAACAATAATATAAGTAAAAAGGGTAATAAAAATAGTACTTTTGAACACTTATCACGCCCCCAAACTCGAACTATTGCTTGTCCTCAAGCAATGCAAACTAACAATTACCTGCCAAGACTTTAATCATCAAAGACATGCTTCAAACTTGAATTAAAACCTCGGAACCATGGCACAAAGTATGATCACCTTTTAAATTTTTCAGATAGCACAAAAATTTCCCGGAACAAAACTATAATGCTCGTGACAATGTGTGTGCGTAGTTGTGTACAAGTTGATTTTCAAGATTCTATGTGAACAATAGGCTTTTATCAATTTAATTGCCGGGGCATTTATTTTCATTTTCACTAGAGCCAATTTGGGCACCTCTAGCAAAGTAAGCAATTTCTTATTTTATTTTAGTCGACTAGAGCCAATTTGGGCACCTCTAGCGATTCTTTAATGTGCATTAACTACTAGAGCCAGTTTGGGCACCTCTAGCAAGAAAGTGTATTTACTACTAGAGCAGTTTTGGGCACCTCTAGCAAGAAATTAACTTTTAATTTTCAATTTTAAATTTACCCAAATTTTAAGCAACCTAAGTTCACTACGTTTCTTTGAATCAACAACCCACAACCGTGTAAAAAAAATTCAGCATCATATTAAAATTCTAAGTTCTTTTCATGCAATCCTAAAATTAAAGGTTATTTCAATTAAGTGCAGTGGCAAAAATTCATCATTGGATATTCAACAAGTCTTAAGCAATTAAATCAAATTAAAGGCATGGCAAGTAACATATGCAACCTATATGTGATTGCTAAAGATGAATGCAACTAAACATGAAACTAACTAGAAACCAACACCCCAAAACTCGAGAGAAGCATTGTCCTCAATGCATGTAAAAGTGAAACAAAATTTAAAAGAAACTAAATGAAATGAGTTAGTCGGAGAGAGGTCGTCACCTCGAGTGATGAGTTTTCTTCGTGCCATTTGCTTGATTCAATTTCCGGTCGGTGGTTGAATGCTTGTGGCTGGTACCGCGTGAATAGCATTGCCTTGATTTGGTCCATGTTTGCCGATGCAGGTTTACTTGCATGTGCATCGAGTTACCGAAGCCATTGTTGTTGCCGGGCATCGCTTGATTTCATTGTGGTTCTTTGTGGCGAGTAGTCGTGATAAATTTCCTTATCATGGTGGTTGTGAGTCTTGTTGTGGAAAAGAAAATAAAGAAAACACGAAACTAAAGATAATGAAGAAAAATAAAATATATCCTAAAAATAAAGAGAAAAAATAACAAAAAAATAATAGAACAAAATAGTTCAAAAAATAAAAAAAAATAAATGATCGTGAGTTGTCGTGGCGTCGAGGGTTGCCGAGGCATGCACATCCATGGGTGCCGAGGCGTCGGGGGTTGCCGAGGCGCGGCTTGGCGTCCATGGTTGCCGAGGCGCGCGTATCGGGAGTTCTTTGCGGTGTTGAAGGTTGCCGTTTTGATACTTCTTATAGTCCATCCGCACCCTCCATCGGGTGATAATATTTCCCAAAAAGAGTTTGGCCAATGTGCTTGCCACTACTCCCTTTTTGCGTTACCATGGTGGAGGTGTCTTTCTTCTTTGTTCGCTTGTAGTCCATGTATACTCTCCACCTTGCTACTATTCCCGAAGGCACAAATATATTAATAGGAAAAATTATATCCATTCTCAACCATTCAATTACCTCATTCTTGTCGACTTCTATCATGGTTGGATGTAGCCTTTGTTGTCGTGGCAATTCTTTGCTCAAGCCAATTGATGTGGCAATCCGTTGTCAAATTTTGCTTTAAGTCAAGGGAAGAATCAATTTTCTCAAGAGCTTTATGAATCCAAACACATTTTTCTTTTGGCCTCTCAAACATCTCCATCATGTAGAGATTTCGATGGCTTCAAATCTACCAACCTCGGTTCCTCAAGACATACCGCAATGGACGAGGTAAGTTTTTAAAGAATTCAAAAGGTTCAACTATTACCTGCTCATATTCCATTGGCAAAGTATTATCATCTCGTTGATCTTGCATGTGGTCGTGTAATTGCCGTGGCAATTGTAGATGAGAGCAATCTCTGATTTCTGCTTCAACATCAACATTGTAACCTTACGGGCATTAGGTTCCTCGAGAATTTCATGTAGTCTTGTTGTTCTCGGTTTCACCGAGTGTTGTCGCGGCATTGCTCGCATTCAGGCTCCTCAATCATTGCCGAGGCAATTTGTTGTTGAGCTCATCATGTGTTGGGCAGTCTCTCTCATTGGCATCCTCTTGACTTTGAGGTTCTAGTTGTTCCCCACACATCAAGAGCTTTCTTTGCATTGCTTCTTATCCTCTTGCCTTGGGACGTCGGTATCCCTAGGAATGAATTGTTGGTGCATGTTATCCATGACATATGTGGATCTCCCCAATTGATCTTGAATCCCCTAAGGTTGCATCCCACTGAGCTATCCTCGTATCCATAGATTTTGATAGTTCTCGAATCTCTTCAATTGATCCGTCAAGTCTAGCCAAGGAAGCTAGTAACGTTTCCTCCAAGGAATTGGAATGCTCTTGAAAAGTACTACATTGCCATGGCATATCATCATTTTTCGGCAAAATTGTTATGGTAAAAAAATTTTGAGCTTTTTGACCATACCATGAAGAATTTTGCTGCTGGTTCCCTCTATGGTCCTCCATGTAGTTATATGCACAAAAAATGTGAGGGCAATTTTCAAACACATGATGTTCTCCACACATAGCACAAGAATTTTCCACGGTATAAGTTCTTTGGGCTTTTCTCGGTTGGTATAGGTAATCATCAAAGGGTGCAAGAAACTCTTGATTGGATTGATTCATATCTCCCAACATCATCTCTCGAATAGATCGGCTTTTATTTCCCGACATGTTGATGTCCCTTAACTTGTAGCGCACCTAATTTTTTTTTTTTGATAAACAAACAAAAAGAAAAGTTAGTAAAACTAAGAAAAAAATGCAATAACAAAAACAACTAACACCAATTGCCAATCCCCGGCAACGGCGCCAAAAACTTGTTGCGTGTGATAAGTGCTACGCAAATGTGCAAGTATACACGTCGCAAGTAATAAAGTGATATGAGTATCGAGTATCGTCTCCACAGGGATTGGTTTGGGCCACTTTGCTTAAGTTATCTGCAGATTGAAAATAAAAACACAATTGATAATAGAGGTTTTAACTAACGAGAAAAGTAAAAGCAATAAGCTAAAAGAATATATGAAAGAAAAAGAGAGAATAGGTTAGGTTATCGTGAGTTGAGGTGTGATAGCCGATTGGATCGTCTTGGTAAAAGAGTGTGCGGGCAACTCTTTCGTTGCCGTGGCAACTTACACAACAACGGGTTGCCTTGGCAACTAATCGATGGTTGCTCGGGCAACTAGTTGGGCAACTACTTGGGCGCCTCGGGCAGCAACTTCAAGGTTCGCAGAGCATTCTTCAATGGTTTCTTCTTATCCCTAAGTCGAAACTCTAGCTACTTGTGCATGCCTTGATAATACATCCTGCGTGAATCAAGGGTGAACAACAACCAATCTTTGCGCTCCTCTTAGCCGTTGAAATCCTTAACTTATTCCTAAGCCGGATTAATCTTCACCATCAATAGATTGAATAAAGACCATACTCAATCGTTTCTTGAATCTAACTCTCCCGATATTAGATAAATAGATGAAGTTACGAGATCCTCTCCCAATTCACTCGCAAACAAGAATAAAAGCCAAGAATGAGTAAACCTTGAATAGAAAAGTGCAAACTCTTATTACCTAAACAAAACCCAATTGTTTCTCACAACAACAAAACACAATAACCCCAACCAATCAAGTTAGTTCATGGTTGGGTTCAAAAGATATACAAAGAATAATCCCCAAACCATGAATCTAATGGAAGCAAAAAAAGAAGAAGAAGAAAGAAATTTCCCTAATGCTCTCTTGTCGAAATTTCTCTATTTTTCTCTATCTGGATTGTCGAAATCTCCTTGCTATTTATAGGACTAGGCCAAAGTCCTTCTTTGAGGAGGAGTTTAAGTTGGAATTAAATTATCTTTAAAGAATATAATTCTTTATTATAATTGTATTCCTACTAGAACTTCTCCTATCTTCTTGGAATTTAATTCTTCTTTAATCTCTGCATGGCAATCAAATTCCTTTGGGTTTGGGCTTTGCTCCACGTCATCTTGGGTTTGTCTAGTCATTAATTTCGACATCCCTATTGCATCTTCTCTTTGTCGACAATTGCCATGGCAACTGGCTCGGCGTCTCCTTCATGCATTGCCCTGGCAACTAGCTCGGCATATCCTTCATGCATTGCCCTGGCAACTAGCTCGGCATTGCTTTGGCAAGTGATCCTGCACATACACACACAAAAACACACCAAAGCAGCATCTTTTTCCACAAAAATCACCAAGTTATGTAATCAAGCTCAACAGTGGAAAGAAACATGAATTAATGCATGAATAACTAATTATGCAACTAATACGAGCTTAAGTCTAACAATAATATAAGTAAAAAGGGTAATAAAAATAGTACTTTTGAACACTTATCAGGATCCATCGTGTCGAAGCCTCCTAAACTTGGACCTGGCTTCTTTTTTCGTGTTACTCGGGCAAAACTGCTGCTTGAGCTCCGCTTGGAACTCCTCACATGTCCCAACGCCCGTGCCTCCACTATTCTCATCAAGGCACCTACGTCGCCACCATAACAAGGCAACGTCAGTCAAGTAAACAACAACAGTATTTACCTTCTCGGCATCGTCTGTGATGCTCATTGCCCAGAAGTACCGTTCCATGCACCAAATGAAGTTCTCAACATCTTTCGCCGACCTGTTCCCCTTGAACTCTCTTGGCTTCGGAATGTCATTCATCGGTCTAGGTGTCGTCGTGGTTAACAATGATTTATTTTATTAATATAAAATTAAGACTAAATTGAAAGAATGTGTAAATAACAAGGATTAAATGTGTAATTCTATAAAACTTAGTTAACTGCCACGTCACCCATCTGTTAACTTTTTAACGGCGGTCGTCAAAATAGGTTAATTTAATAATTTTAGTGGTTTGATTGACGAGTTCGATAGTTCGGTAGTCAAAATAAGCACGCCCAAATAATTCAGTGGTCACTGGTGTAGTTTACCCTTATATAATAGGAGGCGTTGAGCACACGACGAGGATACAAATGGAATTTTCTTACTTTTATGGTGCTTTGGGTTTGTAAATAGTAATACAATATTATTTCGATAATGTAAAGTAGCATCAATTAAGCTCAATGAGTTTGAGTAATTTTGTTTGTAAGGTATAATTAATATCATTTTATTATTATTTTAAACAGTTTTTGTTTTATAAAACGTTATTATGATTACTTTGTAAGTTTTTAGTTTTCGTATGATGACCCTCACATCGTTTATTTTTTATTCGTATTTTTTAGTGGTCACGTAAAGTTTGATCTCTTTTTGGGTTGTTTGTTGATATAATCTAGAGAAAATCTTCGTTTTTGATAATAGGCGTGAAAGGTTGTTGATTTTGGAATTTCATCTAATTCATGTTTTGACAACTCCATAATGACCCTTCCTACAATTGATCGTAGAGATTTTCTTTGGTGCAAAGAGAAAGTGTCTGATCTGACTGGTGCAATGCTTGTATTTTTTTGTTTCTTTAGATGTTTTAAAATCTCTATTAGGTTATGTGTTGGTTTTATTTTGTTTATCAATAAAGATGTCTAGTTAATGTGAAAACATTATTAATATAAGGTGATAGATCCAAATTTAAGTAGATTATCTGCATGGCATTTATACATTGTCTAAGATTTTTTTTAAATAGTATTGTCTAAGAATTAAGAGTAAAGAACATATATCATTATATAATCACACCAGAATATTAAAAAACAATATCTATGTTATCAAAAAATGTTTGTTGGTAGATCTCGATCGGTGGTGGATATTCTTGGCTTAATTAAAGACATTGTTTGGATTAAGCTAGCTTATAGAGGTATAGAGAGGGATGTCAGTGGGCCGAGTTTTGCGGGGATTCTTCCCACTTAGCATTCAATTGAGCATGGATTGTAACACCCCTTTCCCGTATCCATCACTGAATACGAGTCAGAGGTATCACAAGAAATTCATAAAACCCCATACATTTGTAATTCGATAAAATTTTGTTTCTTTAAAAATATTACAATGTATTTCATTTTTACTTACAAATCTAGTTATTCGCGTGAAATTTAAAAATAATATTTTTATCTTCAAATCGAGTTTATTTTCAGGCAGCAACTTATTAATTTAATTTGTCTTGATATATTTAATAAAACTGTCTGATTTAAAATTCATCCAGATACCAAATAAAATACAAATTCTATCAGAGCAGACATATCCTTTTAATATACATGCCAACTAGTAAATATCAAACAGTATCAAAAGATATCTTAATGATACTAATGTACCTGTTATTAATTGATGATGTCTGTATATGCTCATTACTCCAACCATTTCTTCTTTCCTACGTATAAAACAGTTACACGTTAAGTATTTACTTAGTGAGGCAATAATTCAAATTCAAGTGCAATAGTCATAATATCAATATTAATGATTAACAATGCATATGATCACTTTACCATTACATACTTGTTAACATAAATAAAATATGTATATCAAAGTGATAAGATTAGATCTTACCAATACCGTTGCCATTTCCATCCGTAAGCTTTCAATGCTTACCAATACCTTTTTCCATTTCTATCTGCAAGCTTTAAAGCTTATCTTCCTGTTTCTTTTTAATTCTTTTCAATTTATTTAGCCCAATGTATCGAATTTAAGAGATTCTATGTACACAAGTCATCCCCCATACCCAACCTTTATTGAGTATGTATATTATTTGCACCGTAGTGTTTAGCACCCTAAGTGCTTCCGTATACCCAAACTTTGCATGAGTATACCCCCATTGAGTATTAATAAAATTGCACCGTAGTGCTTAACACCCTAAGTGTTTCCGCATACCCAAACCTTGCATGAGTATACCCTCAATGAGTATTTATGAATATTGCACCGAAGTGCTTAGAATATTTATACAGCTGTTTATGACTATATGGCTAGCCAACTATACCTTTGAACCTCTATATCATACATTGGGCTTTATTTCATCATTTAGTCATCAATAGCAACATATATCAATATATATCAACATTTAATAGTTCATAACCAAAATAACATTCATATTATACCATCATCAGTAACTAGTGATCAATGCATTTATTTTTAACCTTTGACATATTTAAAATATGTCAAATATATGATCAATGACATAATTATTATGACAATATATAAACCAGGTAGACTCATCGCAAGTCCTACCGGTGATGTATGAAACATCCATGTATAATGTTATGTATGCATTGCACTCACCTGGGCCATGTATTAGTATGCCTCACTAAGTCCTTTTTGATCCTTTCCTTCATTGTACCTCGAACCTCTCTTGATTCGAACTTAACTTCATAATTCAAATAAGTAAAATATTTGTTAGATCTCAATCTAACAATATCTTAGACATATTGTCCAATATAATCATTTGAGCACAAAATCTCCAAACATTTTCTTTTCTTCCTTGTATTGTTCAAAAACTCATTATGGTCCTTAGTGACAAATTTGAACTTCCATTAACCCTTTTCAAGCCTACTAATCAACCTTAGATACAAAGTGTATCAATTCTCAATTTCTGGCAGTTTGCAGTACCTCTAAAGAAATATTTCTATAAAATAATCCACAACTCAGAATTGGATTCCGTTTGTTCTGATAGAAACTAGATTCAATAATATTTTCAACCATATAAATTAATAGCCCAAATTCAACTTGTACGATTTATGGCGAATTTTCAGAGTCAATTTCCAGTATTGAATTTTGGAACATCCTGCTATACTGTTTTCTGACCTTTCACCACTTAAAAATTCATATCATTTTACTCGAAACTTGAAATCAGTTTCCGTTTGTTGGACACAAAACTAGACGAACAAATCTTTACATCGGTATAAAATTCACCTTCTAACCATTTTTTTAGAATTTATGGTGAATTTTCAAAGTTACTGCCAAAAACCAGTTTTTCTACACAACTTCCATAAACAACTTCAACTTTTATACTAACTTCTCCTTACTTCTCTACGTTTCAATTTAGTCCAATTACTTGCTGTAAACCATCATTTTATGACCTTCTTCATCAAATAATTATTCACAATAATTCTCCTTAATTTTCCTTCTTTACTGAAATAGTCACTAAAATGCAAAGATAAGGATTCAAGTTCTTAACTTTGCAAATTAATCCTCAATTCAACATTACTACCTTAATTCCATCATTACAACTAAAAATCAGATTTAGCCCCCATACAAGACTTCAATTTCGATTGTTCACTTAACTTTGACAAATTGTCAAAATGGTCACTAATTCAATTCAACCTCAATTTGGCATTCTAACTTCATTTTCTTATCTCTAACATCATTAATAACACAAATACACTCCAAATTCTAAAAATTCAGATTTGGTCCTTCAACTTTTCAAGTTTCCAAAATGGTCCCTACACAATTTAACTTAGGGTTTTGCTTTTAAACAACAATTCAAGCTTACTAGATCATTATTTCAACATCACAAACCCTAAATTAAACTTGAATCCATAAAACCTAATCATCTTCATAATAATCAAAACATGTAAAACTTAAATTCCTACTCAATATCATGATTTTAACATCATACTAGCTTGATTTCAACTTGAATTCAATCATGGAATCATAAAATCTCAAAAGCCCCAATTTGATCCATAAACCCTAATTTCTTTCTCATGTAAATTCTCATCAATCAAGTATGGATTCTATGAATTATTGATATAAAAAGATAGAGCTTGAAGAGTAGAACAACTTTGTAGTTGAATAGATTACCTGAAAATCGAGTTTCGGGGCTTGAATCGAGCTTGGAAAAAAAATTCTCTTTCTTTCCCTAGACCTCACGTTTTTTGCTGGAAAAGATGAACATCTTGTTCATCTTTTTACTGTTACTTTACACATATATCTATTAAATGAATATTAAATTCATTTAATAGTGAAATTACAATTTTGCCCTTTTATCCAATAGTTGAGATTGATTTTATCATCAATCAAGGGCCAAGATTTAATCTTCCATTTTCTCTTTCCAAAATGCCCTTATAACTTTTTAAATATTTCAAAATTGCCATTGGGGCCAAATGGCCAATTTGCCCTCCAACTAGTTTTCATTTACTAGTTTGCCATTCTTGTAAAAATTCAACTAAATCTAGTTGGAATCCAACCAACTATAATAAAATATTCATAAAGTAATATTTTATGAATTTTTTCATATCTTTTGGATCAGTCTGCAAAATTTCCATTCAATCCAATATACCGATAAATAATCATTTACTCAGAAATAAACTGTAGGATTAATCTTGAATCCAACTAAAAATATTTCCAACACTTGGAAATGACTTTTATAACCTTTCTCTATCATATGGCAAAACTTCAAAAATTTTCAGTTTGATCCGGGTATCCAAATTCCACTTAAACTTTAACTGCGATTTTCCCAATAATCGAAGTATTAGATCAAACCAAAAATTTCGCATTCGATTCACACCCTTAGGTGATCTATTTATTTATGAAATAAAAACCCTTAACTTTTAGGAAATTACAACTTTAGTCCCTAAACTTTTCCAAAGTTTATACTTTAGCCATAAAATTTTCAAAATTTACATTTTGGTCACTAAACTTTTAAATTTCAATTTTCATTCCAATTTTCCTTGGTATTCAACCAAACTTTAAGAATACCTTATTCAATTCACTATCTATCACATGATACCTTTAAACCTTAGAAATTTCCTTTCCAAAACCCAAAATTAAAGAAATCCTAACTTTTGCATTTTTGTCATTTTAGTCACTAAGTTAGCTTTTAAGGTATTATCTTAGTACTAAATGACCCTTAATCAACTTAGAAAATTTTGGGGTATTACATGGATGGTTACAAATTTCGCGGGTTGTGGGGCAAGATGAAAATAAAAATTAGATTCACCGTGGGTGATGGGGAAAATGAGGAAGGCATGAATATGCCTTTGAACCTGCCACATCCCCACCGCCCCAAGAGATCTTATAACATGTTATGATAAATATTATTAAAAATATAATATCAATTTATATCATAGTCAAATTTAAGGTAATTCATATTAAATTGTCTTGGAATATTATTGAAAAGTTAAATATATATATATAATTGAGTTTAAGATTGATCAGATCAAATATATAAATATTTTTTTAAAATATCAGTTTGAATTAGAGTTAAATTTAAGATAATTTATATTGACTTATCTTGGAATATATATATATATATAATATTTATATTTATTGGTTTCTTTTTTACTGTTACATGCCTAACTTCTTTTTAAGGTTTGTTTTATTCTTCTCAGTCCTTACCAGTCACCATAAGTATGTTATTTGTTATTTATATTTTATTGGTAGGGGTGAGCAACGAAATCGAGAAAACTGAAAAACCGACTAGAATCGGGCTATGCGGTTTGGTTCGGGTTTGCATGTTGAGGTTCGGTTTAAAACTCAAGGTTCTCAATTCGGTTCGGTTTCGGGTTTTCCATATGGAACCCGTTTATTCCATATCAACCCGAATTAAAAAATACATTATGATCCATATCAAATATATTTTAAAGATAGTCTCTTGAAATATTTTGATTTGTTTTTAAAACATTTTCTTAGAATATTTGGATATATTTTTATAATATTAAGTTGATTGAATATTGTGTTTCAAATTGGAATATGTTTTTATAATATTTACTATTCAAGAGATGTTTTACTATGTTGAATATTTGAGTTTGATTTTAATCAAACAATATATTAGATTACATATTTGTGTTCTAAGTTGGTGATGTAGAATCATTGAGTGGATATTAATTAAATGAATATTTTATGTGATTTATTTCTTTAGATAGATTGTCTGTTTTGTAATCATCGTTATTTTTTAATTCATTTTTATTTGAAATCTTAGATTTGTCAAGAGCTCAAGACATGTGTTTTCTTGTTCTTAATGACAAAATAAATTGATATTGGAGTGTCTAATGATAAATTAAAATATGTTATGTGTTTTGCTTATTTTTTTTAATTTGAAAAAAAAACCCGTTAAAACTGCAGTTTTTAACCGAACCGAACCACAAAATTCAATTTTTGGTAATTCGGTTTCGGTTTTTTTTTTAAAAACCGCAGACTGCAGTTCGGTTCATATTTTGTTAAAAACCCGAACCGAACCGAATACACCCCTATTTATTGGTATTTGTTCTTATTTTTTAAAAGGTTATTTTTTCGTTTGTTATTTTCTTTTTAGCTTTTTTATATTGTTTATTTGTTATAACAATTGAAATATTATTATACATGTTATTTGTGCTATTTCATGTCCTTTACAATAGACTTTAGTATCTTTTTAATCCAAACTTTTGTGTTGTACAAAATTTAATTTTGTATATTATCATTTTTTTTAAAAATAATAACAGTTGAAATAATGTCACATTGAATATTTATTTAACTAAATATATTATATGAATGAGTTATGGAGCGGGTGAATCTCAGGACCCACGTGGGTGATGGGCGAAAATGGTTATAGTCTTGCGAGTTGTGGGACAAAGATCATTTTAAAATTTGTATTCGCGGCGAGTTATGAACGGGAATGAAGGTGAAAATTCTTTATGAGAATGGGTGTGGGAAGAGTATTCTCCCCGTCCAATTGACATTATTAGATATAGATAGATACAAATTTATTAATTCTCCCTTTATATAGCTTGGGAATAATTTTAAAACACATTTTTTATCGAGTGTCCTTGTATCTTTGTAGCAGTAAATATACACATTATCCAAAAAATGTTTGATGTAGTAGTAACCTAAGATTCGTAAAATTTTTCCTTTGACTTAAGTTTGTAAAGTTTCTAATTTATAAAAATGATCTTTGGTTCTTTAATTTGATAAAATTGTTCTTTAGGTCATCGAAATTACAAAATTTTCAGTTTAAAAATTTTATAATTCAATTTTGGCATTCAGTAAAAATTTTGGTTGTATCTGTCTGAGCATGAATCTCTTTCCATAAAATACATAAAATATTAGTATGAAAATACATAAAATATTACGAATTTAACATTTAATATTAGTTAGATATTAGTATGAAAATTCAGAGTTATTCCATTAGAATGTACCTCTTTCCATTAGATACTAAGTTGATAAAAGCTATAAATTTGAGGGATAAACTGTTCAGAACCCATGGAAATGTTAATTGTTAGAGTTTGTCCAGAACCAATATAAACAACTATACCAAGAGAAAAAAAATAGTACATCTATCGGTATAATATTGATTTTTTTAACGAGCACAAGAAATTAGATTTTTATTAAATATAAAGAAAGATATAATAAATACAACACACTCAAATCATAAAAAAAACATCAAAATATATAACTCAAAGGATGTTAAGAA
This sequence comes from Hibiscus mutabilis, assembly GCA_019671005.1. Taxonomy (NCBI): domain Eukaryota; kingdom Viridiplantae; phylum Streptophyta; class Magnoliopsida; order Malvales; family Malvaceae; genus Hibiscus; species Hibiscus mutabilis. The sequence continues at coordinate 18,039,133 of CM033756.1, read as the reverse complement.
AAAAATTAATTTTTTTCTTAAATATGATGTATTAAAAACTCAACAATCATTATGGAAATCAATCTACTACAAAAGGATCTAGAAAATATCATAAAAAGAAATCTAAGTATTAAATTGTCGACCTTTCCGGATTAGATGGTGCATCGTGATGATCGCCACACGAACGTCAGATTATCATAAAGATAAACAAAAATTGTGTCACAAGACAACTAAAACTGTGCCACAAACAAATGTTATAAGATGTGTAAAAAAAATCAAAAACATAGAAAAACTTTATTTATAAAAAATAAAACAAAATAACAAATAAAAAAATCAAACGATGATACTAAGACCACCATCGAAGGGGACAAATACTCTTAAAAAATTAGAGAAAAAAATATAACTGCTAAGGTTTAATAATTACCGTTGTTCATTTGAATTTTTGTTTCATGCCAATGATATCACTTAACCCTCTATAGATGCTGGAGTAAACAGTAAATATGTTGAAGGAGCGGAGAGCATGGTCCTGTAATTGATGATCCATTAAGTAGTCGAATCGCCTGTACACTATCAAACTCCACAATAACCGAATCCACCTCCAATACAGCAATACAGTTGAGCCCCTCATAGATGGCCCAAAGTTTCGATTCTAATGCCGAACATTTACCAATTAATTTAGTAAACCCAGTGATCCAACCTCCAATAGCGTCTCGAGAAACTCCCCCACAAGAGGCTAACCCATCCAATGTGTGTCTCGCATCATCCACATTTATATTCCAAGAACCAACCTCGGGATGAACCCACACAGCCCTTTATCTTTGATAGCGATTCTGCCCAGTATGCTATGGCAATTCTCGCGTTAAAGCCCTATGAGTATCATGTAGCATTCTCAAGCTGCACCCCAATATCGCATCACTCTCAATATCATTGGGTTCGAATACTTTCCAATAATGAAAGAGCCAAATATTCTATATTAGGATTCCAAAGAAAACTTCATAATCATCGAAGCAACCCACAAAATAATCTGGATGCACTATGTTCATGCGATGCCAGTCCGTAAAACTCAGATCAAAAAATTCAGCAGACTTACATGGTTTAACGACTTCCCTCCATAACATAGCTGTACCAGGGCAGTGGCGAAGGAGATGATCAATGTCTTCCATAGTCGCCCCACACACAACGCAGTCAGGTGAGTCCGTCAGGTGCTATCGAACTCTCTCACCAATGGTAAGGATTTTTCCCTGGCATACTAGCCATAGAAAGGCTTGAATTCTTCGAGGCCCTCTAAACTTATTAACATGGCCCCAAAGAGCATCCTCAACAACTGCCAACTGTTGCGTCTGCAGTTTGTACGCAGAAATTACAGTGTACTTTCTATGCTGGTCCCATCGCCATCCTGGTCGATCCATCATGCTTGCATTACATGGAGGTTTGATGGTTGCAATATGCTCAAGAACATGCATCGGCAACAAGTGCGAAAAGGCCTCCCATGCCCATTCACCATCATCACGTACCATCGACGAGAGGGGGTGAAATGAGATACCAAATCCAGCGAGACAACAACTTCCAGGATGAGGGGTCCCATATCACCAACCGAATGGTCCCTCCAAAAGTCTCTGTGTGATCCATTTCCAACATTCCATACAATGCTATTTCGGACATCTTCCCATACCAAACATAAACCCTGTGACACATGGGAGCAAGTACGCCTATTCAAAGATTCTAGCACCATTTCAAAACACTTATACTTGACTCGGACGAATTAGACCCAAAGCCGATCCCGTTGATCCACTAAGTTGAAGGCAAACTTTATCAAGAAAGAATCATTTTGTGTTTAAAGCTTTCAAAATCCAAGACCACCATTCAAAATTGGTTTGCAAACTTCATCCCAATTGACCATATGGATTCCTTTCTTGTCCCCCAAAGATCTCCAAATGAACCGCTGAATGAGCTGCTCAATTTCGTCACAAACTCCCCTAAGGAGGAAAGTAGTTTGCATTGAGTAATAAGGAATCTTAGCAAGCATCGATTTAGCAAGGGTAACCCTTCCTGCAAAGAGAGGTAATGTATCTTCGAACCTGTCAAATGGTCATGAACCATTTGTACCAAATATTTGTACGAAGCTTTCGTAACTCGGTGATGTAGCAGGCACCCCTAAGTATCTCCCCAAGTTATCTACTTTTGAGAAACCAAAGGATTCACTAATAGATTGCCACACCTGGAAGTCCACATTAGAGGAGAAAAAGATGTTTGTCTTTTGGACAATCACTTTGAGTCCAGACGTCTGACAAACTTCAACAAATTTTTTTTGAATAATAAAAAATTGCTCCATACTCGCCTCAGCAAAAAGTATCATATAGTTGGCCAATAAAAGATGATTGATGCTAGGGCCATCTTTGCTCGTTCGAACGCCTTTCAAAGAGCCATTCACAACATTTGCTCTAATTGTTTGAGCTAATCTTTCAAGTTTCAACACATAGAACAAATAGGTAAGGGGAAATCTGGTTACCTTGTCAGATTCTATGTGTAGGATGAAATGCCTCCGTTAAAGAGTCATTCCAAAGGATTTGCGTCAAAACCGTGGAAACAAAGCTGAGAATCAACTCTTGTATGTTACTCGGAAAACCAATATCTTGTAAGGTGTCATCAATGAACGACCACTCCAATTTGTCGCATACCTTCTCCAAGTCGATCTTGATTGCCATTCACCTCTTTTTTCCGGACTTTTTTCTCATAGAATGGATAACTTCGAGCGCAATGATGATGTTGTTTGAAATCCTGTCACGAAGCTGGTTTGATTATTAGTAACCCAGTCTGGAAGAAATGACTTTATTCGGTTCACAATTAACTTTGTAACAATTTTATACAGCACTGTACAAAGGCTAATAGGCCGAAATTGAGTCATGAGCTCTGGCGACTTAACTTTCAGGATCTGAATCAGTAAAATGTGATCTAAAGTGTAATCACTCATTTTTGTCCGGGTTGTATAATATTATATATTAGTATTATTAATTAATTATAATTATTATATGTAGCGTATTATCATTTTTAATGTGTTATATGAATGCATGTGCTATTATTATCACATTGTGAATCCATATTATATATTGCATGAATGCGTATGTGTTAATGTATAATTATTGTATGAATATGAATACATGAATTAATGTTTGTGTATGTGTGTTATATATATAAGTATTAATATATCGTATGAGTATATATGTATACATAAATGTTGCATGTATTAATTAACATTAATATTATATCAGCAGATATAAAATATTTAAAAAGCCCATATTATTTATTTAAATGTCCAGTCTAAGTTACAAATAAAAACTCAAGTATTAAAATATTACATAGGCTCAATCTGTAACTAAAAACCCTAATATAATAAAACCCTAATATCATTTTCTTTTCTTTTTTGCAGCAGCCAAAGGAGAGCCGTTGGATCAGATCTAGATCCAACGGCCATGATCGAATCCTATATGATGCACGCGCGGGCTGTCCCTCTCCCCACTCGCGCGTGCGCGAGGCCATTCAGCTGCCATCTGCCACATGTCACGATCCGGGGCCACCACGTCATCACCAAGATCTAATCTGAGCTGTTCATCATCAAAATGATCTCAGCTGTTGGATCAAATCTGATCCAACGGCTGAGATTAAATCTGGCCGAGAGTCTCTTCATCTCCATCAAGCTCTGTCCACGTGGCACCACAGCCGAAAATCTCGTTGCCGCCGTACAATCTCACCGGCTTTCTCCCAACCATCATGCATGGCCGAGAATACAAAAAATAGAGGGCGTGTCAGATTAATCATCATCAACAGTACCCACATTTAAAGTTTACTTATTCTGTAAACTAAGACAAAAATCACAAGTCAAACTGAGAGGATATATATCCATGTATTCAAGACAATTTGTACCAGAGTTTTTCGGAGAAATAAAAGGAGAAAAGAATTTTCAGAGGTATCCATTTTTTCATTGCATACATTTTGAATACAAAAGTAAATAAAAAAGGGTTAGGGTTTATACCTTTGTCGTTTAGACCCCATATCCGATGATAAGCCATGCACGGTGAAACGGATGAGAGGGTATGTTGAAAAGGGTTTGCTTTTTTAAAAAACGGAAAGAAGGGTTGTTTTTTTATCGAAAGGGGTGTTTTGGTTTGAATAAAAGAGGATCTAGGGTTTAAATCTAAACGGTTTCGAAATCATGATTAAAAATGGTTGTTGGAGTTTTTTTATTTGTTTACGCCAGCGACGATCAGTGGCAGCCGGCGGCGGAGTCAATGGCGAATGGCCGCCAGATTCTGGGCTCATCCCAGATTGGGATGAACAATTGAAAGCGTTTGAGTTTTTTGGTTTTAAGTACCAGAGAGAAAATGAGGGTTATAAGTGTTAGGGATAAAATTTTTTTGGCTAAAAGAGAAAATTGGTTGTTGAGGAGGTATAAAGTTTTTTTAAAAAATATATTGGGTTAATTACGAAGTGATCCCTCCGTCCCAATCAAATCGCAAGATTAGGGCTTCCGCATGGTTTTTTAACAGCATCAGTCCCCCTATGTTTTTAAAGATTTGCAATTTCGTCCCTAAATTAGATTAAACCAGATTTTCAATGGCAAAATCACTCCCTTGGTCCCTCCGCCCTTTTGATATTTTTAAAATTTCTCTGCCGCATGGGTAATTTACACCTCTAGTCCTCCAAAGTTTAGCCTGGCTTGCAATTTTACTACCAATCTTGCTCTGTTACATTTAAAAGGGAAATTACGGGTTTAATCCCCTTTGTTTTTATGTAGCTTGCAATTGGGTCCCTTCTATTTTAATTCGAGCTGATTTTTTAAGGGTTTAATTCTATTTTGGCTCTTTCCCTTTTGTTTTTATTTAATTCTTAATTCTATTTTGGCTCTTTCCCTTTTGTTTTTATTTAATTCCAGTCCTTTATTCTATGTGTTTTGTTTAAATATTTTACATTTGATATATTATTCATGTTGTTGATATTGGTTTAGTTCGACACATATGTTTTTTAATTTGTTCCCTTGTATTTACGTATTTATATATATGTGAATATACTATTTTATATGTATATGTATATATGTTTGTATAGGAATATGAATACATTTGGTATCTTTAAAGGTATACATATATTTATATTATGTCATTTGAAATTATTTTTAGTAATATATTTAATTTAATTTATATTTTATGAACGTGTATATTATATTATAATATATATATATATCTTTTTTATCTAATATGTATATTATATCTTAGCTTTTGATATTTACATTATGATGTTTTTATACATGTATATGTATATAATGTATTTTTATACGTTATATATTACTTATGGGATATTATGTGTATCATTTTTAATTTTGTTTTGTTTTTTTCTTTTGTTATTATTTGTCCATAATAATATATTTAACTCCATGTATTTATCTTACTTTTTATCTTGTCCTTTTAAATTGCATATTCGACACATTTAATTGCTAATGCGGCGCTCCCTTTTTCGACGGTAAACTTGGCTACCAGTCTAAGACGTAGATGGTAGTTTTCGTTTATCCCTTGAACACCGAAATCCTTAAAATTTACTCGCACTTATAACCAAATTTTAATTCGATCGTCACTTTAACCCGTAAATTTTGATATTAATAAAGCAGTAATAATTTAGTACCAATTTTTGGGCGGTGTGGGGGTGTTAATCCTTCCCCATCCGTAATCAACTCCCGAACCCAATTTGTTTAAAAGAATCTCTGATTTTTGGTTTTCGATATCCGGTCTACCTTATCCAAGTGACCGGTGGCGACTCCATATTTTCTAAAATACAGGTTGTTCCCAAATTCCTCTCTTAAATAATTTTTCAATAAAAGAGGTACCTCCCCCCATTTTAATATATAATAATTAATAATTAAGTATTTTTCGTAGCAGCCTTCGACGCTTCAAAAAATAGTCGCTACAACATGGCAACTCCGCTGGGGACTTGTTTTGTTTTTTTAAACAAAAAGGAGTTAAGCAAAAAATTTACCACTTCACTAATATCAAAATTTACGGGTTAAAGTGACGATTAAACTAATGTTTGTTTATAGATGCGAGTTTATTTTAACGCATTTAAAATTTGACATATAAGCCTGACCGTCTAAGTGAGGGGAAAATGCTATTGCTTTCGAGGGGATATTGTTCCCCCGTATGGGCCTAGCAAGTACCTTCGGGGCTCTACTACTCTATGTTTTTGTGGGAATATCATTTCTCCGTAGGGGCATAGAGGAATGGGTCCCCCTGAATTGAACCCGGTTGAAAGGAGCCTGTAATAAGTGATGACCGAGGGCCTTACTACCATTAGTAGGAGACATCAAGGACAATTTGGGTACCTTTTAGTACCAAAACTGCATGTAGAGAACATAGAAAGCCCACCATATTAGAGCCATGTGGATACCCTAGGTGTTTTAGATTTTAAATAGGGTTGTTTCACTTGATGTTTTATTTAATTTTCTATTTAATTTCTTTGTTTATATATTTTATCCGGCACTAACTTGTTTCTTTTTGCGTCTAGTTTTGTTTTCCTTTTGCATTTTTTGCATCCTCATACAGTCATAGGGTATTGATGCGCAAGTGGTTGCCCAAAAATTAGAAATCGTTCACAATGGACAAAGGGTTGTTTGTTCAGATAGTGAAGGATACGAATCTGAGGTTAGGTCATAAAGCTAGATCTGAGGAGATTAAAGAGGAATCATCTGAAGATTACTGGGCAAACATGGTAGACAATACAAGTGCTAATAACGAGTGAGATGAAGTACAAGAACTGAAGAAACAGATGGCTGAGATGATGAATCTGATGGGCATCATGGCTAAAGGCCAGGAGTCCGTAAAGCCAAAAGAAGAGCTGATTAAGAGTCAATACAGAGTTTGATGGTCAGAATCCCACTCCCAAGCCAGACAACATCAGTAAATATGACAAGTCAAACCCTTTTGTGATTCACATCAACAAACCAGTGTGAGGTTTACCTGAGCCAAGCTCCCGTAAGACAAAGGTAGGTCCAGAGGAAACCAACTATACGAAGAAGCACATCCTGATGCCTGTGAGGTATACTGAGCTTCTGTCTGTGCTCATTGAGAGAAACCTTATCACCCCAGTTCAGTCTGTTCTGAAGGAACCACATTACCCGAAAAGTTACGACAACCGAGCCAGGTGCGGTTACCACTTAAGAAGTTTAGGGCACACTACAGAGAACTGTGAGGCTTTAAAGAACCGAGTTAAAGATCTTGTCAATATGGGTGTGTTGAGTTTTGAAGATGGACAACCCTGATTTCACAATGAGCCAGCCACTTCCCGTGAGGTAAAATTGAAGAAGAGCCAAGCCTCGAGGCAAGGGTCGAATGAGGACGAGTCAAATTTAAAGACCAAAGATAGGGGCACCCCAGAAGAGGGGCATTTGTCTGATCATAACCAGCTCAGACAGGAGAGGGATGATTTGAGAAAGAAATTGAAGAGTCTACAAGATGAACATCATAAGCTTTATGGTATATTTCAGAACGCTGGTTTAGGTAACATTTTCGAAGAATGGAAGAATGTTATGATTCAGCTGAAAAGCAATTTAGGGCATTGGAAGCGAAAAGGTCAGACTAGTGAAAATAGAACCCGATCGTTGTCACAAAAGTTAAAAGAAGTCGAGAGCTAACGTGACATCCTCAAGAATGAGTTAGAAAATAGTCTATATATGAACGAGATTCTGAAATCAAGTCTGCAGTAGAGTGAAAATGAATTATGCACCTTTCAAATAGAGAATGCAACGCTCAGAGAACAAATAAATGAGCTTAGAGCTTTTTCACGTACAAGCGAGATTCGTGCCAAAGCTTACAAGAATGTGGGTTATAAAAGTGTCGAGAAGGTAACTTTTAAATTGTAGAAGGCCGAGCGAGAAATAAAGGAAATGGAAAAAGACATGAAGATTGCTATGACCCAAGCGCGTAAGGTATCCCAACAGGTAGCAGATTTGGCTGACACAGCTATGCCATTGAGTCAGAATATAAACCCTGCAATGGACCATGAAGGAAAGCTAATTCGCTTGTTGGATGAAGTGAAAAAGTTAGGGATTATAGCCCATCAGTATTTGTAAATACTCACTATCTGATATAATGAAACCTTTGGTCTTAATGAAAGATGTTCTATGGGGATCACTTTTGGAATCAATACCTTATTGCATTCATATTTACATTTTAGCATCACATTGCATTGCAGTGCATTCTTTGTTTTTTTATCATTATATTCCTTTCTTGGAATCTAAAATCTTTGGGGATTCGATGGCAGAATCAATTAGAATGAATGGAAAGAGTTAAGAAATCGAGACTTGACCAATTAGAGGATAGAGTCAAGGAGTTCAAGATGAAAGAAAAAATAGATGCTTTCAATACGAGAGAGCTCTGCCTAGTCCCTGATTTGGTCATTCATTCGGATTTCAAGATTCCCCGATTCGTGCAGTATGAAGGCACAAGTTTTTCGAGGGTTCACTTGACTATGTTCTGCAGAAAAATGGAAGGCTACATTAAGAATGAAAAGTTGTTGATCCATTACTTCCACGACAGTCTGGTAGGACCCACTGTAATATGGTACAACTGATTGAGCAAAAATCAGATTCGGTCATGGGGTGACCTAGCCAACACCTTTTTGAGCCAATATAGATATGCTTTAGACCTAGCACCGAGTCGGCAATCTCTTCAGAGCGTGGAAATGAGGTTAAATGAGAGCTTCAGGGATTACGCTCTGAGATGGCGATGTTTGGCAGCCCAAGTTCAGCTTCCTATAGCCGAAGAAGAAATGACGCCCCAGTTTCACGCAACGCTTCCCGATTCTTTCTTCAATATAATGCACGAAAAGTTAAGAAACAGGTTTAAGGATTTCATGTTGATTGGAGAAAGGATAGAGTATGCGATCCAAGAAGGAAAATTAGGGTCTAAGCCTAAAGACCAAACTAAGGAAGAGGCAGAAGAAGACAAAGAAGTAAATGAATGTTATCCCAAAGCACTCGTAATCATAAAAGAACAAGGCCCGTTAATTTTCCCGAGTCGCCATAGAAAGTTCCTCGGATAGACGCAGATTTAGAAATATTCAGGGTCCCTATTGCAAATATATTTCCTCATTTAGTAGAGGGTCGCTATCTCACCCCCAAACCGATGAATATTACACTCGATTCATCTTTCAATAGTTACGACCTGGGTAGTACTTGTGATTTTCATTTGGGGGCACCGGGGCATGCCACCAAGAGGTGTAGGGCATTATTAGAAGAGATCAAGAAGCTGGTGCATGATGGGAGACGGACGGAGGAGATGGTGAAACAGTGAATGCAAGAGTGAAAAGAGTAAATCATTTTAGCAGTTGAAAAGGCAAAAAGAATAAGGCTGATGAATCTTTGGCCCTAAGAAGACCCATCTTTTAGGACATCTCTGCATTTGAGTTTTCTTTTTGAAGTAATGCATGGAACCAACTTTGCTATCTTAGGCCTGAATGTAGCAGAGATCTTTTGTAAAGGGCATGTATCATGTTGGTGATTTCTACTCCAATGAAAGATGCATTGTGCTTAACATATAATGATCTTGAAAGCATATGTATGTATATCTCTCCTTACCTCCGTAGGTCACTGGATATTAATTGTTAGATGTGACATCGATTCTAAGGTCAACTGGATGTTGTGATAACGATGAGGTTTAAATTTCCCTAATAGACTCTGGTCAGCAAAGCAAGATTGCTACTCCTTCGATGGCATTCAGTGAGGAAAAACTCCAAAGTTTAATCATATAGAGCTGCCTAAAATTGAAATTCTAAGTATAGATTTCTATTCGTTAATTGATTGTTAAAATGTAAGTGAATGTACATAGAATAATAATGAATTGTGATTAACGATTGAGAATAATAATAATGATGAATGAATAAGAGAAAAAAGCACTCAAATGTTTGAAGCCTAGTAATAGGCATGCTCGGATAAGGGTGTGGAATTTTTAGGGCACTCTGCTGAAGCAAATAGGTAAATAAGGTTGCAATGCACCATCCAAATCGAGAAACCTTAGCTTCATGAATGATGATAATATTTTCAAATCATGACTATACCGAGTAACCCGAGGTAGTGTTTTTGCTCCATCATTGTCCTCGAGACAAAAGACTGTGATGAGTTGATTTCCCTAAAATAATAATGAATGAAGAGAAAGAATAAGCAGAAAGAAATGAACAATAACATAAGTATGATCAGCAGCACATACATGCACCTAAAACCCTATTCTTAGAATGATATTTTCGCGCTCTAATGGTTAAACAATTCCACTTTTTAATTGGGCGGAGCAAATAATGAGAATTGAGAATGAGTAGTCTTTGTAGCAATGCGATAATCATGAGGATGAACCGAGTCATATAAGGGGATTTTACGACTTCAAATCGCCACAACATTCAAAGTCTTTATAAACACAAGCTATGCTTGAAATGATTACCGAAAGGTTGAATCTAAGACACTCTTGCACTTGATATCCAGATATTCTATTCTGTTTATTATTATTATTATTATTAAGATTTTGGTTTCAAGGTCCTGTACGTTAATTTAAAGGATACCCTTTATTGGAATAACGATCATCAAATTGACATTTTCAACAAAAGGATTTACATGTATTGCCTCAGGTATTAGATTCAGAATGTAAAGGTCGTGGATCTAATTGATTGACCTATCGCAGATGAGTGACCCATCAATGACTTCGATGAGAATCTAGATAGCTCAAGGGCTTAAAGCAGATCCTGATCATGATATTTTGATTAGTGAACCTCGTTGAAAATTAAATTTCAAAATACGAAGAAGGGTTAGGAGGATAAGATTATGGCCTACCCTAAATACAAAAAAAAAACTCTCCGAGTAATGGGTCAGAATAGACCAGAATGCGCCCAAGGTCGAGCAGGGCAATACTACGAACGCGTGACTGATCAAGTATGATGACCTAAAGTTGTTTCCCGTTGAAATACGACAAGGAAATTGGATGTATGATTGAGCTCAAGACGTGGGGGCATTTAGCCTGCCCTAATATTAAGACAGATGAAGACTCTGAATGTTGGATCGGAGACAAAAATAGTTAAGGAATAGATAGAATGAGGCAACAATACCCCATGAGATAACAAGAATGCATAACGAAAAGTATAGGGACCAAAATTGGTCTTCCCCAAGATTTTTCGATTGAGCCTGGAAATAAAGATTTGACTCAAAGATGAGTTTGGGGAATTGAGGCGTTTTGCTCACCCTAATGATTAGAATAACCGAAGACTCCAAGTGTTAGGGTCAAAGATGAAGAAAAAGCTTAGCCCGAGATTGAAAGGGGCATCGTTTAATGAGATGGTGAAGGTCCCTACTTAAGAGCGGTGTAGGAACTAAAATGAGATTATTTGCAAGTGGGTAGTGACCCCAAAGAAGGAAAAAGGGCATTCGAGCGAGAGGATTAAAAGCGTGGATCTGGTCATAGGTATATTTGAAGGCATTTTGCTTGTGTTTAAATAGATATTTGAAGATTTCCAAAGATTTTGATATGTAACTTCATGTTGAAGAGGCATATTTTATTAAAGATTTATATTGGTAGCCATTTTCGGCGTGAATCCAGATTTTAAGAATGATTGGTAGCCATTTTAGGCGTGAATCCAGATCTTAAGTCCTCCGGGCCATCTGTAAGTCCTCCGGGCATGATGTTAACCTTATTTTGATATCAAGACTGGCAAAAACCGGGGTATCATTATAAGGGATTGGTAGCCATATTCGGCGTGAATCTAGATCCTAAGTTTTCTGGGCTATTTGCAAGTCCTCCGAGCATGATGTTAACCTTATTTTGATGTCAAGACTGGTAGAAACTGGGGCATCATTATAAGGGATTAGTAGCCGTCTTTGGAGTGAATCCATATCCTAAGTCCTCCAGGCCATCTGCAAGTCCTCCAGGCATGATATTAACCTTATTTTGATGTCAAGACTGGTAGAAACTAGGGCATCATTATAAGGTATTGGTAGCTATTTTCGGCGTAAATCCAAATCCTAAGTCCTTCAGGCCATCTGTAAGTCATCCGGGCATGATGTTAACCTTATTTTAATGTCAAGACTGGTAGAAATCGGGGCACCATTATAAGGGATTGGTAGCCGTCTTCGACGTGAATCTAGATCCTAAGTCCTTCGGGCCATCAGTAAGTCTTTCGGGCATGGTGATAAGTCTTTCAGGCCACCGGTAAGTCCTTCGGGCATGGTGATAAGTATTTCAGGCCATCTATAAGTCCTCCGAGCATGATGCTAACCTTTTCTTGATGTCAAGATTGGTAGAAACCATAACATCATTTTAAGGGATTTTGGTAGCCATTTTCAGCGTGAATCCATTTGTAAGTCCTCCGGGCATGGTGCTAACCTTATTTTGATGTCAAGACTGGTAGAAACATGTACATCGTTTTAAGGGATTTTGGTAGCCATTTTCGGCATGAATCCAGATCTTAAGTCCTCCGGGCCATCTGTAAGTCATCTGGGCATGATGTTAACCTTATTTTGCTGTCAAGACTGGTAGAAGCCGGGGTATCATTATAAGGGATTGGTAGCCATTTTCGGCGTGAATCCAGATCTTAAGTCCTTCGGGCCATCTGTAAGTCCTCCGGGCATGATGTTAACCTTATTTTGATGTCAAGGCTAGTAGAAGCCAGGGCATCATTATAAGGGATTGATAGCCATTTTTAGCGTGAATCCAGATCTTAAGTCTTTCGAGCCATGTGTAAGTCCTTCGGGCATGATGCTACCTTATCTTGATGTCAAGACTGGTAGAAACTGGGACATCATTTTAAGGGATTTTGGTGGCCATTTTCGGCGTGAATCCATCTTTAAGTCCTCCGAGCCATCTGTAAGTCCTCCGGGCATGGTGCTAACCTTATTTTGATGTCAAGACTGGTAGAAACTGATACATTATTTTAAGGGATTTTGGTAGCCATTTTCGGCGTGAGTCCATCTTTAAGTCCTCTGGGCCATCAGTAAGATAAAATTTCCTTTGATGTTAAGAGAAATACGAATCGGGGCATCGAAAAGATTGAAGTATGAAGAGTTGGTTGATGAAGAGCGGAAAGTTCCAAAAAACCCGTGGTTTTAAAGCCGAGAAAGGGAAGTATGACAAAAATGAGTGCTTTTGGTCTTTTCTTTGTTCTTGTTTTACAATAACAAGAAAAGAGGGGCAACAGTAATCACTTATTTTTGTCCGGGTTGTATAATATTATATATTAGTATTATTAGTTAATTATAATTATTATATGTAGCGTATTATCATTTTTAATGTTTTATATGAATGCATGTGCTATTATTATCACATTGTGAATCCATATTATATATTGCATGAATGCGTATGTGTGAACGTATAATTATTGTATGAATATGAATACATGAATTAATGTTTGTGTATATGTGTTATATATATAAGTATTAATATATCGTATGAGTATATATGTATACATAAATATTGCATGTATTAATTAACATTAATATTATAATCAGCAGATATAAAATATTTAAAAAGCCCATATTATTTATTTAAATGTCCAGTCCAAGTTACAAATAAAAGCCCAAGTATTAAAATATTACATAGGCCCAATCTGCTAGCCCAATTTAACTAAAACCCATAATCTAATAAAACCCTTATATCATTTTCTTCTTTTTGCAACAGCCAAAGGAGAGCCGTTGGATCAAATCTAGATCCAATGGCCATGATCGAATCTTGTATGATGCACGCGCGGGCTGTCCCTCTCCCCACTCACGAGTGCGCGAGGCCATTCAGCTGCCATCTGCCACCTGTCATGATCCGGGGCCACCACGTCATCACCAAGATCTAATCTGAGCCGTTCATCATCAAAATGATCTCAACCGTTGGATCAAATTTGATCCAACGGCTGAGATTAAATCTGGCCGAGTCTCTCCCGACCACCATGCATGGCCGAAAATACAAAAAATAAAGGGCGTGTCAGATTAATCATCATCAACAGTACCCACATTTAAAGTTTACTTATTCTGTAAACTAAGACAAAAATCACAAGCTAAACTGAGAGGTTATATATCCATGTATTCAAGACAATTTGCACTAGAGTTTTTCGGAGAAATAAAAGGAGAAAAGAATTTCTAGAGGTATCCATTTTTTTCATTGCATACATTTCGAATACAAAAGTAAGTAAAAAATAAAAGGGTTAGGGTTTATACCTTTGTCATTTAGACCCTATATCCGATGATAAGCCATGCATGGTGAAACGGATGAGAGGGTATGTTGAAAAAGGTTTGCTTTTTTAAAAAAACAGAAAGAATGGTTGTTTTTTATCGAAATGGGTGTTTTGGTTTGAATAAAAGAGGATCTAGGGTTTAAATCTAAACGGTTTCGAAATCAGGATTAAAAAAGGTTGTTGTGAGTTTTTTTTTGGTTTACTTCGGTGCCGACCAGTGGCAGCCGACGGCGAATGGCCGCGGGATTCTGGGCTCGTCCCAGATTGGGATGAACAATTGAGAGCGTTTGAGCTTTTTGGTTTTAAGAACCAAAGAGAAAATGAGGGTTATAAGTGTTAGGGATAAAAAAATTTTGGCTAAAAGAGGAAATCGGCTGTTGAAGAGGAGTTTGTAGAGTTCTTTTAAAAAATATATTGGGTTAGTTACGGAGTGATCCCTCATTCCCAATCAAATCACAAGATTAGGGCTTTCGCATGGTCTATTTACAGCACCAATCCCCCTATGTTTTCAAAGATTTACAATTTCATCCCTAAATTGGATTAAACCAGATTTTTAAAGTCAAAATCACTCCCTTGGTCCCTCTGCCCTTTTGATATTTTTAAAATTTCTCTGCCGCATGGGTAATCTACACCTCTAGTCCTCCAAAGTTTAGCCTGGCTTGCAATTTTACCACCAATCTTGCTCTGTTTCGTTTAAAAGGAAAATTACGGGTTTAATCCCCTTTGTTTTTATGTAGCTTGCAATTGGGTTCTTTCTTTTTTTAATTCGAGCTGATTTTTTAAGGGTTTAATTCTATTTTGGCCCTTTCCCTTTTGTTTTTATTTAATTCTAGTCCTTTATTCTATGTGTTTTGTTTAAATATTTTATATTCGATATATTATTCATGTTGTTGATATTGGTTTAGTTCGACACACATGTTTTTAATTTGTTGCCTTGTATTTACGTATTTATATATATGTGAATATACTATTTTATATTTATATTTATATTTATATTTATATTTATATTTATATTTATATTTATATTTATATTTATATTTATATTTATATTTATATTTATATTTATATTTATATTTATATTTATATTTATATTTATATTTATATTTATATTTATATTTATATTTATATTTATATTTATATTTATATTTATATTTATATTTATATTTATATTTATATTTATATTTATATTTATATTTATATTTATATTTATATTTATATTTATATTTATATTTATATTTATATTTATATTTATATTTATATTTATATTTATATTTATATTTATATTTATATTTATACATTTGGTATCTTTAAAGGTATACATATATTTATATTATGTCATTTGAAATTATTTTTAGTAATATATTTAATTTAATTTATATTTTATGAATGTGTATATTATATTATGAAATATATATCTCTTTTTATTTAAGGGTAAAATTTTGATACATAGGCTGTGTAAAATTAATTTTACACATACTTGTGTATTTACACTATAAAAACCAAAATCCTAAATTCCTAACCCTAACCCTAAAAAACTAAACCCTAAACCTTAAACCTTATACACTAAATTCTAAACACTAACCTTAAATTCTAAACCCTACAACCTAAACCCCTAAACCTTAAACCCTAAACTAAAACCCTAACCCTTAAAACTAAAAGGCACGTGTAAACTAAAATTTACACGGCCTGTGTATCAATTTTTTGTCCTTTATCTAATATGTATATTATATCTTAGTTTTTGATATTTACATTATGATTTTTTATACATGTATATGTATATAATGTATTCTTATACGTTATATATATTACTTATGGGATATTATGTGTATCATTTTTAATTTTTTTTTGTTTTTTTTGTTATTATTTGTCCATAATAATATATTTAACTCCATGTATTTATCTTATTTTTTATCTTGTCCTTTTAAATTGCATATTCGACACATTTAATTGCTAATGCGGCGCTTCCTTTTTCGACGGTAAACTTGGCTACCAGTCTAAGACATAAATGGTAGTTTTCGTTTATCCCTCGAACACTGAAACCCTTAAAATTTACTCGCACTTATAATCAAATTCTAATTCGATCGTCACTTTAACCCGTAAAATTTGATATTAATAAAGCGGTAATAATTTAGTACCAATTTTTGGGCGGTGTTAAGGTGCTAATCCTTCCCCCGAACCTAATTTGTTTAAAAGAATCTTTGGTTTTTGGTTTTCGGTGTCCGGTCTACCTTATCTAAGTGACCGGTGGCGACTCCATATTTTCTAAAATACGGGTCCTTCCCAAATTCTTCTCTTAAATAATTTTTCAATAAAAGTGGGACCTCCCCCATTTTAATATATAATAATTAAGTATTAAGTATTTTTCGTAGCGGTCTTCGACGCTTAGAAAAAATAGTCGCTACAAAAAGCTTTCGAAAAAGCCCCCCTCAAGTATCTGCCTCACACATTGACATACGCTACAACCCACCACGTCCTAATTTTTTTGATAGAATACAACATGCAACCCATCGATACCCTGGAATTTAAGTGGGCTCATATCGAACAACACAACTTTCACTTCCTCGTCCGATACTAGGACAACCAAAGAATTAGTCGCATTGGCATTTAACGTAGGAAATCTCCCCCGTGTAGCATACCGTGGTGGTAAATGACTCATAGAAGTAGAAAATAGGTCACGAAAAAACTCAACAGCATAGGTTCTCAATGCAATAGGGTCCGTGCTCTATACCTATTCTCGTGTTTTCAACGCCACAATGGAGTTTGTCTTGCATCAACCTATATTAGTAGTATGGAAATACTTCGTATTTCTGTCCCCTTCAAGTATCCATTGGTATCTCGCTTTTTGTGCCCATAAATTTTCCTCCTGCTCTAAGACAATATCCAGCTCAACTTTCAACTGTTCCTCCAGCGTAGATAAAATTCTGAATATGAGTGTCAAAGAAATCGATCAATACCACTAAGTCTCGCAAGTAATCTTTTCTTCTTTCGCCTAATGTGTCCAAATACTAGTAAATTCCACTTCTATGCCTCAACTTTAAACCACTCACTAATGAATTCCACAGGTGTATGATTATCCCAAGTAGACTCAAGAAATTCTTTGAATCGAGGGTGTTGCAACCAGGAAAAGAAAGGGCCTGTGTTCCCTATACCTTATCTGATGCACTTACTTCACCAGTAACGGGCAATGATCAGACCTCACCCTGTCGAGATGCAAAACAAAAGACTTTGGATAAGCGAGGTGCCAAGCCACATTACCAGGCACCTATCAAGCCGCTGGTAAAGAGGCCCTTGCTTCCATGTGAATTTCTCTCCCCAGTACTCAAGCTCTAACAGCTCAGATTGAACTCAAAATCACGGAAGAGTGAACTAGATCCCGACGCAGAGAGTGATCCTCCAGTTCGTTCATCCGATCTCAAAAAGGCATTGAAGTCCCCTCCCAACAACCAAGCAAAAGCACCACCTGGAGCAAGTCGAAGCAGCCGCTCCCACAAATGTTTTCGCAAGTTAGCTCGCGGCCTCGCGTAAACAGCTGTCAAAAACACCCATTTGCAATGCCTGGATCAAGAAACTTGCCATAAACAAATTGATTAGCGGCATGTAGTATATGAACATCCAATCTGTCTCGCCACAGGATCCAAATACCCCCACTAAACCCTTGACACTCCACACGAAAAGAATTAGCAAAAACTAATCTTCACCACATTATCTACTAATCTGCCACTCACGCGAGTCTCCATCAAAGCAACTATGGACGGACTATTAATTCAAACAAAATTTCTAAAATGTCTTCTAAATTCAAGGCTTGCCGCACCTTGACAGTTCTAAAATAGCATATTAATCATTAAAACGACTAATAGAAAATGTCGGTACCTTGTAAAGAATGAGTGGTATTTTTTTCTCTGCCACAACAACATCGACCAGCCCCGAGCTCACTGACATCGGATCGGCCATGTATTCATCGACAACTGCATCACTGGTTGGACAGTTGGTAACACCCATCGTATTCTCTTGCGAGGCGGAATGTGCCCCTCCCGTATGTGAAGTATCAGGTAGCTGATTCATAAAAGATTGAACTCACTCCGTCAACACAGGCTTGGTGGAACACACGACTCTTTTTTTGAGAGGCTTTTAAGTTCTTCTTGCTTGTAGCCTTCATATTAACACCTCACGACTATGTTGAGACTCCCCTTTAG
Source organism: Hibiscus mutabilis (assembly GCA_019671005.1). Taxonomy (NCBI): domain Eukaryota; kingdom Viridiplantae; phylum Streptophyta; class Magnoliopsida; order Malvales; family Malvaceae; genus Hibiscus; species Hibiscus mutabilis. The sequence continues at coordinate 18,020,729 of CM033756.1, read as the reverse complement.
CAAGGGGTGTCGCACGATTGCTTTGCTTGCCATCCACAATAAAGATTGCCGGGTGATGTCCCCTTGTAATCGAGGGTTCATGATGCTTTAATTGGACTTCTGAACCAACCAATGTGGGGATAATATTGATCCCTCCATTCGATACATTGGAACTCCTCGGCTTATCAGCCATAGGGGAATGTGATGGTCCCTCACCCTTCGAATTAGCCACTTTAGTTATTTGATCATGTGCTGCAAGCATAGTATTGGTTTCCTTAGCACGCTGTGAAGGTGCATTAGCAATCGGGGTTGCCTCTTCTTCAGTTTGTTGCGCAAGGGCCTGGTATCTAGATCCTCCTTTTTTGTTCTGATTGTCATTCCCTTTGGCCGAAGTCTCCTTACGAGGCCTCCTCCTCCTATTATCAACAACCATCCACGATCCATAAAGCTCATCCTCCTTAGCACTCTCGTTCCTACCAGAGCCTGCCTACGACATTGGTATCTACCGTGCTATTCTGATCCAATTGGACTCCACAAAAATCTTGCTGTGTGCCCATACTTACCACACTTAAGCAGATTTGCCGCAACCCCTCGTACTCTAGTTTTTGCACGAATCCATCTATTCTAATACAAGGAAAGAGCAGTTCATTCAGATTCACCAACACCGCCAACCTTGCAAATTTACCACGTTCACCCACTAAAGTGTTATAGTCAATCTTAACTACCTTTCCGATTGTCTCGGCTATCAATCTGAAAAGAGCTTTCGAGTAGTACCGGTATGGCAATGCTTCTCCGACGTTGAAAAGTACCTCGACCATGGTTGTATTATTAGATAGTTCCCAAAAATTGTCCATAGACCTCCCGTTAGCACTTTCGTAAAATCATCTAGGTTCTCAAATTTAATTAAAAAATAGTTGTTATCAACATCAACTATTTGGAAATTTCCAAATGGTCACCAAAGAACTTGAATCCGAGAGAACAGCGTCTTGTACCCTCTATCGATCGTCCCATCAACCGAACAATCACTGCCCTTTGCATACTCTGGTCAATTGATTCATGCACCTTCTCAGAGAACTTGATCGTCGACTACTTACCCGCTCGATCAATCACATAGTCACTTTCGAACACAACGACACTATCATCAATCATCGACAAAGTGGGCTTCCCTTCCTTCGCCACAGACTTGTTAACCATGTTAACATAAGAACGTCGATTTCCTACTCCCATATCCTGTGTGCTACTTATAACAAGACCTTGGCCAGATTGCACATCTGAGACTCCATCCAGAATAACATGTAAATTTTTAACGCCATCCATGAGGGGATTCCCATGTCAGATGTTGTGTTCCCATTATCCTCTTTGGCTTTTTTTATTTCTGGTTGGACTCTCATCGGGAATGGAGACTCAGCACGTTCCAAGGACGGTAGAACCATTATTGACGGTGCCTCTTCAGGCGGCCATCCACCAGGATTGTTAAAAGAGAATAAACTATGATTGACTTCACGATTAGTATTAGGGTTTGGGTTCTCCGGATTTTCCGGAGGAAAAGAAAATATCATGATTTTCCGAAGAAAAAGAGAATAGAAAATATCAATTAAATATTTTATTATAATATAAGTGTAGATTATGAAGTAGTTTGGGGGAAATGTTAAATTTAATAAAGAAGAAGCTTTATACCACTATCATCCCTTAAATACACTAAAAGAAAACAAATTGATTAGTTTTTTAATTTGCTAACCCCTTTTCTCTAAAAGAATTTTCTCCCCTTCTCTCTAAAAGAAAATCCTAGCTCTCGCACCGCTCCCTCATCAGCCACCAATCGTCAGTGATCTGATTGAGTTCCCCTCCGATAAAATAAGTTTTTTTTTTTTTTTACTTTTGTTGGGTCGACAAACCTTCTCCACGGACGATGGCGTTACCCTCGGGGCCTTTCTCCACCCCTTGCACTGGATGTTTCGACGTTAGTTCAGGTTGTTGCGCTCGCCGCAGGTTAAGAGGTTAGACGACGTCTCCCTTGTCAGCGTTTTGTCTCCAACCCTTGGTGACTGGTTCTGTATTTTTCTTCGTTCTCTGTTCTCTTTTATTTTGGGGTTGTTTTCTAGAGTGGATCTGCTCTCGTCGATTGCCCGGTCGTCGGCCTGGTTTCGACCCGCCTTTCCTTTCCTTCCCTTTCAGCCTTTGCCATCTTCCCATTCCGAGGCGTTTGTTACTGTTGGCCGCTTCGCTGCATCACGTTCACGGCCGAGATGTTCCGGTGACCCTGGAAGGACATGCATTGCAGGCTCCCAGTTGTTGGCTCCTTCGTTCCCGATCCCGATCGGATTCACCCTTTGATCTCGTCGGTTCTTCTCCCTGTTGTGTCTGTTATGTTTTCTTATGTTTGTTTGTTTCCCGGCTTGTTTGACCGGTGTTTGCTCCGGCTTTGCTTGCCGTTTTTCTCCGACCCTGTTGGGTCGTTTTCTTCTTCGTTCTCCTGTACCGTCTCTGTTCTTGTTTGTATGTTTTGTTTGGAATGCCAGTTGCTCTATTTGATAAAAAAAAAAAGGCACACTTTAGGCTTCGCTGATGACTACTTGTTAAGGATTTTAATCTGTCTATTCTATCGATGGATGCTTTGTTTTTGAAGTTAAGGTTTTAATATGTTTTTTCTATTGATTTTCTTTTTAATTTATAGATAGTTTTATATATTTTATAACATAATTATCGTTATTTTTTAAAAAAAGAGAGAATAATATTCCCATGATAATTGATATTCGAATTAAGGAATATGTCTTTTAAGAAAGAGAATAATAATTATACGCATAAAAAGATAAATGAACAAACTACAAGTTTATTTGAGGAATCAGTTCATTATAGTAATCAAAGATTGCGAACGGGAAGGTTATGGAAGAAAATCATGTCTATTACACACCTGAAAACTTTCCAGAAGGGGTTCGCAGAAACGGAACCCAACTGAAAACCGTTCGAATAACCCTCAGCTTTAGCTCCTTTCTATCCCCACCGGAGAAGAAAAGTGCCATGTTTCGTTGGATGATTAGACCATCATGGCTGTCCCTGACTTTCCGGTGACTATCACGGATGCTACGTGGGGTGCCTTCCCATGTAAGTTTCCGCCATTTCCTCCGACTTCAAGGCTGTAGCTATAGTTCCTAGCCTCCGTCTCGTCACCCATGAAACGGAGGAATGCCATGTGGGGCCATACAAGCTGGAAGGCCATTCCAGAAATACTGACCAAAAGAATGGAAGACCTTAGAACAGATGCCAGCAGAAAATACTCCGTATTAAGATAATTATTGAATTTATTGACAAACAGATTAAGGTTCATATTAAGAAGAGGTTACATAGTTTATTCAGCTAGTTGCAACGTGCCCGATTGTATCCAATCATTGAAACAACTCATCAAAAGATGGAAGGGCAGAAACTTACTATTGCTTTAGAACATAAAAGATTATAAAACTTACCGTTAGCATCCAAGTAGCATTTTCGACTTCCCGAGGGTTGGATTTCACATATCGATGGTTAAATGTGGAGCCAGTGTGCATGTCCACCTTATGGTCATCCCTCAGATGGGCAACGAGGAAAGGAATATCCCCAACAACAGAACACTCCGAACCAGCATATGGACAATTGTATGGTCTGTAGTTGCAAATCCCCTCATGCTTGAGTTTGCTGTAATAGGGAAATATTTCCGGGCAGCCCAACTTGTAGTGTTTGCAGGGCAATTCAAGGGACTCTGCTATCTTCTCCAATGCTAAACATCTAATATCACCGAGTTCATGTCTACAAGTCGGGCACCGGTTGTGTACTCGGATTTTACAGGTAGAACAAAGTGTATGTCCATTGGGGCACTGCAAAAAAGCCGTGGTGTTAAATGAGCAATTTATCAACCATTACTTACAAATACCCTTCATCTATCCTCGCCATAAAATCAAACAAAAGTTTAGTGATCTCGGAGTTCCAATTACAACATTCTCCCACATAAAATCAAGCAAAAACAGAATCTCAAGTTATCCCGGATTACCAATCTATATCATCTCTTATCTTTGCTAGAGAGCAACAATTAACAAGAAAAACTTCAAATTAAATATTTACAAAAAAAACATCTTCTATCAATCCAAAACATTTCTAATTCGGAAAAGACTCTCGACATGAAAAGGTAACCGCTCGCACCTTTAGAGTTGGAAGTGCAAGTTGCAGTTTTTCTTGTATACTCTAAAAATGTTTTCGGGAAAAACTTAAAACAATCGCACAGATTTTCAGGAAACTTGAATTCAGCACATTTCGAATTGGATTAATATACTCAATGCAGTATACAATATCAAAGAATCAGCTCGGTTAAACTCAAACATGAGATTTAACGGGTTTTTCTCAGTAAATATAAGCACAAAGACTGTGTTTCCGCGAATTAACTATGTATTACCCACAATGTTCAATCTGATATTCGCTACATCCAGTTCCAAGTAACAATCATTCAGTTATAAGCATCAACACAAAGCTCAGTTCAATCTTATTTGATAACAAAAATTCATAAAACATTATTGAAGAACTCTAATTTCTGAAACAGCCTTTCAAAAACCCAGAAATTCGCGTTAAATTTTAAAAGCAACCATAAAACAAACAAGGGGGGTTTCATTCTAAACCCTAAATCCAACGAAAAAACAATCTCGAATCAAAACACAACGAAATACCACTTAAATGCAAAGCAGTTATATTCAAACCCATCAACCAATCAAATCAAACAAAATCAACCAAAGATAGCAAAAGTAACACCCCATCCGAAATCGCAATACAAAAATATACGATTAAATTGAATATTTTTTAAATGAAGACCTGATGGATTGGTGGGTACATAGAATTGGTGCAAACAGGGCATTCTAACAACTCATGGACGCTGGTAGCTGGAGTGATCCCCGTCGCACCAACGATATTGTTGACGCCATTGCTATTGTTGGTGCCACTGTGAGGCTTTGACGATGAGAATTGATGGTGGCCATGATGAGGATTTGGATGGCGATGGATCTCATCCTCATTCAATCCATCCGATGATGACACACATTCTATATTATCAAATTCCATTCATACACAGAGACAGATTCGATCTCCCCAAAAATCTCAGATTCGGTTGTTTATTTGAATCGAAACCCAAAAATTCAAAGGAAATTTACAACATAAAGCCCCATTCCAACACTCGTTTTATTTTGTCTGATTCTCTTCTTCTCTCGAAATTCTCTTTATTTCCTACCTATTTTACCCTTTCTCTCGTTCTTATTCAAATAAGAATTAGGGGAAGAGGAAGAGAATATATTGAGAACATAGATTTGGGAGAGAAAAAATGGACTCCAACAACCAAACTCTCCCTTTCCTCTCAAGCGATTACTTTCTTAGATTTGTTTGGGTAAATAAAACAAATAGTGACTAAATTAAATAAAATTTAATTTTTAGTCATTGAATTTATAAAAATATAAATTGAATTGTTATAAAATGATGACTGAATAGTGACTAAATTAAATAAAATTTAATTTTTAGTCATTGAATTTATAAAAATATAAATTGAATTGTTATAAAATGATGACTGAATAGTGACTAAATTAAATAAAATTTAATTTTTAGTCATTGAATTTATAAAAATATAAATTGAATTGTTATAAAATGATGACTGAATTTTATCAAAATATTATAAAATAGTAATTGAAACTTATTAAACTATTACGAAATAATTCTTAAACTCATCAAAATTTGTTATTATTTTATAATGTACAGTGACCATTTTATAATAATTTGATAAATTTAATAATTTTTAAAACTTTAGTGACCAAAAAGATATTTTATCATAATTTAGGGACTATATTGTATACTTTACTTTTTTATATAAAAAAATGTTTTAAATCTAAGTAATTTGAAAGTGTGAAATTGAACTTGTTCAGATGATGTAAAAAATATATGAACCAAAATAAGTATATAGTTAATATAAAATTTTGCTCGATAAAAAAATTAAAAACAGTTTTAAGAAAAAAGTTGGTTTTTCCCATCAAATATTATTTATATTGTCGACGTGAATATTAATTTGATTGACAACACCATTTTTTTTTACATCTTAAAAATCACGAATTTAGATGTATTTAATCATAATTTTAGAAGAATTATAAATAGTTTAAACATGAAAATACATTTTAATGATAATAATATTATTATAGATTTTAAACACATTTTTAATATCTAAATATATGATAAAAATTATACACAGTTACTATAATAAATATATATCTCGAATTTACATTAAAAATATAATTATATTGTTAAATCCAACAAAAATTAAAATTATATTGTTAAATTTGTTTTGGAAAATATAAAAGTTATGCACGAACTAGATATCTGTTGGGGGAGGGGGTTGGTTCCCTGCTAGGCTGCTACATGTTCCTTAGTGCCGACCATATAAAATGGTTATATGTATATTGGACAATCTACTATTTAAGTCGATGTGAGCTTATCATGCCCAATTGAGTTACAACTATAATCTCATCAAAATATATTATCACATACTGGCAACAATCGAAGGAAGCTCAGGTTCCACCTCCGGCTCACCATCCGATCCGTCTATGGTTGCCTGCAACACAGTGGTTTGAATATCAGCTATCGACACTACTGATCTTAATGCAGAAACACATAATTCATAGCAACTAAAAGTCGTACACACCTCCGAGTCCTTCAGTTTTTGTTGTGTAAGGTAAATGTCTAATGCACCTTTACCGTAAAGAATCTTAGCTCCATGTCCTTGACATTCGGATCCAATGGCTTCCTCGTCGACTACTACTGCATCTATTACATCATTACCAGTCCTAACATCTGGTATCTGCAAGAAGAGAGACCAGAATCCATGAAATTGACGTTGCATGGTATCGGAATCAAAGGTTAACCTGATTGATTCATACAATCGCCCTTAAAAGGTGACATTCAGCAGGCTCGGGATTTGAATTCTAGAGTTTGTGAACCCTTGACTTATTCTTAGGTGGCAGTCTCCTCTGAACTAAAGTTGCATGCTATCAAAAAGAATTTGGCCGAAAACACATAAGAAATTCAGGTCACTAAAAAGACAAATCCAATGCTAGCACTTTATTCTAAATTCAATCCAGTCACAGTTTAGTGCTTGTTTAACCCACAAAGCCACACGTTTCGGAAACTTTCTGTTGTATCTCACAAGTTCCGTGAACGCATGCCCATGAAAACATCAAGCTGAGTTCAAACATGGCACCGGGCTCCAATTTAGATGGCAAAGAAATTTGTCAGGGGGAAGTGCTAGAGATTAGGGATAGATATAGAAAGAGGCCATTAAATAGTTAGTCTCACTCTCACCAGACCGGGATCCATAGAAGGATGAACTGGGAATGATCCTTCCACTCAGATGACTTATCGTAGTAGTGCTCAAGTCAATAAAAGGCCAAAGCATGCCAAGTAAGATGGGTCCAAACCTATGTTACACAGACTCAAGTCTGTGCCAGATACAAGAATGTCGGACATAGCTATGATTTATTTTTTATCCCCATACAAAGTTCAAATATGTCAGACATGAATGTCAGATACGAATACCTAAAGACTCAGAGCAACATGGGTTCTAACTGTCCAAGGCCCATTTCTCTAGATGGTAGGGTAGGTAGCGAGAGAAATTGAGAAGTCTAGGCCCTCTTGGCTGTACTAAGAGAAGTAGAAGATATAATTCTAGTCATGAACTTGGTTCTAGCAGACACCCAAATCTCCTAATTTGATATGCAACATTGCTTAGTAGAGGCGTCAGATTTATGCATCCAGAAATTTTGAATAGCATACAAGGTCAAGTAATAAACGGGCAACATTGAGCATAAACCAACTTCAGATAAAACTTTGGTGGCTTAATTGTAAAATAAGTCCCCAAACTATGTCTCTTATTGACTTTATCCTAAAGTTTCATTTCGTTCCCATTTCAGGTCACATGTTAAGAAGGCCATTATCTGCAATTGATGAGTTCTTCAAACCGGCAACTTTTTTTTACCCAACTTGCCATTACAAGCAAAATCGAAGTGTTTTGGGACTGTTTTTTAGGGAGTTGGGGATTTAATTTCACTTTCGAAAATATGGGTTTTCAAGATCAAAGTGTTTGGGACTAATTTTTGGGACAGGGTTTTCGAATTTTGCAAAAAAAAATGAGAACGAGGGATTTTCGATTTTGATTTCACACAAGGAATAAATGGGTTTTTGAAATCGAAGTGTTTGGGACTTGGGACTTACGATTTCACAAAAACGAAACCAATTTTCCAATTTTTTGTTTGTTTCCCTAGAAAATCAAAAGGGAGAATGAATTTAATAGGCGCCTTGAAAATGTTAACAGAATGAACCGTTAAACACCTACTTTGACCAGAAAAAAACTTTAGGCGCCTAAAGCAAAAATGAGATAGTTTGGACACTTAATTTGCGATAAATTCAAACTTTGTTCACTAAAATCACCAAGCCCAGCGGCATTGGCCTCCAACAGGAACACCAGCACCCTATGATAATAGTTAGTCAACATACCTCATACATGGCATCCATCAAGATATTCTCCAAGATGGCTCTTAAGCCTCGAGCACCTGTATTTTTAGTTATTGCTTTCCTGGCAATTAATTTCAAAGCATTGCCTGTGATATGCAGTTTGACCTGTGAGAGACAATAAAGTGAAATAAATTGACCGTGCATGATTGCAGACAAGTTAAACATGCATTGAATACAAATGGAATTAGCATTTCAAAGTAGGGACACATAAAGAACTTACGCTGTTCATTTGGAACATCTTTTTGTATTGCTTCCCTAGTGCATTTTTTGGTTCCGTTAGGACCTAAAAAATTATTGGTGTCGGTGAGAGATTCGAAGTTCAATATAAACAGTAGAACTTGTGCAAAATTATATTAAAATAATAGTAGAAAAACGGCATAGTTCATTGACCTTCCATTACATTTTTTTTCAAATGATGTCTAGAGATAAAGGATAAGGTAAGACAAGTACTTTTGTCATTCATGAAACCTGGTAAAAGAATTTAAAATTATTTCAATAATGTTATCAATTGCTTGTCACCACTCCTATCATCCTATAATAACCTAGAACATTAATATTAGAAAAAAAAGATTATAGAGAGTGAGAAATAGTAAAGCATCCACCTGAACAAGTTGTTCTTCTGTTAGAGCCAATAAACTGACAAGAACAGGGAATCGTCCGACAAATTCCGGTATCAAACCATATGCAATGAGATCACTACTTTCAACCTGCCAAACATATGGGGGATGTGAGTATCTAAAATGTTGTCTAAGCTATTTATGGATAACAATCATCTTGAATGCTATAAAGAACTTACAGTTTCCATTAAAGATGACGCTACAACAGCATTTGTAACACCACCAACTCTTATGTTTGCACGCACTGGGGCTCCAAAACCGATAGATGAATCTTGACGTCTGAAATGCAGTCAAGAAAAATTCAATCAACATCGAGTAAGAAAAAATCCCGTGGAACACTTTAAATTCTATATGGTATATAACCTTTCAGAGATTGTTTTCTCAATGTCAATAAAGGCACCCCCGCATATGAAGAGTATATTTTTTGTGTCAATCTGTGAAAAGGTAAAAAGAAAAGAAAAAATCAACAATAACTAACTACGCCCAAGTAGAGGGGAAACAAACATTAAATGCATAATATTGCCTATCAAGAAGTCCAGATCAAATCTTGAAAAAAGAGAAAAACAACATGAATAACTTCTCCATGTGACATACCGCAGAATGTAACGTATACCTGAATATTTTCACCTCTTGGATGCTTTCGTGCTCCCTTCTCAGGAACATTAACAATCTGGATCCACATGTAAGGATAGTAAACCACTTATTATGAAACAAACCTGATTAAATACTAATTTTAACTAGTGATTAGTTAGCTTATGTGTTGACAACAACTGACAATTTCATCTGATCCAGAATTGATCCATAACCAGAGACAATCCTACAATCTAGTGCCTCGGGCCACAGCTTTGACTTGTCATTTACAATATAATTCATCCATAGTAAACTATGCACTCACTGTTCCTTCCAGCATCTTTAATAATGCCTGCTGAACACCCTCCCCAGACACGTCCCTGCTCATGTTAAGGCTCTCCGCCTGCATAGCAAAAAGTAAGAGATGAGGAGAGAGAAATTATAAAAAAAGAAGAAAAAAAACTGAATTTTGCAGAGGTGAAGGATAGGAACCTTTTTAATAATCTTATCAACTTCGTCAATGTAAACAATGCCCTGCTGTGCAGCTGCAACATTATAGTCAGCGGCCTGAAAACGTGTATAAATGAAAATTCATAAAGGGGTTATTTAATCAACTACATGCTTGAGTGTACAATCCCAGCAATTTTTCATGAGATAAAAGAAGTCCCATTTACATCACACTAGCCTCACGGCAATTGACTTTCATATGCTACTGTAAATGTTTCACTTCTAAAAATGCTACTTTAAAGTTAAACATAGGAAGACTCATCTAATGCAAATACTATACCATCCGGTCCATCCCATTAATAATAAAGCTGACTTCGCTAAATATAGAAAATGCTTGCCATTAAAAGATAAATGGGAAATGAACAAATAAGACTCGAATTTACCACAAGGAGCTTGTATAAAATAGATTCAACATCTTCGCCTACATATCCTGCCTGCACATGGCATATGAAAGACAACTGAGTTCCACGTGACATTTATGTAGTAAATAACAAAATTGCAAATGAAGTGACGCAATGAATATCAAATATATTTATAGAACACAGACAGACAAAGATAATAGAAGTGAATAAAAAAATCATAAATTCACTATTAATTTCATCAAATAGACCATTTGATGCATGGCAAAGATCCCTGAAGGGAAACTGACAGAGAGGGCATCAAACTCGGGAAAAAAAAGATCCTTAAGCTGGAGTGAAGGAGGGAGACAGTACAATGGAAGGGAAAACCCGGTTAAGTTTCAATGATGCTTACCTACTCTAAGAAGATTTAATATGCATATATATACTAGAAGCGCAATACAAAAATAGAGAACGGAAAAATAAAAAGACCTCAGAGGGAAACACATAATTTATTGATTACGCATGGCAAATATCCCTGAAGGAAAACTGACAGAGAGGGCATCAAACTCAAAAAAAAAAGATCCTTAAGCTGGAGTGAGGGAGGGAGACAGTACAATGGAAGGGAAAACCCCGAAAAAAAATGACCTCAGAGGGAAACACATAATTTATTGATTACGCAGCTAATTAACCGGAAGTGAAAAGCACCACAAGAGAATAAATTCATTCGAGCAGGAAAGTGACAAAGGCATTTAATCACAACTGTTACAGGATGTAATACTTGTAATAAAAGTATTCTTAGGCTACAAGTTAGGATGTTATTTTATTCTAGGATTACTTGTATATATAGTTATGATTACTTGGTAAATAATACAAGATTTTCTCCCAAAATGCTCCATAGACAACATGAGCAATCAAGAATCAACAGCTTGCCTGAGTCAAGGAAGTCGCATCCGCAATAACAAAAGGAACATTCACAAAACGAGCCAAGGTTTTGGCAAGTAAGGTTTTCCCTGTCCTTGAAACAATGTCAAAAGTGAACATGTTAGACCAGCAACAAAGAAATGATTACAGTCAAATATGTGTTGAGACTACCTAAGATAATCTAGAATTGGCTACAAAATAAGTAAAAGATAACTGATGCAGTAAAAAGAATGAGAAAATGCTCAGGTTAAAGAATCCTCACAACTCAGTTTAAATGTTAAAATAAAGAGGAAGAGATTGCAATAAATTAGGAAAACTGCATCTCAATCAAAGAATATCTCTCTTGAAATGAACCTAGGAGAAACAAGAATGGAAAACTAGAAAGAAAGTAAAAGCTCCATTTTCACACCAAGTATTTTGAAAGATTACCTGACCCTGTTGGCCCCATTAATAGAATGTTACTTTTCTCCAGTTCCACTATATCATCATCTAATGCATCTGCTATACTGCTACTTGAATCTCCTGCAGGCCTAGCTTACCAAGGAAACATGTAAATAACTGATATTCCCCTTAAGAAACACGGAAGCACATGCAAAGACAAAGACATTCAAACATGCACACATGAGATGAAGATGCAGCAACCAAATTTCGAAAGTATAATTCAAAGCTATCTTCGATATGCTCAAATTCACTAAAGAATTCCGATATTAAAATCCTTTCACAACTAATAAAAAGATATCACATCTAAGGATCTTCGGTATGATAAAAGTTTACTGTTCCTGTTTACTTCAAGCTTCCTGAATATTTCATTACAAGTGAGCAATAAGAAGGAAACATATTAAAACAAGAACAACATATCTTGGAGGTAATAAACTAACCGTTTCTGTAAGGACTCATGGTAGATTCTCATATAATGGTTGTAAACCGCAACTGATAGAACCTGAATCCATGGAAAGTCATTAGACCTCAAAAAAATGTACAAGGATGTTTACATCCTAATTAGCTTCACCAACAGTTTTATTATTCACTTTTTACAACTTCATAAATGATAAAAAAAAAACATATCCCGCTACTGGCTATCAACCATTTTGACAAGTGCATAACATAATTCAACTTCTTCATGTCAACACAAATTAAGATAATGATATGCATGCAACCAATGAACCGCTTCAGTTTCTAATTTCTAAGTACTCTTATTGCTTTCAATAGCTCAAACCAATTTGTGTTTTTTGTCGAAATGGAATCAATATTAGTAATAATAACAACAAGAACAATGATAAATCACCTTCTTTGCCCTCTCCTGCCCAATCACATACTTATTCAATCCTTTACAAATCTCTTTGGGAGTCGGGAAATTATGCCCCATATTAGATCCTCCCCAACAATCATCCTTTGAACCCGAGCCAAACCCACCACCAGAGCCCGAGCTCGCTCCTCCTCCACGGCCCAAATTCACCCCGCTAAACCGAATCGCAACCCCATCCTCAGGTGGCTGCCAAACCTCCGGTGGGTCCCCGTAAGAACTCAACATCGTACAATAAGTATAACCCAATTTATCCCTCAACTCTCTATCGAAATCCTTAATCGTGCCGCGGGAATTCCCCCTAATATCCAATAACTGGGAGCCCTTCTCGACGAGTTTCCCGCACAGCGAGATGGGCTTGAAATAAGTGAAGTAATAAGGAGTGTTGAAGGAGTGGTTTTCCCATTTGGTACGTTTGGTGGTGCTGTGAGAGGGGCTAGCCACTCGACCATAGTGCACGAAATTAGATATGAAGTGCCTGAACTGAGAGACCGTTAAAGAGGCTGTTTCAACGGGAAGTTTCGATCTGAGTGCAGCAGCAGCAGCCATTGGAAGAAAAAGAAAATTTTGAAGAAAGCAAATTGGGGGGGGGGGGGGAGAAGATGGTAGATTTTGAGAGTTCGTATAACAAGATTACTTCAAAATGATTTTTTTTAACATGTTTGAGAATTTGAATTAAGTTGGGTTTTCCTTGGAATTTGGGATTAAAATGAAACGAAAGAGGGTTTCCTGTTAGAAGGAGAACATAGTGGGAGGAGAGACGACGAAAGGAAGTAGGGAAAATGTCGAGGCTTATATTAGTAAATAAGTATTTAAAATATATTAATTTTTTATTTAAATATTTAAAGTATTTTTTATTTAAAATAAATATTTAAAATATACTTTTTGATTAAGTTAAATACTTAAAATATTTTTAGTGAAATTAGGTACTTGAAATATTTTTTGATGAAAATAAATATCTAAAGTATATATATATTTTTATCTAAGTTATTAAAAGTTGCCGTATGACTTTGATTAAAAAATACATTATGTGTTTATTTTGATAAAAAAATATTTTAAGTGTTTACTTTAATGAAAAAATACTTTAAATATCTATTTTGATAAAAAAAATATACTTTAAGTATTTAATTTGACCAAAATATATACTTTATGTATTTATTTTCACTAAAAAATATTTTATATATCTAAATAAAAAAATTAGTATACTTTAATAACTTATTTGTGATTTAAGTCAAATACTTAATGAAAGGGTAAAGGTAAGATGAAGGGGGAAAACATAAAATATCTAATTACAGAAGAGGACAAGCGAGTTTAGTGAATTTATGTCTATGCATAGGGGATAAAATGGGTAAATATGAATATTTGAGTTTTTTTTAGATAATATGTGTATTATTATTATTCAAAAAAGTAGAATATGTTACAAATTACAAGAGTACTAAAATAAAACGTGTTCTAAAAAAATAATCCAAAAAATATGCTCTAAAAAATTCTAAGGTATACGAAGGAAAGTATTTACGAAGTATATCTATCTATACGTTTATTCGTAAACTTAACTAAACCCCGTATAAATTCAGCCGAACGTATACCACCAGTAAAGATACTTCTATTTTTGTCCTCTCATATCAAATAAATTGTAACATTCCAAGACAACTTGAGAATATAAGTCAGCAAGGATTTACCTTTCATGAAACTAACAGTCCAAAGTATTTTATATTGGGTAAAGTATACAAATAGGCACTAAATTAAGTAAATTCGATTTTTGCCATTACAGTTTCAGAAATAAACAAATAATAATGTATTACTAATGATCATTTTATACCAGTTGATAAATTAAATGACCATTTTATAATTATTGAAACTTTAATAACCATTTATTTGGTTAGTGTAATTTACAAGTTTTATCTAGTTTTTTTAATATGTTTTTTATCTTTATTTTTTTTATCGAATAAGGTTTAAGTCATAGGTAAATTTAGGGAAACAATGCATCTATAACAAAAATTACGGAAATAGGAGACCTGAGATTTTCTTTAAGGAGCTACGACGTCTACTATAATTGATAACAAACTCGTCATTTGATCCTGACGAGTTATGGGATAAATTATTTTTAATAAGTAAAAATGCATTTATATATAAGGTAAAATTTTGATACACTGTGTAAAAAGTTTTACACAAGCATGCATATTTATACTATAAAACTCAAATATTAAATTTCTGACTCTAACACTATAAAATAAAACTCTAAAACTTAAACCATAAACCTTAAATTGTAAACAATAACCTTAAATTCTAAATCCTACGACCTAAACCTCTAAACTAAAACCCAAACCCCTAAAAATTAAACTAAAGTTTACACGGTATGTATATCAAAGTTTTTTCTATATATAAATATCTAGTTTTAATTATAATATATATTACAAATTAAAATATATATGTTACAATGATATTACTATTTTTCTAAGATCTATAAAATTAATTTCAAGAAAATATTAATTTAAAGAAAAGGTTTGTCAATATGTTCAAAATCTTCTACTAGACTTGATGGTTAAACATTACATCTTTAGCTCTCAAAACTCAAATCTAAGTCAACAATGTTTTTAGTTGACATTCTCTTATTTTTCTTAAATTGTAGGTTCTAAATCTAGTAAGAGTAAAAAAAATTCTCTCCCTTAAATAAAAATTGTTCAAAAAAACTCAAATTTAAATCCACCCAAAAGCACAATCATTTTCCTAATATTCCTCCAGCTAGATCATAAATAAAGGTTTTATCAAGGTTCTTACAAATCATGTGTTTGGATGATAAAGCATTTTATCTATTATGTGCGAGGTTTGGGTTTGAATCCTCTTGAGAGCAAAAAATTATTCATTTTTTTTCGATAAAAGATGATTCTCCTATAAGATGTCATGTTAGTTGAAATTAAATAATGATTTAACAGTCAAAAGGCGCTCAACCTATATTCTTTTTTTTTAGTTTGGTGTGTAACATTTTTTTTGTCACTTTGATACCTAACGTTTCATTCCGTAATTCAAATCAGGTTTTTTCGTGACGGGCGTTAAAAAATTTTTGTTATTCAATAAAAATATGAAACGTGGCATATTTATGCTTTTTCTTTGATTTTTTATTTTTAAAAAATAAAAAATCTTTAATTTTATAAAAAAACCTAAAATCTTTAATTTCTCTAAAACCCCCCAAACCCAAACAATAAATCCCTAAATTCCTCCCATCCCACCACCGATTCAACCACAACGGCCACCCTTGTCTTCGTCGGTCCCCCACGACTGAAACCTCATCATCCCGTCATAAAAAATCGGCGAATAAATTGTCGATTGCTCTATCATCGAACATCTAACAATTAAAAAAAAGATCGATTGAGCTTCTAATCGACGGCTAGAGGGTGAAAGATGTTGAACGGTGAGGTACACGACGCTTGGGTGGTGAACGGTGAGCCGCTGACGTATGGGGGATGCCAGACGGTGAGAGAGATGTGATTTGAGGGTTTGATTAAAAAAATTAAAACTTTGGAGTTTTTTAAGAAGTTGATATTTTTAAAGAAATTCGGAAATTAAATAAATAAAAAATAGGTCACGTGTCATGTTTTTATTAAAAAAAAATTAACGGCCGTTGACGGAAAAACTTGATTTGAGTTACGGAATGAAATGTTAGACATCAAAGTGACCTGAAAAAAAAAACGTTAGACACTAAACTAGAAAAAAGTATAGGTTACCTTTTTGACTATGCCTAAAATAATTATAAAATTAACATTGCATTAGGTAATTTGACCCTCCCAATATAGAGATTAAAATAAGGAAAATTATTCCATGCACAAGCGCTTGTGGAAATTTTGTTTACACAAGTGCCTTAGTTTTAGGGTTTTAGAGGTTTAAGTGTAGTAGTTTTGAATTTAAGGTATATTCATAGAATTTTAGGTTTATTGTTAAAATTTAGAGTTTATAGGTTAAAACCTATATCCCTAACCATATTAACCTAAACCTTAAACTAAAACCATAAACCCTAAAATTAAGGCGCTTGTAGAAATATAAAAAAATTCATCACATGTGTACGGGATAATAATCCTTAAAATAAAACCATCAAACTATACACAAATACAAAGATTAACAATGTAATCTAACACTAGGCTATTGACCTGAGGGACAAAAGAAACTAAGCCGATGTGAGAAGCAAGCAAGAACTTCAATCTATGGGAGACATAGCGTCACACGAAACAATTTCATCTCTCCTCTTCTCTTAGGGGGCGAATGTACCTTAGGGATGGAGGGGATGTGCCCCAACCCACATTTTTTTATCTTCGCTTTATAAATTGAACTTAAAAATTCTACTAGATAATTAAGAATTGTCTCCCTCAATTTTAAAGAATTCTATTTTTCCCTTTTAATGTCAGTTTGATTGTGCCCCTGATTCAAGCGTTTAATGGTAGGAGAGAAAAAAGGAAACAAAAACTTGAAAGTTTAGGTTTCTCTTTTGAGTGATTTTTTTGATACACGTATTAGGTAATATTTTTAGTATAAGTATATATATTTTTTGAATGTATAAGTATGTATATATACTTTTTAAGAATATAATTTAAATATTTAACTTTAAACCCTATAAATTAAACTTATAAACTCTAAAATCTAAACTAAATTTCTAACCTCTAAAATGAAGAATATTATGTAATCTAAAAACTATACAATATATATATATATATATACATTTTTTTGACCGTCTCTTTACTCTCTTGTAATTTGTTAGATAATTTAATTTAATTTAAGTTTCAAATTTCTACTTTTTCACATTCGGGTTGGGTCTACTTTTTGAGTATTTGGTTTGACACATGTAGTTAGACACTAAGGCTTCGTTTGTTATTGTAGCGACCCTTTTGAAATTTCTCAAGTCACTAAAAAGGTTCGTAATTCAATTTTCTTTCGCCTTTTGAAAAATATTTGAAAATGTGGGGAAGTCTTTTAAAATTCGTATTTTTTAAAATAAAAAGATTTGGAGTCGTAACCGGTCACTAAGGTAGTCCAGACACCATGAAACCAGAGATTCGTTAAAAGAGCGGGTTCGGGAGTTGGTTACGCGGGGGAAGAATTAGCACCCCTATCACGTCCGAAAATCGGTACCAAAATCTATGTTGCTTTTAAATGATGAAAATTATCGAAATCTAAATTGAATTTAATTAAATTGTTCGCAATTGAATTTAGACTTTAATTATACGGGCTTGGTCAAATTGGTGAATTCGAATCAATTAATCATTTAATTAAAAAGGGTGACAAAACTTCGGACCATAGATTAAACTGACATCGAATAAGCCTGACTGCCGTGTTAATTTATGGTTCGAACTCCGTTCATCACCTTTATGCATGATGCAAACAGTTAAACATGATAAAATGACTTATCAAAATTTTAATTCGTTTTAAATTACCTTTAGACGATAAGAATTAATTCGAATATTTGGTCAACATCCAATGAGCCAGGACTATTACGACACAAATATCGGAACTAATAAATATCTCTGTTTTATAATTAAAGTTGATTAATTACATGCAATGTCCAAATAAAATATTAACCACATGAATGACAATTATAATGTATGGCAAAGAAAAACATAAAATAAAATCTAGGCTCACTAAAGTCCTAACCTAAAAGGTCCAAATTGTGAAAAATCCATTTAGTGGTTTAATAATTAACTAGATTAGTCTAATATTAACCCTAAATTAATTAATCCTAAAACTAAAAAGAACCTAACATTTTATTGGTTATCTTAAACCATCAATTCAATTAATTTTGAACTATAATCCCAATGAGCATGGGAAACTATCCAACATCAATTGAATTAACTAGTCATGATTTTGAATTAGGTGATCTAATGAAATTCCAATTTTATCCTTAAAATAATTAAGAGTTATTCAATCAATTTAATACATTTAACATTTACCCCAATGAGCTAAGGGCGAATTTAAATGAACTAAATTGATTCGAATCTAAAGTCTAACTAAGGCTCCAAACCTAACCTAAATTTAATTTAATTAATTTAAAGCCTATGCCCCAATAAAACGAGCATATAGTTTAAATTAATTAAATTAATTTCAAATTCTAAAACTAATCCTAAAGGGCCTAAACTAAAAACAAAATCTACCCTAACAACCACGGATAATCAAAACTTGCAAACAAGGCACATAAATAAAATACATAAATAACTACATAGATAACATAAAATTAAAGGCGTTAAATAAACATGAAATGCAAAAGAAAACACAAA
This sequence comes from Hibiscus mutabilis, assembly GCA_019671005.1. Lineage (NCBI taxonomy): Eukaryota > Viridiplantae > Streptophyta > Magnoliopsida > Malvales > Malvaceae > Hibiscus > Hibiscus mutabilis. Next base: position 18,001,675 of record CM033756.1, on the reverse strand, counting down.
TAAATCTACAGGACCCAAATTTAAAACTAGGGGCTTAAAATGTAATTTTAACAAACAAATGGGGACCAAATTAAAATCATAAACACTAGAAAATGAGAAATTCAAAAACTTTCAAAAAAGCAGGGACTAAAATGGGATTTTAGAAAATAGAACAAGGTTAAGTTAAACAAATTTTAATAGTACAGGAACCAAATTGGTATTTAACTTCCTTTCTAAGCACCAAAACGAGACTGGATTCACGAGATCCGGCCTCTAACCCCTTAGATCTAGGACTTCAACTTCCAAAAAACGAAAACCTCATCTTTTGACACAAATAAACCAGGCAAAAACTCATAGGAAAAGGAATCGACCAGCGCCGTTCCGACTCGCCCTCAAATTATGTAAATGGAATGTTAATATAAACTAATGGGCTTTGTTTAAATTATTTAATGGGGCATTTATTGTTTAGTATTTAATAATATTTTTGGGTTTTTGTTTAATAAAATATAATAATATAAATTTAACAAGAACATAATAACATAATTGTAACACGATAATTATAATTAAAACGATAATAACTATTAATAAGGTAAAACGACTAATACATATATTACTAACGAAAACAAATAGTAATAATAATGTGAAAACAAATAGTAATAATAATGTTTTTTTTCTAAATTATAACACATTAAACTAATAGTAGTTAATTAATATTTTGGGGTTTTTGGAACATATAACATATAATAATGACAAATAGTATATTAATTATAATAATATTTTTAGGTTTTCTTTCTTTCTTTTTCTTAAATAATAAATATAACATAATATGAAAACAACTACAGCCCATTATTTAAATATTTACAAAAAATAAAAACGGGTTAAAACCCCGAATAAAATTAGTGATTACAACTATTAACGTGGACAAACGGTCGTTAAGGCTACAACGCTTGTTAGCAGAAGTTAAAAAATTAGTTGTAGGCAAACATTCGTTAATGGGTTTGGATTTTTGTTGGATTTGAACTTATAAACATATATACACTGAATAATTTCAGTTATTTAAAATATTAAATTTAATGAGGCCTATGTCTTTTTCCTCCACTTAAGGTTAGTGATATTTTTTAATGAGACCTATGCATTTGACTTGTATTATATGATTTCTATATATAAAATCGTACAATAGTTATCTTTCAAAAAAATATCAAATTTAATTAATTGGTAATTATTTTAAAAAATATATATTAATGGATCCCCAACTAAAGTATTAAAGTATTCGATTAATTTTTGTTTAAAAATAAAATAATTGATTAATTAACTAAATTAATTTAGTTTAATTGAATATCCTGTGAAATCCATGCTTTGTTTCTCATTTAGTTAATTTCAATTTTTTATTATAATTTCGTTTAGTTGTTCATATTGATTTGTTTTTGCAGTATTTGTATTGTTAATTTAAGACCAATATGTTTCATTCAGGAAGTGGTATGTGATTGGATTGACGTAATTTGGTTCCTCTAACTACTCTAACGAATAAATCAATGAGCAGTTCAATTGTCAAATTATTTTATACCGTTGCTTAGTTAAATATTTTTATGCCATTTATAGTTTGAATAAATCTTTTTGTTTTTTTGTGCCCTTTTTCTATGCCCTATATTAAAAAATAAGTTTAGGGTTAAGGGTTAAAGTTTAAGGTTAGAGTTTAGGGACATATGGGTAAGCTGTATTTTTTTTAAAGTTATGAGTTTATGATTTAGGATTTAAAATTTGAAGTTAGGGCTTAGAATTTAACTTTTTCGTGATAGGGCATAAAAGAGACACCAAAAAGAGGTAGATGATTTTTGTTTTATATTCAAATAGTCTTATGAGTATTTTATTTTATTTTTAAAAACTTTTACAATAGGCATTTTTATGCCGTACTCTTATAAACATATTCGATCATTTATCACATTTCATATTTTTATCCACCGCTTTGATAATTGATAAATGAAACGACCTGATAAATACAATTACTTCACTACTGAAAGCTTTCCAAATTAAGGACGTAAACCCATTATAAATCTTAAAAGAATCGATTTGATCATTAATTTCGATAATTAAAACAACAATTTGATTTTTTTAATTGTACTTATTTTTTGTTTGAATATAGTGTTATTTTTTTTACAACATTTTGAATATAGTATTATTGTTATTATTATCAAATAGCCTTGCATTGTATGAGTCAAAAATTATTCACGATTAAATTGAAAAAATGGCAATGTGAAGTATTCAAAGTTGTGATCAAAATGTAAAAGAAATACGATTTTTTTAATGATAACATCATTGAAATGTTTGGGAAATGTAATTATATATTTTTGGTTTATTTTTTTCTAAGGCTCTCGTATTTTTGAAAAAAAAAATCAATGTGTTTCCGAATTTATTTTACACCTAGTATGACCCTTAAACTAATAATAAGAAGAAAAAAATAATGTATTTCTTTGACCAACTGAAACTATCGATGATCGTAGTAATACAATATGACATTACATTGTGCTGACATAACGAATCACTGTAGATGATGATGTGGTAAGGGGGATTAATTGATTTTTTTTAAATTGAAAGGTTTGTTTAATCTTTATGTAAAAGTTTAAAATTTTAAAAATATTTAAAATGTAAAAAATTACTACAAATAAAAACACACTATAAATTATAGAATTTAAAAATATCAAAAACTATAAAATAATAAATTATTAAAAATATTTATAAAGTATTAAAAGCTGAACATTTTCATCAAAAAAGTAATAGTCACTATTCGGCATGAATCTATTGTTATTTTTTGAACATATTTTCAGTAAATTGAACCTTGCATTAGAGTAACAATGATATTTTGATATTCCTTCTTATAATTTAAAAACAGTGGAATAGAGTTTACACCAAAATAGTATTCAATAGTCTTATTTTGGATCTCAAATTTTAATTTATCAGATGTAATGATACGATAAAATGCGTCGATTTGAGTTTCTCCGCCACAAAACACAAATTCTTATTAATATATTCACAAAAATTAATAAAAATATAATTAATTAAATAGTCATGTAAAAACTTAAACCAATGTCGAGGACGATTGTTTTTTTTTAATCTCAAATTTGAGATTTAAAATAATAATAATAAATAAATAAATTTTAATCAAATTAAGAATTGTCTCTTCAAATCAAATTACTTAATTAATGGCTATCTATTTAAAAATTAAAACTTAGTAAAGAAAAATTTTAAAATAGACGACATACACTGCTACACACTATTAATATTATATACCGTTATATATTATTAATTTTTTAATGACTAAATAATAAATATTAAAATACTTAAAAGCTTCCTTTCCCTTCCCTTCCCTTCCCTTCCCTTCCCTTCCTCTTTTATACTAGCCATCAAAATTTCTCATCTCAATCCAATCCCCACCAAATTCTGACCTCTGCAACTCCACAAGCTTCTTTATCAATCCTAATTTAACCAATGCTTCAATGGCTTCCTTGCATCCAAGATAACCGATTTCGAGAATGCAATGGAAGGCCACAACTTTCATGTCCAAATCCTTTGATTCCAATAGGGTTAAAACGTTGTGGATTTCCCCATTACAGAGTATCTCATCCACAAATGGGGATTTGGTAAATGTAATCAACTCACATAAAACTCTGAGGCTATGAGTAGATTTCATCTCCGAAAGGGCGTGAATGTATCTCCCATATTCACTTGCCCAACGAAGACATCCTTGTTGAAACAAATCAAAGAGGCCACACAAAACGATTAAATTCTGGTCGCAAAGGACAGTCTGCAGGACCGAGAAGGCTTTCGATTTTAGGGCTAAATTCTGTAACTCACGATCAAAGCTTTGTGAGATTCGGTCTTCACCTTGGTCATTTTCTATGATTAGTTTTTTCTCTCTTTTATTCGAACAAAGTTCTATAATTAGTTACAGGTTAAATTTTTAAGAATTTTAATATTTATTATCATGTCATTAAAACAACTAATGGTACATAGCGGTGTGTAGCATTAATGGTGGGTCGCCCGTTCTGGACTCATCCTTCAGTAAATAGTTATATCTTCAATTCATAAAAGTTAAAAATTGCAAACTTCATGTATCATAATATAGACAGTGGGAAAAATAAAATGAAATAAAAAATGCTGGCATTTAAACAATTATAATCATAATTAATTTTTTTATTATATTACTTTTATATTGGTATATTTTTTAAAATAATTAAATCAAAATTTTGTCATTTTAAAAGTTTAAATTTCATTTTATTATGTATTAACTTATATTTTTATATATTTTTTTGAAAATATTTATACACAATTCGAAACAAATACCCTAATTTCACCTGAATTTTTTGTTAAAATGTGAAATATGATACATTCAAATGAAATTATAAAATTCATCAAAATATACTATAAATGACATGGTGAAAATCATTACTTTTAGCAAATCTTCAGCTGTACATATGGAGTTAAAAATGTCAGTTTTTTCATCTTTGAAAATCAAAAGAAATACCAAGTAGTATAATTATCTGTCAAATCTTTATATATTGTTCTATTGATGAATTCTCTGTATAACAATAGTCTTTCCATTTAACTCGTATAATGTCTTGTAAATTATATGTCAACATATCTTTTAAAGCTAGCAGCTCTAAGCCGATTAGGCATTTGAGTCTCATTCATTCCCATCATTTGTTAAGAAAGAGTTTTCAAAATAAGAAGTTAATGGTCGTGGGGATTAGATAGAACTAGAAATAGAGGTGAATTTGATGACTACCTTAATTATAATTCTTTTGACGAAGAAATAGTGTGATTCAACGATTTTTTTTTTGATTTTTTTTATATTTTCGTCGTTTGTATAGTAGAAGACTAATAAACAGTTTTTTGCCTAATATTTTTATCTTTTATTATTATTTTTTTAAATTTCCATTCGTACTCTATTTTATTGAGTATCACTCTTCTTTCTAATTTATATTGTTTTTTTTGTTATCCAAAAAATAGTTGACTTTCTATAAATTTAAATTAAATACATATTTTAATTTTAATTTTAAATTTTTTAATTTACGCAATGAAACTTGAGTCAATTGTCTAAGTCGTCCTGAAAAAAAATGTGAAAAACAAAAAACTCTTTAAGATACTACATAAGCACAAAGACTTTAAAAACGAAAGCAAAATTAAAGAGAATGAAACAAGAGAAAAAAAGAGCAAGAAGTTTTATAGTGAATGTTTTGATAGTATTACAATGTGATGATATGCGGTGTGAAAGAACTCTATTTATAATTGAATTTTTTTATTTTCAACGAATCTAATGAATTTGTATCAACGGCTAAAATAAAAGCTCACTTACCGTATAGGTACGAAATATGAATATTCATTTAGATGCCACCTACTACAAAGTTATAATAATAATAAACTAAATCATATATTCACATAGTGTATTTCTCAAATATCAAATAAGTTTGAAAGTCAAGACCAATATAACTCAAAGACTCTTTGATAGTATTCTGCACACGAGTCTCGAATATGTGCTCACAGTCCGTGACAATTATATAAGTTACAAACTAAATTATTAATACCACTCATATGTTATTTATAAATTTAATATATAAAAATGTTTTATTTAAAATAGATATATCATACTAATTTAGAACTCTCTTTTAAGTTTACCGCCTAAGTTTCATTTTTTAGATCTTTTCTTCTTTTTCTATATTTTTTTTGGTGGTTTAGAAGGTGGGTGGTAGGCCTTTGGTCTAACGACATTCCATTTATCTTTTTTCTCGTTTTATCTTTTAAAATTTTGTCTTTGCATATTTAAATTATTATAAGATTTGTTTTAACAAGTCTTCCTCTTTTTTAATAAAAACAGTAAATGTTTTTATATTATTGTAGCATATTTGATTTATTTTCATGTCACATTTCTCTATTTTTATAGTATGTTTTATCTTCTTTTCAAAGTTCAATTTAACGTTATCTCTTTAGTTAGCGATTATTTGATTATTACAATGAGCTACTCCTAATTTGAATCAGCGGGCTGATTTTTTTATTGATAGACGCTTGCAATTATTAAAGATAGTTTGTGGTTAAGTTGTGATAAAGCTAATTTTATCAACGTGCTATTATTTGTTGCTAATATTTGTTATTAGGGTCCTACTTTTTTCAATAATTGTTATTAGGGGTCCAATTTTTATTAAGCTCAAATTTCCCTCAATATTTGTTATTAGGGGTATACTCTTAAAATTTAATTTTTTCTAATATTTGTTATTAGGTGTCCAATTTTTTCTCAATACTTATTATTAGGAGTCCAATTTTTTTTAACATCTGTTATTATGGGCTAGGCTATCGACGAATCCAAGTGAAAATCGACAGCTTAGAGGTAAAAAAAAATCATCGATAACGCATCTAGCTGACTAGCATATAACACCGGGTGATTTTAAGGTGCAACATCTTAACTTAAGGCTAAAAAATGACTCAACCTAAAATGTTACCACACAACTGAAATGTTATACTTTTTTATAACATTTTAAATTTCGTGTTTTCACGACAAGTTTCGAAACTTGTCAAAAAATCACAAATCAAATTTTAAAACTTTTTAAAAAACCACCAACCTAAAATGTTATCGAAAAATATAACATTTTAAGTTATTTTATAACATTTTAGGTTTCGTGTTTTCTAACCTATCGATTGGAGGAATATTTTATGGCGCACGGTGAACCAGTAGACGAGTAGACTTTCAATGAACCTCTGAGCTTGATAGCAGGGGTTAATTCATCAAGAAACTCTTCTGAGCGACTAGCTTTTATTTCTTGTTCATTGTTATATAAAAAAACTAAATTTAAAACCCACACCATAAAATTTAACCATCATATAACTAAATAGATAAAGAAATTTAACCCATGCATTAATATATATAATTTTTAATTTATAGATATGCGAATTTTAATCAAATTAAAAGTTATCTCTTCAAATCAAATTACATAATCAATGGTTATCTCTTAAAAATTAGAACTCAATAAATAGTTATATCTAGGGGTGTAAATGAACAGAGCGTTCGACGAACCGTTTGTATGACGTTCGTTTATGTTCGTTTATTAAGTTAAATAAACGAGTATGAAAAAAAAGTTGTGTTCGTTTAATAAACGAACGAACATGAACAGACGTGTGTTCGGTTCGTTTATGTTCACGAACAAGCTCGTTTATAGGCTCATTTATAAGCTCGTTTATAGGTTCGTTTAGAAGTTCGTTTATAGACTCGTTTATAGGATGAAAATGCTTGTGGATGTATCTAAATACTACTTTTTGTTGTTGCTAAGGATGATATATAAGTTCATGTTGAAATGTAAGTTTTATTTTATTTTTTGTTTTATTTATTTATTTATTGCTAATTTTGTTAACATTTCTGAACATATAAACGAACATGTTCACGAACGAATAAACGAACACGTTCATGAACATTGAAATGAACACGTTTACGAACACGTTCACGGACACTAAACAAACGAACACGAATACCTTCAAAAATAAATAAACGAAGACGAATTGCACATAAACACATTTAAAAATAAACAAACAAACATGAATATAATCTTATTCGTTCAAGCTCGGTTCATTTACGCCCTAGTTATATCTTCAATGAATAAAAGTTAAAAAATTTCCATACTTCAAGTGACGGAGCATAGACATCGGATCTTCTCGAGAAAAATAAAACAAAATAAAAAAAACAACGGCGTTTAAACCATTGCAATCAGAATTAAAATAAATAAATAAATAATTAAAATAATTTTATTATTATATTAATTTAATATCAATATTTTTTTTAAAAAATAATTACATCATAATCTTATGGTTTAAAAAAATTAAAATATAAGTTTATTACTCCTGTTTTATTATATAATTTTATATTTTAAAAAAATGATGCTCAATTCCAAACAAATCCCCTGAATTCACCTCGATTCTGTTAAAAATATGGGATATGATACATTCAAATGAAATTATAAAATTCATCTAAATATATTTTTGATGACGTGGTGAAAACACATTACTTTTAACAAAGCTTCAGCTGTAAATGGAGTTAAAAATGTCGGCTTTCTCGCTTTAGAAAATACAAAGAAACATCAAGTGGTATGATCTACTGATTTTGTTCTTGTTTTTTTTCTTTTTATTTTCACTTCATTTGTCCATAGTTCTCTTTTCTGATATTTTCATCTTGTTCTTTCCTTACTTTCTTACTCTCCTCTATTATTCTCTCTGTTTCTATCATTTTTATTTCTTTTTGTTTTTGGTGAATTCTCTGTTTGGCAATGGAGTCTCTGCATTTAACCCGTGTATTGTCTTACAAATTATCTGTCAACATATCTCTTAAATCTTGCAATTTTAGGCCGATTAGGCAACTGCGTTTCGTTCATTCCTCTCATTTGTTGAGAAAGAGTTTTCGAAACGGTAGGTTGACGGTGGTGAGATCAGATATAACCGGAAATGGAGATGGAGTTGAATTTGACGATTTAGCCAACGGCCTTAATTTCAATTCCGATTCTCTTGAAGAAAAAGAAGAAGAGGAAAATCGAGGTGTTTTGCTGGGAATAGACAGGGATGAATCTGGCTCTGTTATTGCCTTGCATTTGATCCCACCTGCTGGTATTTTCTCGTTCTAAAGTATTGAGATTTCTTATTGTTTGTTTTTATTCTCTATTTGATTTATAAAAAGAGCCAAATACTATATAACATGATATCAATGGATCTACAACTTTTAAGTTTTGTTAATTTGTTTATAATATAAAGATCCTTTGATTCTTCTTCTTCGTTTAATTTGTTTGTTTTATGTTGATATAATTCATCTAAATCTTTTTCTGTTAGGATATTATTTATATTTCATACTAATCATTGGTCTATTTATATAATTCGAATTAATTAATTAATAAATCAAATGTTAATATTATAAATAAAATATATAAATATAAATATATATTAATATGAGATAAATGTCCTAGGCCCCTTGCCGGATTGTCACGTGCCGATCCGCTGAACTCCACGGTGACATGTCACGTGCATGGTTTGGTCAACTCCACGGTGTGGTCCGCCTTCCCAGACATTTGGGGAACACAAGTTTACCACTTTGACAATACAATATTCGTAATTAATTTATGTGTCAAAGCAGAGTTGAGTGAGACAATTGATTTTTATTTTATTTTTTTATTGACGATTTATATATATATATAATTATTCTATGGTTATTAAACTATTTTTGTTAAATTTTCACTGTTTTTTCTCTTTATCTATATATATATATATATTATTCTATGTTTATTGGGATCATTAAATTTTGATCTGCTTTAATTAGCATCTTCACCAGTACCTTTGTTCTTAATGATTTAAAGAACTTGAGTGGGTTAACTCTGGTATATTAACTTGAATCACAGGTGAAGTCGCCGTTGACTCTCATCAAGACGAGGTTGCCGAGCCCGAAGAGGAAGATGAGGGAATTGAAGAAGAAAAGATCCAAACCAGATTAACCTACAACATAGTATTCGTTACGGCAGAAGCAGCGCCGTATTCGAAGACTGGTGGATTAGGAGATGTTTGCGGTTCTTTGCCCGTGGTGCTGGCTGGCCGCGGACATCGTGTCATGGTTGTCTCTCCTAGATACCTCAATGGTACGTCCGCTGACAAAAACTTTGCTGGTGCTTTCGATCTTGATCGGCGCATTAAGGTACATTGCTTCGAAGGGGAGCAAGAGGTTGCATTCTTCCATGAGTACAAGAATGGTGTTGATTGGGTAAGAATCTCCCTTATGCACCTTGATATTGAATGAGACTAAAAATACTCCATTTCATACTACAGGGACTAAAATGCATATCTCGATATTGTATGAGACTCTAGCATGTTTCAACACTATTTATTCTTGAACATAACTTCAGAATATATATATATATATATAGCTTTAGTACATGTATAATATACATATATAAAGTGTATATATATGATTTTAGTGTATATATGGAATGGAGCAAATGCATCCATATTTTAGCAACTTTAGCCGGTTTCCTTCTATTGCAAGGTATTTGTGGACCATCCTTCATACCATAGACCGGGAAATCCCTATGGTGATGGTCAAGGCGCATTTGGCGATAACCAGGTATACTTCTGATTGTTCCGGTTGTTGTTTGCTTGAACACGAAATCGGTATTACGTTTTCTTGTGACCGTCTCTTTCTTGTTGGCTTTACAGTTTCGGTTTACTCTGCTTTGCCATGCGGCTTGTGAAGCACCCTTAGTGCTTCCACTGGGAGGCTATACCTATGGGGGGAAGTGTCTCTTCCTCGTCAACGATTGGCACGCCGGTCTAGTTCCTATGTAAGATGCAACCTGCTTATCATTGCATTTGTTTTCCGTTTTTCATCGGTCCAGCTTTATATCCGAATCCGATTTATCTCTCTGTGTTAGAAACATTGTCTATTACCAATTACTTTTCCTGCTATAGTTGTCTGAGTTGTATTATCTTTTCAATGCTTATGTTAAAATTTTCCGGACTGCTGATTTCCCATGTTAAATTTTTCAGGCTTTTGGCTTCCAAATACCGTCCATACGGAACTTACAAGGATGCTCGGAGCATTCTTGTTATTCATAACCTTGGACATCAGGTAGATGCTTTATTCATATTCCTTTTGCTTTTTTCTCGATTCTCTCATTTTCTGGTTCGTCGATACCGATTTAGAGAGAAAAAAAAATTGCCTTCTGGATTTCTTAAGGCTGTAAGACCGGTAACCGAACTTTTATGAGTTGAACTGTGCAAGTTAATGGTTTTAAACATATTGTTTTCCATGTACAAGGGAGTGGAACCTGCAGTAACCTATAAGAACTTGGGATTGCCTCCGGAGTGGTATGGGGCGTTGGAATGGGTGTTTCCTACATGGGCACGGACGCATGCGCTTGACCCAGGGGAGGCAGTCAATATTTTAAAAGGTGCAATCGTGACAGCGGATCGGATACTTACAGTTAGCAAGGTGATTTGTTTTATATATTGCAATGATGGTTTTAAACATAGTTCTTGAATTATCCTTGTTCGACACTCGTATATGACACATCCAAGCAAAGATATTGGAAAAATCTGAACATACCTTTGTTGGACATGTAACCTTGTCCGATACTCACAACCGAGCCTGCTTAACATAGCTTAAATGTATCATTGAAACTTTATCTAATGATTCCAATCATGTATAATGTTAAACCAAACAGAACAGTCACTGCATGTCTGCTCTGCTCAGATAGATTGCGATGAGTTGCAATAGAGAAGTACATACTATACATTAATGCCTGCAGTTTTAGTAATCTTCGAAGACGGCTTTAGTCTACTATATTTGTTAATTGTAGGGCTATGCATGGGAAATAACAACGGTTGAAGGCGGATATGGTTTAAATGAGCTTTTAAGCAGTCGAAGGATTGTTCTAAATGGTAAGTGTTCTCAACTTTGTAAATAGAATGTGGCCATCATGTCATCTGGTTTCGCAAATCGAGAAGCTTTGATCTTATCTTTGTCCATAAGAGCCATTAAGGACAAGAACAGACTATTATAAAGAAAATGCATTGATCATGCGTTGGGCGTTCGGATGTTGTCTAGTCGTCATGTTTGTTGCCTTGGATGAAATTAGATGTTTAACCAGACGTGTCTTAACCGTTCCATGATGACCAGGAATTGTGAATGGCATTGATGTTTCGGAATGGGATCCGTCTTCAGATGATCATATCGTATCCCATTATTCTGCTGCTGATCTCTCCGGGAAGGTAATTACTCTCAGGTTTCTAGTCTTAGCCATTCATAACCGAAAAAACTCGAAATTCTGAATAATTCTCGTGGTAAACAATTGGTAACTTCAGGCTCAATGCAAGACTGCTCTTCAAAAGGAATTAGGCCTTCCGATTAGGCCTGAATGTCCCTTGGTAAGATTTTACTTCCTGTTAGAGTCGACTTCGTAGTAAAAAAATCATGCTTTCATTCATATCTCATGAAGTTGGTATTTACAGATTGGGTTCATAGGGAGATTGGACTACCAGAAAGGAATTGACCTGATCCGTTGGGGGATTCCCGAGCTTATGGGAGACGATGTACAATTCGTAAGTGAGTTTTGCATTTAGTTAGTAACCATGATATGTTCAAGTTATAATTACTCAATCCGTTGGAGGATCTGCGCAATGATCGGAATATGGATCGCAACTCTAGTAGTTGTGGGGACTTTGCTAATCGGGTGCATTGCGGATAGGCATATGCCATTTAACATGCTGAAGTTTGAGTGTTATCTCGTGGCCTATATATTCCAGTTATCATGTTTAATTATTCGAATTTTAACTTAAAGGACAACTAAGCTTCTGAACTTCCTTTAGGTAATGCTTGGCTCTGGGGACCCTCTGTATGAAGACTGGATGAGAGCAGCAGAGACAACTTACAGAGATAAATTCCGCGGTTGGGTCGGATTTAATGTTCCGAGTTCTCATCGGATCACTGCAGGGTAATTGAACTTTTTATTGATAACATGTTAAATGAGAACTGAGATAACCATTAACACGCCATTTTTTCCTGGAACGAGCAGCTGCGACATACTGTTGATGCCTTCAAGATATGAACCTTGTGGATTAAATCAATTGTATGCAATGAGATATGGTACTGTACCAGTAGTCCATGCCACAGGAGGACTTAGAGTGAGTTAAAAACAATAACAAGATTCTGTTGCCGCTCGTTTTTATCCGATTTAAGTTGCGTTACATGCCTCTAACTTATTCTGCAGGACACGGTAGAGAATTTCAGTCCGTATGCTGGGGACGGTAACGGTGAAGGCACAGGGTATGCAACCGCTACCTTGCTTTTCATCGCTTTTTCTTAGATTAATTTTCTCAAGAACTTGACTGTATATAGAACGCTCCGTGGCTGCTTTCTCCATCAGAAAGTTTAGTTTCAAGGGCTGCCCGTAGATTTCGTGCATGCTTTATATAGACAAGAGTATGAAACTGTTCTTTATGTGTTATTTTGCACGTAGTTTGTCTTAAAATGGTTGTGAAATCTGCTGCAGGTGGACTTTTTCTCCCCTTGCAAAAGAGTGTATGCTTCAGGTATGTTGATGTTATGCATATGCCTTACCTCGCAACCATATAGGATCAAAATTCCATTTATTTTATCTGTAGTTGTGATTCCGGTTTATCCGAAACCGACTGCTTTAAGCCTTTTCACCAACTTCCCATTGTCATTTATCAGCTATTATAGTCTGTCTGAACCCATAACTTTTTCTTCTTCTCGAAGGAATCTTCCATAGGACTAAATGTATTCGGGTTTCGCTAAAAACTGCTTTAAGCCTTCTAACTGATTTCATCTTGCAATGGTGGCTATGCCATTTATCAGCTACTAATCTGTCTGAACCGCGGAATGTTCTACATCGACTTTCTTAATCGGAACTAAGTTTCATCTTATTGCAGGCGTTAAGGACAGCTATAATGACCTACAGAGATCACAAGTCAACATGGGAAGCATTGATGAGAAGAGGTATGCTAAGAGACTTCACCTGGGAAACTGCTGCTATTCAGTACGAGCAGGTTTTCGAATGGGCCTGCATCGATCCTCCGTATATTCCATGATTCGAAAACCAGAAGACGGAATGTCGGAATCGCAGAAATGAGGAAAAACCTTGAATGGTCCAAAGAATTTGTTCGATACCGGAGCTCTGGCTGGACATGTTTATGGTGAATCAGTGGGAAAAGTGAAGGGTTCAGCTTCTCCAATTTGACTTTGAACAGAACATTACAGAATCTCTACTGGCTCGAGAACATGTTATCGTAACATTAGATTTTTGCAATAAATTTAAAAACTTGGTTTAGTCTTTATTGAGTAGAACACAAGCAACTATGTTTTGTTTTTATTCCGGTTTGATTTTTTTGTGTTGGAAATTTAATATGAATGTACTGAATAAGTTTTCTAGGGTAAACAACATGGTCATTAAACTATTCTCTTTTCTATTTTGATCATCAAACTATTTTTTTGGTAAAATTGTCATTAATTTTATATTTTTTATTTTAGTCACCGACCAACCGTTAAAAAATTAATGATGATGTTTATTTGTATTTTTTACGTCATTTTCACTCTTCTCGTCAGCAGTCCAACATCATTGGTCACTAGACTATTAAGAACGAAATATAATGATATTAAGGGACAAAATTAAATAATTAATTACATATGAAATAATTAAATAAACAAATATAAAACAATTAATTACATATAAACAAGTAGGAAATTATCGAAATTATTAAGCGATTGAGAGGAGCAGTAAATTTTCAAATTTTTTGGTATAATAATATTTTAGGACTTTTAATTTAAATATTAATTAATTATATATTTATTTTTTAAATTTTTAAATTTAAATACTTAGTAGATTCTTATTCTTTTGATGTAAAACAATTTAATTTTCTCAATGTTTGTTTATATCTTCGTTTATGCATATAGATATTTAATTTTAATGTGATAATTTTTTATTTTATAAATACATTTTATAAAAGGTAAAACGATTATCAATTCAGGATATTTGAATGTTTATGTTTAGTTAAGAAAATATTTGATCTGTCATTTTGGTTGTAACGATAAAATCAGTTCGTTTCACTCAAAATAAATAAAATCAGTTTGTTAAAAGAAAATTCTATTCAGAAAATAATGATAATCGGATAGTTAAACCTTTCTCACTTGCTTTTTCTCTTTTCTTAAGTCCTGAATTCTAAATATCTAAATATCTCTCTTAAATTCTGAAATTAATTCCCAATAAAAGTAGTCCCCTTTCTATGTTCAAAAAAATTCTGCCAACTATCGCGGCACAGATTATTAGTTCACAAATGCAAAGACTGGAATTAAGTAAAGCCGCAACGCACCACGATTTCAAACATGCAAAAAGCCTCTTTCCACGTTCAAACACATTTAACAATAAAAAAACATTTTCTCTTCATTCAAATGATAACACTATCAAGGCAGGGACCAACACAAGATTCTATATTAGACGGACGAACTTTTAAAATTTTAAAAAAATGAATTTAAAAAATTTTAAAAGACAAAAATAAATTTTTAATATGTATTTTAAAATTTTAAGAGGAACGACAAGCCCTCTAAGTTTATAGTTAGAAGGGCTTTACGTTTATATTGCATTTAATCAACAGAATACACTCAAACCAAAAAACATGATCATGATTAGATAATGAGAATGACAATATCGTTTAATTTCAAAATTAGTAGGAGTCTAATAAATGTATAATTTAAAATTTAAGAAAGATAAAATTTCTTTTGACAAATATTTAAATTAGTAGAAACTAAAAATGATGATTGCACAAGAACTAAATTTAGAAAAAGGCTAAAAACTGAAGCATGGAATCCGATGATTGAAGAAGACAGCACAGTGGCAGCATCGCTTGCCTTTTAAGTAGAGGTGACAAGCGGGTGATTTAATTCGGGTTCGGGTTATTTCAGGTCTGATTATATTTGGTTTAAATTCGGTTCAGGTTTGGTTCAGTTTTAGTTTGGATTTATGGTGATTTCGGTTCGTGTATCGGTTCGATTGACTTTCGGGTCGACTAATTTCGGTTTGGTCATTTTTTGGTCGGGTTAATAGGAGATCGATCGGTTTTCAGGCTGAGTTAGGTTTTTTCACCCTATATATAACTTTATATAGTCTGTATATTTGGCTTTTTGGTAAATTATGCGATAGTTACATCTCATCTCTCTTTATTTATTTTAATATATATTTTTTATTTCGGGTTGTTTCTTGTTCGAGTGAAATCGATTCGAGTCCATTCGATTTGGTTGAAAATCGGTTTGAATCTATTTTTGATTCAACTAAAATTCAAGTTGTAACGACCCGGGTTTCGGAACTCGAGGGTTGGGTTAAACCGAGGCATGGGCTTTGCGTTTGGGTCAAGATATTGGGCCTTGAGAGCCTTGTTGGGCTTGAAGAAAAGCTTTTGGGCTTGTATTGTGAGTTTGTTGTTGGGCTAAGGTCAAAGTAAGAAGAGTAAATGGGTAAAAGTATAATTAAAGACAATGAGAGCTGATGGGGGGGTTTAATTTCTGCAGAAAAGTTGGAGGGTGAAGTCACATTTGTCCCCTTGTCTTCTCCCTCTTTCTCATATCCATCTTCCTACCCAAGTTGAAGTAAAGGTGTAATCTTTGAGAGTTTGAGTAAGAATCTCGTTTGGGGCAAAAAGGAAGCTTGTTCAGCTTTGAGAGATCTACCAACCAATGTAAAAATGGTTGGTTGTGGTAGAAAAAGGTGTTTGGTGAGGGCTTGAAGAAGAAGAACGGGAATGGATCTTTGAGGGCTTCTTCACTAGCTTTAATTCGAGGTTAATACACTACTAACTCCTTTTTTTTTCCTATAACTCATAAAAATAAGCTTTGTGCATGTTTTGGTGTTTATGGTTTGATAAGCTTTGGGTTGACCCCTTTAATGGTAAAATGGGGATTTGATGTTGCTAAGACTTAAAATTAGTAGAAATTCACTTAATACCTTCACAATAACTTGTAGAATTGATTTGGGGTTTAACTATGGGGGTTAAATAGGGTTTCTAGGTGAAACCCGCACCTAGAGTTCACAAATCGGGCTTGCATACCGGTACTGGGGTTAGAGTATCGATACGCCTTAGTGTAAATGGGGGAAGAGTTGGGAGGGGAGTACCGGTACGCTTCCCCGTGTATCAGTATCCCTTGTAAGGTAAGGATTCCAGAGACGCCTTCGTGTACCGGTACGCAATGGGGCGTATCGGTATGCACTGTTACATTACCTGGAGAGGCTTTGAGTACTGGTACGGTACGTAACGTATCGATACTCCATTGGGTTAAATTTCTTTGAATCTAGTGGGGGTATCGGTACTCATAGGGGAGTATCGGTACGCGATGTTGCTTGCTTAGGAGAGGCTTAGCATACTGGTACACGTTTGTGAGAGTACTGGTACGGGGTGGATCAATACGGGGCAATCCTAGTACAGATGATAAGTACGGGTACGATACATAGCGTATTGGTACGGCTTGGGGTCTAGTTCTTTCAAACCTAATTAGAGTATCGGTACCCATGTGGGAGTATCAATACTTAGAGGGGAGTACCGATACTCACCTTGGAGTATCGATACTCGCTGGGCAATCTGCTCAATAATTTCGAGGTGGCATTCGGGGGTGTTATAATTCGAGGCAAAGGGCCTTGGGGGCCCGTTAAGGTGTAAAGTGAATATTAAAACTGAGAAATGGAAATTTTAACCTCGTTCGAGTAATGAATGGCTAATGACTTGGTAAATGTTGGGTAAATTATGTGAGGTGGTAAACCATAGGGATCCTAGGCGGATCGTGGATGCTGTGTGGTAATCTAGGTCCATGTTGTGTGCGAAAAAGGGCGCCTATAAGGTTGAGTCTTGTCGGATAATAAGATAAATGAATGAGAATAGCTAATGTGTATTTTATAAACATGCTAATGAATGGATAATTCAACGAGATGATATAATAATTGATAAAAACCATAAGGCTATGGTAAAGGTGTTAGAGCTGTGTGTGGTAAGACCCTTGTGTCGAGGTCTAGAGCTGTGTGGTTACTAGGGTCCTTGTTGTGTGCCGATGGGACGCCTGGATAGTCGAGTCATCCCTTGTTGTTGGGATTTGGATACCCTAAGTGTGTTGCAACAACTTGAAGACTCCCGAATGTAGGATCCCAATGCTTTGTGGACGCGAGCCTCATTCGAAGATGCTTGATGAGAGATCCCAAGCATGGATGTAGGATCCTGATGCTATGTGGACGCGAGCCTCATCCCCTTGAGTATAGGATCCCGATGCTTTGTGGACGCGGGCCTTACTCGCAGTGTAGGATCTTGATGCTTTGTGGACGCGAGCCTCACTCAAGTGTAAGATTCCAATGCTTTGTGGACGCGGACCTCACTTAATGTTGTTGGTGTCATCAGTGTGGTGCTAGGTAAA
Source organism: Hibiscus mutabilis (assembly GCA_019671005.1). Lineage (NCBI taxonomy): Eukaryota > Viridiplantae > Streptophyta > Magnoliopsida > Malvales > Malvaceae > Hibiscus > Hibiscus mutabilis. Next base: position 17,983,725 of record CM033756.1, on the reverse strand, counting down.
CGTATGAGATATTTGTACGAGCTGTGTGCGTGATCATACATTCATAATGCCATGTGTTTAGGAGGATATGGTAGCGCCATTGTTATCTTGTCATGATATCATTCTTGTTGCATTGCTTTATTTATGATTTGCATGAAGCATGGTTGAGTGACGGTGTATCCACTGAGCTTTGTTAGCTCAGCGTTCGGAATCGTTGTTTCTGTTCGCAGGTTAATAGGTTTGGCACGTTCTTGAAGGAGCACCATCTGGGAAGGATTCCAGCGCCTCGTCTCTTCAGAGTACAATACTTAGGTCTTTGAGATTTGTATTCGTAGGAACCTATTGTATATTATAAATCGTATTTGGATTTTCAAACTATCGAGTCAATGGTTTATAATGTAATTTTAAAAGGAGCTCCATTGTATATGTTTTTAATTATTTATTATGTTTTATTGGGCTGTAATTAAATGAACTTTCAAAATCGATTGTGGATTGGGCTAAACTAGGTCAAAATTTTATAATAACGGGTTGAGCTTGAGGCCCAAATGTAACATTCGGGTTGAGGGTGTTATACAGGTCAATTTCGATTCAGTTCAATTTATTTCAAGTTTAAATTAAATTTACATTATCATGTTCGACTTTTAATTTTAATAAATTTAATTTGGGTTTTGGGTCAAATTTGCCGGGTTTACTTGTAAGTTGCGCTCAGGCAATTAGAGCCCCCAATTTGCCATCTTCAGTGCCAACAAAAACTACTGATGGGGTATCTTAGCAGCCTTTGCAACCAACACTTCACTTTAGAAACGGATATGCAGTATAGTTGGTTCCAATAATAATAATAATAATAATAATAATAATAATAATAATAATAATAATAATAGATAGATAGATAGATAGATAAAACAGCATTTACTCTTCATTTGGGTGAGTATGGTGCGATAGATTTAGCGTACAACTAAAAAATAACAAATTTCAAAATTTGTAAAAAACTTGTCAAAAGTTTAAAATATTTAATTTTTTATAATATTTTAGGTTGATATTTTATAACTTTTGTAACTTTTGATACTTATTTTTTTAATATAACATTTTAGGTTCTTAAAAAAATATTAAAATTTATTTTGTAAATATCGAAATTTGTTAAAAATCACAAAAATAATAATCTAAAATGTTATCAAAAAAGTCTAATATTTTAAATTTTTGGTGTCTTTCACGAATTTTAAAATTTGTCATTTTTATTTTTACCCTTACTTGATGTACGTTAGACTCTTCTTGATTTGGATTACTTTTCAAAACTTAATCTTTGAATTTGTTAACTTTTAAATTTTAATTATTATTTTTGAACAATTCTTACGTGTAGTATTATCTCATATGGTAACATTACCAAGATGTGATACTTTGATAATTTTTTTCCTTGTGGGTTTCTTTTATTTAAATCAAATTATTTTGATTTTAATTTTTATATAATACAATATTTTTTTTGTCTATCTTTTAACAAGGTTTTTGTTTATTGTGACGATACTTAAATAGTTCATGTTGTATTTATTACAGTGCACTCTTAAATCGGTGGTCTCTTATGATTTTTTATCAAATGTGATCTCGTATGGTTAGATTCTTTTTGTGACAGTTTGTTAATACATTCAGAACCGTTCACAGAACAATCTGTAAATTTAATTTACTCGATCTCTACTCCCACATCAATATAACGTCTAATTTTAAATAGAGACATAAAAACTATTGATAATTGTTAAGTTTTTTTTTTTTACGAAAGATGAAGCTTACATTTAAGAGAGTGTTTTTGCTTTGTTTTTTCACAGCCATTAAATTTTTATGTTTGGATGTATTATTTTTATTTATGTCATTTTCTCATTTTTAATGAAAACTTAACTTTTAATTTTGTAAAAAAAATACAAATAAGTTGAAATGTTAAATCAGGTAGAGCTCTGTAAAATTAAATCATCGGTTCCCCCGCTAGAGGTGGGCAAAAGAGATAAATAGGGTCCCCTCCCCCGTACAACCAACTATTGGAGAAAAACAATTACCCCTTCTAAGAAAAAAAAAAGTGGGACACAATATATATCGATTTAAATTTGATACACATGCTGTGTAAAATAATTTATACAAGCATGTTTATTTCTACTATAAATTAAAATTAAATCTAAACTCTAAAAAACTAAACTCCAAACCTTAAACCTTAAATCCTAAATACTAACCTTAAATTTTAAACTCAAACCTCTAAACTATAAACCCTAAACTAAACCTCTAACCCCTAAAACTTTAGTTTACACAGACTGTGTATTAAAGTTTTTCTCAATATATATTATTATTTTAATATATTTGATTCGATTCTATTCGATTTTTAACTATAAACCCTTTTGATTTTTTTTGTAAACTTACCTTGTTGGATTCGATTTTATCATAATATCTTGAACCTATAATAAAGAAGTTTGTTTTAAGCAATGGAAGTGGTCAAGACGGGCGAGTCTAACGTACAACAAGTTTAAGGTGCGGCTAAAAAAGAATAAGTTTCGATATTTGTTCAAAAACTCAAAATGTTAGACTTTTTGATAATATATTAATTTAATTTTTTCGTGTTTTTTTGACAAGTATCGAAACTTATTTTGTAAGTATCAGTACTTGTCCAAAAACTTAAAATGTTATCAAAAAACTAAGTATCGATACTTACAAAATAAGTATCGAAACTTGTCAAAAAAATACGAAAAATTCAACTTAAAATATTATCAAGAAATTTAACATTTTAAGTTTTTAAACAAGTATAGAAACTTGTCGTCTTTTAGCCGCACCCTAGACTTGCCGCAGCCCAAATCTAGCCAATGGACAAAGTTTCTTATCACAACAAACCAAGGTTACAACAGAAGAATTTGGTCAGTAAATGATCTATATCAGACAATGATTTGTTGTGAACAAATAGACGAGTTTACTAATCAAATGGTTGGTCTGGATCTGTCAGAATTCTCCAACATGTTCAGGCGTAATCAAATACAAAATTATCCCACATCGAAAGAGGATTAAGCTTTTAATTTAATTAAACACTGCATTGCAAAGGACAAATCATGAGAAACCTGGGTTACAAATCCCAAGTTTGACTCTAAAAAGAAGCTTACTGTCGTGGTAGCCATGAATTCCCACGTCCGTTAAACGAATTGATTTTGAGGTATAAGTAGAGATAGATCGAGGAGTGGGTCGTAATTCTGATAATTTATGTATTTTTTACGAACAAACTGTGAGGTTTAATGGATTGAAGAGACAATTCCTTGTAACAGCAATGGGTTTTAAGGTTTATATAAATGAGGCTGTTTTTCTTGCTCTTTCCTTTACCCTTCATTGCTTGAATTCTTAATCCGGTTATCTCAATTGATCCAGATTAAGTCCGATCTTCTCCACGGATTCAACGGCTAATGCTGCTGCAATGCCGATGTCTCGAGACACGTCGAATTCCGATGAACTCCCGGTGCAGCAAAGCTTGTTGTTCTCTGAAAGTCTCAAGGTACTATTAGTGCTTGCATCTCTATATCCCTAATCAAAATTAGCTCTTTCATTCTCCTCGTGTTCGATACATATTCGAAACGAGTTCAAGAAAATGGTTACTTTGTTTCAGGATTTGAAAAATCTGAGAACACAGCTCTACTCAGCAACTGAGTATTTTGAGGTAACCTACGCCAATGATGATTGATAAGTGTTCAAAAGTACTATTTTTCTTACCCTTTTTACTCATATTATTGTTAGACTTAGGCTCATATTAGTTGTATAATTAGCCATTCATGCATTAATCCATGTTTTCTTCCATCGTTGAGCTTGATTACATAACTTGGTAGTTTTTGTGGGAAAAGATGCTGCTTTGGTGTGTTTTGTGTGTATGTGCAGGATCACTTGCCAAAGCAAGACTAGAGCTAGTTGCCAGGGCAATGCATGAAGGATATGCCGAGTTAGTTGCCAGGGCAATACATGAAGGAGACGCCGAGCTAGTTGCCATGGCAATTGTCGACAAGAGCAAAGGTGATATGGTAGTCGAAATTGATGACTAGACAAGCCCAAGATGACGTGGAGCAAAGCCCAAACTCAAAGGAATTTGATTTCCATGCAGAGATTAAAGAAGAATTAAATTCCAATAAGATAGGAGAAGTTCTAGTAGGAATACAATTATAATAAAGAATTGTATTCTTTAAATATAATTTAATTCCAACTTAATTTCCTCCTCAAAGAAGGACTTTGGCCTAGCCCTATAAATAAGAAGGAGATTTCGACAATTCCAGAGGGAGCGAGAGCAATAGGGAAATTTCGACAAGTCCAAGGAGGGCAAGATGAGAGAATTTTCGACAAGCACCTAGGGCAAGGAGGATTTCGACAAGCCTCCTCCTTCATCATTTTCTTTCTTGTTCGATTGGGTTCATGCTAGGGATTATTTATCTTGTGTTTCTTTGGAACCTAGCCATGAACTAAATCTATTTGGCTATGGTTATTGTGTTTTGTGGTTGTGAGAAACTGTTGGTTTTTGTTTAGGTAATAAGAGTTTGCACTTTTCTATTTCAAGGTTTATTCATTCTTGGTTCTTATTCTTGTTTGCGAGTGAATTGAGAGAGGATCTCGTGATTTCATCTATTTATCTAATATCGGGAGAGCTAGATTCAAGAAACGAATGAATATGATCTTTATTCAATCTATTGATGGTGAAGATTAATCCGGCTTAGGAATAAGTTAAGGATTTCAACGGCTAAGAGGAGCGCAAGATTGGTTGTTGTTCACCCTTGATTCACGCAGGGATGTATTATCAAGGCATGCACAAGTAGCTAGAGTTTCGACTTAGGGATAAGAAGAAACCATTGAAGAACGCTCCCGAACCTTGAAGGTTGCTGCCCGGACGCCCAAGTAGTTGCCCAACTAGTTGCCCAGACAACCATCGATTAGTTGCCAAGGCAACCCCGTTGTGCAAGTTGCCACGGCAACTGAGTTGCCCGTGCACTCTTTTACCAAGACGATCCAATCGGTTATCACACCTCAACTCACGATAACCTGGCCTATCTCTCTCTCATTTAATCTCATCTTTTCTTTTACTTTATTGCTTTCTAGATTAATTATTAGTTAAACTCCTATAATCCTTTATTTGTGTTTTTACTTTTTACAGTGCAAGAGACTAGATTCTTGAAGTGGCACTAATCCCTGTGGAGACGATATCTTTTATACTATAACTTACGACGTGTATACTTGCACATTTGCGTAGCACTTATTACGCGCAACAAGTTTTTGGCGCCGTTGCCGGGGATTGGCAATAGCGACTTTGTTTTTATTTTCTTGCACTTTCTTTTTACTTTTATTGTTTACAATTCAAAGGGCTAACAACCTTTGGTTTTGCATTGGTATATGATGACGTGGCGAGACCGACTTCACCGTAATATCCCTTTGATCCAGAAATCTAACGAACCTTACAAAGACTTAAACGAAGGATAAGAGTAGCAATGGCTAATCAAGACGGCAATATGAATCAAGATGTTCTAGCAGGAGGATGAGTGATTCTTGCACGCAAATGTAACTATTCGAGACTATCTTGAAGAAGATCTTGATGGACTTAATCCAGAGTTGTCGACTTTGAAATTGAAGCCGACCACTTTGAGTTGAAACCGGTAATGTTTAATATGATCAACACAATAGGTCAATTTGGCGGCTCAAAGAATCAAGATGCACGACAACATTTGAAATCTTTCCTCGAGATTTGCAACTCATTCAAAATACACGAGTCACCCCGATGTCTTACGATTAAGATTATTCCCTATTCACCGAGGGATAGGGAGAAAGCATGGTTGAATAGCATTCTTGCGGATCAATAGCATCTTGACTGATCTTTGTCGTGATTTCCTTGCTAGATTTAATCCTACAAATTTGGTGATAAGCTTCAGAACGACATTACTTCTTTTCGGTGGCGGATGATGAATCCATGTACGAGGCTTGGGAGCGATATAGAGAACTTCTACACAAATGCCCTCTACACGGATTTCGGTGTAGACTCAAGTAACAATATTTTACAACGCCGTGAATACACCAACAAGGATGATGCTAGATTCTCGGCAAACGACATACTCCTAGATAAGTCACGGAGAAAGCAATGCAAATTTTAAACAGCTGGCCAAGAATGATTATCAATTCCCATCTACTAGAAGATGAGGAGTTAGACGTAAGCCACAATACATGAACTAGGATCATCGATTCAATTTCGCACAATTGGCCACTTTAACCAAGATGGTCCGAACATGCAAAAACCAAACAACACACATGAAGTCAAGGTAATAGATTCTTTTTGTGAGTTATGTGGTGATAACCATAATTCTTTCCAATGTATGCAGAATCCGAATCCGGCTTCTATGTGGGGAATTACAATCGGAACAACAATGTGATGTCCAATACATACAATCCAGCTGGAAGAAGCACCCAAATTTTTCATGGAGTAATCCCAACAATGCTCTAAATTAGAACAATCAGAATGCACAAGCATCGGATTCCAGCAGAATAATATGCCGCAACAGCGGTTGCCACAAAGAACAACCGAGCGACATCTAGTTCTTTAGAAAATTCTCTAAATACTTTTATGATGAAAATGAATCTTATATGGTGAGAATAGTAATTTCATAAAAAGAATCGATGCTTTTTTATTAACATGACCGAGATGAGATTGCAAAACCAAGAGGCGGCAATCAAATCATTGGAAAATCAAGTCGGACTGTTTGCTCAAAATCTGAATACTAGACCGCAAGGAGGTTTACCTAGCGATACTGAAGTTGCAAGAGGAACTGGCCATGAGCAATGTAAGGCGATCACCACTAGAAGTGGCCAACAACTTAGAGAGGCTCAAACTCGCTCATCAAACAAAACTCCACAAAAAGATCAAGACGGACCTAGCGGCAAAGCCTCAGATGCTGAACCAGGAATTGCCGCGGCAACCGGCAATAAGCATGCCTCGGCAACTCCAGTTGTCCCGACAATGCCGTCAATCAGGTTTCAAACCAATGAAAGGATCGAAGATATCCGACTTCCACCACCATTCCCATAAAGGTTGAAGCGACAAAAGCAAGAATACCAATTCAAGAAGTTTCTTGATATCCTAAAGCAAGTCCAAATCAACTTGCCATTGGTGGAAGAAATTGAACAAATGCCAAACTATGCCAAGTTTCTTAAAGACATTGTGTCCAAGAGAACAAGGCTAGGAGAGTTTGAAACAGTTGCCGCAACAGAGGGATGCATGGCAATGTTGTACAATCGTATGCCACCCAAGTTGAAGGATCCCGGAAGTTTCACAATACCCTGTTCCATTGGAAATCACTATGTCGGGAAAGCATTATGCGACCTTGGGGCTAGCATAAACTTGATGCCTAAATTGGTTTTCCAGAAACTAGGAATCGGGAAGGCAAGACCTACAACAGTCATGTTGCAGCTAGCCGACAGATCCTATGTGCATCCAGAGGGAAAAATCGAGGACATACTGGTAAAAGTTGATAAATTTATTTTTCCGCTGACTTTATTGTTTTGGATTGTGAAGCAGATGAGCATGCACCTATCATTCTCGGGAGACCATTCCTAGCAACAGGGAGAACCTTGATCGATGTTGAAAAATGAGAACTCACAATGAGGGTGAATGACCAGCAAGTTAAACTAAATGTGTTCCAAACACTAAGGCATGCCGATGATCCAGAAGAATGCCAACTTCTTCATGCCACGACAGAGTTTAACTTCAACGAGGAATTTAGTTGCCTCGGCAACTACATTACCGAACAAGAGGAACCTGAGGAGTATGAAGAACCGATCAAGGAGGAACAACAAGAAAAGGCAAATTGGCTAGTCAATCGACCAGGAAAAGAAGCTGATCAAAATGTTGATGCTACACAAGAAGGCAATAGGGAGGAGGACGCGGATCTAGAGATATGCGATGCATTCCCGGATGATCAACTTTTAGTTGCCTCGGCAACCATGGATGCACACGCCTCGGCAACTCTCGACGCCGCGGCAGTCTTTGATGCGCACGCCTCGGCAATTCTGGGAGCAGTCGCCACGATAGTACATGCCTCGGTAATACCCTGGTACGCGGATTTAGTTAATTTCCTTGTTTGTGGTATTTTACCTTATGACATTACTCACCAAGGGAAGAAGCGGTTCCGCCATGATGCTAAGCATTACTTTTGGGACGAGCCTCTTTTGTTTAAGCAATGTGCAGATCAGGTTATACGCTGATGTGTCCCTGAAGAAGAGCAACAGAATGTACTTCGGCAATGCCATTCTTCACCCTATGGAGGACATTTTGGAGGAACTCGTACCGCGGCCAAAGTTTTGCAATCCGGTTTGTATTGGCCAACATTGTACAAAGATGCCCAAGACTTTTACAAGCAATGTGATCGTTGCCAGAGGACGGGCAATATCTCTAGACGACATGAGATGCCGCTCCAGAACATCATCGAGGTGGAATTGTTTGATGTATGTGGGATCAATTTTATGGGACCTTTCCCATCTTCATTCGGCAACCTCTACATCTTACTTGCCGTCGTCTACGTGTCTAAATGGGTTGAGGCAGCTGCAGTTCCCAACAACGATTCCAAGACCGTGCAACGGTTCTTGCAGAAAAACATATTTACACGGTTTGGGATGCCGAGAGCAATTATCAGTGACGAAGGCAAGCATTTTGACAACAGGCTAATTGCCAAGATGTTGCAACGCTTCGGCATATCACACAAGATCGTCACGACATATCACCCACAAACCAACGGGCAAGCAGAAATTTCCAACCGAGAATTGAAGGGTATACTCGAGAAAGTTGTAAATCCCTCTATGAAGAATTGGTCATTAAGACTAGATGACGCACTTTGGGCATATCGCACTGCATTCAAAACACCCTTAGGTATGTCCCCCTTCCGACTTGTCTATGGCAAGACATGACATCTACCGGTGGAAATCGAACACGAGGCATACTGGGCAATCAAGACCGTGAATATGGATTGGGAAAATGCCGGACAAAAGCGTTTGATGGACCTCAATGAGATAGAAGAATTCCATTTACTCGCCTATAACAATGCACGAATCTACAATGAGAAAACAAAGTGATGGCACGACAAGAAACTATTGCCACGGCAATTCACGCCTGGGCAACTAGTTCTCCTATTCAATTCTCGGCTAAAACTTTTCCTGAGAAAGCTGAAATCAAGATGGTCGGGGCCATTCGAAGTCTTCAAACCATTCTCCCATGGTGCTGTGATAATCAAGTCCATCTCTGACAACCATGAATTCAAAGTTAATGGACAAAGATTGAAGCACTACAATGGTGCACATGTGGAACGTAACAAAGAAGTGGTCAACTTAGGAGATGCATGAGCATGCTCTCCTTTTAATATTTTCTTTTTCTTTTTATTTTCATTTTTATGTTTAGGGGATATTTTATTTTTCTTCATTATCTTTAGTTTTCAGGTTTTCTTTGTTTTCTTTTTCACAACAAGATTCACAACTACTATGCTAAGGAAATTTACTTCCGAGATCCTTGCCCCGGCAACCAATGAGGAAGATGCCGCGGCAACCTACATCGTGCTTGCACAAGCTGATGCCACGGCAACCAACCCTGAAGATGCCACGACAACCAAAGCTAAAGACATCCCGGCAACAAGAAAATAACCATCGCGTTCAAGCAAGAGAATCAAGACACCGACCAAAAGGAAACTAATCATCTACGATGACGAACTCTCGGAGTAAGTCCTCGTATGCATTTTTATTTTTATTTTTCGGTATTTTTATGCATGCATTGAGGACAATGCCTCACTCGAGTTTGGGGGGATTGTTATTAGTAGTTACCATGTTTAGTTACATTAATCTTAAGTATTACATTTAGGATACATAAATTGCTTATCATGCCTTTAATTGAAACAAGAGTTGCTTAGATTTGATGAATATCCGATGATGACTTTGCCAATGCACTTAATTGATAGAATTTTTATTCTAGGATAACCATGGAAAAACTTAGAATTTTACTATGATGCTAAATTTGATGAAACACTGTTGTGGTTTGATTGATTTAAGGAATTCTAGTAAACTTAGGTTGATAATTAACAAATTGGGGGATTAGAATAAAAATTGGATGAATGCTAGAGGTGCCCGAAATTGGCTCTAGCATGTGCTAAAAATTTATCGCTAGAGGTGCCCGAAACTGGCTCTAGTATGTGTTAAAAAAAATTTTGATAGCTAGAGGTGCTCGAAACCGGCTCTAGTCGAATAAATTAACTTAAGAAAACTAAGAACAAAACACTAGAGGTGCCCAAAACTGGCTCTAGTTAAAACATGTTAAAAAGAACCCAATGAAGTAATTTGAAAACCTTTTGTTTGCATAGAATCCGAAAAATCAACTTGCACACAACTCAGCACACACTCACAAGCATTATAGTTTGATTCCGAGTAACTCCTAAGTTTTCCGAAAAATAAAAAGCCAATCATACTTTGTGCCCCGATTCAGAGAATTGAAATCAAGTTCAAAGCTAAGTTTGTGAAAATTGAAGTCTTGGCAGGTAATTATGAGTTTGCATTGCTTGAGGACAAGCAATAGTTCGAGTTTGGGGGTGTGATAAGTGTTCAAAAGTACTATTTTTCTTACCCTTTTTACTCATATTATTGTTAGACTTAGGCTCATATTAGTTGTATAATTAGCCATTCATACATTAATCCATGTTTCCTTCCATCGTTGAGCTTGATTACATAACTTGGTAGTTTTTGTGGAAAAAGATGCTGCTTTGGTGTGTTTTGTGTGTATGTGCAGGATCACTTGCCAAAGCAAGGCTAGAGCTAGTTGCCAGGGCAATGCATGAAGGATATGCCGAGTTAGTTGCCAGGGCAATACATGAAGGAGACGCCGAGCCAGTTGCCATGACAATTGTCGACAAGAGCAAAGGTGATATGGTAGTCGAAATTGATGACTAGACAAGCCCAAGATGACGTGGAGCAAAGCCCAAACCCAAAGGAATTTGATTTCCATGCAGAGATTAAAGAAGAATTAAATTCCAAGAAGATAGGAGAAGTTCTAGTAGGAATACAATTATAATAAAGAATTATATTCTTTAAAAATAATTTAATTCCAACTTAACAGCTCTACTCAGCAGCTGAGTATTTTGAGGTAACCTACGCCAATGATGATCAAAAGCAAATGTGAGTTTCAATCGTTTACTTTTATTTTTGTTCATCGTATTGTTGTTTTAATTACTAAGATGTTCATATATGTGCAGGGGGTCGAAACATTGAAAGATTATACCATCAAAGCTCTTGTCAACACTGTGGAGCATTTGGGTTTATTGACATTCAAGGTTAATGATTTTGGACAAAGAAGTCGAAGCGGTTTCCGGGACAGAGCTCCGGGTATCTTGTATCGAACATGTAAGGATGGGATTGTTTTCAGCACTTGGTGAATTGCGTATGTTACTCGGACTTGGGTTTGAGTTTCGAATGTGATATTATAGAGACTACGGAAAAGCCGAGCCTATATCGACCGTGAAGGGATTTCCCAACAGTCACTAGTCATTAATACGCCAAGTACCATAAACGGTACATCTTGCCAGGCAAAAATCCGTTCTTTGTTACTCGTACTCTTCATTTTTTCCGCTTTTATTTAGCAATTATTAAGTATTTTTATTGAAACTTTCAGTTGGGGAAACCATTACTTGTGCGAACCGAACGACGTCGAAATTAGTAGGATGTGGCCTAGACGATGAAGATGACTGGCATCAGTTAAAGAATGGTAGTTGATCACTCTATCCTTTTGTATCAGTTCTTAATTATCGGATTCGGACAAGATTCTAATGTGACTTCCTACTTGTAATGGTTCCTTCTAAGCTGTCCGCGCTACGATTCGAGAATCCCTGACATCTTCGGTCGCGGAAACCCCAATGTCAATAAGGTAAAGGCTAACAAACATTGCATTTCTAGTGCAATGCATTAGTAAACCATAGCTACTTAATCCGGTACTTATTCTATCGACAATTGCAGAAAAGGGCGTTCTTCATCACCTTCTCCATGGCCTCCTCAGCAATCCCGTCTTTTCCTTTACGAACACCATGCCAAAGAAAGAACAAGGCTCAGACACATTTTTTTTCTTTTACTTAATAAGTTATGAACTCATTGATGATGTTTATATGCATGATCAGAGAAGCGAACAGAATCACCTCATCGATTTCAGCTTTTACAGTCTGGATCCGTTAGCAGGCCCACAACTCCGAATAAGAACCATCTGATTTCTCCGATTGCAGCCGGTGTAATGCAGCGGGTGAGCATATAGTAGTTAACTAATCTGTCAACGAAGCATTGCTCAAGTCATACCGTGCCAACTCTGCTTACAAGTTATGATGCATTCTTCGTTTTGTAAGGGGTTTTTTTAATATGGGTTTGAATTTTGCTGTTAGCATCCATCAGAGCCTCGGAAATCAGCTTCAATGCAACTTCAATCGGAGAAAGATAGCCCAAAAGACATCGATCAGTCTCCAGGAAAAAGTAAGAGACTCCTCAAAGCATTGCTTAGTCGGCGAAGATCAAAGAAAGATGATATGCTATATACTTATTTGGATGAATATTGAGAAAAGAGAACTTCAAGGATTAAGGTATAAACTTTGTAACCATCTTTAATATAATTTTATTATATATATTTATATTTGATTTAGTTTCATGTTGGAAAAATCTTCACTTTCAAGTAGGTGTTGAGGACTAAAGTATTAAATAAAGTTCAGGTCAACAGGTTCGGGTGACAAGCAAAAAAAAAAAAACTCCTCCACGCCATGTTGGCATCTCTACTCACTGCTAAACTAGCATCGATCAATGTCGATCTTTTCTGGTTTTAAATAGCTAATGGATACACTCGTAGCTTAATATGTATCGAACACAAATGTCAAACAAGAATAAAGGAAATGAAGAGTCTCGATGACGAGAACGAAAATAATTAGGCATAGGCATAGCTTAGTTATAGTTCCACATCTTTAAAGCTGATCAACATACACAAGGAAAAACCTGCAAGTCAATGATAATGTGCTAGAAGCTGAACTTCGAACATCCTAACTAAACTTCCACATATATCATTAAGAATCCATAGACAAAGTACAAGCAAAAATGCAAAAGAATACATTAGTACCAGAATCCCATGGCATTTGGAGTAAGATTGCAATAATCAGACATCACAATACCATTCCTGGCCCGAGTTCTTCAATGGTTTTCGTGGCGAGTGTGAGTACATCAACAAAAGCTGAAAACGATGCACGGAGAAACCTAGCTTCAACTGCTTCAAAGTGCCTGATTATTTACGAAGTGCAGTTAGGAAATGGAATTAAAAGGAATAAAGCATTCAAAACCAGAATCATTTCAGAAATGAAGTAAAATATTATCACCCTATATTGCTCAGAATCTTCACTTTGCTTCAAGTATTGGTGTCCGACACATATTTGGACATGAGTACGAGGATACGGCCTTCCAATGACGTACCAAATACATGGAAAACATGGATAAATTCGAACAGACCCATATAAAAAACAAATCCGTACATGATACTCAAACCCGAGTCCTAATAATAAAGATTACTACCATCTGAGAACTTTCACCCCTTGAAGTTCCCCACCCCCCCACCCCAACACACATTTTTAGGATATCATTTGTTGGATTATGCAACAATATATAAGCCTTTCACATCTCCTCACGCACCCTAAACTCTAATGCCCAAAGCTCGAGATTAAGGTGCCACCAAAGCACAAAGGTAACACTAAGTTTCTCGGATTCAAAGTGACGGTCCGATATGGGTATGTGTCTGGTAACATAGTAATATAGAATATCAACCACGGAATTCCCATAAAACATGAATTTGAAAGCAAATATCCAAAGGAAAAACATTTTGTTCAAACTAAATAAGGCAGAGTAACAAGTGATTACACTGAAAGTTTCCCATCAGAGATTGACATTTGCCTCTTCACTTTATCTGGTTGCAACTGCAGTACCCAAATTCAAAACATGCTCAAAATAATTACAAAAATTCTCATAAAAAAATTCGATATCATTGAAAGTTAAATCACCACCTCTTTATCAACACCCAATGCAGCATAGACCATTGAAGCATTCTCTTCAGACTCGAAATCTACCTCCAAATCACTGCATGTAGGTAAAAAAATCGTTTTAGAGACATTACGATTGATTTCAGAGTTCAAAGAAAAAAATTGTATCTGAAAACCCGGGAAACAAATGGCAAAATGTAGCTTGTAAGTTTAAGAAGTAAACAAAGGGAAATCCATGGAATTTTGAGAGCAACATGAAAAGTACCAGCTGAATTCCCATTGGTTTTGGGTGTCAGATAAGTCTGAGACGGCAGCCATGTCTTCCCAACTAGCTGCGTTACAAAAAAGTTGAGAGATTCAAATCCAAATAGGGTTTTTGAAAGAGGGCAGTTGACCATGACCCAATCCACCTAATGCCAAAATTAGAATTATTAGCTATAACAATTCATCACAAACAGTTATATATATATATATAGTCTCATCCATCCATTTAACCTTACTCTTTTGCCTAGAATGGTCATATCTCTATATTAGTTAAAATTCACTTACACAATATAAAATTCAATTGCTTTTATAATCTTTTTGGATTATTGAATAAAAATAATAAATGACTAAGATCTTTTTTTTCTGAGATAATCTTCACATTTTTCACTGTTAATCTCATTCATCTATTTACCTTCATCCAACGGTCCAAAAAAATAGAAAGCTTTCAAGTTTTACATGGTGTAAGAGGATTCTATCTCTATATGGGTTAGGATCAATTTACACAATGTAAAACTCAATCACTTTTACACATTTTTTAGACCGTTAGATGAGGTTAATAAATGACTAAGATTATTTTTTGGATAAACTACATAAATGGTCCCCTGACTGACCCAATTATTTGTTGAGTCCCCTGACTATGAGAAGTTACAAATAAGTCCCCGACTAATTACTACTAACAAATCGATCTAATTCCGCTAAAAATAAACGGCTAATGACGTGGCAGTTAATAAAATTTATATAATAATAAATTTAACCATTAACCTTTACATTTTATTTTAATTTGGTCCTAAATTTAAAATTTTAGCTCTCAACATTTAAATATTATAATATTTTAATCCTTTAAATCTTAAACTTCATCTTCTTCCCTTCTAAAAACAAAATGTATGCATCTCCTACTATAGGTAGCTCATCGTAGATGGCTACCGTAAATATCAATGTAGGTTTTGATTCTCCAACGGTTTTTCACTGCTCATACAAATGGGGTTGCAGATAGCCACCGTTAACATCAATGGAGGTTTTTTTATAGAAGGGGAGAAGATGAAGTTTAGGATTTAGGACTAAAATATTAGAATATTTAAATATTGAGAGATGAAATTTTAAATTTAGGACCAAATTAAAATAAAATGTAAAAATTGAGGGTTAATATGTTATTATACAAATTTTATTAACTGCTACGTCATCGTCCGTTTATTTTTTAACGAAACTGGACCAATTTGTTAGTCGCAATTAGTCGGGGACCTTTTTGCAACTTTTCATAGTTAGGGAACTCAACAAAGAATTGGGTCATAGTTGGGGATCATTTATGTATTTTACCCTTATTTCTTTATCTCTTTTTTTCGATAATCTTCGCATTTTCTACCATTAATTTTATCCACCCATTTATCTTCGTCCAACAGTCCAAAAAATGTGTAAAACTTTCAATTTTACATGGGGTAAGAGGATCCTCTCTCTCTCTCTCTATATATATATATATATATATGAGATATGATCCTCTTACACTTTGTAAAACTTGAAGGTTTTACACCTTTTTTGGATGTTGGATGAAGGTGAATGGATGGATAAAATTAACATTAGAAAATGTGAAGATTATCGCTTGAAAAAAATAAAAAAAATATTCTTAACCATTTATTACCCTCATCCAACGGTAAAAAAAGTATAAAAGTAATTGAGTTTTACAAG
Organism: Hibiscus mutabilis; assembly: GCA_019671005.1. Classification (NCBI taxonomy): domain Eukaryota; kingdom Viridiplantae; phylum Streptophyta; class Magnoliopsida; order Malvales; family Malvaceae; genus Hibiscus; species Hibiscus mutabilis. Next base: position 17,967,754 of record CM033756.1, on the reverse strand, counting down.
AACGATTTTTTTAATCAAATTTGTTTCATTTAATAAGTTAAAATTCAAAATTTTTAATTTTGTTTAAGAGATCATAACTTCATTTAAACAAAAACAACATATAATCAATTATTTTATTTTATTCTTTTCAATTTCCATACAATTCGGCATGACATTTTAAATGTGTGGATTGAGATTTTGTTCGATTGTTAGAATAATAGCCTGAATGTGTTTAAATGTAATTGTATTAAATTTAAGGGTTTGGGGGTTATAATTAGTTTAAGTATTGTATTAAAATGCATAAAATAATTATGTAATTGTATAGAAAATATCAAAGTTAAAGGTACATCTAGACTTGTTCAAAATCAGGTCATTCGTTCAAGTCTGATGGCCAGCTCAAAATTTGGGAAGAAATACATAAAAACATTAGGCTCAAAAAATATGCACAAAAAAATAACTCCTTTTAAAATATTGGCTAGAGTCATACTCCTACATTCAAGGTCTGATTTCCATCCGATCCACCTGGTTTCTAATTTTATTATTTTACCTTAATACTCTAAATTCAAAATTTTAAACTCAAACAATAAATTAATCTAAATCCTACTAGATTAATTAGATATTAGAGTATGTTTTACAATCAATAACTTACTAGATATAATATTTTAAAAAATTATTTAATACACAATCTGTAATTTACATAACCTTATCTATTTAGGGTTTATAACCTTTATTTAAAGCTTATGGTTTATAATTTAGATTTAAAATTTAATGTTTATAATTTAAGATATTAGAATTCAAATAGATAAACTTATGTAAATTTTAGTATTTGCGTATAAAAAATTATTGTTTTTTATCTACAAGTTATGCATGCATACATGATATTATTACTTAGATAAAATCATGAATTGAAATGCTCAACATATTATAAATAGATTTATATTCAATACACTCACGGTAAAAATTAAAAGTTTTCACAAGCGTCTTAGTTCTAGAATTTAAAGTTTTAATTTAGGGTGTAGGGTTTAGGAGTTTAAGGGTAGGAGTTTAAAATTTAGGGATAGTGGTTAGAATTTAGGGTTAAAATTTAAGGTTTAAAGGTTGGGGATTAGTTTTAGGATAATATGGTTAGGATTTAAGTTTTAACTTATAAACTTTAAATTATAACCCTAAATTTTAACAACTATCCCTAAATTCTAGCCCTAAACCTTACAACCTAAACTATAACCTTAAACCCTAAAACTAAAACGCTTGTAAAAAAATTTAATTTCCACCGCCAGTGTATGAAATAATTACCTCCTTCGACGAAAAAGAACATTGTTCTTACGTAATGCATTGATAAGATATTTGATATTACACCTTGAGCTCAATATATATATATATATATATATATATATATATATATATATATATATTCATAATAACTGGCACGTGAATTTTAATTCGATGTAATTGTTCATAAAAAAGGTAATAACTGAATAGGAAAAACCAAAGCAATTTCAAAAATCAAAACACAGAAATTTTATGAATGCGTGATATTTGAACAATTGACTATTGACTTGTGCTGACAAAGTAACAATCGAATCTTCTTTTGAAAAAAAAAAAGAAAAAGGAACAATGAAATGCTGGATGCTATGCTCCCAATAGCATGCAGTATATATGGTTTAACCCTAGAACCCCACCAAAACCAAATTATACAAAAGAAGCATACTTGAAACTGTTCATTCAGAACCAGAACTTGGCTATGGTGATGCCTTGAACTGCAGCAGCACTGTGAAACTGATCATTAATCATCTATTTCCAGTAACCTGGAATTTAGCTGCCGGAAACCACTCCGAGGCAAAAATATATGATGCTTCTATTGACACATTGGTCATGTACAAACTGCAAGTCACCGAGCTGACGGACTAGTCAGTCTCCTCGATGACAAGCAGAGGTTTATAAACTTCTCCAAAATCATATCTATCCACTTCTTTCATGATTAATAATAATGGAATCTGACCCCCATGATGATGATGATGATGCAAGAGTTAGTGACAACTTCAAGACGGACAACTTCAGTTGTCGGACAATGGCTATGACTTGACGCATGCAATCCCAGACCCTCGACTCGACACACCCAGATGCATGGACTTCCCAAAAGAAAATAAACATGCTGAAGCTGAACGGCAACACCCTCAAACAGAAATGGCACGAGTAATGGCCAATTTGGCCCATTCAGCTGATTCTTTAATCAATAGGTCTTCAGAAGACAAGCATTCAGTTAAGAAGTCTTTGCTCGAGACGGATTGCTGTATCAGAGAAGCAGCATGACTGCCTAATGTATCAGCGAGATCTCCAAGGACACCAATGGCAGTCTTCATGACCACATCGTCCCTGATGGCAAATAAGGAACATATTAATAACCACACGTCAAAAGAGAGGCCATTCAAATAAGTAAAGAGTATCTTTTAGAATAACTCACATGTCTTTCTCCATGTATATGCCATCTAAGAACTGGAGGATGTGAGGTGCATAGGGAATCAAAAGCTGGGTTTTTGGAGAGTTCTTAAACCCTTGGAAAATTCCAGAATATGCCTCCAGAATTGCATTTCTCAGGGTATTTATGTACTCTATCAATTCATCATCCCCTGCCGTATGGGTAGACAACTCTGCAGCACTCTGAAGGGCAGACATGGCCCACATTAAGTACTTTTCGAAATACTCTCCTACTGCCAATGCAATGTCGCCAAAGCATGAAAACATAGGAGGCTTTACAGACCGATGCAACTGGTTGCTCGATAAATTCTTGAGCAGTTGTGTCATAATCCCATCACAGTAAGGAACAATTTTGTCCTCTAATGCCCTGCAAATATCACCCACAACACCAACTGTGACAGCACAGACTTGGTACTCTTCGAAATTCTGAAGACCCATTTCCAAGTACCTATAAAATTCCGGCATGTACTTCGCAAAATCAGGTCCAGTTGCGTAAGCAAGGGCTCCAATTGCAAGCATGGCCTCCTCGTGCACAGTTGCACTCCTACAAGCAAAAACCTTTAGGAAAAGCCCCATTATCTGATCTGCATACTGCATGAACACATACTTGGTCGATTCTGATGAACCAAGCTTCTGAATAATGACCTGTAAGCACCCACAAAGAAGGCCTTGCAGTTCACTCTGCTTCTCCTTTTCATCGGATGACAGTTTCTGGCCCTCGAGAGTATTATGAAGCTCCATTGTAATGACAAGCACCAATTGCAACACCAATGGAGCTGTCTCTTCTGTTGAACATCTCACCACTTCATTCAATGTCTCATATGCAGCTGTCCTCAACCGGGATTCCCTAGCATCTTCGCGGTGAGTGACAGTGAGAAGAGACTGCACAATTTCCTGGAAAAAGGGAGTTAAAGGAGATGATGGACCCACATCCTCATAACCTTGAGCAAGAAAATAGAGAGCACCACAGGCCTTCTCAGCAACATTTGGGGTGCCCTTCATACTCTGTAGCAGAACTGTGATTATCTGTTGGCAATTTGCCTGGGTGATGATGGGTGTATCTACAGCTGAGCCATGAAGGAACTCAAAAATTCGTCCAAGGGTCCAGGCAGTAGTGTCTTTGACATGGCTATTCGGGTCCTTCGTCAAAGCAGTAAGCATGAACGTTAAGGCAACATTCACAAGTGGAATCAATTTTTCAGGGGAAGGGCCCTCCAGGATTGAACCAAAGGCGTATGTTGCCGCCTCCCTCTGCCTCCAATCTGGTTTTGTTATGTTCTCCTCAACGAATGGCACAACAAGAGGGACAATATTGTCTCCTACAGTCCGTGCAACCAACCCAAGACAGGTTCCGCCAGCCATCGCAATATTCCAAGCCCCTTCATCCTGATCCTGATCCTCTTCCTGCTTCAATAGTGTCTCCAACAACATAGGAACAAGGGCAGGGATTGCTTGCTTGATAAAGTAAAAGCAAGGGATATTAGAGTCTACAGTAAACTCACCCCCATATTCTTCCAAAATATCTGTCTCTTCATCGCATATTGAACTCCAAAACTCAACAGCTTGAAGGGCAACAGGTTCCTCATCTTCTCTTACAGCCTTTGCTGTGATATTAAAAATATCTTGGATATAAGGGGCTAGTTTCTCATAGTAAGTTGATGAAATTGAAACCAAACACTCAAAAGCTGCTTGCCTTATTCTCACATCTGGGGACTGAGTTGCCTCACAAACAACTCTCATGAGATAATCACGCTCCATACCGTTGCTGAAATTTGCCTGAGCAAATCCCAACGCATTGTAAAGTGCTCTTGTGGCAGCAAGCCTCACATCAATGCTCCCTTCGGAAGCACTAATGCCTTGAACTACAGCCGTAAGTATCTTATTAACTTGATCTTGATCAATAACATCAGGGGAGACCTCTTCACACAAATACCCAAGAGTCTCCAAAGTGGCTTGCTTTGCATGAGCTGGTAGCTGATGAACGTTTGATAAAAGCGAACCTATCAACTCGGGCCACTGTTTATCTGGCAACTCAATGCCAGCAACCTTGGCAATAACTTGAGATGCAGTTGAACGGGCATCAGATACTGGAGAAGAGAGAGTCTTCAGTAAACCTGCCTTAATCTGGCCCTTGGCATTGCCATCCAACAACAACCACCTTTGAACAAGCTCAACCTTCCTCTGCTGATCCTTAGCATCCATCGCATTCTTAAGTATCAAACCCGCTAATTTTCGTGTTTCCACGGGTTTCTCCTCATTTACCAATTCCTCAGAAAGTAGATGCAAGAAAGCAGGAAGGTTCTGCTCCTGAAACTGTTTCAAGCTTTCTTCCGCATTCTTCCGAACAGCTCCATCTATTGATTGTGCATTCAAGAGCACTTGGGTAACCTCCATTGGCTGTAATATTTCCGAAAGCATAAATGATCTAATCAATTAGACACACAGAAATCCAATGCTAAACAGCATCGACATTGCAAAGCCTCAAATCCTGAATTACATTAAGGGTTAAAAAGACTGCATACCGACACACATCCAAACGGAAGGAAAACAAACAAAAAGAAAACAAACAAAAAAACAGTTCCCTTAAAATTCATTGAAAGACAGTAATTGATCGTAACTAACAGGAATAAACCCAATATGCAGCTAATGAATCAATGATCCATCAAAACCCAATTTTCATCTCTACTGACATTTTCAGCAGCTGAGGAACAATTAAATATTCAAGATCAATGTAGAAATCAGACATTAAAAACTTAATTTAAAATTTGAGAGAGTGAAAAAAAATCTTGCAGGTTTAAATTAGATACAATAGAACAAGAAAAATTCGATCACTCAAATATTTCCAACAAAAATCTAATACTCGGATTAGTAGTCAAAATATACAGAAGCTAAGGAATATAAACCATATAAAGAGAGAACGGATCAATGCGTTCAGTACCGAATATACAACGAAATCACTATTCAAAACCCTAATTACAGACCAGAAATGAAATCGAAAAAAAGTATTAACTTGAAAAATGCAAGAAATTCGAAGCATACATTACCTTTCACTGATCGGAAAAGAGGAGTTAGGGGCTGAATAAAGCCCAAATAATCGGAGAGAAAATAAAATGGAAAAAAGAAGGAACTATAAAAGTGAAGGGCGAGACGACGCGGATCTGAAACTGGACTCAAATAATTTATACAATTATTTATTTATTTATTTATTTATTTATAATACACTCTGCTACACTGATTGAAATTTCAAAAGATATTTAAATTATATTTAGTGTAAAGTGCACAAATGGTAACTAAACTATATTGAATTATTTTATCGGCAACTAAACTTTTGGAAATTGTCAAATGGTTATTGTATTTTTTTATTTGGTTATAAAATGGTCCCTACTGGTGATAAAATTTGAAAAGTTTAAGGATTATTTTGTAACTTTTGATAAGTTTAAATGGTTATTCTGCAACATTTGACAAAAATAATGACAATCTCGTGATCAAATTAAGAGTTTAATGATCATTTTGTATCACCCAAAAGTTTAATAATTTAAAAAGATCATTTTAACATAATCTAATGTCCGGCAAAAAAACATATTTTAGTGTATTTTACTCTATATTTTATATAAGCTACTTTATACACACTATTTAAACAACATTTGTCCTAAATTCTAATATTAATAGCTGTGAAGTCTAAATTTTAGACGATTTATGTATAAAAAAAGTTATATATATATGGATTATTATCCTATACATACACAGTTGAAACTTTTTGTTCCCACAAACGCCTTAATTTTAAGGTTTAGGCTTTCAATTTAGGGTTTAAAGTTTAGGGGTTTTAGTATATGAATTTAGAATTTAGGCTTCATTGTTAGGATTTAAGGTTTAAGATTAAAATTTAGGGTTTATAGCTAGGGCTTAGGTTTTAGGGTAATATGGTTAGGGATCTAGGTTTTAACTTATGAACTCTAAATTTTAACCCTAAATCCAAAATTCTATCAACGACCCACTAAATTCAAAACTATTACACTTAAACCCTAAACCCTAAATATAGCACATAAACCCTAAAACTAAGGCGTTTGTGCAAATAAAATTTCCACAAGCTCTTGTGCATGGAATAATTATTAAAATAATATATGTATATATAAGGTAAAATTTTTATACACATGTTGTGTACTTGCATATTTATACTATAAAACACAAATCCTAAGTTTCTAACCCTAACTCAAAAAAGAAATCCTAAACCCTAAATTTAAGCACTAACCTTAAATTCTAAACCCTACAACTTAAATCCTAAATTTTAAACCCTAAACTAAAAGCCTAACCCCTAAAACTAAAAGACGCGTACAATCTAAAATTTACACGACTTGTGTATCAAAGTTTTTTCATATATATCTTATTTTAGTAAAAGAAGTCCTTAAACGTTTGGGAATTAAAGTTTAAATTTCATTGCATATTTGATTAAAATTTATTTTATTTTTATTATTAAAATCAACTTATTAATTTCTTTTATTCAAAAATCAACTTATTAATTTTATGTCATATTTAATTATGACTATGATATTTTTGTAAATAAAAAAGTAAAAAGGTGTAATTTATACTGGTCTTACAACTTCAGAAAAATTAAAATATAAAATAATAATTTTAATGAAATTTCAAAAGTATCAGTGACTTCTTAATACCTACGGTAGCTCTTATGTATATTCAAATTAAATCTATTACATTGAGCAATAGGGACGGAGTCAGGATTTGAGGTTAGGGGGCAAAATATAAATGTTTGAAAGTGAGAGGGAAAATTTAAAAAAACTAATTTTTAAAACAATTTATATAGGAGGAGCAAAGTGAAAAAATAAATTTTTTTTGGGTAATTGCTCCGTCCCTGTTGAGCAAACACATTTAACTGGTTGATTAAACTACTTATCTTTGTTCACTCATATTCTATTTAATTCGTTTAATTCTAAGTAGGATTAGAATTAAATTTTGTCAAAAAAATTAAATCTCTCGCCTTAATTTTGAATAAAATAGATATAAATCTATCGAGCGTAAATGAAATAATCGTAAGTGTGTGTTTGGTAATTGAACTTTTGATTACACTTACAAACTTTTTATGAGAATAGAAAGAATTAATTATAGTGTTTTTTCAGAAAATAATTATTGTTAAAAGTTTACCAATCAAATCATTAACCTCTCAAACTCAACCAATTAAGATTTCTAACAAGGCAAATTCGAATATTTTTATTTTTTCAACCAGCATTGAAAATTTTCAGTTAAAACTCAAGCTCAAGCATAAATTATCAAGTTTGGATTCGAATATTTAAAAAGTAAAACTCGGTTAAATTCAAATCTAACTTCAATCTTCGAATTTCTGATCGAGTTCTGGACTACGACATTTTAACGATTTTATTTTTATATCTAAAAAAAATCAGTCAAATACATGAACATGTACTCGTTCCAAATTGTATGTATTCCAAATAAATACTATCTGAACTTTGAAAAAAAAATGTATACAGAAAGGAAGGCAAAGCAAAGAACTTATGAATGCATGATAATTGAACAATTGACCCCAATTAGGTAACAAACTGTTGTACAAAGGCAGCAGCGGAGATTTAATGCAACCCAGGAACAGAGTATGCAGACGTATGCTACAAAAAATAAAAGGAAACGGTGGAAATGAAATGCAGCACTTTTCGATTGTTCTCGAGCTGCTGCAGATTTTTGAACCCTAGCCTCGAATCCGACATTTAATTGCAGAGAAACAAACCAAGGGCAAAAATGATGTTGGTCTTGACACGAGGGGGGTTATTGGAAGTGACCAGAGCTACTACTTACTCGGTACAGTTTGATGTTGGTCCTTCATAGGACCAAAAGATACTCTTCCCCTCGGAAACCACCCCAATCCACTTCCACATCAAAAAATGGAATCTGACCCCATGATGATGCAAGAGTTAACAACGACTTGAAGACCGATAACAACTTATGTTGTTTTGATAATGGTGAAGCTTGACACGTGCAATCCCGGACCCTCAACTCAACACAGACAAATGCATAGACTTCCGACATAAAAATAAAAATGTGCAATGGCAACACCATCAAACAGAAATGGCACGAGTAATGGTCAAACTTGGCCCATTCGGCTGATTCTTTAATCATAGGATCCTCTGAAGACAAACATTCATTTAAAAAGTCTTTGCCCGAAAGAGATTGCTGAATCAAAGAACCAACATGATTTCCCAATGTATCGGCTACATCTCCAATACTCCGATAGCGGTCTTCATTACCACATCATCCCTATCGGAAAAAAAAGTGTAACATGAAAAAGAATGTTAATAACAACACATCAAAAGACGAGGCATTCAATAGAGTAAGAGCCGAAAAGAGTATTATTTTAGCATAACTCACATGTCTTCCTCCTTGTATATGCCATCCAAGAACTGGACGATGTGAGGTGCATAAGGAATCAAGAGCTGGGTTTTTGGAGAGTTTTTAAACCCTTGGAATATACCAGAATATGCTTCCAGAATTCCATTTCTCAGGGAATTTGTGTACTCTGTTAATTCATCATCTTCTGCTACATGGGTAGATAACTCTGCTGCTCTCTGAAGAGCAGACATGGCCCACATTAAGTACTTTTCAAAATACTCTCCAACAGCCAATGCAATGTCGCCAAAGCACGAAAATATGGGAGGCTTCACGGAACGATGCAACTGATTGCTTGATAAATTCTTGAGAAGTTGTGTCATAATCCCATCACAGTAAGGAGCAACTTTGTCCTCTAATGCCCTACAAATATCACCCACAACACCAACTGTGACAGAACAAACTTGGTACTCTTCAAAATTCTGAAGACCCATTTCCAAGTACCTATAAAACTCTGGCATGTACTTAGCAAAATCTGGTCCTGTTGCATATGCAAGGGCTCCGATTGCAAGCATGGCCTCCTCATGCACAGTCGCATTCCTGCAGGCAAAAACCCTTAGGAAAAGACCCATCATCTGATCTGCATACTGCATGAACACATGCTTGGTTGGCTCTGACGAACCGAGCTTCTGGATAAGGACCTGTAAGCATCCACAAAGAAGGCCGTGCAAGTCACTCTGCTTCTCCCTTTCATCGGATGGTAGTTTCTGCCCCTCAAGAGTGTTATGAAGCTCCATCATGATGACGGGCACCAATTGCAACACCAAGGGAGCTGTCTCATCAGTCGAACACCTCACCACTTCGTTCAATGTCTCATAGGCAGCTGTCCTCAGCCGGGATTCCCCAGTGTCTTCTCGGTGAGTGACTGTGAGAAGGGACTGAACGATTTCCTGGAAAAAAGGAGTTAAAGGATATGATGAACCCATCTCCTCATAACCTTGAGCAAGAAAATAGAGAGCACCACAGGCCATCTCAGCAACATTTGGAGTGTCCTTCATGCTGTGTAGCAAAACTGTGACTATTTGTATGCAATTTTCTTGAGTGATGATAGGTAAACCAATAGCTGAGCCATGAAGGAATTCAAAGATTCGCCCAAGGGTCCAGGCAGTAGTGTCTTTGACGTGGCTATTGGTGTCCTTTGTCAAAGCACTTAGCATAAAGTTTAGGGCAACATTCACAAGAGGTATTAATTTTTCAGGAGAAGGGCCTTCCAGGATTGAACCAAAGGCATAAGTCGCCGCCTCCCTCTGCCTCCAATCCTGTTTTGTTATATTCTCCTCAATAAAAGGGACAACAAGAGGGACTATATCATCTCCTACAGTCCGTGCAACCAAACCAAGACAAGTTCCACCAGCCATTGCAATATTCCAAGCCCCTTCATCCTGATCTTGATCCTCTTCCTGCTTCAACAGCAACTCCAACAGCATAGGAACAAGGGCAGGAAGAGCCTGCTTGATAAAGTAAAAGCATGCAATATCAGAATCCCCAGTGAAAACACCTTCGTATTCTTCCAAAATATCTATCTCCTAGTCACATATCGAACTCCAGAATTTAATAGCTTGAAGAGCAACAGATTCATCATCTTCCCTCACAGCCTTTGCTGTAACGTTAAAAATATCTTGAATGTAAGAAGCTAGTTTTTCATAGTAAGTTGATGAAATAGAAACCAAACAATCAAAAGCTGCCTGCCTTATCCTCATGTCTGAAGACTGGGTTGCCTCACATACAACTCTCATTAGATAATCACGCTCCATGTCATTGTTGAAATTCGCCTGAGCAAATCCCAGTGCATTATTAAGTGCTCTTGTCGCAGCAAGCCTCACATCAGTGTTTCCTTCCGATGCACTCATACCTTGAACTACAGCCGTAAGTATTTTATTTACTTGATCTTGATCAATAGCATCAGTAGAGACCTCCTCACACAGATATCCAAGAGTCTCCAAGGTAGCTTGCTTAGCATGAGCTAGGGGCTGGTGAACAATTGATAAAAGTGAACCTATCAACTCGAGCCACTGTTTTTGTGGTAACTCAATGTCAGCAACCTTTGCAATGACTTGCGATGCAGTTGATCGAGCATCAGACACTGGAGAAGAAATGGTCTTAAGTAAGCATGCCTTAATCTGGCTCTTTGCATTCTCATCCAACGACAACCATCTTTGAACAAGCTCAAACTTCCTGTGTTGTTCTTTAGCATCCAATGCATTCTTAAGTATCAAACCTGCTAATTTACGTGTTTCCACAGGCTTCTCCTCATTCGCCAACTCTCCAGAGAGTGACAACAAGAAACCAGGAAGGTTTTGCTCCTGAAATTGTTTCAAGCTTTCTTCAGCATTCTTTCGTATAGTTCCATCAATTGATTGTGCATTCAAAAGAACCTGGGTAACTTCCATCGCCTAGTATTTGTGAAAGTATAAAAAAATATCAATCAATGAGAACACAGGCAATCAACAATAGAATACAGTACAGCATAAATTATTATAAGCAAAAAGCCATCATACCCAAATGGAATAATCAATGTAAAATAGAAAATGAAATTAACAAGTCTGATACCAATAGGCAGCGAATAAAACAAAACCCTAGTGTCATCTCTATTTACTTACAACTGATATGAACACTTCAATATTCAGAATTTCTGTGCCAAATCGACATTAAAAATCCATTGAATTTAAACAAGTTGCCAGATCAAATTATATTTAAAAGAGTATATCACGTACAAATTCAACCATGCAAAAACTGTTTAATAAAAGATCTAAATACTCCAACTAAATACTCTGCAAACAAAAAGAATCCAATATTATAAAAAAAATGAGAGAGCAGATCGAGTAATTCAACATTGAATACTCAAAATCACTAGCTAAAACCCTAATTACATAAAAAAAACAATACTATCCAAAAATCTAATTGCATACAAAAACAGAACTTTCAACAAAAACCACTTAAAAACCTCGAAATTCAATTCGAACTTTACCTTTCACTGATCAACAAGAGCAAGAGCGGCTGCTCTGATTAAAAGCCTAAATGATTATAAGAGAAATGAAAACTAAAAACGAAATGGAGGAGAAGGATATAAGCAGAAGCGGGGGTTGAGCTGTACTCAGACTGTATTTTAGATGAATTACTTTAAAAAATGGGAGAATTTTTATCTTTGGTTGCTATTGGCTGCTACGAATTCCACAGGTTTCTTAAATGGGCCCCAGTTATATAGTTGACCGAAGAAAAGTCAGCTTATTTAACGGTTAAGATTGCCTTTTAAGAAATTATGTTGACGTAAAGCTTCTAATCGTGGCATCCTGATGAGAGTTGAAACTTCTCAGTGAAGGAGAACGTGCGATCTTAATTCTTAGGCAATAAGGAAGTTATCTTCTTCGGAGAAAAAAGAAATCGATGATAAAGAGATCATTATTTTTGCAATTTTTGTCATTTTTTTATTTTCTTGGAGGATTACTCAATCTTAATCGCCCATGAACGTAAGTAAGTTCGTTTTTAATGGGAAAATACATTGATTAGTATAATAATTATTAATTAAGCATTAAAATTAAATTAAATATGGTCATCCTTTAATATTCAATAACATATTCATTCATTATATTTAAATATAGTTTAACATTCGGCTTCAAATCTAAGGAACATACATTTAGGTGAATCATTATTTAGATTTTTAAAATATAAAGCTTTTGGTTTTGAAAATATTTTTAGAATTTTTAAAAGTATATTTAATAAAATGAGTCTACAATAAATATCATATACTGATATATACTATTAATGTCACACATCGATATACATCATTATTTTTTTATTTTTTAAATTTTAAATAAATTTTCTAAGACCCACTACAAGATTTAATCCTAATTTAAAAATGATGTTGAAATTTTCTTTTTCAAATTGGCATAACAAAAATTTAACCCTCAACTTTTTTATTTTATTATAATTTAGCCACCATCTCCATCGCCTAACCGGCAACTGCCATAATATATATCATCCTTATTTCTCCTCCACTGCTATAATTTTTAAGAATATGAAAATGGAGTAATCCAATTTATGTATTTCACCGCTTAATTATTATTGAAATTTGCTCATAACATTCTATCGTCGAAATAAGACTAGTCATCATTTTAATTTTTAAATGAGATTCCGCCGATTCGAAAATCAAATAACTCAGATTTACAAATAATTTTCTTAGTCTACATTGAGTTTTTATTTAGATAGATGGTATAGATTTTCTTACAAAGTGTTGAAATTAGCTTGAACAATATTAAATTTTTTGACTACAAATTAAGTAAAATTTTCGTTGAATATTTAAAGAAACCGAACCCTTATTACTTATCACTTTTACTTCATTAGGTTTATTGTACTCCTAAGTAGAAGCAATATTTCTTAAGGTAAACTACACATATGACCACTTAACTATAGGGTTTGTGTTAATTTGACCACTATACTTTCAATTTTAGCAATTTTGCCACGTAACTATTTAAGTGTTTTTAATCAAGCCACCGACCATTAAAACATAACGGAGAGGTTGGTGTGGTTGTTAAATAAATTGATATAATTACACATTTGGTCCCCGTTATTTATACTATATATCAATTTAATCCTGATTTTAATAAAATAAATTAATTATTCAATAAGGTGTTACCACCTTATTGGAGGATTTTAGCTATTTTATTTAATTTATTTTCTTCCTCCAATCAGGTGATGACACATGTCACCTGATTAGAGAAAAAATAAAAAATAAGGAACTCGGCCCTGACCGAATTTGAACTTGGGTACCCCAGGTGCAAGTGGCACTGGTTTGTCACTGGGCAAACATGGTTTTGTGATATGGATTACAAAATTTAATATATAAGTTATATAGTTTTTAATGGCAGGAAAAAGAAAATAAATGTTTTAGGGGACTCGAACATGACACACTTATAATGCATAAAAATATCTAACTCAGTTAAATAAATTTAATAATTAAATTAAAGTTAACAATATTTGTATCTATTTTAAATTATAGTTAGTGCACGATTTAAAATCAAAAATTTTAAAATTATATTATATTCGTGAGTTTGGATTCGCTAAATGAATTTAATATAATTTTGAAATTTTGATTTTTATATTAAAAAATATATAAAAACTATTTTTAAAAAAATGTTAAAAAATAAATTTAATTTAATTTTAAATTTTTGTTTTTTATATTAAAAATGATAAAAATATCTTTTTAAAAAAATTTAAAAATGAATTTAATATACTTTTTAAAATTTTATTTTTTATATTAAAAACCATAAAAATATAGTTTTATCGATTTTTAATATAAAAATAAAATTTTAAAATTATATTAAATTCATTTAGCGAATTCAAACTCACGATCATAATATAAATTTAAATTTTTAATTTTAAATAGTTCACTAACTATAATTTAAAATATATACAAAATGTTGTTAACTTTAATTTAATTATTAGATTTACTTAATTAAGGTTTTATGCATCATAAGTGTGTCATGTTCGAATCTTCTAAAACCACATTTACTTCATTTTTCTTGGCATTAATAACTAGATAACACATATATCAAATTTTGTAATTCACATCACACAACCATGTTTGGCCTAGTGGCAAACTCTTGTCACTTGCACCAGCTGTGCCTAGGTTTGAATCCATTCGGGGCTAAGTTCCTTGCTTTTATTTGCCTTTTTTCAATCAGGTGACACATGTCATCACTTGATTGGAGGAAGAAAATAAATTTAATAAAATAGGTAAAATTTTTCAATAAGGTGGTGATACGCCACCTAAATAAATAATTAATTTATTTTATTAAATTAAAATTAGGACTAAATTGATAGATTGTGTAAATAACAATGACCAAATGTGTAATTATACCCATTTATTTAACAACCACGCCAGCTTCTCCATTATGCTTTAACGGTTGGTGGCTTAATTAGAACCACTTTAAATAGTTACGTGGTAAAATTGTCAAAATTAAAAATATAATGATCAAATTGTCACCAACCTCATAGTTAAGTGGTTATCTGTATAGTTTACCCCATTTCTTATATTGCATTCAAATTCATCCCTGCCAAAATTCAAAACATGCCCTTAAGCATAAATTTTTGTGGGTGGAGATGCAAGACAAGTAATTGAATAATTTTTTCACTGCAAAATTTTTAAATCTTATATATTTTTTTCTTTTAAGCCCAACAAGACTTTTCTAAATTCCAACAATCATTTTACTTTTTGCTTTAATATTCCTTAATTGAAGCACCATCGTCATTGTTCATTGTTTAAGAGCACTTCTTTTATTTTTCTAATTTAGGGTTTTGAAATTTTAGTGTTTAATTAAAAAATATTTTTTTTGGTTTTCTATTGAGAAAAAGATTTCTGTTTTATTTTTCTAATTTAGGGTTGTGAAATTTTAGTGTTTAATTTAATTCATATGATTTGAGGTTTTAATTTGAGTATTTAATATTTGAAAATGAATTATTTAAAAATAATATCAAATAGAATTTTTATGAAATTTAAAAAAATATCGAAAACACTGAAAAAATGACATAAAGTAGAAAACTATAGGTTTAGAAAACCTTGATTTGAAAACTTAAATTGAGGTTTAGGAATTTTTTAATTAGATTTAGGAATTTGTTTATTAGCTTTTGTGTTTAGGGGTTGAATTTTCCGTGATGATTTAGTTGTTTGCTTATGCTTATTTTTGGTTATTTTTTAAATAGTTGAGAAATATATTTTTAAATAAGAATATTGGCATGTCATCACCATTTAATTTTTTAACGGTTTAATCGAGATGTTAGTTAAAAGTAGTTTGACAAATGATATAGATTAGGGGTCAAATTTAACTTTAAAAAAGAATAATGACCAAAATGATAGAAATTATAAATATTAAGGGTTAAAATTATCCTTATGCCATAATTTTTTATTAAAATAAATTAAATAAGTAAGGAGTAACAAAAGTAACAAAAAGACAATTGATAGATCCCACATATTTATTTAAAATGATTTTATCTAAAAATAAAATAATAAAAAAATAAAAATTTGTGGTGTGTATCACTGTATGTCATTCATTGTAGAATCTTCCTATTTAATAAATTAAAATAAGAACCCAACAAGTGGTACTAATAGAAAATATGATTATGTCCATCCTAAGAGATCTAGGTTCGAGCAACTTTCTGTGCAAAGGGCTAAAAAAATGAACAGATGTTACCTTATAATCACCTTAAATTATTAAAAAAATATATTTACAATAATTAAATTATGAAAACATGTTTAGTGACAATTTTAGATAATTAAAATGTGTTGGGGAAAAATTATTTTTATGTTCATGTGAACTTAAAAATTTAACCCAATGTTTTAAGTTAACAATTATTATTTTCATCTTTATCAATTTTATAAATTATTTTAAGAGATTGTTTAGGTAATTTATGTTTTAGATCACTCTATTTAACTTCAACTTTATTTTAGAGTTTACGTTCCTGTAATCACTAAGTTTACATTTGAGAATATATTTTATAATTTAAAATTTAGAGTTTAAGATTTAAAATTTAAGATTAAGATTTAAAACCCTAAAAAATATGAGACAACTTTAAAAGCCGTAAAAAAGCTTTACAATGCATCAAATTATTACCCATTAATTAATTTAAGATTTTGTGACATAAAATTGTTTTAGATTTCAGAAATCAGTTTTAACAATAACATGTTTAATCTTTTTAAACCAAACAAAGCCCAAGATGAATTAGATTATCAAAATCCAAGTTCAATGTTTAAATTTTTTTTACTTAAATTTAGACACTAAAACCAGTTAAAATCGTAGAACTGCAGTCTTTAATGCTATTAATGCATCAGAGATACCTGGTTAAGTTGAAACTCAGTTTGAAATTTGGCAACGAATTAGGATTAATGCAGACCCTAAAATTTCTCCACTAAAGGGTTTTGATCAAAGAATTAATGGAACACTTCATCAAATTAAAAGCAGAGCATGTAAAGTACAACCAAGCATTTCTCAGGCCAAAGAGAGACTATGGGTCGAAAGAGAGCACTAAGCAAACCACCATCAGTCCATGCCATGGAGATCGCGTCTCCATTTGATGGAACAAATTGGGGGTGATGGAGTCTCTGTTTTATCTAATCTACCATATGATCAAAGAACTAGTTAGGTCCAGTGCCCGCATCCGGCACACCATAAGCACGGATCACTATTCGATCCCTTTTAAGGGTAACATCCAAGTTCTCCGACTATCCGGCTAGGCCTCTAGGCTCCATCCAAAGCATCCATTTTACTCATAATGCAACAAATAAAGAAAGTATTTGAATTCCATTTCACCAGCTAAACTTTCCTTAGCTTTGAGATGTCTTTGATCTACTTATGGAGGTAAAAGAGCAGTAATTAAGGAGGTGAGGGCAATGAGCATCATGGTGTCCCACATTAGCATATAACCATCTTAAAAGAACAAAAAGATAACTTATAACCATATACATCCATGAGAAATTTTCCAGGTAATTTAGCCAAAAGCAAACTTGGTTTAAAACACAGATCAATCGGCTTTGCCTGCACGTTGCAACCAAGGCCAATCCGACTCGCATAGGTCAACTGGAGAGTTGCCATCATTGTCCTTTGTATCTTTGTCTGCATTTTGTTTTACAAGAAATTCGGCAATGTCTTTCCTCTCACACATGACAGCATAGTGCAACGGGGTTTGGCCTTCATTGTCCTTCCAATAGGAAAAAAAATAGCAGCACTGATTAAAACACCAGGATAAGAAAGATATATGTGTGTGTGAAAAAACATAGTGCACCATTCAATAGGGTTCAAGCTGATGCATGAACCACCTGAAAACAAAATTTTCTCATTACTTCAATACGGTTTGAAAACAGTTCAAAAACATCGCAAAGACATTTCTTTTTTCTAGCATTACAGATACATCACGCATGAATAGTTTCATCAAATATTAGGAGGTTAAAACCGATAAAATAGTGCAGGCAAAACAATAATTACCTTAGCATTCACATCCGCGTTCCTACTAACAAGTGCTTCCGTAATTTTAAGATGGCCACGATCTACAGCCCAATGCAACGGGGTC
Organism: Hibiscus mutabilis; assembly: GCA_019671005.1. Taxonomy (NCBI): domain Eukaryota; kingdom Viridiplantae; phylum Streptophyta; class Magnoliopsida; order Malvales; family Malvaceae; genus Hibiscus; species Hibiscus mutabilis. Next base: position 17,949,838 of record CM033756.1, on the reverse strand, counting down.
CTGCCTTCACTGTCTGCAAGTGTCACATGCAAAGTAGTTTACATTGTAAAGCAAGTCATTCAAACCCCTATGCAAGTCTAGTTCTTAAAAGGACAAAAAACAACTAAATAGAAACGAACCTTGCAAATGCACGGAAACACCACTTTCAATGCATTTAAGCAAATTATCTAGTTCTCCTTCTCTGGCAAAAGTATGAATAGCATCCATCATCCTGAAAAACAATAAGACTTTAGCATTCAAATCAGATCTCTTAAATACTAGAAACGGTGTACTTAGCAATAAAGAATATTTTGTTTACATGACAGGAGGAAAGACTTTTAACTCATTAATGAATCACTTATATACATAAACTACTTTGTGCTAACAGGAGCCATTTCATAGTCCACAAAAGGGCAGACATCAATAATCAGCACATAGAAACATATACAATACCTAAGGTGTCATATATAAAAAGGCAACATCAATGCTTGAAGTGAATTTAGAACAAACAGCCAAAACAAGATTTGAAAATATATATCATAAATCATGGAACAAGCACATTCCATATTCACTGTCCAAGTTAAATGGCCTTCAATTTTGGAGGACTAGATTGTTTGATGACTCCATAAGTATATTGGATTGGATAGGCAAGTGGTAAGAAGAACCAGAAAATTGTAAAACAAGATAAAAAAAATTACTATCCCAAGAAGAATTGGACATTGTTGACTTATAGCTCAAGAAAAATGAAGTTTTTTTTTCCCATTCAAATTCAGATGCTAAACTTGCATGTTTAAAACCAATTATGTCGTTACAAAAAATAGCAACTTCAAAGACCTAGATGTCGCTCAAGCAAATATGGAAAGCCCTATAACAAGTTCCAGGTTACTATGTTACACAGACTTGGATATGGATATGTGTCCAAAATGGGTATATTCAAATTTTCTTTTTCATGTTTTCCCATGTATTTGGGGGTTCTATCTCCTACGTTGTAAACCTCTAGAAGACATAAGTATACCTAAGGAATAGCAGCTAGAAAGATCAACATGATGAAGTTTTAAGAACCTTACAACTCATTTCCAGATTCCTCTTCATATATGAACGAGCTGAAAACTGGTCCCATTGGTCCTTTTGCATCTTTACTTGCAGAACTATCAGCCCCACCTTTGCTCTTCTAGAAGCAAAAATGGTCAAGAGACCGGTAAATCAGCAAGAAAATAAAAGAAAGTAGATACAAATAAACAGTACCACCGAAAAGGACAAATAGTAGAAACTAGAAAGAACCACAACAAATTTAAAATCGCACCATAGCCGAACCATCAGCCCAAGTCGGATAAAGCTCAGTCACGATATCAATGTATTTCTGCATTGCATCCTCCGGAGGCATAGCACCCAATTTGTACCATGCTTGCCTAAGAATAAATAAATAACAAAATTCAACAACTAGGAATATAAATTTCCCAAGCAACTTTCAATCGTTCAGGTCTTGTGTTATGTAGTAGAACACTCTCATGCCACATGGAACTGCCTTGCAATGAGGAGACAATCAAACATTTGATAATTGAATAAGAAATTAATTAAATGATCATCAGTTTTACACAGATCTCTACTCATAACAAGTTCAGTTTTGAATCATGAAAACGAAGATTAGCTAGCGAATTAAACTAAATTATACTCAGCAAACTCGTCTATGGCATTCACATTTGCGAAAATAAGAAAGAAACCAACCAACCAACAAACAAACAAAATCACGAAGAAACTCAAAGGGAAAATATGAGCAGAAAATTCCAAGAAACACCGCTTTACCACTTAGCACGAGCGGTCATTTTCAAAGCGGAAGGCTGAGGAGCAGTGCAAGGTCCTTCGGTGGCAATCTTGTACAAACCGTAAAGCTGCAACTGCACCTCATTAGGAACCCTCTGCGACAACCGATCTGCCGCAGCCGCCGCCACGAACGCTGTAGCAGCACTAAACGCATCATCCAGCTCCGTACACTCTACCCCTTCCCAATCGTCGTCGTCATCATCGTCACCGTCAAGGCCATCACCGTCGCTTTCGTTCCTAAGACTCCCCAATTCGGCAACGACCGAATCCGACTTGTGCAGTCCCTCGTACTGGGTACTGAGAATGGGGCTGGACACGGGTCCCGAGTCGTCGATCTTCTCGTAGCCTTGGACATTTCTGCTTCTGTCTCGGGTAATCGAAAGGTTATCTTCTTTGAAAGAAACGACTAAGGAGATTAGCTTAGCGAGAAGATAAGAGAAGATAAGACCTATGAAAATCGATTGCAAAAGCTGTTGCCAGTCAGCCATGGAATCAATCAACCAAAACCCAGAAATAAATTCAAAACCCAACCCTAAAAAATTAAAACAAAACACTAGAAATGATTGATTCAGCTTCGCATCGTAGTTAAACTAAAACCCTAAAAATCTTTTCGGAAATTGAAGAAACAAAAACCCCTTTTTCTCCTTTGATTATATATATAGAGAGAGAGGGGAAATATTCGCGCCCGAGGAACAAAACAATTGTTGTAGTCTTTAACAATAGGATAAACTACTCAGCTTACCACCAAACTATTTAAAAGTATATATTTTGACCATCAAATTAGATATCTCGTCAATCAGACCATTAAAATTTTAAAATTGATCTTATTTTAACTACCGCTGTTAAAAAATTAACAGAGAGAGGTGGCGTAGCAGTTAACATAAATTTCTAAAATTATACATTTGGTTCATGCTATTTATTTATTATATCAATTTGGTCCTAATTTTAATTTAATTAAATAAAATTAATCAACGAATTAGATGATGACACATGTCTCATTTTTTTAATTCTAATTTATTTAGTTTGATAGATTTAGTCAACCAATCAAATTGTAACACGTGTCACCATTTGATTAGACATAAAAAATATTAATATAATTAATCATATTTATTAATTTAATATCATTTGATTATGTTGAATCAACCAGGTGGTGACATGTGTCACCATGTGGTTGATTGATTAAATCTATTAAACTAAATAAATTAGAATTTAAAAAAATGAGACATGTTCCGTCATCTAATTGGTTGATTAGTTTTATTTAATTAAATTAAAATTAAAACCAAATTGATATAATAGGTAAATAATAGAGACTAAATGTGTAATTTTATAAATTCGTGTTAACTGCCACGTCACCCTTTTAATAATTTTTAACGACGGTGCTTAAAATAAAACCATTTAATAAGTTCAATAGTTTAATTAACAAATTGTCTAATTCGATAATCAAAATATGTACACTTAAATACCTAAGTAGTTTACCCTAAATAATAATAGAACAAGAAGGAACCAAGTGAGGGTGTAGCGCGCACCGCTGGAATGGGATCAGGTGTTCCGCGGATTATGATTATTCATTGTCGTGTCCAGGTGGCTCATTTGTAGTTGTCGACTTCAGATTATCTTTATCATAATAGTTTATGTTTTTCTTTTCCTTTGTCACGTGCTGATCACGTGACATGCAGTACTTTGAGAGGTTTGTGGTTGAGTACTATAGTTTTTAATTTAATTTATGTTCATTTAAGGTAATTAGATCATAATAAATATTCTCATTAATCTCCATGTGGAAGAGAAAATATTTAAATAATAATAATTTTACATTAATTATCAATAAAGCTAAAATTTATTAAAATAAATTAAAATGGTACAAGACAACGAGCACCAGAAACCCAAAGAACTATTCATTAAAATATTCAAATTCCTATTAACTGCTACATTATTCATCCATTAATTTTTTAACAATAATAATTAAAATAGAATCATTTAATAAATTTAATAATTAATTGACGAATTATTTAATTTAGTGATCAAAATAGTTATGCCTAAATAGTTCCATCGTTACATTAGTAGTTTACCCTAAATAATAATAGAACAAGAAGGGACCAAGGGAGGGTGTAGCGCGCACCACTGGAATGGGATTAGGTGTTCCGCGGATTATGATTATTCATTGTCGTGTCCAGGTGGCTCATTTGTAGCTTCAGATTATCTTTATCATATTAGTTTATGTTTCTCTTTTCCTTTGTCACGTGCTGATCACGTGAAATGCAGTACCTTAAAGAGGTTTGTGACTGAGTACTATAGCTTTTAATTTAATTTATGTTCATTTAAGGTAATTAAATCATAATAAGTATTCTCACTAATCTTCATGTGGAAGAGAAAAATATTTAAATAATAATGATTTTACAAAAAAGCTATAATTCATTAAAATAAATCAAAACGTACAAGACAATGGGCACCAAGGAAACGAGTAACAAGGTACCCAAAGAGCAAGGTACCCAAAGAGCAAAGGGCCAACATGGCCTAAACCGAAAGAGCGGAAATAAATCCTAGCATCAAACCACAGGGCAAAAATCCTCCCTAAGCGGCTAGAACGACAAACGGCGAGAAACATTTTCGACGAAGAGACGGGGCCGATAAATCAGACCAACAAAGAGTCCATAACCAGGCAACTGAAACAAACAACCATCACATATTGAAGGTTCAACATCAACGGTTCTAATAACCTAGAAGACGAATTCGAGAGAGCTCATTGATCGGAGATGATTGCTTAAACCCTTGAGCTCTCAGTCCGCATCACCGGGGGACCACTAACAGAAACCACAAAGACAACCGAATGGCAAAGCTATAACGACCTTATTTTTGGGTTAGTGAATTGGGTCTCGAGATTGGGTTATGGGTCTTTATCTTGGAAGAGTAAGTTATGGCATTTAGGTTGGGCCCATTAAATTGGAAGAGAAAGTTTGAATTTTAAATAGTAGTTGGTGGAAAAAAGGAAAAAGATATTATGAGAAGAGAGAAGAAGAGAAAAATAAGAGAGAAAATGTAGGGGGCTTTAAACTCTGATTTACGGAGATCGAGTCGTCCGTTGTCAACACAGCCGACATCATTGAGTTCTTCTCACCGAGATGAGTCTGCCGATGGTCGGAGAGTCGTCGTCGAAGCTATCGTGAAGGGAGGTAAAGAGTTGGAAAATTTAGTATCGATACACGTGTGAGTACTGATACCTAGGGGTACCATATCGATACTCGTGTTTGACTACTGATACCCACTGAACGAGATAAATTATAATGCTAATAAAAGATGAAAATTAACATGAGATATAAATGAGATAATATGGTTTGATAAGATGCTTAATGAGAACTTCCAGAATATATTAATAAGTCGGTAAACTTAATTGGGTGACTTGATGATGGTAATAGCAATCGTAAGGATCCTTGGAGGATCGTGTGATGTTGTGTGTTGTATGGTAGATGTGTCCTTACTATGTGTTGATACAGACACCTAGATAGTTAAGTTATCTTTGATTGATAGGATTTGGATACCAGTAAGAGAATGAGTGTTGCAACACCATGGTTGAAGATTTCCGAATGTAGGATCCTGACGCAAGCCTTATTCGATGATGCTTGATGAGATATCCGAAGCATGGATGTAGGATCCCGATGTTGTGTGGACGCGAGCCTCATCCCCACGAGTACAATATCCTGATACTGTGTAGACGCGAGCCTTACTCAAAGTGTAGGATTTTGATGTTGTGTGGACGTGGACCTCACTCAAGAGTGTACGATCCCAATGTTATATGGACACGGACATCACTCTAGGTTTGTGGTATGATTTATGTGCTTTCGCTCGGATGATCTGGTAAGATCCCGAGTATGGTTGGGCTATGTGGGCCATGCATGATGTTTGCTATGTTGAAAGCATGTGTTTAGGCAACTGTTGGTAGCGCCACATGTTTATTTATCTCTCTTTATTGCTCGTACTAGCTTGCATGCTTATGTTTATGATTAGCATGAAATATGGTAAAGTATATATGTACCACTGAGCTTTGTAAGCTCAGCTCTCGGAATCGTTGTTTTCGTGTATAGGTTGATCGTTAGTTCGAGGGTTCGAGGAGCATTATCAGTACGAGATTCCAGCATGTGGAAGCTTTAGTGTTTAGTGGGCTATGTATTCACAGGACCTTACGTGGTCGAGTCTATAATTATTGCTTTTGAAATTGTATTAATTAAGTCGAATGTTTAAACGTTTTAAATTAAAGTGGATATCCTTTGTAATGTTTAAATTATTTATCTATATTTTCAACTGTTGACTTTAAGTTCTTTTGAGAAATAAGTTGTTTGGGCTAAAATTACTTTAAAAAAATTTATGGGTTGATTTGGGCTTAAGGCCCAAACTATAACAAACTGGTCGAGGATGTTACAGAGGCAGCCTAGCTCTTTGAGACGGTTGAGACCTTCAGCGAGCAACAATAAGCTATGCAGCATAGTATAGAGACTTCTTGAAGAAGCAGCAAGAGAAACATCATGGAAGAAAGGGGATTTGAGAGACGACCTAATGGCACAGGATAACCTCGGTGATGGAAGAAGGAGATAAAGAATGTTCCCCTTGGCAACCTAAAATTGGTGGTAACCAGAACCACCACTAGAAGAATGATCTTCTTCATCTCCAAGGACCTTTCCTGGTTTCTTTACAATCCATTACAGATTCAAGTCAAATCCATTCTTTCTCAAAGATTCCCTCATTTCAATCCCTCTAACATTCCAATGCATAAATGTCATAACAGATTGAAAAATGAAACAAGCAAACAACATAAAGAAACTTCCCAAAAACAAAGAAAAAGGCAAGAAAGAAGAAAAAGATCCAACAGCAACATACCAAAAAATACAGCCAAAGAATAAACACCACTAAAAAATCGAAAAAACCCAAGAAAATTCAACAGTCACGACAGGACGAATAAAAGCACAACCAAATCATATCACTTTAAAGCTCAGAGAGTAACCACCCTCCACCTTCATTTTTCTTCGTTTGAGCAAGGAAGGCCACAAACAAAGCCAGCAAAACAAAACAAGAGCTCAAGAAACCAGCAGGAAACAACTGAAACAAGAATTTAGAAGGAAAAAAAGGAGAAAAGTCGTTCCGCCACAAAGCACTCGATCACCAAAAACACACTCGAGACTGACCAAATTAAGACCAAAAATCGACGATTCACCATGGGGACGAAAAACCCATTCCACCGAGATAAAAATCGAGCAACAAATCAGGCGAAATCTGTGAACAATAACAAGGGAAATGGAAGAGACGAACGGGGCTATGTCAGTGAAAGATGTTAAATGAATTTGATAAATTAACTTATAATTTTTTATACTTTTATTTTGTATTATTAATATTTTAGTAAAATGATGATTTACTTATGTATGTATATTTTTCATACATACAAAAAACTAAATATATCCATCATTTTTAAGTATATTAAGAAGGGCAATTATTTCATACAAACGTGGTGGAAACAAAAAGTTTTTACAAGCGTCTTAGTTTTTACGGGTTAAGGTTATAATTTAGAGTTTAGAGGTTATGTGTTTAAGTTTAGTGGTTTAGAATTAATCGGTTGTGGTTAAAATTTAGTGTTTAAGATTACAATTTAAGGTTTATTGGTTAAAATCTAAATCCCTAACCGTAATACTTTAAACTTTAAACCTTAAATTTTAACCATAAACCCAAATTTCTAGCCACAATCCATCAGTTCTAAACCCTAAACCTACACTCATAACATCTGAATCCTAAATTTTAATCATAAATCCTAAAACTAAATCCTATTAAAAATATTATTTTATTCGATATATATTTAATGATAAAAATATAATTAAAAATAGTTAAATAATTTAAATTTATTTAAAACTCTATGTACATCATTTATGTGAGTATATTATGAAATACATCAGGTAAATTATGTAAATGTGATATTTTGATACACAATGTGCGTAAAAAGAATATATACCACTTTTTTGTTTGAATAATACAATATAAAATCTAAATTCATAATCTTAAACTCTAATCTTTAAATTCTAACTCTAAACCATACGACATAAACCCTAAATTTTAAATACTAAAGTAAATCTCTAAATCCTAAATTTCACAAACTTATTTTAATAACTAGCCTTGAATATCATCAAGATTCAGGACATGACCAATTGACCATGCATGCATGCACCTGTGCCCATGTAACATACCCGGCCAGTCCTCCCTGTTTTTTTGTTTCCTTGTCCGAACTATTGAAAAACTATAAGTGGAAACAAAATTGCAAACTGAATCAATCATGGTTTCATGTCTTGGTTCGTTGGATTTGCAGCACAAAAACTATTAGTATTGGCTCCGTCCATAACCTGCAAGAAGAAAAGAACAACGAAAAGAGATCAAGCAAAGATGAATGGAAGGTGGACATGTATTTGTTTATTTGATTATCTAATTGACATAACGTGTAAATGTTAAGAGCAAAATTTTTATTATGTTCTTTACAATTATGTAAAATCGATGTAAAACATTAAAGCTTGTCCAATCTCAAAAGACGGGGCTAAATTAGTTTTTTTAAAGGGATCAATTTGTCTAATTTCAAAATTTACAGACTTAATAAGGCTTTTTTTACAAAAATGAAAACTTGCATTTAATTCGTGATTTTAGGCTCAAGGTTGCTTGGAGACCTTAAACTTTTGACAAAAAATCAATTAAATTTCTAATTTTTTCACCATGTTAAGCTCCAAACTAATAAATTGAATCAATTAAGCTATTTGACCAATTTTGACCATAAATTTTTGACGGGTTTTTTTCTTAAAATATTACTGTCATGTGACACTCTACAGTTCTGTCATGTGACACTCTATAGTTCTATCATGTAACATTTATAATTTTTTTAGAAAACAATTTTTTATCAATTTTATAAAACTTTTTAGAATTTTTATAACTTTTAAAGAATTTTTAAATAAAATAAAAAATTCTGGAAATATAAAGTGACAACACTGTAACACGACACGCTACACCAACTGATTCAAAATAAACTGTTAGATTTAACGCTCAACATCAGTCAAAGGAGTAAATTGATGAAATTTTGGAGTATAAAAGCTTAATTAAGTATAAAAAAATATTCAATGACTTAATTGATTTTTTGTCAAAATTTCAAGGGTTTAATATACTTTTAAAATCATGACAATTGTAATAACTTATAAGGAGAAATTTTATTTCATTTTGCAGATGAAAGAAGCAGCAAAATCAGACATAACTGTTTTCCAGTATGATTTCAATCTCAAAATGAAAACTTTTTTTCTTAAAAAACCCCGAAATTAAGATAAGAACATAGAAATATAGAATACATAAATAGCAATCATCGACACCCCAACTCAACTCTTCCTTCAGCACTGATGGTTTTGTTTGTACAAAGCTTCTGCAGATCAATGTAACCGATAATGGTGTCTTCGAAAATGGCATCTTCGAGCTGAGCATCGTCGAAAGTGGAACCGGACGACACCGTGTTCTTGAATATTGCTCCTTGCAGATTCGCCTTTCCGAAATTAACTCGATCTAGAACCGCATTCGAGAAGTCCGTACCTACACAATTTGTTCGGGATCATCTTTCTTTTCTTCTTTTTCTATGGTAAACTTATGCCATGGCATTCAATATTCTATGGCAAATCCAAAGCATTGTAACTTTATCTATATTTCTTTTAACTCGAGTGAATTTGAATACGAATATGTGCCTAATACGAGTATACTTGATTTTATTGTGTTTTTTTCATATGCACTTAGAATATCATACGTATGTGTTCAAAATACCTTTGAAGCTACCTTCAACAGCATAAGCCTTTGACATCACAGCTTCAGACATGTCTGCACCATCAAACTTAGTATCCGCCATAAGCGCAGCCGAAAGAGTCTTCCCCTTCAGGTTCGATTTCTCGTTAGTGTAATCACAGAAGCGTAGATCGAGTGGCTTATCATACACACCATTTGCCTGACCTATCGTGTTGCCAAAAAATGCGCGCTAGCATCGGTTTGGCTCCGTCGACAACGGAGGAAGCCTCTGCGTAAACAAATGCATTACATGGTTAGCAGCCTTTGAACATTGTTGTTTTGAATCCGGATACTAAGTTTTGAAGGAACTGTACAACACAACGTTACCAGGAATCACCATCTCCTCGACTATTTTCGATTTTGGGAACACTAACAATTCAATTCAGTAAAGGTAACTATACTGTTATGTGCTATATATATATATATATATATATATTTTGATCGAAATATTTATACATATATAAGTTCAAAAACATATTATGTTTTAATAAATCATATTTCGTTCCTACTAAATGAACCGGAGAAGACTATCCCTGTCGAATTAAGTTACATAGAAGTAGCAAATTACGTCCCGGTTTTCACTCCTCATACTAGACGATCCCCATATCAGGTAACATAGGTGCAATCAGGGACGAACTCATGATTTTATGTGACGGATGTGAACGTTTATATTTAATAAAACTATATGAGAATACGAGATCTATAGGTATAAGATTAGATCATCAATATAAAATATAATTTTTTTTAAATATATGAGAATTTAAAATTTTCATAAGATACGATTGTTTTGACACCCTCTCAGTCCATTCCTGGTTGCAACAATTTAATGTGTCCCTTGTAATTCTTAACTCAGAAGCTAAGTTTAAACGGACATGAAGGGGATGGTCGCCCTCTAAAAATTTAAAACTTGTATATGATTTAGAAAATTTTTATATAATTTTTATTAAAAATCTATTTTCGCACTCTAAAATAAAAATTTTATAGGTTTGTTCTTAAAATTTTATAAGTTCGCCTATTAACATAAAGTTCTCCGTTCTTCCTCGTAAACAGATGAAATGATGAAGTTTCCAACCTGATTAGCAGCAATTACAGGCGAGGCAGTGGCAACGGTGCATACAGCATGAAGGCCACAAGCTACAGTTCTCAGCTCCTTAAACGGAGATGAGCATTCCTCAGTTTTTGGAACAGCTGCTTCCATGGCAGAAAACATGGCATTTTTCTTTACTTATCAGCATCAGTAAACTAAAGAGAAAGCATACTCAAACCTAAACACTAAACAGTGCTTCCCCCATTAAAGTTTCAAACAAGAACTCAAACAATATAAGCAATTAAGAATTTGAGATTACCCAGATAATGGGATTTACTTTCGAGCTTGAACCCATATTCTAAAAATTCAAAAACATGAAAAACAAAGAATAAGAAAGATTAAAAGAAATAAAAAGGGGCATACCAGAAGAGCAGCTGATTCTGAGAGGCAGATGGAGTTGTTGAAGAAGACAACCATGGCGTTTCATTGATAATTGTGGAGAGGATAAAGTGGTACGGGAGAGTGGAGTTGAAAGGGTCACCATTTTTGTGGGTTTATACTTTTTTTTTTCTGTTTTGCTTTCGCTTTTTTTATATATCAATTTTTTTAGTTTATCCATTGACGATGGTCCTAGTTGTAGCAGGTTCATACATCTCTCTTGATTCTTAGCTCCTAGGATTATTCGATTTAGATCGGCCGGTTAAGTTGAATATCGCTGTTTATATTAATTTATACTACGTTTAAATTATAATTAAATTTAAATTTCAAAATTATTTTTTTTGATAAAAATATTTTTAAAAGTAATAATCATTTAATATATAGTCTTGAAAGTGTTTGTAAGAAAATTATTGTTAATATTTTAAATAATTATACTTTAAAATGATATTTTTTTTAAAGTTATAGGAGTTTTTATTTTATTTTATAATGTTAAATGCCTTTTTTATTTTATCTAAACTTGTTTCGTCTGACAGCTTTGAAAATTTTCATTTCCCCTCACTTTCGTCTCGACTTATTTCTCTTACATGAAGACATTGGTTAGCATTATTTTTTGAGCATGTTGTTCGCTTCTATTGCATCGAAAAAATAATGTTAAGGAAAATATATTTGATTGAGATTTTTTTTTTAAAAAAATGACTAGTAAAAAAATAATTTAAAAATAATACTTAAAAAATATTGGAAATTAAAAAAAATAAATCTAAAAATGCTTGTTCTCATTGTTTTCTGCGACTAATATTTGTAAATTTTTTAAAAATATATATGATTTTTTAACTTAATGAATTGACATATTTTAAATTCATATAAATGTAAAAATATATTATTTAGTATTTTTTTAATATCAAAACACTCACATTGATTCAAATTCATATAAATATGAAAAAGAATTATTTTATTTCCTATGTTACGTTTATAATAAAATAAGTACCAAACATATTTTTATATTTTTACTATTTCAATGACTTGTAATTTTTTTACTATATATATAACCATCCCAATACAATATAGGTTTATTGGTACAAAAAAACTTTTCATATATTTTGAAAAAAAATCAAGTCCCTCCAAACATTTTTGCAATCGATTGAGCTATACATCTGTGAAATTTAATTAAAGGTTGTTCTATCAATGTTGATTACCAAGTCTGTTGATAGGAATGTCAATTGAGCGGGAGGGTATGAAGAGTACTTTTCTTACATCCATTACCGTCAAGAATTTTTATCTTCATGCCCGCCCACGACCCGTTGCGAATATAAAATCTAAAATTATCTTTGCTCTACATCCCGCAAGATTAAAACCATTCTCGTCCCATTACGCACGTGGATCCTGAGACCCACCTAATCTCCTTTTTACCCATCACATGACCTATTCATATAATATATTTATAAATATTAGTTAAAAAATAAAAGTCAAAATTGTTAAGAAAAAAATATAAAATACATGTCATTCTGACTCTTACCACATATGTGATATTATTTTAACTGTCATTATTTTTAAAAAATAATAACATACGAAATAAAATTTTGTACAACAAAAATTTTGGACTAAAAAGATACTAAAGTCTATTGTAAAGGACCAAAAATAGCACAAATAACATGTAAAATAATATTTCAATTGTTGTAACAAATAAATAATATAGGAAGAACTAAAAAGAAAATAACAATTAAAAATAACCTTAAAAAATAAGAACAAATGCTGGTAGAATCTAAATAATATACAATATTAAAAAATAAAATTAAAAAAGTAGAAGAATAACATACATATAATGAGGAGTGAAGAGAAGAAAACAATCTATAAAAAGAAGGCTTAACAACAGAAAATAGTAAAGAAGAAACGAAAAAACATAAATGTTATATGTATACATATTCATAAATATTTCAAGATCAGTCAATATAAATTATTTTAAATTTGACTCGGATTTAAACTGATGTTTTAAAAAATATTTATATATTTGATCTAATCAATTTTAAACTCATTTTTTTATATATATATATATAATAAATTTTTCATTAATATCACAAGATAAGTCAATATAAATTACCTTAAATTTGACTATGATCTAAACTGATATTATTTTTAATAACATGTTATAAGATATGTTGGGCGGGCGGGGACGATGCGGGGCGAGCAGGGATGATGCGAGGCGGGTGGGGATGAGACAGGTACAAAGGCATATTCACGCATTTCTCACCACCCACGATAAATCTAATTTTTATCTTCACCTACATCTCACAATCCGCGAAATTTATAACCATCCTTATCCAGTTGAATGCGAAGTTGAGAGAATCCCCACAAAACTTATCCCATTAACATTCCTATCTATTGACGTTGCTATTAATATACTATAAAATTAATAACTTTTATAGATATGACAGTCCATATGAATTATTTTGATGATATAACAATACTTTACCTTCTATATTACTTTAGTAAATATTTATAAAGTCCTTGAAAATTTTGAAAAAATTAATTAAATTCTTGAATTAAGAAATTTATCCAACTAGATATTTTTTAAAATATAAAGTTACACAGTTGTTTGAAAAATGAAATATTTTTTATGAAAAAGGGAGAAAAATGAAATAATTTTTAAACATTATAAGTATTTAAAAATTATAAATATTTTTCAATAAAAAATGTTATAAAATATCATTCAATACTTAATTTTATAATTGTTGTTATAAGTATTGTAAAATATTTGTGCAGCCATCTCAATTATTTATTGATTTTTTTAATTTTTAAAATTAAGAGTCTATTTGGATAATTTTTCAGTTTGAAAGTTTAATTGATATTTGATAAAACAGTGTCATATTAGCAAAATCATTCATATGAAATAGTATTATACACAAATGGTTGATGTCATCGCCCGTTAACGATTACAACAGTGAAAGGAATTATTCAATCAAAATTTGCTCAACTGGATAAGAAAGATTCGGAAAATATCATTTATTTTTTAAAAAAAAAATTCAAGGGAAGAATATTTAGGGCATATCCAATTTGAATCTTAAAATCTTTAAAAACAATATTTTCCCTAATTTCATAATATATTTTATTTAAAAAGTGTAATTTAAGCAATATATATATATATATATATATATATATATATAAGCTAAAAACGGTGTTTTCCCTCATTCCATTTACGAATTATATCGTAAAAACGATTAAAAATAGCAAATAAATCCAAAACGGTAATAAATATTGAGAGGCAAATTCGTTTTCTTTTCCCTTATTGTGCCTGTCAGGCTTTGACCATCGTTTCCTCCTCAAAGCCTATGGTTATGGCTTGAATTTCAAAGACCCCATTGTTTGCAATTTTCGCTGTAAAAAAGGAACCCTAATTCTTCGCAAAATCCCAAATCTGAAACACCCAAATTCCTAAACCAATCAAAGAATTTCTTCGGAAAAAAGAAAGGATGGACACTCAAGTCGGGTTTTTGTCATGGCTGGGAACCAGCGTTGCTCAATTTTTCTTCATATCGCTCGAACGATTCGCTTGCATAAATCTCACGACTTCCGACGACGCCGAAGATTCCGAGGCCCATGGCCGCCCTCTCATGTTTTCCAGCTTCAATTCCGTTTCGTCGTCGGTCTTCTCTAGGGCTAATATGCCCAATTCCAACGACGTTTCTAATCTTCCCGTCTAAAACTTTATTTCTTTCTTGGGTAAACTACAATTTTTTATCATTCAACTTTGTTTGCATTCCTGTTCTGGTCACCAAGCTTTAAAAAAATTTAATTTGATCACTGAATGTTCGTATTACTCCTATTTTGTCATTTTGCAACTGAGCATCTGTATTTTAAAAAAATTATGAAAAGACCTCTAAACTTTCCCATTCTTTTGTGAAAATCTTGGTTTTAGATTCTCTTATATTTATTGATGATGGGGTATCTTCTTTCAAATCACAACGGTTCGAAAGCGAAGAAAAAAAAAGAGTGATATATCATGATTTTACATTAATTGGACAATTAGTCATTACATATTAGAGTCATTTTTATGAGTTATGGGTTAAATTTTATGAGTTTCTAAAGAGATTTTTTTTAGAAGAAAAAAATCTAAACTAATAGAATGATAAGAACGATGAGATGAATTCGATTGTATCTTGAGTGGTTGATGAAAAAGTAAAAAGAAAAAAAAAACATTAATTTCAATGTTGACGTGACATAATAAATTCATCTTTATGGGAAGAAAAAGGAAAGCAAAAAATGAAAAAAATAATGTGACCAATATACGGCGTTTACGTCAGCATAAAACTGATTATGTCATTTTATTTGTTTTTTTATTTAATGTTCGAGTGACAAAAAAATAATTTAAAAATTTAATAATTAAATTATTTTTTAAAATTTAATGACCAAAATAGCAACATAATAAAAAGATGAATGCTGAAATTATAATTTACCCTTTTTATAAGTTTTTATATGATTTTTGTGGGGTTTCGTTTTCGTTGTCTGAGATTGTTGATATGTGCTTTCTTATGAATTGAGTGTTTGTGAAAATTCAAAATTATTTGTTTGAAATTTACTGAGGGAGGGATATGTTTTATTTATGGGTTATTATTTCTCATAAAAAACAATAATTTATCGTATATACGATAATAATCCTTATTTATTATGTTATTTATCTTGTTTGAAATATTTAAAATAAAAATTTAAAATATATTTTTTTTCAAATGGGTATTTCAGATTTTTTTACCTTTATACTGAACTTTTTTTTAAAATTAAAACTATACTAAACTTATTTTCCCAAAAATGAGTATATAATTGCTCCCCACAAGGGCTTCATACATCTCCCAATGTTACAAACACAACGACCTTGTCATTTTTTTTATGAACCTACAAAACTCCATAGATCAATAAAATTTTGAGTTGGGAGTGGAGAAAAGCGAATTACAACAAATTTGGGAAATACATTATATTTACCAAGAACTAATTATTTAATGGATAAGGTTTTTATTAAGTATAGATATTTATTTTCCTAAAATAAATATCGGAGTTCGAACTCATATAAGATGAGACAACATATGCATTTTTAATTAGTAGACCAATTAGTAGATCTATAATGGATAAGGGCTTGACTTCAATCAAGTGATTATAGGTTTAAGTCCTATTGGGGTGTGCATGAAAATTTCATATATATATATATATATAAAAAGTTAAAATGTGTTTGTTTTGTAAATGAAATATAAAATTTATTAAAGTTATGATATATAGGTTGAAAATTTTGAATATTTGGAAGAAATTAAAAGAAATGGTTCGTCTGTAAAATTCAATTTGAATAAACAAACACTATTTTAAATATCGAAATCACATGCAAACACAACTGTTACACATTCAAATATACATTTGAGATAAATATATATTTGTATTGTAATATATATATTTATATTGTAGGATCAATATAAATACTAAAAATTAGAGGTGGCAAATGGGTCATTCGGTTCGGGTCATTTCGGGTCTGACTACATTCGGTTTAAATTCGGCTCGGTTCGGTTCTGGTCTGGTTCAGTTTTAGTTCGGGTCTATGGTGTTTTCGGTTCGGGTATCGGGTCAAAACTTTGGTTCGGTTGATTTTCGGTTCGGTTGATTTCGGGTCGGTTGATTTCGGGTCGGATCAATATCGGGTTAATAGGAGATTGATCGTTTTAATCGGGTTTTCAGGCCATGTTAGGTTTTTCCACCCTATAAATGACTTTATATAGCCTGTATATTTGACTTTTTGGTGTATTATGCGACAATTCAAATCTCATATTTATTTTAATATATATTTTTATTTCAGGTTGCCTTCGGTTTGGGTTGCTTTCGGTTCGGTTCCATTCGGTTTGGTTGAAAATCAGTTCGGGTCCATTTTCGGTTCAACTGAAATTATGTTCGATTTCAGTTTCGATTCGGTTTATTTCGGGTTTCGGATCAAATTTGGGTCATCGTGTTCAGGTCGATTTCGGGTCTCGATTTGGGTAAATCGGTTCGGTTTTCGGGTCTCAGTTCAAGTTTGCCAGGTCTACTAAAAATTACATATATTTAATATTTACAATTTAAAGTGAATTGTATACTAATATAATTGAAGAGGGCAAATTTATAATCACAAAAAAATGTATTCTCAAAAAACCAAAAGCACTTAAACCCAGCCATTTGATTTAGGTTGAAAAAAATAATCTGAAAGTTAAAATCTGATTTAGCGAGATGAGACGTTGGATCACTTAAGTAGCGTTAGAGGTTCGAATCATGATGTTGTGTATGGAGCATATGGGTTGAAATAGTCACCCCATAATGAGTTTTTTGCAATACTCGATCTGGATTACTTAGCCAATGGGTTGAATGCTGATGATTATAAAAAAATGTTTTTTGATATATTTTGAAAAAAATGAAGGTAAACTACAATATTTTTCAAATGATTAATATCATTTAAAAGAAATATTAACCTCATTTAAAAATAATTAACACCTATTGTTTATCCTCACATGTATAAAGTACTTTTTTTTATAAAAGTTTTTATATTTTAATATCAAAATCTATATATTTTTGACTCCGCGTGTTTGAAAAAGTAGTTTTTTTTTATCAACAACGGTGCTCCATTAAAACCAACAAAGGCTTACAATAAAAAATCAAACCTTTTTACACGGTCCTACGACCAAATAGACCCCACAAAACAAAGAGAAAAGAGGAAACACCCGTCCGAGGGACAAACAATGTCCCGAAAAAACCATGCATGCCCACGTCGACAAACACAATCCATGCTAATAAAGAAGATATTTGAGTGTAAGACTCTTTTTAGTTTCTCAACAATATTTGATGAACAGCAAAAAAGAAAAAGTCTTCGGGATTTTAACTTTTAATAGTATTTTTTATATGAGAATTGAAGATTTTCCCCCTTTTTATTTTTATACATAAATTTACCCTTTTTATTTTTATATATAAAGTAATAATAAAAAAGAAATACTTTAATAAAAAAGAAGAAATATTAATTATTATAATTTAATTTCTTATTAATACAAATTAACAATTTGAATTTAGAAATTTAAAACCAAATATTTTTATTGGTCAATTACCTAGCAAGTCACTGAACTTTTCTAAAGTTTTCAATTAGCATTTAAACTTCTTAGAACTTAATTTTTAAGGTAGCCACCGAAAATATATATAAAATGAGTTGTTCGCGAACTTATCGAATTGAGTTGATTCTTGCTCGACTCAACTCGCTAAAATCTCGAGTTGAGCTCAAATTTGAGTCAAGTCAACTCGAGTGAAGCGTTGACCGAATTTTGGCCTAGTCGAACTCGAGCTATTTACGAGCTACTCAACTCAATTAGCACCCCTAAGGTAGACTACAATATTGTTGTGCTTGAACAACAATATTTTTCAATACTCTATTGTTGTGAATATTAGTGTATCCAGTATAAACATATTTTTCAATACTCTATTGTTGTTTATATTACTCAAATTTAATATGAGATACAAATATATCGAATATAAACATATTCATTTTTGTTTTGCAGTGGATAGAAATAGAGAGAAAACAAGGCGAACTCAATAAGTGGTTCTAGTAGAAAAGCGGATGGTGTTCATTTTAGGAGATTTGAGTTCAATCGTAATATCTGTATATTGTTAAAAAATTAAAAATATATATGACCAAATACTACCTTATAATCTCGACTGTTCAAAAAAACGTGTAAGACCTTACAAACACAACCGGTTAAATTGTTATAATACATCCATAGTAAAAGACTATTCTTTGCCCTTACAAACACAACCAATTAAATTGTTATAATACATCCATAGTAAAAGACTATGCCTTTTTTAGGGGAAAATTCATTTCATTAATCAACGGCGAATCACATAAGACATTATATCGGTCCGAATACATTTCGAATGATCCAAGTTAAATTTGACCGGTAATAAAGTATTGCTCGCCTAATGAGCTATGCCAGGGGTAACCTTATTAGCTAGCCTATTAACATACAAAATTTTCATATTTTTTTTGGAATAAAGAAAAGAGGCTGGAGCCGTTACATTAGGCATCTTCTATCCGAATATACGGAGGGCTAATAACGTCTTTAAGAAGGGGACTTGATAAATCACCGGGGGGACATGAAAGAAAGTAGAAGTGGCATCGGGAGAAGAAACTGGTGAGCGGAGTCCAAGCTTGTCCAAGAAATCAACAGCCATAGTAACCTCACGATAAATGTGCACAAAGTCGACTCTCATGCATTGGAAATGAGGGCAGCGATGGAACGCACCAAGGCAAAGGGGCTCGTAGCCGAGGGCGGCGATAGAAGATTAAACGCTTCCAAACTATCTGTCTGAACAATGATGTGACCGAAGCCAGTATCCGCACAAGGCGTAATCCCTCAAAGATAACCCAGAGTTCCGTTTGCAAAACATACGAAATACCTAGATTTGGAGAAGGCGAACAAAAAAGAGTCAGGCGGATTATGGAAAATCCCACATATCGAGCTTCGACCATCCTGTAATGAGACAACTCTATCTGAGTTGAAGCAAATCCATCGTAGGGGGAGACTGCCATTGTACAGACTTGGTGACATCGTTGGAAGGATTCACTGTTAGAAAATAGACGGCTGAAAAAACGAGGCGTTAGCACTTACTGAAAACTAATAAAATAATTAAACAAAATGATAACCGTGTCGTGGTATTAACCACTGCCTTAGAAGCGAATTCGCCACAATGTGTGTAATCACTACAATAGACTTTGATGGTACTGCTCTTCTCTTAACTCAAAACAACACTGAGGAAAGGTTTATAAAAATCAAAGAGTATTTCTAAAGAAAACATTTACTTAGGGATATGTCAATGAGTGAAAATTGCCAACTATTTATAGGCTAAATAGTGAGGGCAAAATCATCATTTCTAAAGCACAATTTAATTATATTTATAATAGAATTAAATAGCTATAAAATAAATGTTATAATTGAGCATTAATAACATTCCTCCACTAATGCGAAAGAATATCCTTTGTAAAAATGAGAGTATTGAAGTTAAAACATGAGAAGAACAATAACGAGATTAGTTGCTTAAGCACTAGTGAGCGTATCTGAAACTATAACACAATGATGATGAGTAATTCTTCTCTTAGATAAGTGAACGAATCTTGAACTTTTTAAGATTAGGGTGAACTCATAACACACAACTAACCACTTCATCCACCGAAGTCCTCGATGTGTCTACAAAGTATATATATAGAATATATATAGCCTTATTTCCTCAGGATTCTAGTAAGTGTACTAGAAAAACGGCCCAACGTTTTTCATAGAAGGTGACTAGTCCTTCTCACTTACGTAGGTTATTTCATCGGGTTTATCTCAACATAAACCACTCGAAAATGGGCCATGAAACGATTAAGAGCTTCTACAATAACTCAGCCTCACAATAAATAAGGTGAATTTCTCCAAGTTCATTTTAAATGAACAGCCCAAACTCTGGGATAAAAAATCATTAAGAATAAATACCCAACCTCTTTAATCGGTGAATTCAATATGTCATTCTCAAATAGGATAACCCAAATTCTTGGAATTGAATTCATTAAGAGTTTAAGAAAACTCATTCTCTTTAGCGGCAAGTTCATCTAGTCCTTCGCAATAGAATCGCCCAGTCAACACTAGGTTATGAACTTATTAAGAGTAGATATTCATCCAAAATTGATAAATTCATCAAGTCTTTCTCACTAAGACCACCCAAAGCCTGAGCTATGAATTTGTTAAGAGCAATAAAGCTCATCCTGTGCATGTACATTATTCGTCGTAAGGATAGGTAGGTAGAAATGTACACTACGAGTCTTTCCATGGTTTCGTTTGACCACATTGAACTTAGATGACTAAGTTGTGTATCAACCATGAATTTCTCAACCAATGGACTTTAGACCCATCCCCTCGATGAATCTAGAACAAACTTCCGACTTTAACCTTTGGTAAGCGAATCAACTAGGCTCCTCTCTAACTTTAATCATCATTTTAAGACACACACACATTTCTAACATTTTAAGATAGAAATAAATCCATAAGTGTTTTGGACAACATGTAAACAAATACTCAATCATAATAGAGTAAAGTTTGCTATGAATTTTAACCATAAAACTATGTTTTAACAAACTCAAATTTTGTATACACCTAATTATATTCTCAAAGTGTTGAGAATTTACTAATCATTAAGATTAGTATGCATAATCTCAAACGATTATGAAATTCTTTATATCTTATTAGTAGTTATTCATGACTTTTTCTCATTCAAAAGGAATTTCAATTTTATTAATTTTTTATAAGAAGTGTTTAGGAAAATTAAAAAAGTTTATGATGAGTTTTTAACTTTTCTTAACAACAGGAAAATTACCTCAAGTTTACTATGACCAAATTTGGTATTCTACTCAACCAAATTAACCTCTACTCTTTTAACTTTCTACACTAACTTTAAAGATGTAACCCCCTTAGCCCAGCCTAGCCGAAGCCGAACTAAAAGGATCACATTAGGTTTGCTAGAGCAAACCGAGCTAATAACCTAAATCGATCTATTTTTTTCTTTTAATATTGTCTAAATGCATCAAATTAATTCCTATGGTGGTCATGCTTCAGCGGAAATATTACATTGAAATCAAATTTCAAAACAAGGTTCAATTGCTCTAGAATGCACAGAATGAACCAAAGCATAATTTCACAAATTACAGGGTCTTTTTTAAAAATTTAGGTTACCAATCCTTTATTAGTCCAATTTCACGCTCACATGTTAAATTCCGGATCAAAATAGTTATTCGAACTCATTCAATTGCATACATACCATTCAGGGACTAACATGCAAGATTTCTAAACTTCAGCAAATTGATATGTACAAATACAACAAGGCATACCGATACGGGCAAGCCCGTACCAATACGGCTTAATGAATATAACAGCTACTCATACAGATACACGTACATCTGTATCAATACGGTGTGTTGACCCACCTGTACCGATACAGCCTTGACCCCGTATCGATCCCCCTTGTGATTTCTCAAAAACCTAGAATTCCAATGACCAAAACGTGTACTGATACGGTACCCCGCGTATCGGTATGGCTCTTTAAAAATAAAAGGGGCATACTGGTAATTAAACTCGTGTATCGACACTAGTACAAAAATTCCTCAAGGTGTACCGATACGGTGGCTAGGCGTACCGATACCCTTTGTTAAATTTTAATGGATTGAGCCTTCTCAAACCATGGGTACCGATCCTTGGTACCCGTACCGATACACGATGACCTGTAATGACCTCTAGGTCCAACATATGACACTTTAGCTCAATCAAAACACATTCCACACATATCTAAACATTACACAACATCAAGAACATGCTTAACATCAACATACCAACATTTTAAACCATCATATCAAGCCTAACACATTCATCCATATCATCTAGAGGCATGCTTCCTACTCAACATGTAAAAACCTCAAACCAACCTCAAGCAAGCATAAATGGCCAATTACACATCCAAAACATCAACATAAACTTGCACAACCAGGAAATTTAGCAAACAACTCTCTCAAATAACAAACGACCACTTTGCCTTTATTACTACAAGTCTAAATCAAAGTTATACTTTCGTAAATCACAAGTCCTTGGATTCCCTTTGCTTGCTTGTTGCCTCCAACCTTTAGTTCTTTGTATTGGTGGAAAAAGAGAGCGTAAGCACACTAAGCTTAGTGAAGAATGCTCAAAAAACAAACACCAATGCGTTTAAAACTATTTTAACAATCCATTTGAAAACCACTTTCCAAAATACTTTTCAATCAACATTTCAACATCATGCCTTATCAAACCATGCACATAACATTTCCAAATCATGCACCTTAAACCATGCACTTAACTTTTTAATCAACATTAACTCATTGTTTTCATATGCATTATCAAAACCATTTAACCAATGCAATCAACCTTGCATTAACCAATGTTTAACAACATTTAAAAATCATGCATTACTTCCAAATGCATCTTCAATATTATATAATCATTTTCCAGCATTAAACCATGCTTAAAACATGCATATACAATGAGTAATTAAACCTTTAAAACAAGTGCATAAAACCAATTGTCTAAGTTCGAGAGAGAATTCATCATTTACTTACTTATGATCTTAGACCAGCATTTTAAGCTTGATCTAAACCCTCAAGCACAACTTTCAAACCTTTTAAAGGCTGTAAAACTCGTTCTCACTCACCGACACACAAAACCTTGCTTGCCGATACGGTAAACACGCCTTCAAAGCTTCCGAAACGTTCATTCAAGCTTGAAGACCAACTTCCCCTATTTTATCCACACAAAAACAGAGAATTCAATGCATCAAAATGCATTCAACAGCCCAGCAACATCAATTCACATAAAGTCTCAACATTCTCTACCCAATTTCACTCTACAATAACTAAAACCAACATATAACATCTTTCAAACTTAACCCAGCCAAAATCTAACGTTTTAACTTATCAATTAACATCTAAAAACACAACAACATCATCCTTATACCTCCAACATTCATTAAACCTCCACAACACCTCAAAAACTCACAACTAACAACCTAGAAAATTAGAGATTCACTTAGTTTCGGGATTCCAATGTTAAAGCCCACTTATTAACATTATTAAACATCAAAATCATGATTAGAATCAATCAAGAACTCAACAAAACATAGCCTATACGAAAATTCATCAATTCAGTCAATTAAACTTTGATTTAACCAATTTTCCATTATTGAATCATCAAATCAAGTTAGAAAATATGTGTGAAAGATCAATAACTTGAGAATTTCAGTAAATAACATTTTATTAAAGGAGAAGAACGAAGCTCACCTCTAAATTTGGCTTTCCTCTTAATTGGATGAATTTTTTTAGAAAACAATATCAAATCAAATAAGTTTTGTTAGGAAACAATTAAAGATTCATTTGATAACAAAAGAATGTTAAAATCAAGTATTTACCTGAGAAAATTGAAGTGGAAAAGAGTGTTTGGCTGAAGAGAATTTGAGAGAAAAGATTTTGATGAAAATGTAACGACCCGGATTTCAAAAATCTGAGGGTCGGGTTAAATTGAGGTATGGACTCGTACTTAAGTTGCGTAGTGGGCTTATATGAGCCTTTTGGGCCAGCTTTGTGTGTTGGGCTGATGGTTGGGCTTGTATTTTAGAGGTTGGAAGAGGAGATGAGTGTAAATTCACCCTTGGTATGAAAAAGAGAGGGGAAAGTAGATTAATTTTTTTGCATCTTATAAGGCCTGACCTCATTCATGTTTCCCCTTTGTCTCTTCTTTCTCATACTCTTCATCTTTTTCATTCAAATCTTGTGGTTCAAGGTTT
Organism: Hibiscus mutabilis; assembly: GCA_019671005.1. NCBI lineage: Eukaryota > Viridiplantae > Streptophyta > Magnoliopsida > Malvales > Malvaceae > Hibiscus > Hibiscus mutabilis. The sequence goes on along the minus strand of CM033756.1, from coordinate 17,925,372 downwards.
AATCTTTGGGGTTTTGAGAGAGAATCACGGATTGTTGATTGAGGGAAAGTTGTTTAGCTTCGGGAGATCTACCAATCAAGGTATGGATGGCTAGTTTTAGTGGAAAAGTGGTTTTGGTAAGGGTTGATGAGGGGAGAACGAGATTGAGTCTTAGGGGACCTTACTCTTGTAAAAGTTTGTGTTTTAACTCCCTTAATTATCCATACTATTTGGTAACACGTTTGGTAACATCTCTTGTAGTGAAAGAGGTTGGGAACTCCTCAAAGGAGCAAGGCTTGAAGCTGTGGTTAAGGGCTTCATTTTCAGTTGTAGAATCAAGGTTAGTACACTACTAACTCCCATAGTTTCCTGGAAATCATAAAGTTAAGCTCTGAAGCATGATTTGGTGTTTTTGGCCTAAGAGTAGCTTGAGTGGTTGTTAATGGCAAATCTTAGAATTGTTGTTGTAATGGCTTGAAATTGGTTGTAATCCACCCAAACCTATCACCATAACTTGTGGGAATGATTTGGGGTATAACTATGGGGGTTAAATAGGGTTTCTAGGTGAAACCCGCACCAGAGTTTGAAAATTAGGCTCGCGTACCGGTACTGGGCTTAGCGTATTAGTACGTCTTAGTAAAATAAGGGAAGGGTTGTGAGGGGTGTACCAGTACGCCTCTCCGTGTATCGGTACCCCTTGTAAGTGAAGAATTCCAGTAATGCTATCACGTACCGGTACGCAAGAGGCGTATTGGTACATACTGTTACATTTCCTGGGAAAGGCTTAGCGTACCAGTACGCATATAGGGAGTACCAGTATAGGGGTGATCGGTACGGGGTAATCTTGGTACCGATGGTGCGTACCGGTACAGAATATAGAGTATCGGTACGGCTTATGAGTTTAGTTCTTTTGAATCTAAAACGAGTATCGGTACTCATTGGTGAGTATCGGTACCTAGAGGGGAGTACCGTTACCCACATAGGAGTATCAGTACTCACTGGGCATTCTGCCAAAAAAATTTGGCTTTACATTCGGGGGTTCTATAATTCGAGGCAAAGGGCCCTGAATGTCTCTTAAGGTGTAAAATGAATACTAAAACTAAGAAACATAGATTTTAACCTCGTATAAGAAATAAATGGCTAATGACTTGGTAATTATTAGGTAAACCGTGTGAGGTAGTAACCAATAGGGATCCTAGGTGGATCAATCGAGGCTGTGTGATAGTTAGGGTCCTTGCTGTATGCAGAGGGATTTGGATACCCTAAGTGTGTTGCAACACCTTGAAGATTTTCGATGTAGGATCCTGATGCTATGTAGACGCGGGCCTCATTCGAAGATGCTTGACGAGAGATCCCGAGCATGTATGTAGGATCCCGATGTTATGTGGACACGGGCCTCATCCCCTTGAGTATAGGATCTCGATGCTTTGTGGGCGTGGGCCTTACTCGAAGGGTAGGAACCTGATGCTATGTGGATGCGGGGCTTCACTCAAGTGTAGGATTCCGATGCTTTGTGGACGCGGACCTCACTTAATTGTTGTTGCTGTTATTTGTGTGATTCTAGGTAAATGTATGAGGTTCTAGTATGAGCTGTGTGTGTGATCATACATTCATAATGCCATGTGTTTAGGCGGTTATGGTAGCGTCATCGTTATATTGTCATGATATCATTCCTGTTGCATTGCTTTATTTATGAATTGCATGAAGCATGGTTGAGTGGCGGTGTATCCACTGAGCTTGTTAGCTCAGCGTTCGAAATCGTTATTTTCGTTCGCAGGTTAGTAGGTTATCGTGAGTCTTGAAGGAGCACCATCAAAGTTTGGATTTCAGCATCGACTCTAGTGGTTTAGTACAAATACTATATGTAACTATGTATTTCGTAGGACCCTATATGTATTTTGTAACCCTTATTTTGTATTAATTCGGTCAAAGTCGAATGTTTTAATATTTGTAAATGGAGGATTTAACTATGTTTTCAATGTATGGACTTATGTTTTTAATTGGACTTATATATAATGGGCTTGAAAAATAAAAATTTTTAACGATATGGATTTTGGGCTTACAAATGTGGCATCCGGGTCAAGGGTGTTACAGAAAAGTTAGTTACATAAAGTTTTCTTTTAAATCTAATTATGAAATTAATCTCCCCAAGCCGAATTATTTCTTTTAAAACCTTTTTAAAATATCCAATTAAAGAGAAAAGTCTAATATTAGACTTTGGTCAAATAGCTCCTTAAATATGCTAAGTTTTGCCCCTTTTACAAAACAGTCACTAAAAGCAATTTTAAAACTTTACATTTTGGTCATTAACCAAGATGTCACTTTTTGAAACTTCTTTTTTTAAAATTGATTTTACCAAAATCATTTACATATTAAATAATTATTTTAGAACATTTTCTATATTTTTATCTTACCCAAAAATATTATTTCGAATTAAATCTCGAAACTGACTCGAATCCTCTAACCCGATCCATCGGACAATCTAAACCACCTAAAAAACTCCTAGGCCCAAAACTGGGGCGTTATAAAAGAGATTTCTGTTGTCATAGTATTTTTATAAAAGTGAGCACATTAAAGAACAATGCACCAGGTAGGTTACTATGAAAGAGAAATGGTGCACTAGGCACGCTTAAATACCAAGTCTTTCATAAAACTAATCCTAGACATGCATTTTCATAATGCTTTTCGATAAGCTATTTATGAATTTTCTCTTTCTTTAATTAAGGTTTCTTAAAGAATTATGCTTGATACTTTTACTCACAACAATATCTTATTAAGCAAACTTAATATAAGGCTCACTACTTAGAAAAAGGCATTCATTATAGCCTTTAGTCTTTATCCTAGCCTAAAACATGCCCACTGAGTTTACAAATTAGCTTAAAGGCTCAACATAAATTCATGTATTATAAAGCATGAATTGACAGATAATAAGTGTAAATAATCTAACCTCATAGGAAGAATTGTAGCTTCCAGATAGACTTGTTCATTCACACCATCCTGTAATTTCAATATCCTATTCAGAATCTTAAATCAGAATGATCCTAGAATCTACCGCGATTGTCACTTCATTTGAATTAACATCTCTTTAAATCTGTCAATTCTAGAATCAGAGGAAGAGTGATTTTGAAGCAATTTACTTAAAAATAATTTACTGATAGTAATAAAATCTTTATCTTTAAAATATCATTTCGTTATTTTTCAACTGATTTCGAGAACTTTGTCACTGTCAGTCTCCTTTGATAAGGATATACATTTTGGAGAACTCTTCATCCAAGTGTCATGGGCTTTTCTCTTCTCCAAGTTAACCAAATTGGTTGGTGACAAACTTGTTTTTGATAAACAAACTTTTATTTGTCCTGTTGACTTATAAGTTTCTCAAAACAAACCATTAGTACGACAAATAATTGTCATAAAAGGACAATAAAATATGTTTTAAAGTCACATTAATATCGTAATAACTTACACTTATTACCACCTTGTTTGTTTGGAGTTATTCTACTCCAAAAATTAAAACGAAAGTCATCGAGTTAACTTATTAAAAATGATAATGCAAATTATCAAAAATTCATTTACTTAAAAAAATACTCCATATTTGATAAGTTGCAAGTTAACTCGTATTTCCTTAAAATCGAAATGATATGAAATTTTCGTTTATTGAAAACAAATTTAATATACCTTTAAATCAATCGATATAAGAATCTAAAAATTAAATAAGATATAATTATATCACACTTTTTTGATATACCTCTAATATAAGGTAATTTAATATACCGTTGACATTAATATTGCATGGTTAAAGTAGCCAAAAATACTAATATAACAAATATGTTATAAGACAATTCATGAGTCTTTTAAGAACTCATAGGCTAATCATGGTTATTTTAATACTCAAACATGCTTTGGAAATCAAATGATCGCAAAACATAATATTAAATCAACAACCATTCTCATTAATATTAAATTAATTAAAATGATAAACTAGGCATATATCGTTAACATTTTCTTTACAGCCTTATTGCTTACCAGTCTTTATGATCTTTTATGTGGTGTATAGTTGGTTTCTATCACTATACTTTCAAGGCAAGAGAATAACATATTATATGAACTGATTTTCTCAAGCAATAATAAACAGTAGCATAAATACCTCAACAATATTGCTCTTGATTTACCATGCTCCTCGTTTATAACTCAAGAATTAGTTTGAATCGGAATGAAACGCACAATTCGTGCTCATCATTTGAAAACGTAGATGAATATGAGCATTGTGTTTCGAAGACACAATCTCATGTAGTCTCAAAATGTATCAAACTTAACACAATTCGTATGCATCATTTGTAGTATAAGAATTCGCTTTTAAATTGTTAGAAAACAGACTGTTGGAAAAACGAGACGTTAGCACTGACTAGAAAATAATAAAATAATTAAACAAAATGATAATCATATTATGGTATTAACCACTATCTTAAAAGTGAATTCGTCCCGATGTATAATCGCTACAATGGACGAACCGCCCCCTGAAGTTAGCGCGGCTCTCCAAATTTCGTAATTCGAGAGATGGAGTGAACTTTGATGGTGCTGCTCTTCTCTCAACTTAAAACAACACTCAGGAAAGGTTTATGAAAACTAAAGAAAATGTTTTTAAAACAAACATTTGCTTAGAGATATGTCAATGCGTGAAAATTGCTCATTGTTTATAGGCTAAATAGTGAGGGCAAAATCATTATTTCCAAAACACAATTTAATTTTATTTATAATAAAATTAAATAACCATAAAATAAATGTTATAATTGAGCATTAACAACATTCACAAGTTATTCACAATATTTATAGCATCTTCTTGGAACAACGTATCTGTCCATCCATATAGAATAGTTAGCTGAATCCCCTCAGGAAAAGCGAAAGCCTCGATGGTTGCCGCATTATGAGAGTCACTTATTCACATCGCAACACCAGCTCAAACAATGCCATCATGATCTCGCCCAACCACGCCTACCAATGCAGTGGATAACGCTCCATCAACATTTATTTTAATTCTTTCTTCAACTGGAAGGGGCTGGTGCAGGTTACACGCGTGTGTTACCTAACCCAAAACCTGTTTGCAAAGAAATTATATAGGCATACATATTTATTATATAAAATGGAATTTAAATATTTAATCCCAAAACTTAAAATCTAAACTTTAAACCCAAAATTTAAAATATACAAATTAAATCTAAATTTTAAATCCTAAATTAAATCTCTAACCTCTAAAAAAGAAAGTATTATAATTATATATTAGATAATTTTTTTTCTTTTATCCTGGATGTAATTCGAAATTTCTACCAATATATCATTAGAAGAATTATCCCTTTTAAAGGGAAAATTTTATTTTTATTAATTAGAGAAGTATTACATTCTCATATCATAATTCGAACTCATATAAAATGACACAATATGATCATTTTTAGCCCGTAGGGCAATTAGTGGATCTCTTTAAACAAAAAAATTTGATTAGTTGCGTTCATAAACCTAATCAATTGATTGTGGGTTCGAGTCCCACTGAGTGTGTGAAATGGTTTTTCAATTGTTTATTTTTACAAATAAGTTACTCTTTTTTCACTTTTTCTATTTCTTGAATAAACTACTTGTATAACTTTTGGTGTTTAAAAAGAATGACAATTCTTTTCTTCCATAACCTTCTTTAACAATTACGTACAATTTTTAACATAACCTAAAAAAAATAGTGATTAAATTTGCTTACCCTCGATATACATGTTGAAAGCTAAATAAAAACAATTTTTTGTTTGTTCAATTGTAAATATTTTAATTAGTAAATTTTGAATGCTAAATAAAGCAAAGCCCAAATTGATTTTGCAAAGACCCAGAAGATGAACACAAGGCTCAGAAAAAGTGAATCCCATTCAAATTTTGCACAAAATCCAAACCGGAGATTTCTCTTACAAAATGGATATCCACCTAGTTTCCTCCATCGGCTCGGCCGAGTTCACTCACCTGGCTCGCTCCCTGTCTAAATCCACAATCATCGGACTCGATGCCGAATGGAAGCCCGCTCGTTCCCAACGGTCCGCTTTCCCCACGGTCACCCTCCTCCAACTCGCGTGTCAACTCGGAGACGACTCTGCCGGATGGGACGAGTCGGTGGTCTTCTTGCTCGACCTCGTCTCGATCCCCCTACCTTTGATATGGGAATTGATAAGGGACGTGTTTGTTTCACCAGATATATTGAAATTAGGGTTTAAGTTCAAGCAAGATTTGATTTATTTGTCTTCCACCTTTCGTGCTCAAGGATGCGATCTTGGCTTTGACAAAGTAAGTTTTCCCCCCTTTTCTTTTCAAATTTGGTCAACCAAATTGTCATTGTTAAAATGTGGTGAGGTTTTGTCTAACAATGGTGAATAGGTGGAGCCCTATATAGACATCACACACCTATACAAGCTTTTGCAACGTAAAGAAGGGAATAAGGTATCAAAGAATACAAAGAGTTTGTCAGCAATATGTGAAGAAATTTTGGGTCTTCGTCTTTCAAAGGTATGGCTTTTTAAGCACCCAAGTTTTCATTCATTTTATAAAGTACTTTTTTGTGTGTGACAAATGCAGGATAATTCCATTTTTTCTTGCTTTAATTGTGATATAATGCCACTGAAATTTCTCTGTTTTAGTGGTTGTTTACTTGCTCACACCAATATCGTTTTGAGTAAATATAATATATTATAATTTGGTTTATTACTTTTAGAAGAATGATATATTTTCTGATATTGTCAAGGGATCAAGGTGCCCTCTAGACACTCGAAAACTTATATTGCCTCAAGAGCAAAGCACAAAAAACAGCATTAACTTGAACGAAGTACAGCCAAATATATATATATAACCTAAGGTATATAATAAACTCGAAAGTGGAGTATATTTTATCTACAAAACATGCAATTTTTTTTGTTGGTCAATGTTGTTGAATGCTCAAATATTATGAAGTATAGAGTTTGATATTATCTTTTTCTTAATAGTAAACTATAAAGGTATATCAAATAAAAAATGGGGAAAATAAAATAAATTAAAGAGAAATTCAATTGGGAATCTTTTTTTATGCCTATGGCCTTACAAAAAAGTGTGCCTAGGTGCACTAGGCGGGTACCTGATCCAATGGGCCCAGCCTAAAAGGGTCTGTGGCGATTTTATTGAATAATGCCAAGGCATCAGCACGCCTAGGCACATTCCTTGACAACACTGATTTCCCCTCTTTTTGATTAAGTTTTCTACTTTCCAAAACTTGGTGGAAACAATTTGGTTTAATTTTCCCCCCTTTCCCTTTTATTAGTTAAGTTTGAATTAACCGCTAAACTCGGTAACTTTCAGAAAGGAACTTGTCGGATTCTGCAGTTCCTATAGGATCATGTTGCACTTTGTTAATGTAATACTCGAATCTTTTCTAGGAACTTCAATGTAGTGATTGGTCACAACGTCCTATTACAGAAGAGCAGATAAGATATGCAGCTATAGATGCACACTGCTTGCTTGGAATATTCAAAACCATCCAGGCCGAGGTTATCAAAGAAGGTGAATTTGAAATCTGTAGTTTGTCATCTGATTCCTTATGCTAATAGGGTAAAAATCATGTATCTTTCAGAATCACAGCATCTAATGGTAAACCACATAGCATGTTAGAATGTTACCTCTTTTAACCTGTCATCACTTTATGTGTATAATTTCTGGTATTACTGTTGCATACTTCGCCGCTAGTGGAAATTATACGTGTGTGTGTGGTTTCTATATTACTTCTCCACATGTCCTATGATATGATTTTGAAATAGGAAGCTAGAAGATGGTATGTTGGATGTTACTGCACGATTATAATGAGTATGCATAATTGTGGAGTTTACAGAAAGATTTAAGACATTTTGCAGGGTTGTCTGAGGAGTTACATTGTTTCATGGCAGTTTGGACATAATTTTTTTTTCCGAAAAAGCAGCCATAATATTTCTATTTATCTCTTTAACATCTCTCAATATAACCTTTTTGGAACTATTTTCTGCAACCATGGATTTGCCAACATGAAGGGAAAATGTCATACAATAATAAGATGCAAGGCCTAGATAATATTTCTATTTATCTCTTTAATATATATGTTTAGTTTGAAGTGTTAGAGTACTTTGTGTATAGGTGGTACACTCGATGCCCCCATGCAAACCAAAATTGCCCCTATTCTGCCGCTCTTGTGATTATGGTTTAATTAAACAAATTAAAATTTGCTCCTGTCATGTTATATTTTAGACACTTTTCTCTGCAAGCTGTGTGCCCGACTTTCTTTCCCTTCCCGATAGATTTTTCTGTGTGAATGCTATAGCCATAATGTGTATCCCGTACCTTGTACCTCAAATAATTACTAAGGTACCAGTTGTTCTTTAAATACTTCCCTCCCATTTATTGAGCATTTCAGTGGAAAATCATGTTTTATTACTTGAACATCTTTATGAACAAGTTATTTGTTATCATTATCCCATGAGATTCTTATTTGCTTATCCAGTTTCACTGAATTATTTTATGAGTTAGGTTGAAAACATCTGGACCACCTTTTATCACAGGGCATTCATGTACTAATGTTGAGGATCAGCATCAATCTGATATTAGTTTAGGATTGAAGGATATTCTTGAGGTGCCCGATTGTGAGAATAAACTTGCCAGGACCAAATTTTGCAACGCAGTAGATATTGTCCATGCCACTGCTTCTTCTGAAGAATGTGAAAGAATAGCCAAGGGAGTAGAGGTCATCAGAAAAACTAAGCCTATGGATGAATCCCTCTGGAAGATAGTAAGAAAATATGGTGAAAAACTTATTTTGCAAGAATCTGATAGAACTCCAAAAACTTCCAGAAAGAAAGGAAGAAGACGGCCCTCAGTGGTTTGCAAAGAAAAGCTGCTAGACAATTATGGTGATTGGCAAGGCCCCCCACCATGGGATGTTTCCATGGGGGGTGATGGAAGACCTAAGTTTTTGTGTGATGCTATGGTAAGGAGATTGTTTAATTGCTGATTGTGTAGTCTGCAATGAAATTCTCTCGTTTTTCATCAACAAATTAGTTTTATTCTAGGAATCCTTCAAATCAACATTAAAGGAGAATTCAAAGACTATGCTATTATTGTTTATACTGTTGGTGGGAGTATAACACGGTACTTATTTAGGTTGAAGGCTTGGCAAAACATCTCCGTTGTGTTGGTATAGATGCTGCAGTTCCACATTCCAAAAAGCCAGAACCCAGGTTGTCCTCTCATCATTAATTTGATACCTTTTCTCTGATTATATATTACCAAGGATATTAACCTTTTTTTTTATTATCAAACTTTATATGCATTTAGGGATCTAATAGATCAAGCATACAAAGAGAACAGGGTGCTTTTAACACGAGATGCCAAGCTATTGAGACACCAGTATCTGATAAAGAATCAAATATATAGGGTGAATAGTCTTCTGAAAAACGAACAGCTACTTGAGGTTTGTATGCAGTCATAAGGAGATTTAAGATCCTGATGGTTCAACTTGATATTTGTGAGGCCTAAAACTAAGGAGGTGTAGACTGGGGCAAAACAAAATAAATGTACTCTAGGCCTAATATTCATTAATTCTTTTGTAGGTAATTGAGGTTTTCCAATTGAAAATTAGTGAGGATCAGCTGATGTCTAGGTGCACAAAATGCAATGGAAGATTTATCCAAAAGCCTCTGACAACGGAAGAGGCCATTGAAGCTGCAAAGGGTTTCCAAAGAATTCCGAGCTGCTTGTTTGACAAGAATTTAGAATTTTGGCAATGCAAGGACTGCAACCAACTTTACTGGGAGGTAGTTCATTTCTTCTTTTCCTTGTTCCTTGATATGAGTCTTTTCCCACTCGGAAAACACATTACAACTCTTGAATCTTGGATCTCTATATACACCCATCCCAATTGCTAGTTATATCAGCCACGTCTTAACGTTGTTCTTTAGACGATTATATCACTTAACAATGTTATTTTCTCAATTCCCAATGTTGCACCCATACACACAGGGTTCGGGGTATTTGAACTTTGGAATTCAACGGTCTAACTTTGTCCGGATTAATGCTTCAGTGACAATTATGTCAAATCCTTCAAAATGTTAGATAGGTCTCAGTTTGAAAAAAATAATATGCAGTTTATTTACACTGTTAGTCCTTTTATGGTGCTGTATTTAGAAGGGGCTAGGTTGCTTGCTGTGACCTGTTAACCATGCAGCCTTTCAGGATTAAATCCGTGACCATGTCGACTCAATATTAATTGTGAACTTGGGTCGACCTCTCCATTTGCCCATGTGTGCAAGGGGGTTTCTTTAGGGTAAAAGAAGGCTTGGTTCCTTGAGATCTTTATGGGGTTTCTTTAGTTAATCGCCTTACCTGCATTAGTAAGAGCAGCAGAACTCTATTTTAAGGCAGCGAGTGGGAAAGCACTTGAAGTTTCTGAAACTACAATGTCTATGCTTCTATGCCTTGCCTACTCACTTGAACTTAGAACACTTTTTGTAAGAGCAACGAAACTCTATTTTAAAAACATGCTGCGAGTGAGAGCACTCGAAGTTTCTGAAACTACAACGTTTCTGCTTCTATGAGTTATATCGGGTAGCCCAAACGTATCCACACTAACTTGAACTTAGAACACTGTGATCCTATGGTGTACTTATGGTTCCAAAACTGTTGATCTGTTGACAAATTATGGTTTCTAGCAATGCATGGGTTGTTTTTCAGGAGCCAGCTTTACTATTTGCATGCTTGTAAGTTATTAACGTTTGGTTTGGTTTTGTTACAGGGAACCCAGTACCACAATGCAGTTCAGAAGTTCATCGATGTATGCAAATTGAAGGAATGATTTGGAACTGGGAAGAACAATACTGTGATTTATGATATAGCATCATGTGTAATCAAAGATCTTTTATGCAATACTTGAAATGTATGAGTAAGGAGATTAATTCGTTTACACTAGTTAGTGTAAAACTAATTAGATTTACATGATTGGTAAATCGATAATGAAGTTTTGAATCGATATGGTATTTTTATGATTCTGATTAAGAATATTGTTTTTTAATATATATTTAATGGTTTAATTTTTCTTTTTGATATCGTAATCAATATTCAATAGCCCAACCCTTCATATTTTTTTTATCATATTCATGTATATTACTGATTTCAGGTTTTGATTAAATTGATATATATATATATATAAGAAAAATTTTAATATACAGGCTGTATAAATTTTAGTTTATATAAGTTTTTTAATTTTAGGGGTTTAGTTTATCGTCTAGGGGTTTGGATTGTAGTGTTTAGAATTTATGGTTAGTATTTAAAGCTTAGGGTTTATAGTTTGTGGTTTAATTTTTTAGGGTTTAGGTTTAGTAATTTAGGATTTTGGTTTACAGTATAACTATGTATCAAAATTAAACCCGCTATTTAATGCACCATTAGTGTAAAGTGTTTTTCATAGCGGGTTTTTAAAGTTGTCACGTGTTCTTTTTAGAAGCCTAACCAATAAATCTAAATCATGAACTCTAAATTTTAAACTATAAAATCTAACTACAAATACTAAAACCCTAACACTAGCCCTTAAACCCTAACCTCCAACTCCTAAAAATAGATGCTTATGGTTTTTCTTAAAATCTAAACCACCCTTGAAAATAAGCCTTTGTAGCAAAAAAATGCTCTATTTATACTTTGTAGAAATAATCGTTACACTATCATCCATTCAAGATTATCAAAACAGTCAAACAAGAAAACTACAGGCACATGATGATATTCCCGTTTTAGAAATATGAAGACTGTTCACCTAGAACATTCAACTGGGCAAGGACTCTAGCAGCCATTGATTTCATTCCACTGCTTCCCCGTTGAGTTATATCGACGATCGGCATTTGAGCCAACGTTGCATATCTCTGCTTCATCTCAGGCAGCCGAAATATCCTTTCCAAGGCTCCCGGTGCCTTTTCCTGCAATTTGGTTGAAGTTGAACTCAACAGCTTTATAATTGGAGGTAGGGCATTTACTTTGTCAAGCACTTGGCAACCGTTTTGCAGTCTTTCATTGTCAATCAATGTTAAGAGGGCGTCTAAAGAAGATTCACAGGCTCCTAAATGTCCTTCCTCAAGAATCCGAACCAGTGGATCGACAGCATTGGCTTCTAAAATGCAGAACGAAGACTTGACCGTACATATTCCTCGGTGTACTTGGCAGCCTGTTTCTGATGCAGCGAAGCAGCGAATGAATGCTCTGGTCTTCTTTAACGGCTGGCTCATTGCGGCGAAGCTTTCCGAAAACTGTTTAAGCGATACGGCTGCGTATTGTTTTGTCAAAGAAGTGCCTGAAACTAGTAATTGTACCAACACCTGAATAATGCCGGTTTCAGCTACTTTTCTCTGCCATTCTCTATTTGTTGGAACAGTGAAACGACAAAGGGCTCTAGCAGCATCCTCTATTCCATGCTTCTTGTTCAAGGCATTTCGGTTCCCGTTGGTTATGAAAGCAAAGATTGTATCCAGTGCCCCAGAATCCAGAAGCCATTGAGTTATCTGTATGTCCTTGGGAAGATTCGAGATGATACCCATAGCTGAACTGCTCTCTTCTTCGTCGGTTGAAGTTGTTATGATCTTCTGCAATGTCTGAATGCATCTGAGACCCACATGATCCTGGAAACTGATGTCATCACCGTCTACTGTCAAGCAATAGAATAGCTTCACTGCACTGGTTCTCGCTCTCAGCGTTTGGTTGTTTATCTCACATAATTGAACCAATACTTGGACAGCAGGGAGCTAATGATCAAATAAACATTCGAATAACATAAAATGTTAGATATAAATTCTTGATTTCTTCGGGAAACCAGAAAAAAAAGTGAAGTAGAAGATGAGTCAGAATTAATGGCGTTCCCTCGAGATTTGTAGAGGGGAGGTGTTTGATGCCATTTTAAAAGTCTGGAAAGGCCTAATGTAAACACATTTGTCCAAGTTCTAAGAATGGTTTCCTTATGCAAACTAGTTATTCATGTGAACTGCAGGGAAGATTTTCCATGCCATGTATTGAAGCCTATGTTACTCGGACTTTCACCTCTATATCCGGGTCGTATTCAGACATAAATATGTATATAATTCTACAGATTTAGTGGCATTCCCTCGAGGGTTTGCAGAGGGGAGGTGTTTGATGCAATTTTCAGTCTCAAAATGCCTACATAAGCACTTTGTCCAAGTTCTAAGAATAGTTTCTTTATGCAAGCTAGTTATCTCCTGCATAGTGGATTTTCCATGTCATGTATTGAAGCCTTAAAATAGGATATAATCCTCCAAATATATGAAAATTTTAGTATACTGTGTCGGACGCGTACCAATTCCCAGCACTACTCTCAAATCCTGATAACATAGATCGGATTTGGAACTGCTCAGAAAGCATGCATACCTGTCTCAACTTTGCTCTGATGTCCGGACCTGAAGATGACCAGCACATTGCACAAAAAGCTTCAAGAATGTTTCTTTGAATGTCTGGTCCGGTGAAAGAAATCAGAGAAAATAGCTTAAAAATATCTTCATCTGATTCCAGCGATGAGATTTGCTCATCATCCGCTGCTGGGGTATTAGTTGATTTGGCAAGGTGCATGATTACAACTGCAACCTGTTCACGCAAACTTGGGGATGACAAGCTATGGCGATACAGGATTTCAAATAGTGGTCCAAGTGCACCTTCTTTGATCATCTGCAACCCATTTTGTGGCAAGTTTGACAGATTCTGAAGGGCTTTAACTGCCACTGTTTTCATCTCTAGATTATCATGAGAGAGTAACCGAAGAAGAGGTCCTAGTGCTCCCCCATCTTTAACTAGGGATAGTTTATGATGATCAGTCAACTCAATTTCAGACAATGTCTTAGCCATCAACAACTTCACATTATCTGGCCCTGCATGAAACCAGATTGTGACTTAAAAAGTTCATATTAGACACAAACTAATATATAATAATAATTACAACAATAATAATAAATTTGAAGAACCTCATATTAGACACGAACTTATAACCACACCAATCAAATACAGGTACACAGCCAATTATAGTTAGACAAGAGAGTCACCACAAAGAACTTACCAGAAGAAAGAAGGTGCAATAAAGGTTTGAAGAAATTTGCCTTGGTCATCTCTATAACATTTTGATCTTGGAAAGAAAGGTTTTCCAAAATCTCTCTGAGTCTCTAGAAGCTTGAGCATAATCGCTGCTCAGCATAGTAACTACAAGAAAAATACAACCTTGAATGGTTCCAATGGCATCTCGCACTACACTGCTTCTTGATAATTGCAATAACAACTCTAAGGCCAACTTGCTTTCTTTTATTTAGCGAGCAAGTGATTTGACAATGGATTCGAGCGCGCAATCTTCTTTAGCAATCATTTCCTGGAAAGTTAACAAAACCAATTTGAGGAAAATAGAAGCGCACACAACCATATATAAACACGTAATGCAGCTTGGACATAAAGCAAGTGATTTAGCCTAATCTTTTTGGTATCATTTCTTAAGAAGCTATACGAACCAACTGGGCTAAATCGTAGTAAAGACAATATTCCAGAAGCTTTGCCATAAAGGGAAAAACAATCCATATTGACTAGTCAAGAATTGGACTGTGGCTTTATATGCAAGATCACCCTTCCACTATTGATACACATTTTCTCAAGGAGGAAAACCATGAGAATGCTCTTTAGACAGCCAAAGAAGATAATACCTCGCAACAATCCTTGTATCAAAATAACGCCGTCAATGAGAATGTATTATGGATCCATACCACCCCTCGACAAAAAACATAATTCACACCCTAGTCTAGGTGTTAGTGTTGAGAGGGATAATATCTCAAGGCAGACACAATCCAACAATCCTTTCAACAACAAACAATAAAAATAACCTAATTCTAAATCCTAAGTTGCTAACCAAGTTTATGCGCAAGTGAATAGATTAGAGTAAATAGCTTTGTCAATATGAAAGAAGTTAGACTATAAGTACCTTGTTTTCATGACTATCTCTAGCAAGTAGGCAGAGAATGGCTAGAGCCTGTGTTCTTATTTCACGATTTTTTGCACTGAGAAGTCCAATAAGAACTGGTATATAACCCTCAAATGTCACCCACTCTCGGTGCAGCTCTCGCTCTGTGCATAGATCCTGCAGCTCAGACAGAGATTGAAGCACTTCTTGTTCATCATTTGACTTGAGTTTAGGTTTGATGGAAACAATGGCGATCATTTTGTTCCTGTATTTCCATTCTCCAATTGTTTCTCTAAGAGTCTTGTTAGGCTGTAAAACCAATGAATCCAACTGAATCAATGTCGATGGGCAGACGTTGTTTCCATCTGCAAACCACCTTTCAATGGAAATTCTTTCGAACGTCCGACCCGACGAAATCTCCACCGGATCAACCATGACGCCCATGGTGATTGGGCAATAAAACGACTGGAGAGCCTGCAAAGGTTGAGTACCAATTGAGTCTCTTTCAAGTTGGTACCTCTTAGCATTTTCCTCATAAGATGTCATAACATCACCCATTTCAAGCAGCTGAACAATCTGTTCCATTCTTCTAGCTTCGTTCATGCCAATTCCGGGTTTCGAATCTTGTATTTCGGCCTTAAATTCTTCGAGTTCCTTCTTCATGGCCAAGTATTCACCAGGAATTCCAATTCTCTCAGCAATTAAAACAAACAGATCATTCACATAACATCTCTCAACATTCCTCTCTCGTAAACCTAACTCGATCTTGTCCAAAACAGTAGTTTCCTCTGTGCAGGGACTATATTCAGCTTCCACCAAATCCTTGCACAACCTGGTAATCTTATTAACAATTCTCAGATCATCCAAAGAGGCCAAAGGGATGAAATTTAGTGCTTGAGAAATCCGTTTTGTGCTACTCTTCAATAGCTTCAAAATTTTCCTGCAGTTGATCAAGAGATAAACCTTGTTTCTAGTTCCACACTCATCAGCTAGCTGTTTCACAACTTTAACCTCCATGTTCAGAATATCCAGGCCATTTCTTAAGCCCTCTGAATCATTTATATTTGATTTTGACAACTCTTTTAAGATAAGTGTGATCTTCTCCATGAAATTTGAGAATCTCTCGAAATTCTTAATCTGAGTAATGACAGCCTTGGCAGCTTGAATGCAATCAAGTACTGCAAATGTGGTCTGAGAGAACAACTCAGGTAGTGAAACCATTGATCTTTTTTCCATCTTTGAGCATTCAAAGAAGAAGAAAAAAAGTAATGAACAAAACAATTACAGAAGAGTATCTTCAATTCTGGTGATGTTTGATATCCATACCAGAAAATGGCGAAATTTTGGTCATATGGAATCTGCCAAGACCAAACCCTGAAATCCAATTCCAGAGAAATACAAATCATTTGCAGTTAATTCAATTTCTGAGGAAAAATATTTTGGGTGGATCTGTCACAATACATCAAAATTTTCAAAGAAAATCAAAATATAAATCAGTCAATCAGCATCTAATGGGATACATGGGATGCTCAAGCTTGATTCATAATTTTAAAGCATCAAACAAAACACAACAAGCAAAACAGAAACAACCCTTTCTCAAGTCATTAGAATTACTCGACATGATAACACTCAGCAGTTAGCAAAGAAACAAAGAAAGAAGCGGCGGCTCACCTAGATACAGTAAGTCAACGAAACTCTTTACTCATTGGTCACGTTTTACTTGCGAGAAACCACTGGAATTTTCCGGGAAAATTAATCGCATCCAGGAAAAAGATGTGGCTTCGGGGAGCTTCACCACGGACCTCGTCTTTCTCCTCTAATTTTCCATAATTTCTCTCCAGTCTCGTATTCAGACCCCTGCTTATTTGTTTTTTAAAAAATTTGAGATTGTTGACAATGACAAAGTCAATGGTATTATTTCCTGCTGGTTCGGTGCGGTACGGTTTATGATAGGATTGTAAATAAGAGATACCGATGTTGCCACGTCATGGAGGGGAAAATAAATTAAATCTGATTGGACGCTTGGCGCAGCAATAGTGGGAGTTGTAAGAAACGGGGTGATTCCTTGGAGTATGGGGTTTGAACTCGGAGTCCAAAATACGTTAAGGTGGAAATGGCGCTAACCTAACGGTATATTTAAATATATATATATATATAATATTGATTATTCTAATTTTATTAGGATAATTATTTGATAATGACGGTGGAAATTAAAATTTTTCACAAGCGCCTTAATTTTAAGGATTAGAGACTCAATTTAGAGTGTAAGGTTTAGGGGGTTAGGTTTAGTAGTTTAAAATTTATTGATTGTGAATATAATTTAGGATTGATGGTTAGAATTTAGGGTTTATAGGTTAAAACCTAAATTCTCATAATCTTACCCTAAAACTTAAACTCTAACCTCTAAACCCTAAATCATAATAATCACCCCTAAATTCTAAATCCCTACACCTAAACCCTAAATTGAGTCTCTAAACCCTAAAACTAATGCGTTTGTGTAAACTAAAAGTTTATTCCGCCAGTGTATTGGATATAAATCTATTTTATTATGAGTTATATTTTGATATACATTGTGCAAAAAAATATTACACAACTCAACTTAAAAATTAAAATCTAAAATTCTAATCTAAATCTTAACGTTAAAACCTAAATTCTAAAATATAAATCCCTAAATCATAAACCACAAACTAGCACCATAAACCCTAAATTTAATAAGCTTGTGTATCATTTTCCCTTTAATTATAAGGTAGTATCTTATTTCAATTTTAAATTTAGATAAACCCACGTACAGCTGCAGATTATGTTGCTTGAGTTGGGTATTTTTAAAGAGAAAAACTTCAATACACAGGCAGTGTAAACTTTAGTTTACATAAGCCTTTTAGTTTTAGGGGTTAAGGGTTTAGTTTATGGCTTAAAGTTTAGGGGTTTGGGTTGTATGGTTTATAATTTAAGGTTAGGGTTTAGGATTTAGAGTTTGTTTAGTTTTTTAAGGTTTAGGTTTAATTTTGATTTATTACACAACATGTGTATCAAATTTAAACTCATATATATATAGTTATATTTTAATACACAAGCTGTGTAAAAAAAATTTACACAGCCCTTCATATTTAAGTTATAAAATCTAAAATCTATATCCCTAGTTATAACACCCTGTTAGTACATGCGAACCATCACCACACGAACACTTAGTTACAACTCTCTGCGAATGACCAATCACGGCCCTTTACGAACTCGACATGCAAACGCCACCCCAGACCACGTGATGACGCACGTGGTTCATACCGATAGCCAAGCCACGACAACTCCCTATGAACACTTGTCTTCTTCATCGACACGTGTTCACGCCTCTTCCAAGACACACGTTCACACCCCGGTAAGCTGTCCAAGACCTAAAAGTCTGTAAGAGAAGAGGAGGCCCAACTCTCACGCTCTGACTCTCCCACCACAACCACGGGAAATCTCATCGAAATCCCCCCGTCTTCACCGTTTAAATGGTTGCCGACCGCCGTTGTCTATGTTGCCCATCAACACACCCTAAACCTTAAACCTTAAACTCTAAATTCTAACTATAAACCTTAAATTTTATGCTCTACAATCTAAATCCCTAAACCCTAAACATTAACCTAAATTCCTAAACCTTAGAATAAAGTATTTATCAAAATTTGATCGATAAAGAGGAGTCAATAAGTGTAGATTTTATAGTAAAAGGTCCGCAGTTTTTTTATTAACTTGTAATTATAAATGAAATATAACAACTTTATCACGAAAGAAAAGAAGGTTGTCTAGAATTAAATCCAAAATTAATATCAATTAGGATTAAAGTGATGTTCCTTAATATTTTTTATGAAAGACGTTCCTTGTTAATACACCATAAATTTAATTAACAAATAGAGTATAGATTACTAAACATGTAAACATTATATGCACATGCTACATGTATATCGAATAAATTATGGTTATATTGTTGTCATATTTCATCATTTTTATTCTTTTTAGGATATTTTGGGTATACAAAATAAAAAATAAGAGATTTTTTAATAAGTAAAACTTTGATATACATGCTATATAAAACTAATTTTACACAAGCCTGCATATTTATACTATAAAATTTAAAATTTAAAATTCTTATCTTAACCCTAAAAAACTAAACCCTAAACCTTAAACCATATACCATAAATTCTAAACACTAACCTTAAATTTTAAACCCTACAACCTAAACCCTCAAACTAAAACCCTAACCCCTAAAACTAAAAGGCAAGTATAAACTAAAGTTTGCACGACACGCATATCAATTTTTTTCCTTCTTTAATTATCTAATTACTTAATAAAAAAATAAAAACAAAGATAAAAAGTTGTTAATTAAATTATTAGTATTTTTCTTCTTTGAAACTTAGTTGTTAGATTAACAATTTTTCTATTATCAAGATTTTTTTAATCTTTATACCAGATGGGGAGCTTGATTTTAAACTAGGTTTTAGTGGATTTTTTTTGTGTACACAATATTTAAACATAAAATGATGTTATGTCAATAATAATATTATTACTTTATAAAAAAATAAATAAAATAAAATTTTCATTATATAGTTGTACTAAATTAAAGTTTATTTATAATATTTTACGTTTTTATCAAAGTTCGTGGGTAGTTTTATATTTATTCCTTAAATTAAATGTAAATTTAAAATTATAATCGATAAATTCTTAATTAAACTATATGTATTAAATGAATTCATTAGTGTGCATATAAGAAACTTTTGGAGGATTGCAGCCCAAGCCTTTACGTTGGAAAAGAAACCTCCTCCAGCCCATTTGGCAGAAGCCGGACAATTCTTAAGATCCATTTTACAAGCCTCCCTTCACCGCCCCCGCTTTTGCTTCTTGAATTTGATCTTTGATCGAAGCAAATGAAATAGTCGCCGGCCATGGCAGAATCCGTGCGAGAATTGCTTTACGAAGAGCGTCGTCACGCCTCCGGGCATTTCACTTCCAATCATCCCCTTCTTCCGCTCCAACAGGTATCCTCTTTGATTTAACTTTTGTTTTTTATCACATACATAGACTCGGTTTACAATTTAACAAATAATTATTATTTTATCATAAATTCAGTCAAACGGAGCTGATAAAGGCGGTTTCTTATCATTTTTTTCCGCCGGAGGTATGGTAGATTTAAGCGCTTCTTTGATATATATTTTAATTCAGTTGTGGTTTAATTAGTTACTATTTTTATATGACAATATAATTGTTTAGAATTTTTTTAAAAATAATTCTCTTTATTTCGGGGCTGTTATTGGATGAAGGTGTAAGTCGGCTTAAAGAGAAATGGATTCAGTACAAAAATCCGAAGAAAATGAAAAAGCCTGTGTCTTTATTTATATCTCCCAGAGGTGAGCGTGTCGCCGTGGCTGCCGGAAATGAAATCACTATTTTGCGGAAGGAAGATGATTACCAGGAGCCGTGTGGAAGTTTTACTGGTACGATTTGCTTCATATTTATGTCCAGTTGTTTCTCTAATGAAATTATGTTCGGATTCATTGGTTAATACTTGAACATGGCTTGATGATGAAGAAAAGTGTTCTTACTGGTTTATGTTAGGTTTATAAATTCTTTATAGAACTTGTTCCTTATGGATTTTATAACTGTGTTCAACTTGGGTTCCATGGATCAGATAGCAGCCTTGATTTGTTCACAAGCGGAGCTTGGTCTGAATCTCATGATATTCTTGGAGTCGTTGATGATGCTGATGTAATATATTTCATTAAGTCAAATGGTGAAGAGATAACTAGGATTACGAAGAGGCATTTAAAAGTATCTTCAACAATAATAGGACTGATTGCACAGGATGATTCTGAATTGCAACGACCTTTCTTGTAAGTTTTTGTTCTCATTCTCCATCTGCTGGTTTTAAACATCTATAACAACCTTTGATTCACGATCAGGTAGCCAGGATTTCTAAATGCGTGATTATAAATACCATAGAAGGTATATAGTTACTGTGTATGTGTAATCAAGGGACTTGTTTTCTGGTGTAGCTTCACTGTTCTGACATCTGATGGAGCTTTTCATCATATTGAGATCAGTCGAGAACCAAGTGCCTCTGTTTCTGCCATAAAAAGTAGCGACTTAGCTTTAAAAAGGCAATTCAGGCAGAATGTTTTCTGCTTTGACTATTATCCAGAACTTTCCTTGTTTGTTGTTGTTTGCTCAATTGCTGCAAGTGGGAAATCTGGTATGGTTTTATACTTCATTTCCCTTTGACCTAATGAAACCTTTGACTTAAATTTGGAAGTCTTTATAGTTTTGTTCCATGACTCAGTCTTCTAGGCTTTGCTGAATATTGAATTAAATCAGTGAAGCATCTGTATCTGTGTATCCGCTTCACATGATAAAGAATAGATATGGGGCAAATCAGTTTTTACAACAATTAACCTTTAAACTTTCAACTTTAATTGTTCTTTTTATCTTTCTTTCCAGAATCCTGTTATCTTTCTCTTTGGCATAAACATCAGAATTTGGAGCCATTAGCCTCTGTTCAGTTGGAGGGCCTTTACTGTGAGCAAAAAGGTTATGCAACTCATCTGGCCTACCCAAAGGTGTTGATCTCACCCCAGGGGGCTTATATTGCCACTTTAGATATGAATGGATGTTTGCACTTGTTTAAGCTGGATAAGGAAACATATTTGGTTACAAATTTTGCTTTCCAAGACAGAACTAATTCTGGAGTGACTGATAGATCATTAAATGTATGCAAAGATATCTTAGTTGACATTGTAGATTTTACTTGGTGGTCTGACCATATTCTCACCTTTGCTAAACGGAGTGGCTTTGTCACTATGCTCGACATTGTTAGTGGCATGAAACTAATAGAGAATGAACCTGTATATTCTATTCCTGTTTTAGAAAGGGTGCAGAAGTTTGAAGGAAATATTTTTCTTTTAGAGAGTTTATCATCAGAAGATAGGTGTGATTCATTTAATGGTAATAGACGGACAAAGGACTTGCATCATGGAGAGCAAAGTTTTGAAGACAGATCCAATCAATCTGACCTTGGATTGCATTGGAATTTGAGATCGTTATCAGAGAGATCTGTTCCTGAAATGTATAAGATTCTAATCGGTAATTCCAAGCATCAAGCTGCCTTGGAATTTGCTGATCGTTATCAGTTGGATAGGGATGAAGTTCTGAAGTCCCAGTGGTTGTGTTCTGGCCAAGGATTAAATGACTTAAATAAATTATTGTCAAACATTAAAGATAGAGTTTTTGTGCTTTCGGAGTGTGTAGATAAAGTTGGACCATCAGAAGAAGCAGTAAAGGCTTTACTTGCATATGGGCTGCAGTTAACTAACTGTTGCAAATTTTCTGAACCAAACAGCCAAGAAGGTCGTGAGATTTGGAATTTCCGTTTGGCTAGGCTTCAGCTGTTGCAATTCAGTGACAGGTTGGAAACATTTCTTGGGATAAACATGGGCAGGTAGTGTGCATTCCAGCTTTTAGTAGTTATTTCTGCCACTTTTAGTTTTGGTAGGTTACTGCTTTCTGATTGTTTCTATTGATTGACTGCATAATGACATAGGCTTTTGTAGGTTTTCTGTTTGGGAATACAGCAAATTCCGGGTTATGCCAATGAATGAGGCAGCAATTACACTTGCTGAAAGTGGAAAAATCGGGGCTTTAAACCTCCTGTTCAAGCGTCATCCTTATTCACTGGCTCCCTTCATGTTAGATATTTTGGCTGCAATTCCTGAAACAATTCCTGTCCAAACATATGTGCAGCTTCTTCCTGGGAGGTCCCCTCCAAATTTTTTTATGAGGGAGGAAGATTGGGTTGAATGTGATAAAATGGTACGTTTTATTAATAAATTACCTGCGAACCATGACATTGGTAATCAAATTAGAACTGAACCTATTGTCAAGCGGTTGCTAGGATCTTTTTGGCCTTCAACAGATGAACTTGCAGTTTGGTATAAGCATAGAGCTAGAGATATTGATTCCTACAGTGGGTTGCTAGAAAACTGCCGCTACTTGGTTGGCTTTGCTTGTCAGAAAGGTGTCAATGAGTTAAAGCAGTTTCACGAGGATATCTCATATCTGCACCAGCTGGTTTATGCTAATGAGAACGATGCTGAAATAAGTATCAGTATGAGTCTTGTTGCATGGGAACAATTATCTGACTATGAAAAGTTTAAAACAATGCTTAATGGGTGCAGAGAGGAAAATGTGGTTGAATCATTGCGGAATAAGGCAATCCCATTTATGCAGAAAAGGTCGCACATGGTTTCCTTGGCTTCCCAACAGCAGATTGCAGATGTTCATTCTTTGGTAGATCATTCTAAGAGCGAGTCATTCCTGGTTAGATGGCTGAAAGAGATTTCTGTTGTGAATAAATTGGATATATGCTTGATGGTCATTGAGGAAGGTTGCAGGGAGCTCCAAAGCAGTGGCTTCTTCAAGGATGAGGTCGAAGTTGTAGATTGTGCTCTGCAATGCCTATATTTATTTACAGACACAGATAGGTGGGATACCATGGCTGAAATATTGTCAAAGCTTCCACAGAAGCAAGGTAGTTTGTCGCAAATGAACTCGACTCACTCAAAGTATTATTTGTTATGCTTATTCCAATCTGTTGCCTTTTCATCATTATCCGTTTCACAGTTAAGTGCCAAAGGACTTGAATTATGAATTCCGTTTCCTTTTGGTAATGCCCTTACATATTGTGGTGATTGGTTATCTTACTGTAGGGAATGGGTTTCATTTCCAAACCTTACATATTTTGGTAATGACTAGTTGGTCTCCTCCTTTTGATACTTAACTGTTTTAAGGATTTGGTTTCTTTTAATCTCTCCCTAGACTCCAACTTCTTTGATTCCATACCCCCTTTATAATTGTTAGGCCTCAGTTTGGTAAACTTGATCTTTTTATGCTCCACTTACAACTAATTTTACAGATTCTAAAATATTTATTGGCAACCTTGATCAAAGGTGCAAAGTGGCAGGAGGCCATATTGAAGCAGGGAGCATTTTAGCATTTTACCGGGTTTGCCTTTCTCTTATATGCTTTTATGTCACATATGGATTCTCTTTTAGAATTATTTTCCTTTTAAACATCAGTTCAAGGTGTTTATCCTGCTGTGCTGGATGCTATGGGTAGATTTCGACTATGAGGTGTTCTTTTACAGGTCCCAAAACCAATGAATTATTTCTTAGAAGCCCATTCAGATAAACAAGGTGCTAAACAGATTATTCGCCTCATGCTTTCAAAATTTAGTCGCCAACGGTATGGCCGACCAGATGATGAGTGGGAAACCATGTGGTACGATTTGCAGTGCTTGCATGAGATGGCCTTTCCATTTCTGGACCTCGAATATTTTTTAACTGAATTTTGTGGAGGACTGTTAAAAGCAGAGAAGTTTTCTCTTGCAAGAAGTTACTTAAAGGGTACAAGTTCAGTTGCCTTGGCAAAGGAAAAAGCAGAAAATCTTGTTATTCAAGCTGCAAGGGAGTTTTTTTTCTCAGCTTCAAGTCTGACTTGTGCAGAAGTAAGTATGCAGTCGGTTTATTGTCTATTATGGTTTTGGATATACTAGAATGGCTTAATAAGTTCAACTTCCTTCTAAAAGGTTGAAATTACGTCATGTATGGTTTTTGTTTTATGATCTGAATTCTGAACTTTCATTTTAGCCACATGCTGATGACATAATATACCTACATTTCTTTTTTGTTTTAAATTTAAAAACTGAAATATTGTTTGTGCTGCTGTGACTTGTTTCAGATCTGGAAGGCTAAGGATTGCTTGAATTTATTTCCAAGCAGCAGAAATGTTAAAGCAGAGATTAATCTTATTGACGCACTTACTGTTAAACTTCCCAACTTCGGAGTGACTGTTCTTCCTATGCAATTCAGGCAAATAAAAGATCCAATGGAAATTATTAAAATGGTAATCGCAAATGAAGCTGGAGCTTATCGACATGTTGATGAACTAATTGAGGTTGCCAATCTTCTTGGATTGCGCTCCCCGGACGAAATATCAGCTGTTCAGGAAGCAATTGCTAGAGAAGCTGCTGTTTCTGGTGATATGCAGTTGGCCTTTGATCTCTGCCTTGCTCTGGCCAAAAAGGGTCATGGTCTTGTTTGGGATTTATGTGTTGCAATAGCAAGGGGTCCTCCTCTCGAGAATTTGGATACAAGTGCTCGGAAACAGCTATTGGGTTTTTCCTTGGGCCATTGTGACGTGCAATCAATTGGTGAGTTGCTCCATGCATGGAAAGACTTGGACATGCAAATGCAGTGTGAAACTTTGATGATGTCGACAGGAACAAATTCCTCCGGACCGGTTAAAGGGTTTAAAAGTGCTGATAAAAGAGATTGTTTAAATAGTATTCAAAATACACTTTCTCTCGTCGCTAAATATCCTCCTGTTGAGCACGGGACAGATTGGCATCTTCTTTTGCAAGAAAATGGCAAGATTTTATCTTTTGCCACCGTACAACTTCCGTGGCTGCTTGAACTAACTAGAAAACCTGAGCATGGTAAGAAATTTACTTCTGACCTGAATTATGGGAAGCAATATGTAAGTGTAAGAACACAAGCTGGGATAACTATTTTGTCCTGGTTGGCAAGAAACGGTTTTGCTCCCAGAGATGACTTAATTGCTTCTCTGGTAAAATCGATTATAGAACCATCGGTTACCGAAGAGGAAGATGTTACCGGTTGCTCCTTCCTATTGAATTTTGTGGATGCTGTTAGTGGGGTAGAATTAATAGAAGAGCAAATTAAAATCAGGGAAAACTACCCGGAAGCCCGTAGTATCAAGAATGTTGGGACGACATACAGCATATTACAGAATAATGGTGTTCATTGTGATGGTGCTGTTCAAAGAAGGGAGCTGCTCTTAAGGGAGTTTAAAGAGAGGAATAATGCCGGCGGCAGACTGCATTCCCGTAGTTGACGGCTTAAACAAGCCGGTGCAATTTTGTTCACAGTATCCAACGTGCGATTCCATGTGATGATGATCATTCTTTTTATCTTTTACTTGTTTTAGGTGACACGAACAAGATCGGAGTGGAAACTGAGTAGAGGAGAAGAAGCGTGGAGCAGATCATTCTACACTACCAAATTATAGGAGTAAATCAACAGAAGTAGATTTGTAGGGTTTAGTTCTTTATATTTCTTTCCTTGTACAGTCTTGACTCCTCTGTATAAATACCTTTGTAACTAGTGAATAAGTCACCTTCAAAAAAGAAAAAAAAAAAGAAGAAACCAGAGAATAAGTT
This sequence comes from Hibiscus mutabilis, assembly GCA_019671005.1. Classification (NCBI taxonomy): domain Eukaryota; kingdom Viridiplantae; phylum Streptophyta; class Magnoliopsida; order Malvales; family Malvaceae; genus Hibiscus; species Hibiscus mutabilis. Next base: position 17,899,138 of record CM033756.1, on the reverse strand, counting down.
CACCATAAAGTAATTATCTTTGTGTTGTTTCACAAAGCTTGGGTTTCTTCTTCTTCTGAAATTTTCGTCTCCACAGTCACCAGTTTCGGGGACTCACTGCCACCTTAGGCAGGTGCAACATTTTGTTACCGGTCGCAGTGAACGTGTTCTGAGCGAGTGGTTGTCACATGCGGATTTACGGCCCCTTTTCATTCAACGGCAGGTGTGAATTTGTTAAAGATTTGGGGTATTTGGAATTTCTGTATTCTGGCAAAGAGAATGGTTTGATGTTTGCAAAGCTTTTTTGGTGGTGTTAAGGAAAGGAAGTTAAGTCTCTTAGTATACTTTAAGAATAGTTCCTTGGCTGATCTCGTACTAAAGCTTAGATTTTGCTTCCGCGAGAAATCGTTTTTGGTAGGGTATTCAACAACCTAATCTCCTAGTAGCCAAATGAGGAGGGAATTAGGGGCGATGAAAATTCAATTTTAAAAATTAATTTTTTTATTCAACTTGATTTGAAATTTTTTTAAATGAAGTTTGAATTATAAAATGGGAGTTTAAATAACTTGAATTTGTTAGTAATTAGTGGATTGATTTTTATGTTCGAGTTAAGTACCTCAACTCTATCATGAAAATATGAAGAAATTAAGTACCTCAACTTTATCATGAAAATATGAAGATATATATATATATATGGATCTAGAAAGTCGTTTAAATTGGAATCAATATATATTGTAACATTATAAATAAGGGTAAATTACGTAAATCATCGTTGAACTTTACTCTCAAACCTATTTTGGTCACTAAAGTTTCAAAACATTCAATTTACTCGTCGAAGTTTAGAGATTGAACGTTTTGGGTTACTCGTCCATTAATTTTTTTGACGACGTCCATTTATTGGTGAAAAGAAAGAACTTCAAGATTCGGAAAGCGGAAAACTTCATCGGCACTAGAGAAGCAACATACTGAGAAACGGGCTCCATCAGACGGCGGGAGACAGAAATCGACTAGTGAAAAATCAAAAAAAAATTGGTCGATTCGTGAACTTCTAAACACTTTTCGGCAAAATGGAGGTCGAATTCAGAATCAGGGGCCGAGACGACTCGACTGATGAAACTTGGGACCAAACGAGCACCATCTATGACTGTTTGAGGTTCAAAAATGACAAAAAAGTTCAATGTCTAAATTTCAGTAAGTAAATTGAACGTTTTGAAACTTTAGTGACCAAATTAGATTTAAGGGTAAAGTTCAATGATAATTTACAGAATTTACCCTGTAAATAATTACAATTAAACTTGTACTAAAACTCAAAAACTATGCCCATAAATGAACCGAACGAACACGAACGAGGGTATGTTCATGTTCGTTCGTTTAATTTTAACCGAACAAATGAACGAACACGAACAACTAAATGAACATAATTTCTTGTTCGTGTTCGTTCGTTAAAATAATAAACGAACGCAGACGAACATTGAGTATTGTTTATTTTTTTTCTTTTCATTTCATATTTTAATATATGTTTTTAATTTTTTAAATATAATGCTTTTGTTATGACAAATAATAAAATAAATAGACATATGTGAATAAATTTAAACAAACATAACCAAACGAATTACCGAACATTCACGAACGTAAATGAACAAACAAGCCCTTTGTTCTTATTTTTTCATTTAATTAAACGAACAGAAAATCTTGTTCTTGTTCGTTTAATAAATAAACGAACTTCCCGCCGAATAGTTCACGAACGGTTCGCTGAATATTCGGTTGTTTACGGCCCTATCGAAAACTCGACTAACTAAAAATTCAAATAAAATTTGAATCGCAAAATAGTACTCGTAAACTCGATTAACTAAAAAAAATTACTCGACTCGATCGAACGTTGACCCCTAAAAAAATATACCCAAAGTTGAGTAAGGAGGAAACAATACTAAGAACGGGAGCAATGGCATTATTTGTTACCGTTATCGTTTATTGAATCACAATCGCGAAGTTACAACAGAGGCCCCGAAGAAACTGTAGTCTTGAAACAAATGGAAAATTGCATACGTCTGGATTAAAATTTAAACCTGTCTTTATTTATAAACCAATTTAGCCAAATTGTTTTTATCGTCGTAGATGAGACCATTGGCCGCTCCATTTCCTAAATGTGTTATATTATACCAATGTTTTCCTCCTTTTATTGTACTGAAATTTCAGTTTTCTCTATTCAAAAAAAATATATTTCAGTTGTCTTCTTTCCCTAATTTCTCTACTTATCTTTTATTTAAGTTTAAATCATTGATTGAATTAGTGTCACGAGTTATAAATATCATAGTCAATTAAAAAAAAAGGAAAAAACTTTTATACATAGGCCGTTTAAACTTTAGTTTACACGTGCCTTTTAGTTTTAGGGGTTAGGGTTTTAGTTTAGTTTTTAAGGTTTAGGGGTTTAGGTTTAGGGGTTTAGGGGTTTAGGTTTAGTGTTTAGAATTTAGTGTATAGGGTTTAAGGTTTAGTTTTTTAGGGTTAGAAATTTAGGATTTGAGTTTTTATAGTGTAGATACACAGGTATGTGTAAAATTAATTTTACACAGCCTGTGTATCAAAGTTTTGCCCTTAAAAAAATACATAAAAGACGTCATTTTGAACTTTTAGATAATCTTTAAACAAAATATTTAAAGGATTTATTCCCAATACACTGGCGGTGAAATCTTTTAATTTTCACAAGCGCCTTAGTTTTAGGGTGTAGGGGTTTAGAATTTAGGGGCGATGGTAAGAATTTAGGGGTAATGGTTAGGATTTAGGGGTTTGGTTTTAGGTTTTAGTATAATATGTTGAGGGTTTAGGTTTTAACCCATAAACCCTAAATTTTAAGCCTAACTTCTAAATCCTATTCACAATCCCTAAATTCTAAACTACTAAACCTAAATCTCTAAACCCTACACCCTAAATTGAGTCCATAAACCGTAAAATTAAGACGCTTGTAAAAACTTTTAGTTTCCACCGCCAGTGTATCAAATAATTATCCATATTTAAATGGATTTATATCCAATACACTGGCGGTGAAAACTTTTAGTTTTCATAAGTACCTTAATTTTAGGGTTTAGGGAGTTAGTTTAGGGGTGTAGGGTTTAGGTGTAGGAGTTTAGAATTTAGGGGCAATGGTTAGAATTTAAGGTTGGGGTTTAGAGGTTAGGGTAACATGTTGAAGATTTAGGTTTTAACCTATAAACCCTAAATTCTATTCACAATCCTTAAATTCTAAACTACTAAACCCCTAAACCCTAAATTCTATTCACAATCCCTAAATTTTAAACTACTAAACATAAACCCCTAAACCCTACACCCTAAATTAAGTCCTTAAACCCTAAAATTAAGGCGCTTATAGAAACTTATAGTTTTACACCACCAGTGTATCAAATAATAACCTATTTAAATATGGGTAACTATTCCATCCTTAGTATATGGGTTTACATGTAGTAGTTTTGAATTTAGGGGTTATTGATATAATTTTGGGTTTAGGAGTTAAAATTTTGGGTTTATAGGTTAAAACCTAAATACCTACCATAATACCTTAAAAACTAAACCCTAACCCCTAAATTCTAACCATAAACCATAAATTTCAAACCCATAGGCTAAAATTCCTAAACTCTAAACTTTAAACCATAAAATTAAGGCGCTTGTGAAAATAAAAAGTTTCCACCGCCTGTCTATGGGATAATAATCCTTTAAATATTATATACAACACAACTAATAAATCTTGAACAAAAATTATTACTCCCCTGAAATAATTTCTTGAACAGAAATTTTATAAATATATTTTTAACGTAAAATGTTCTCTTTCTCTTTCGACTACATTGTAGGCATGCCATAATCAAATTACTATTTTGATTAAAAAAACTCAAATTACTATAATTTCTATGGTAATATACAAGCATTCATAGATATTTACGATCTCTTCTCTTATTTTATTTTGAAATTAGTCTACAATTTCATTTATAAAAAGAGAAATTATATATTTCAATGGAAATAATGAAGGTGGTGCAGTTTTACTTAAGAAAAGAAAAAGAGAACATATAATACAAATCATATAGAAAGGGATTTTAATTACTGTAATGTGATCTACCGACAGACAGACAGACAGCCTAAAAACAATGATGGAAACTAAGAAATGACCTTATAGCCCCAATTATATATATATTGTAATCTCTTCTACCATTAAAATAAAAAATACAATCCTCCATCAAAGAAGTAGGAGTTGCAACAGTATAAGGGATGAAGATACCATTGGTGTTTTTCTTTCCGACCTGCAGCAGATGATACTTGATGTGCCACAGGTCCGACCGTCCTCCCGCTCAATCATTCAGCGGCTCGGCCTCAGGGTCCATAGCTGTCCAACTTCCCATCTCTGCAAGGAAAAAGAAATAACCACCAAAAGTTTGAGAACAGAACAGCCTCAAATATGCATGGAGAAATGGCAGGAAAAAGGGAAAATGTTTGGGGTTGATGCACAGGCTGTGCAAAATATGTAAATTTGGCTTTTTGAGAATTGAAACTGATGTTGATTTGAGGGGCAAAGAGTGTGGTCTAAGGTTTGTACGTACTTGGTTTGTCGGAAATTGCCATCAGCCGTCTTTGTAAGATAGATGCCACGAAGAGGAAAATCGAGCACATACCGAACATAATAGTGATGGGAAATGCGTCAACCTTCGGAGACAACCAATACGGCTAGTTAGTAACAGAGTAAAAGCCTAGAGTGTCTGCCAGCATATAATGGAATGAATCTATCATAGGAAAGCCTGTGACATACATTGTATAGCACGACCCAGACAAAGATATTGAGAGGAATGCGGAAAAAGTTCATAATCGTGCTCCTAGCCTCCTCTGGGATGATTGGGATCTCATTTTCATAATGGATGGCCAGAATATGCCAACACAAACCTCAAAAGTGCAGAAGCCGAGAAGCTGGAGACAACCTGCAAATGAGATACTTCCGCCTTTCTCTTTAGAAGGTGCCACCAAGAACTGTAACAAATGCATTTGTGTCATGAAACACTTAAAAAATGATATATACACAACATACACACAAACAGAGGGATCTTGAAATGTACATTGGTTACAAGTGGAAGCAGGAGAGAGGCAGAGGAAATCACAAAAACAATCTGCATGTAGCTTTCTACCCTGGGTGAAGAGCAAGCCATTAATCGAGATGCAAGGGAGCTTCCCAACATTGAAGCCAACATGAATGTGGCAAAGATAAAACCGTGAGGAATCTCCTCATCATTGGGGCTCAAAGCAGGAGTCCAAAGGAACACAAAGGTGTACATCGAACCTTCAAACAGAGATTGGATGGCGCCCAGCAAAACAATTTTTTCATCTGCACAGAATATTGATGCTAAGGGGAACCCGGAAGTAAACAATGTAAAGAATAAATGCATTATGGAAGATGACTGATAACATGTCAACCTGATCAATGCATTGAGTTTAAAGTACAATATTGAACTCTACCAGAAGCAGTTGCTATAGCAGCCCCCCCTGAATTGGGTAAGCAGGTCCTTATTTTCTGAGGGATCTCCAAAGTTTTCAGTCCATGATGATAAAATAATGGCCATCCCAATAGCAAGAAAGCATGCAGCAGCATCAAAAGGAGCCACAGGTCAACAAGTAGGTTCCCGAACAACCCCGACAAAATGGCAACAAGACCATTCCCAAGAAATATTGCCTTCGAAAATGTTAGTGACAACCATTGTTGCTCGAAGCCCCCCTGCAAAGAATAGAAGCAGTAAACTGTCAGCAGAAGATTTAATTTTAAAAGAGATACCAACATCAATTACAAAAGATGAAGCTCGTAGAAGAATGTGGCTAAGCAGAACTAAATGGTCCATGCCTTACCATCTTCGAAAAAAATGGAAAAAAATCATGAAACAAAGTTGGCATTTTTTATGCATCATGTGCAATATGATAGATATAAACAAAATACTTTTAACATTTTTTCTTTTAAACCAGGGGAGGGTGGGAATTGTGAAACAATCTGACAGGGAGTAACATACAGTGGCTAAAATACCAAAAAGAGAAAAAAGAAAATGAGTGAAGGGCACAGAAGCAAACGCATCAATACTGTAAATTGTAAGCTTGTCTGATATGTATTAAGAGTAAAAGGGCACAGAAGCAATGCCTCACCTTATTATGTTCGGCAACAAGCCATGACTCAAATGCTGAAAACAGAAGAGAGGTGGCGATACCTCCCAAAACTCGACCGACCATCAAAACTTTGTATTCAGGAGAATGCTTGGTGATACAGCTAAGTATGTACGTTATGCAGTAAGTAACACATGCTCTCCTCCTGCCCCTGAATTAAACACATGAAGGGATTTTTGTATTACGACAAGATGGTTAATCCATAAAGTATGAAAAGATTACAAAAGAAGTCAAAAGTAAACTTACTGTTTGTCAGCTAGAGATCCAACAATTGTCCCAAACAAAGGATCCGAAACCAGCGATAAAAAGCTGTCCAATGTCCCCTTTTCCAAAGCCATATGTACTGTAAAGATAGTAAACATATGGACCCTGCAGCCAGTCTCCAGCTATTGACACATGAACACCCATTTATCAAAGGAGCAAGATAGACATATGCCCGATAACCATGATTATGAAGGTTAACTTTTACAATTACCATAACAAATATCTATAGATAATATCATACTTTTTTCATTTTAAAAAAGGATCTCCACCCATAGGAAGTAATATTCTTATGATGCAATTCATAAGTCTTAAATTACACAAATCGAGCAACATTGTCATTAAAGACTTGTATCAAGAGCCAGATTAACCATACAATAATTAAAATTCAAGAATAGTGGTATCTCAGATTATTAATACCAAGGAATCACCTAAACAAACACCATCAATCCTTCTATTGCTAAGACTCTAATTAAAGAAGTTAATGCAATCTTGTTTATCTTTCACCTAGTTTTACACTTTCACTAGCTAAGGACCTGGCAACATTGGACACAACCCAACACGCCACAACACAAAATGAAAACATGAAAATGTCAATGTCCGTAGAACACAAATTATTAAATTTTCAAAATTTGCATGACTATAAAATACTTTAAACATGATTATGACCCGAAAAAATATACACAAAACACGATACGAATACATGAATTGGCAACCAGGCCAAACAGTATTACTACACTCAGCAACAATTACACATCAACTCTAGGCAGCAAGAACAATGGACAGCTTGATCCCCCAAATGAGGCCGTTTCTTTATTAAAGAAACAGAATCATAAAAAAACAAGCAACAGCGACCTATCTCCAACCCACAAAATGTCCCAGATCCAATGGCTGAACCATAAAACAAATAAAAGGACAGAAATCCACAAATCAATTTTTTGAAGTCAATTTTTCTTATACCGTTTCCTTTTCTTTAACAAGATAAAATAAATGCATGTATTGTCGTTCTCTTCCATTTTTCCTTTTCACGATGAGCTCATTTTCCGTCTCCAAACAGTATGTAATTTTCAAACTAGCCATTAATAACAAAACAACATTATCAACTCACAAAAACACACACACCACAATCACACTTTAGAATCGCAAATTCAAAAAAAAAAACGATCAGATTCCATGTCAACGTAAAACAAAAGAAAAGATCTAAAGAATAGAAATGGAAATCAGATTCGGGTAAACAAAAATGAGGGGGAATCAAATTACCCATCATGAGAGAGTAAACAATAAGGTAATTGTTCTTAAAGGCATTGAAAGCAGGGGACGTGTTGATTCGATCCTTGCTGTTATTGCTTAGCTCTAATGCAGCCACCACCGCTGCCATTGCCCCGAACACCATCAAGTAGAACAGCTCCATTGTAGAAAACTAATACTACCCAGATCACACCCGCCACCCGAGTTCTCTTCTTCTGTTTCCAACAAAAGATGCAGAGATTTACATATATAGCTGTAAAGCCAAAGCTAATGGGTCCTCTGGGATTCCTTTTTTGAACGCTTTAAAAGAGAAACAGATATATACAGTAAATCGCACTCAGAGGAGGATCCAAATACGGTTTCCTTATATATACACTTCCAAAAGTAGATTTGTCCGGGACGGGGCTTACAGTTACGGCCGGGTTAGTATGAGCCTGTTTGCACTTTGCACACGGTTTTTCATGAATTCAAGCTAATCCGGTATTATTCGGACTTGTTTTTAATAAAAAACAAAGTTTTGTTTAAATTTGGATTAATTTCATTATACATCCCTAATCTATGATTCAAATTCTAAATTGTTCCTTAAATTGATTCAAGCTAATAGGTTAGGGGTTCGAATCCTGACGTTGTAAATAAAAAAAATTATGTTAGAAGGGTTGTCTCCATAATGGGTCTCTGCAAAACTCGATTTGAACTAGTCGGTCAGTGAATCGAACACCAATAGTTAAACAAAAAAAAGTATTATTATCATCTATCAAGGATGTTCCATCACGCAAATTTTGGCAAATAATACAAACTAAAACAATATTTTGGGTTATAAGGTGCGTTGGAATATATTTTGGGATCTATGGCAAAAATTACAGTGCAGGGTGAGGTCGCAGGTGGCGGCTTGGGGAAAGACGCCATCTGCAAGTGACAACTTTCTCTTGATTTTATCTTAAATCAATAAAAAAATATTAAACTATTACAAGTTAGGAGAAGTCGCTACCTGCAGATGGCGTCTTTCCCCAGGTGACGACTTCACCTTGCACTATAATTTTTACCATAGATCTCAAAATATATCTCAACACACCTCGTAACCCAAAAATATTGTTTGGGTTTGTATTATTTGCCAAAATTTACCGTTCCATCAGCTTATATGTTAACTTGAGCATTAAATACCAACTCAAATATGACGTAAAACAAATAATTTTGACATGATGTGTTAAAAAAACCTCCTAAATTTCAATGACACTATATGTTTTTTTTAACATGTTAGATCTAAACTCTCATAGATTTTTTTAAAATTTTAGTAAGTACCAACCTATTTAAAATTTGATTCACATGTTTTAAGTATTCTTCACGTCATAATCGAGTTGGTATCAAACATCTAAGCTAACAACTAAACTGACTTAAAAAAACTAATTAATATGACAATAATACTGTAAGGACTTGATCAAAATATTTCAAAATTTAAGGATTATTTAGAATTGAGACATAATTTTAGGGTTTTGTTGCAATTAACCTTTTAGATTTTAACAATAAAACATGGATATTAATGCTAGTTTGAAAGCTTAAAAAACCAAAACTTACATTTTTTAATAATTCATTAAGGTGTCAACAAACTCTAAAGGAGATATGATCTACCTTAACTTTTATGGTTTTAACTGTTTTTTAAGTTTTACAACTATTAAAATTATGTTTGAGTCCTTCCAAAAAAAATTAGTTTAATTTTTAAAATTATCAGTTTAAAATCATTAAAATTTAGTATTGTCTCTAGTTTTTATAGTTTAATTACTTTTTAAGACATGTCAGTTTTGAAATTACTGAAATTTAACTTCAACTCTTTTAAAACTTTGTTAGTTTCAAAAAATAAGTAAATTGACCCTCCCTAATTTCATCTTAGTTCTGTACTTGGTGAAAGGCTTTATAATATATCTTTGAATAATATCACAAATTCGAATCCTAACATTAAAAATAGAGAATTTTTTTCCCGAATGAAAGAATGGAGAAAATTAGATTAAAATGGTTATCTCCATAATAGGCCTATTCAATACTTGATCAAGATTAATCAACTAATAAATTGAAGTTATATAAAAATAAATAAATACATATACTGTCTTCTGTTTTCTTGGTATCTTGTAATTAATGGGCATGAAAGGGAATTTTTATTTTATTGGTGAAATTAAAATTTTAATCAGCATTGTTTTATACATAATTTTTATGCTCTCAAACATAAAATAAGCTATTACTAATCTTCATCTCCGATCCCATTAGCTCATGACTTAAGGAGTAAAATAATGATTCAATCAAAAACATTACATTCATAAAACTATAAAAATTTTGAGACGAAATCTCTCTGAAATTTATATTGCATTAATCAATAGTAACGTTGATCGAGTATAAAGACAAGGAATTCAGGTGTCCTGAGAATCTGATTGAAGGCTAGCAACTTGAGAAACTACAAGCTTGAAGAGTTCATTAATGGCAGCTTGAACCTGATAATTGCCGGGTAATTGTGAACTTAACCTGCTATATTCATTTGCAGCAACCACGGTCTTCTTCGATGTGGCAAGAACTCTCTCCAAATCAGTTTGTGATAATGGCCTCGGAGCCTAAAAAACAAATAATGCAAATTTGGACAAGAAACTTAATAATATGAATAACCGACTATATGTGTTGCGAAAAAATGAGAAGGCTATATAAGGTACCGGAGTTCATCGATTCTACATGCAAACTGAACTTTTACTCTTAAAGACTCTTGTACTCTTCCTCATTCCAACTCTTCATTTCTTGAAATACTCGTATCCCACACATATTTAGATAAGGATATGGATAAGGAAATGCATATGGGGATATAACCCTCCAAAATATTGAATAACTTTAAAAAGTTGAACATATCCATACTGGATATAAAACTATATCTAACATGAACACCCAAATTTGAATAACATATAGCTCACTCAGCAGTAATACTTTTGAAAAATGAAACATTACTGAAGAAAAGAAATATAAGAAAATTGTACTTACTCCAGATGGTTGTCCTTTCTTCTCTTCATCTAGCAAGTCCCTAATGGGAAAGTATGCAGCTTTTTTGCAGAGTTCGAGAAGATCGGACCCTGTGTACCCTTCACTCAAACTGGCTATGAAGTCAAAGTTGATTTTTCCTTCAACACACTCATCCTTCAAAATCACCTTCAGTATCTCAGCTCTCTCCCTGTGGTCCGGTAGTCCAATCTCAAAAGCCTGGGGAAAACGCCTGAGGATGGCTTCATCTAGTTCAGATGGCCGATTCGTTGCAGCAAGAACCATAACTCGGGCATTCTCTGCACAACAATATACAATTATTCAATCCTATATTAGTAGGATTTAAAGACAATCCCTATAACGTTCTAGACAGCCCTCCATCACAAAACCTGAAAGGAGGTACTTTGAATTGGAATGATAACAGTATATAACAACTTATTGGTACAGAAATACTCACGATCAGTGGTAAACCCATCCCATAAAGCCACGAACTCAGTCTTCATGTTAGTCATTGCTTCATGATCTGTATTACGGCGCTGACCCAGAAAACTATCAACCTCATCAATAAATATAATGGCAGGCTGAAGTTTATATGCCAAGCTGAACACAGCAGCCACTGCAAAAGTAGAAGAGGCAACAAAAATTACGATATAAGATACATAAAATAAAAAGACTTTCGTGGGGCACTGGGGACTTTAATCCATTAGAAAATGCTTGTTGAAAAAATGTTTAATTGATAAGAAGGGCTAGCCTACCATGCCCTACTACTTACATATACCATGATTAGGGGTGTAAAAGAGTCGAGTCAAGCTCGAGTAGTGTTGAGCTCGACTCGATTCGTTAAAAATTCGAGTCAAGTTCGAGCTTGACTCGAGCTTGAGTATGCTGAGCTCGACTCGGCTCGTTAAGAACTCGAGCCGAGCTTGAGTAGAGTCCAATTGAGTAGAGTATTGATCGAACTTTGACCGAGTCGGACTCGAGTACCTCGCGGTCTGTCTCGTTTCATTTACAACCTTGTTCATAATAATATTATTATTATTATTATCATCATCAATCAAATTGCATGATTTCATTGTAGATAGAATTATACAAAATAAATATTTCCATGTGACTCATTAAAAAACCTTAATCCTAATAGGAGAAAAAAAGTACACATAAAAATATAAAGAAAGTTAAACTAAAAATTAAACTAACATAAAATAACGACAAAAAACACTCAGCCTACATTTTAGTTCACTTTAATTTTAAAAATTAAAAATAGTTTATTATATTTTTGAGTTGCTCGCGAGCTTTTCGAGTCGGGTAGCAAGTAGCTCGGCTCATTAAGAACTCGAGCCGAGTTCGAGCTTGATTCAAATCGAGTCGAGTGTTGACCAAGCTTTGACCGAGTCGAGCTCGAGTAGCTCGCGATCTGTCTCGTCTCATTTACAGCCCTAACCATGATCATTTTCAACCTTTTTTCTATTTTGTAATATAAATTTCAGGGTAATGATTTTAAAAAAATGTAGGCCATGAATTAAAAAAAACATTTCCACAAGAGTTAAAAGAAATGCAAAGAGCCTGAGAATCAACACGGATAGAGTAAACATGATCAAAACTTTACCAAGTTTCTGTGCATCACCAAACCACTTGCTCATCAGATCAGATATCCGCACATTAATAAAAACAGCTCCGGACTCCTTAGCAATGGCTTTAGCGAGCATGGTCTTTCCGGTACCAGGGGGTCCATATAACAAAACCCCTTTTTGAGGACCAAGAAGCTTTCCATGTGAAAACAGCTCTGGCCTCCGTAATGGAAGAATCACTAGTTCATAGAGAGCTTGCTTGATGGCATCTAATCCTCCAATAGACTCAAACTCCACGTCAATGTGATCAGGATTTATCACATCACATGCTATTACATCCTATTAAATGAAAAGGAAAAAAGAGAGAGGAAGGTATAAGCACCCGGAGCACCATAAAATTTAACAGTTAGGATCCCTTGCTAATATTCTAATACTCGATCTCAAAGCATGTATTCCACCAAATATATTTTCGATTACCAAACATGCATGAGTACCAAAGTACAGTGGTATGCATACATTCTCAGATATGATAATTTCAGGTATACAATAGGATATTAATGAACATAATACAAAAGCACGAAAGGAAACAACTAGAAAATTACAAAAATTAAACAGAATTACACTAAAAGGCTGCAAAAAATGCTAAGAAACACAAGCTCATATGTCATGAGCTAGCATTCTGGTTTCGGGGTAATATAACTAATCACCATCGGTCTGGATGAATCCTTGTTAACTAGAACCCTGATGGTAATTGTGAAGATATGGAAGGAATCTAGGTTCATTTAGTTTATTTATGTATTCCAGACTAGTTCTACAAGTTACTTTATGTATTACACTGTTTAGGCGGGTGGACCGGGTGGCTATCATAGTATGGTTATTACATTGCATTTGCAGTGAATTGTAGAAGCTTTTGACCTCAAAAGTTATGCCAACACCATTGTCAATCGAGGCCATAGTAAAGTAAGATTTCAGCTTAGCAACTTGAAAAGGCAAAAAACCAAGATGCAACGATCAAAGCAAGCAGCCCCATTAGCAAGCTTTAATGAATTATATGTTCAAAATTCAGATAAAGGGCATTGATTTGCATGAAAAGAAGAAGAAGCAATTTTGAGCTACAAACTCCAGCCTTGGATTCTATTCAATCCAAGCAAAACCCTAACAAAAAACTAAAGAATTAACATCCATTATCCACATAACAATGGTTAACTAATTCTCACATATTAATCTAACTTCCAACAGAATACTTTAAAAAATTTCCAGTTTTGAAAGGAAACAAATGCAAATTATCATTAAAAAAATCTAAAAATTTCCCAAAAAAACGTACCTCGTAGGGATTCGTGTGGCTTAGAGGACGACCCAAACGCTTGGCAATTTCCTTCTTGTGCTCTAAAGCTTTTTTAGCAGCTTCCCGGTTAGGGTCGAGGTGTCGGAGCCCCGCAAAGAGGACCAAGCAACTAAGGGCGGCGCTGGCGGCGTACAAAATCAATTCTTGCAAGAACGTCGTCTCCGACGAAGATGAACCCATTCTTCACATATATATTTTTTTTATTAATTTCTTTCTTTAATAATTATATCAGAAGGGAACCTTTCCGGTTACGACTAACGGTTCCAATTTTCAACAGAAAAAGGTTCTTATTTCGGCGGCAGTACTTTTTAGGGTTGGGTAAAAAATTGGAAGATTTACAGAAATAATTTAGGGAAATTTTTTGGATAAAATTTAATACACAGACGGTGTAAAATTAATTTTACACAAGTATGTGTATTTATACTATAAAAACTAAAATTTTAAATTCTTAACTCCAACCCTAAAAAACTAAACCCCACACTCTAAACCCTAAATTCTAAACACTAACCTTAAATTCTAAACCTTACAACCTAAACTCCTAAACCTTAAACCCTAAACTAAAACCCTAACCCCTAAAACTAAAAGACACGTGTAAACTAAATTTTACACAGCATGTGTATCAAAGTTTTTTCCATTTTCCCCAAAATAATGCATGTGTCAGTTTATTTCTCAAAATAGGAAAGTTTCTACAATACCACCCTTATTTTTTTGTTGTGTGCAGGATGACGTGGCTGGGTGGAGCTCAAAGACTGAGCCAGCTGGACCCGACTTTGAACAGGGAAGACGGGCTCAGCTGGCCCCGACTTCATATGTCCTCATGGCAGGCTTTGCAGGCCTGCAACGCAGACGTGTCACGCATGCAGGGGTGTCGGGGTGGGTGGTCTGGTTGGGTGGCAGAAGGGTTTGGGTGGGGGGGGGGGAGGGGTGTAAGTTGATAGTTGAAGGTGAGAAAATTTGATAGTTGAAGGTGAGAAAATTATTTAGAGAAGAAGATTCGAAAATTTGCAAGTATTTTTGTATGTAAATTTATTACGTTTTGTTTGTAAAAAAAAAATATTTGTTGTTGATGATGAGTTGCGTGTGTATCATTATAATTTTATGTTTTCTTTTTGCTATTGAAGGTTGAAAGTGTGTGAAATATTGTTGATTTGAGGATAAGAAGATTTGGAGAAATATTGTGAGTAAGTAAACGTTTTGTTTGTAAAAAAAATTATTTGTTGTTGATGATGAGTTGTGTGTGTATCATTATAATTTTATGTTTTTTTTTTGCTATTGAAGGTTGAAAGTGTGAAATATTGTTGATTTGAGAATAAGAAGATTAAGTAATATGTGTATTTAATTTTTTAATTAGTAATAATAATAATTGATAATTTAAATATGAAATGTGTCGAGTGTTGAAGGAATTTTTTGAAAAGAAGAGAGTAAGAAGAAGAGTTGGAGAAATATAAGTAAGCATGTGTATTTAATTTTTTAATTAGTATTAATATTTGAATATTTAATGTTTCTTTTAAATTTTTTATTTTAAAATTTAATGTTAAATAGTAAGACAAGTAATTAAAATTTGTAATTGTATGTCGTAGATTAATTAAAAAAAAAATTGTATGTTATTTAGATTTTATGTATCTTTGATATAATTTATATTTGATGCATACATGTAGTGTTATTTTAGTTAGTATGTTATAGTGTCGTAGTTTGATATAATTTATATTATAATTTAAATTTTTAATTTTATGTTGTAGTTTAATTTAAAAAACAGTATGTTCATATTATTATTTTTATTTATGTTTGAGATAGTTTAGTTTTAAGTTGAAATAGTTTTTAATTTTTTTAAAAAAATTATTATGCTTTTCTTTATAATTGTATGTTATAGTGTCGGGTTCGGGTGACTAATGTTTATTTTACTTGTCATGTAGGATGGCTGAGCAAACTCCATTGTTGCATTTAGAGGATCGACACATAACTAGTCTTGCGATTGATGAGATAGTAAGTTTTATTTGAAATAAAATTGCTTATATATTTTTCGTATTTTTTATATATTAATTTTGTTTATATAATGTGTTAATTGTAGGAGGCAAATGATACATTTAGACATCATCGATGTATGGTAGAAACTCCGCTAGATAACATAATCATGAACTTCTTGTACGTGGCGGGATTTTATCATGTAACATTCCTTCGCGTGTACAAATAGGTTCCCGGATTGATCACCGCTCTAATTGAGCGTTGGAGACCCGAGACGCATACATTTCATATGCCTTGTGGAGAATGCACGATCAAGCTAAAAGACGTGGTATATCTTATCGGGGTCCCTGTAAACGAAAAGCCACTGGTCGGACGTACTAGTGGTTCAACAACTGAAATTTGCGAAAGGTACCTTGGGAAAGTGCCCTATGGAAGCAATGTAAAAGTGTCTCGTGTCAAATTGAGCTGGTTGAAAATTAATTTGGACTTAATCCGTATAGCCCGGTTGAAGAGATTTATCAGGCCAATCGAGCATATATTCTGCAGATGATTGGTGGGGTACTGATGCCGGATAAATCTGGAAATTTGGTCAGTGTCAGGTATCTACAGTTTTTTTAGACTCATTGGGAAAGTTCCCAATATAGTTGGGGATCGGCCATATTAGCGTGTTTGTATCGGGAGTTGTGCAATGGCGCTATATTGGAAAAATGTAAGAAGGTATCGGGTATTGGTGGATGTCTGCTATCATTGCAAGCATGGGCTTGGCAGCGACTTCCTTTTTTTTACACCGATCACTCGAACACATATACAGTTTCCTCTTGTTGCAAGGTAACTATCTTGATTTTGAGTTGAATGTTTAAATTTAAATAATCTACAATTTTTAAATATTGTTGTGATTTATTTGTAGATGGTGCGACGAAAAGCATAAGACTGGATTAGTGCACAATAACATCAGAGAATCTGTAGATCTTATATTGATTCGTATTGTGAGGAACAAGTATGTGGAACACAAGTTTATTTCGTTAAATTTAATATGTACATGTAGTTAGATGTTTTATTAAAGATAATTTTTTTTGCATTTTATTTGGAATGCTTACAAGGATGATAGCATATGTCTACCAGATTATTTGGCAGTTGATGCAGTTTTATGGTGTAGTATTTAAACCGTTGATCCACTTTGCTACTATCGAGTTCCACTTTGCTGATAGAGTGATAAGGCAATTCGGATTCCATCAGTCCATTCCGCATGCTCCACGTGATCATTACTTTCTTCACGGCCTTGATGGACGTGGCATGGCATATACGGATTGGGAAGTTCGTCATGTTGAATACATTGCTTTATGGAACGACAGAGGTTCATCATTGCCCAATCGCAGTCTAGCAGACGCCGATGATTTTAATAATGAGAGTTCAGAGTACATGATCTGGTATCGTACTAATGGAAAACCGTACTTAATTACTCTCGAATGACGGGAAAAATGCCATAGATACAAGAAAAATATGGTGACAAAGGTAAATCTTCGAAGTTTGCAGCGGGTATATCGGGTAGTACAAACGTTGGTAGTAGAAACCCAGAAGGTTGGCCAACCGATTGGAACTTGAAGCTGGGCACAATACCGATGGAAGATATATGGGAAAAGGAACCAGTTTAGACATTTGTACAACCTGGAATGGGTTCAAGCTCCGCTGATAATGTCAGGTGTGATGATACTGGTTTTTACAGACCCAGGTTTTATCCGCCAGAGTCACCCATTTACTCAAATTTTGGCAATCACATGGATTTTCAAGAAATGCAAAATTTCCTAAATTCACCAGATATTCTAGGATGGCAGGGCAGTCACATGGATTTCTTCACAACATCGCCTCCTATGCCCTTAGTGACTGAGGAGCTAAGATACACCGGAGAGGAAGCTGAAGAGGATCCCAACGTAGCACAGAGGCCTTATCGTGCTCGACGGTCGCCGCAAAGTTATCTTTCCGCCAGTCCCCGTCATGGCCAGAAATTACATAAGAAATAATTGTATGTATTTTGAATTTTTTGTATTTATGTTTCCACTGTTATTAATTAATTATTCACTAACTTTAGCTAAATCTATCAAATACGTAAGTATTCAAGCATGAAATTTAAATATTTTTACTATTAAAATGGGGCTAACTAAGGATAAAAATTTAACAAAAAATGTTTTTTTTTAAAAAAAATTAACAAAAATGTACCTAAAATTAACGAAATAAGGATAAAACAAAAAATAAACTTTAAATCTCAATTTTTTTACTCATATAAACATAATATTTTCGAATAGAAACATAATAAATCAGTGAGACATTGGCACGAATCTAGGTCCATTTGGGCAATTTGATCTCGAATGCCCTTAAGCCCTGTATATGGTGCATCTCTTCCATTGTCCCTTCTCTCTTTGATGAAGATCCATGTTGGTATAGATGCGATTTGATCTAGGTTGACCATTTGGGCTTCTATGTAGTCGAGGATCCGGTAACCATTTTTCACGCTCTATCGATGGCCAATAATTTAAATTCGCGATCGGTGAAAACTCAGTTATGTAAATATTAACCATCCTCCGGAGATCGAAAATATCAACAATCTTCCGGGAGATTACAAACATACATCAATCGCATGAGTACATGGATATCGCCAAGCCGAATGCCCACAATCATGCCATGTCAAATCGCCCTAAATACATTTGATATCGCCAAGTTGAATGCGTCTTGGTCCAACAACATCAAATGTCTGATTGATTCGGTCGAACCTATGTACCTGCATCGACATTGCATTACTGATATTTTCTTCCATTTTTCGCACAAGCTCAAGAGCCCAAGATTGTCCTCTATTTATCAAGGCCTCGGTCTCCTTCCCTTAAACTGCCTAAACTTTCGCCAGCATGTAGTACGTCTTTTTCACCAAGCTGGCTATTGGGAGATGACGTGAACCTTTGAGCACTTTATTTATGCACTCTACAAGGTTGGTTGTCATCTGTCCATATCGTCGACCACCTTTATCATAGGATTTGGCCCATCTTTCCCTCTCGATACTATTTGCCCAACTCCAAATACGTTCACCGTACTTCTGTAAATTTTCCATTTTCCTCTCAAATCCCGGTCGCGTTAGTATATATCATGTGTCATGACCGAGAGAAATCAAAACACAAACATAAATAAATGTATATGATAATATAATTGATTTTGTAAGAAATATGCTTACCTATGCTCAAAATCTCACTGCGAAATATTGATTCTTAAACTTTTCGTAGCTATTTTTGCCGATGTGACGCACATAATATGCGAGGTATGCGTGTGGAGGTGTCCAACGACTTCCGTCCCGATTAGTTGCTACTTTTATACTTGACCCTCAATCGGATATAATACATACCCCATCTTCTTTGACGACATGGTCACGTAAATTCATCAAGAAAAAATTCCATGCTTCTCCCGATTCCTGCTCAACAATTTTGAATGCAATCGGGAATACATTATTCTCCCAATCTTGCGCAACAACAATCAACAACACATGATAGTATCTGTCGTACAGCCACATCCCATCGACTTGGATCATACGTTTACGGTATGGAAAACCTTCAATACAAGGCTTGAATGACCAGAAGAGTTGATGAAAAAATTTATGCCCCTCAACAAGTCGGCCTTCTCCGTCGTACGCATCTGTGGTTTGATACCTCACTATGGTGCCTGGGATGAAATGTGTCATTGCAAGTAATAAAATCGGTAACTCGTTGTATGACTTATCATAATCCCCATACACTGACTCCATTGCCTTATCACATGCACGCCACCCCTTCTTGTATTTGATCTGGTATCCAAACTGTTGTGCAATGGTTGCCTGAATCGTGGAAACGGAACCATTGGATTGGCTTATACAAGCTTCATCATGTGATGACTTATCACAGTCGAGTCTAACTTACGGTGGTCCTGGTCAATGGAAGTTCGTAAACATGTGTGCTCTACTGGGTATTTTGTCACCTCCCAACAATTTTCCTTTGAAGCTTCAAAACTCGGATCTTCCAATTACACCCTTCACCATATTTTACACACTTGGCAAAGAAAGTTCTTTGATTGGATTCTACAACAACGTAGTCCACGTGATTCTTGATGTTGTACTCTTTCACTGCCAATGTAGCTTCATTCTTTTCATCAAATTGAAGTCCAATGGATAACTCACCATGCGCACTCGAAGCTAATCGGGGCATATCAGGAAATTGAGGCGCCTTTATCGCATCGAAATCCACTAAGCTCATGTGAGTGGGAGGTTCGTAGAATGTAATGTTGTCCCCAGTCGGAATGATTTCTCCAATACCAAAACTAGGGGCATCACCTACGTCGTTAGGGAACAGATCGGGATCCTCAATATCTTCATCTTCGCTAGAATCTTCAAGTGTTTCACCCCATCGACCACGTAGGTTTCCCACATCAACATCATCGATCATATCAACATCCGGCATGTATGATGAACCATATGTCGAAGGCCCTGTTGGATGAAATGCACCCAATGTCCCACTTGCCAACATTGTCACAAAACTGCCTCCGGGAATATCAATCTCATTACATAATTCCATTTGACCTTGTTGTCCAACAATGTTCCTGGATGTGCTAGGGACATCAAACACCTCGGCAAACAACTCGATATATCGAACCTCCATAAATTCATGCTCTGCAATCATCATTTGAACATCATCATCGTCTTCGAGATTGATTGCACAATATTTGCCTGGATTATCACATGTCATCCACCGATAACGCAACCTATGAATCTCTATTCCATTTTTCTGTGCTATTTTCCCCTTCATTTCTCGAAGTGTGATATTGTTTTCAAATATCATCTTCGTAGTGGATTCAGATTCAAATACAATGCCCGCATCGATTTTCACCATTTGTCCCTTGTAATGGATAATCGTCACAAATCTGTTGTTTGTCATTTTCCCACCTACAACAATAAAAATCGAACAAACGAAAATTAATTTTTTTAGAATTACACTAACATTCGAATCTACATTAATTAAATTCAAACAAACTCAAATTTGAATCTATATCAAACTTAAAATTTATTTTTTTAATATTTTTCATTTTTTTCTAATATATATACTAAATAAATTTTAAAATAATTCATTTAAATAACATACTCACTTATAAAATAAATTTTAAAATTCGAATCTATATCAAACAAAAAAATTCAATTTTTTAAATATATTCCAATCCAATCTACATTAATATAATTTGAACAAACTCAATTTTGATTTTTTTAAATACACTAACATTCAAATCTACATTAATCAAATGTCGAACAAACTATATCAAACATACAAAATAAAACAAACCCACTATAAAAAATTTATAAATAATTAGAATGTTTAGAATAAACTTATGCAATTTTTTCTTCACCAATATTCTTTTCTTCTTCCACTCCTTCTTCCTCACTCAAAATTTCCATTCAAACCTTAACTATTTAACACAATTTTCCCCCGTATACCCCTATATTTCCTTTAATCACACTTATAAATTTTTAACCTCTACCCCTATATATTTAAAAAAAAATTAAACACAACTCATTCAAATGTCACCTCCCAATTTCAATCAAATACCAGGCCTAAGGTCTGGCACCTAAGCCTGCCACCTAACCAAACCACCCCGGCACCCCCTGCATGCGTGACACGTCCGCGCTGCAGGCCTGCAAAGCCTGCCATGAGGGCAGATGAAGTCGGGGCCAGCTGAGCCTGTCTCCCCTGTTCAAAGTTGAGTCCAGCTAGCCCAGTCTTTGAGCTCTACCCAGCCACGTCATCCTGCACATAACAAAAAAAAAGGTGAAGACGGTACCAGCTGGTATCGTCTTTAGTGGTACTGTAGAAACTACCCTATTTTGGGAAATAAACTGACACATGCATTATTTTGGGGAAAAAATTCCCCCACATTATTTCTGTAAATCTTCCTAAAAATTGGCATAACTACAAAATAGTTGTCCAAAATATACTATTTTTAGAAATAAGTAATGATTTTTATTTAAAAAATAGGTGTCTAAATTATTTTTGACCAAAGTAAGTGTTTTAGTTGACTTTAAAATAAGTTAAAAATATTAGGCATTTATTTCAGTCAAAAAAAATTTTAGACATCTATTTCAACAAAAAAATATATTTTAGGCATCTATTCAAAAGAAACATAATTTAGACAATTATTTTATAGTCAAGTCTAAAAAATTTGATAAGTTGAAACCAAATTTAAAATCCGAAAAAACAATCTAAATGTTTAGTTATTTGAACTGAAAATTTTGTTTTCGGTGCGATTTAAAAAAATATTAAAGTTTGTTCTTACCGTTTTAGACAAAATCGGTTAATTGAGTCTATTGATTTTCTATAATATTTGTAAATTATATATATATATATATATTATAATATCATATAGTTATTTTGATTTTTTTATTTTTAAAGACTTTTCGGTACTAAATTTGATTACTAAAAAGTGTAAACTCTTTACCAACAAGTGTTGGTAAGCCACTCTTAAGAAGATGATGCGAGTTCAAACCTTTGAGACGACATTATTGGGGTGGGTAACTTTGTACCTTAAATATGAACCATAGGATGAACATGCATATTACCAAAAAATAAGTGTGAACTCTTTTACTTTTTTAATTGTTTTTATTTTATTGCAATCGAACAATATTAAATTTGATATTTTAATAAACAAAATAAAAACTCGTTATATGTACCAATTAAATATTTTAATTAATCAATTAATTAATTACTCGGTTTAATTACTATCGAGAATTAAAAAATCTAAATTTACCGACTAATTAAAATAATTTACTAATTATTAATCAAACCGGACTTATACTCTTATCAAGTTTCTCCTTTCCGCTTCGCGAATAAAATAACACTATGGGCCAGACTGGGCCGAGCGGGTTTGTGTCGGCCCGTAAGTTCTATACTATACTTTTCTATGATTTAATTTTCATTCATTGTGCGTGTTATATAATTTAACTTGTACCATACTGCTTGTAAAAAAAAAAACTTGTACCATACTGAAACTAAAACCAATAGCAGATGAGACAGGTCTGAATTGAAATTTGAGTTTTTAACGTTGTAATTAAATAAACTAAATTAAAAGAATCATAATATTGAATTTATATATAGAAAATGATTTGATTTTCCACAAGCAGTGTGTTCTTAGAGTTTAGGGTTAGGGATTTAGAGTTTAAAGTTTTTAGGGTTTAAGGTTATTTTGTAAGGTTCAAAGTTATAGTTTAGAATTGGCTTAACTACAGAATGAGTGCTTAAACTATGCCTCTTTTTTGCAATAGGTGCATAAAGTATTTTTTTGGCTGAAATAGGTGCCTAAAGTTTTATTTTTGGCTGAAATAGGTGCCTAAAGTATTTTTTGGTTGAAATAGGTGCTTAAACTTTTATTTTTGGTTGAATTAGGTGCCCAAGTAGGTGCCAAAATTGACTTTAAAACAAGCCGAAAATGAAAGTTTAGGCACCTATTTCAGCCAAAAAATAGTTTAGGCACATATTTTAGCCAAAATGAAAGTTTAGGCACCTATTTCAAACAAAAAAATACTTTAGGCACTTATTACAAAAACGTGACATAGTTTGAGCACTTATTTTATAGTTTAGCCTTTAGAATTTAAAGTTTTTAAATTTTAGGGTTTGGGTTTTTAGTGTGCATGGTTTAGTGTCACTAAAAAAACACATGACGTCATTTGAAGTCCGCTTGTGAAAAAAAAACTCCATCGACAAAGCATCAAATATTAACCCTTTATACATTATTCAATATAAAATTAATTATCTAATAAACTAAATATTAATAATTATAAAAAAAGTGTTTGTTTTTCTACACAACATATTACTTTTCGGTGGCCTTTTAACAGATTCATTGAATTTTGAAACTAAAGAAATAGATTCTTATTCGGAGAAGGTGACATGGCTAAGGTTGTATGGGGCAGTCCTTCCATACCTAGATATTCTTTTATTACTTGGTTGGTAATTTTATATAGGTTATCAACAAAATGCAGGATGCTTATACGGGGATGTATTGTCGATCCTTTGTGCATGTTTTGTAGAGCAGATCTGGAATTGAGAGATCATCTCTTTGCTGAATGTGAGTTTGCTAGGCAGATATTGGAGTTGATTTTGTTGCACTGTGATATTCAGCAAGGGTGTAGCAGCTGGGCAGATGTACATAGATGAGTGCAGTCGAATGGCAAGGAAAAATCTATGTTATCTGTCATTATTTCGGCTTGTTTGGTGCTGCTTTAACTATCTTATATGGCAAGAAAAGAACAGGATGTTGTATGAGAAGGCTCCCAAACGGTTGAAACTATTTTCTTGCGGGTTAAGAAAGATATTAGTATGAGATTGTCTAGGTACTCAAAAATTGTAAATTGTTCTTCAATTTTGATCGATAGATGGGGTTTGATTTGTAATTAGTTGAGATAGATTTGTATAGGGGTGGTTGTTTATTGAATGTTTTGTAGAGTTTTTTTTTATGGATAAAATAACATTTATCTAAAAAAGAAATAAATTCTTATTAGAAATGAGGATTTTAGGCATTCATATTTTTTTATTAAATAGAGCATTTTTTACTTGGGGTGCAACGGGTGGGTGAGGACGATTTTGAGTTTCACATTTTGTCCCCAACACTTGCGGGTGAGATTTTAGGGAATTTTTACTAAATGTTTCGGGATATTTTGTCTTTATACTCATTGTAAAATTCACGTGGGTTTTGATTAATCCTCATTCTCAAAACAATAAATAAATCTTAACACATTAAAAAAATACTCAACATTAAATCTCCAAAACTGCAAACATAAATGATAAATTTAGTTTTGCCAACAATAAACAAATCATTTCAAAACTATAAAACATGACTAAAATATTAACCATTGAAACATGACATCATGTAGTACCTTTAAAAGAAAAAATGTAACTAATAATCTACAGTTTCAAATCATGATCCGTTTGTTCTAAAAGGAATTAGAATCGATGATATTTCCAACCATATAAATTATCTCTTCTAATTTTACTCATACGATTTATGGCGAATTTCTGAAGTCACTGCCATTACTGTTTTTGGAAATTGACTATTATCTCTTCTTGTAACACCCTCGACCCAAATGTCACATTTGGGCCTAAAGCCCAAACCAAAATCATAAATTTTCTCAATTTAGTTTAGCCCAAATAAAATACTTTTCAAAAACATGTAAGCCCATAATTCAAAAATAAATATATATACGATTAAAACGTTACAAAGGAGCTCCAACTAAATGAAACATTTAAATATCTGACTTGATTAATACAATTTCAAAATAAAGATTACATACTCAAATGTATAAGGTTCTATGAATACACAACCCACTAAATACAAGCATCATACTCTGACAATGCCGCTTGCTGGAATCCCATACAGATAGTGCTCCTCGATCCCGCGATCAACCTACACACGGAAACAACAATTCTGAGCCCTGAGCTTACAAAGCTCAGTGGTACACATCTACTCTACTATACTTCATGCTAATCATAAACATAAGCATGCAAGCTAGTACGAGAAATAAGAAGAGATAAATAAGCATGTGGCGCTACCGCTAGTCGCCTAAACATATGCTCCATACCTAGCAAAACATCATACATGGCCCACAAGGCCCAAACATACTCGGGATCCCACCAGATCATCCGAGCGAGACACACAAATACATAACCATAAAATCTGGAGTGACGCATGCGTCTACAAAGCATCGAGATCGTACACTCTAAGTGAGGCCCGCGTCCACAAAGCTTCGAGATCCTACACTACGAGTAAGTCCTGCATCCACAAAGCATCGGGATCCTATACTCAAGGGGATGAGGCTCGCATCCACATAGCATCAGGATCCTACATCCATGCTCGGAATCTCTCATCAAGCATCTTCGAATGAGGTCCGCGTCCACAAAGCATCATGATCCAACATTCGGGAATCTTCAAGGTGTTGCAACACACTTAGGGTATCCAAATCCCAACAACAAGGGATGACTCGACTATCTAGGCATCCCATCAGCATACAGCAAGGACCCTAATTACCACACAACCTCGATCGATCTGCATAGAATCTCTATGGATTACTACCTCACACGATTTACCTAATATTTACCAAGTCATTAGCCATTTATTTCATATACGGGGTTTAAATCTTTGTTTCTCAATTTTATTATTCATTTTACACCTTAAAAGACCCCTAGGGCCCTTTACCTCGAATTATAGAACCCTCGAACGTAACTTCAAATTTCTTAGGCAAAATGCCCAGCGAGTACCGATACACTTACATGGGTATCGGTAAACCCCTATAGGTACCGGTACTCATCCATGTGTATCAATACTCAATTTTGGTTCGAAAGAATTTAACCCTCAAGCCGTACTGATACGCTCCACCCCGTATCGATACGCACTATCGGTACTTGGATCACCCAGTATCGATACTCCTACCTTCTCGTACCGGTACCCTAAAGCCTCCCCAGGTAATGTATAGTGGGTACCGATGCGCCTCTTGCGTACGGGTACGCAAAAACGTTACTGGAATCCTTAATATGCAAAGGGTACCGATACACGGGGAGACGTACTGGTACTCCCCTCACAACCCCTATCCCTTTTATACTAAGGCGTAAATCAATTTATTAATATATCTTATTCACTTTTATCTTTATCTGACATTTTTTATTATTCAGATCAGTGGGTAACGATACCCAAATACGCTTATTCGACCCCTAAAGCTTATGAAAGTTATTTAAGTATGCTGCTAGCGTGCTTAATTAATTATTACTACTTATCGACTTTTTATCCACTTAATCGAATATAGTCTTCAGATTCATAAATTTTTAATCGAGTATTTATCAATGTTGTCTCTAACCAATATTCAATCGAATATATTAATTTATTCCGCTAGCACACAAGACATCATCATATAACAATCAGTCACCCAATCACACAGTTAGATAATCATACGGATATTCAGACAAAATATACAATCTCTAAAGCTCATAACTGACTCGAACATTCTCAAGCTCATCAAGCATCTCAATAATCATCAAGCCTCGATCTAACAGTATCAACACATGCTTAATACTCTTCTC
The DNA here is from genome assembly GCA_019671005.1 of Hibiscus mutabilis. NCBI lineage: Eukaryota > Viridiplantae > Streptophyta > Magnoliopsida > Malvales > Malvaceae > Hibiscus > Hibiscus mutabilis. The sequence goes on along the minus strand of CM033756.1, from coordinate 17,872,478 downwards.
CTAATTTGCAACCACTAACATGCAAGGCAATTATACTTATGATGCCCATGAAGCATTTCGGAGTTCGAGGTGTACTAACCTTAAGTTGAGATCACTAAAATCCTCATTCGAGCTTCCCGAGAAATCTACTCGATCCGATATCCAAACCCAATCAATCCTCGTATATCAACAAATATAAACATACATTAATTCGTGCATCTCCTATTCAATTCACAAGGTCGTACACATAAAAATACCTTACCGGGTTTGAATTTGGAAAAATGGACTACACCATTGGATTCAAAACGTCGAGAAACCCCCGGGTAGAGTCCCCCAAAAAAAAGTCAATGTGCGATCAACGGGTCAACGAGCCGGTTAAAGTCTCTGGTGATCCGGTGCGACGCAGGTGCATGATAAGCTGCGTGCACTCGCGGGCATAAATCCAGTGCGACAGGGTGCACTGGAAAGCAGTGTGCACCCACCATGCCTTCTAACCGACGCCCACGCGCAGGCGGCGACGTGTGGGGCGGTGGGTCAGCCTTCGGTGGCCGGCCGACGACGATGAGCTCCAAACCGGTAGTTCTCGGGTCGGTGGTTCTAGCGGTGGCCTTTGTTCACGGCGGTGACGACTGGAACATGCTGAACTAGCTCCCCTAAAACTTCTTCTTTCTCACTTCGACGAACGGCAGCTCAGACAGCAACGTGGCGACCACCGTTGAACAAGTCTCGATGAGACCTTTTCAATGATACCAGCGGTGTCCTGCACGGCAGCTCTGATGGCCGTAGATCAAGGTTCAAAACCCCATCCCTCACTTTTTCTTCCTTTTCCCACATTTCTCTCTCTCTCCTCAAAATATCTCATTTTCCCTTCTCTCTTTCTCCATCACATCATCAGCTTATTTATTCAAAATACCCTACCATTTTATTTTTTTTCAACCAATTAACTTTACACACTTTATTAGATATTCTATTTCCCCTTTTACCCTAAGGCCCAATTAAATTGGGCTCATGGCCCAAATTTTACAAAACCCAAGATTCGGGTCGTTACAATTCTTCTGACCTTAGCTCACTCAAAAATTAATAACTCCCAATATATAACTCGAAATCGAGCATTATTTGTTTTAAACGAATCTAAACTTTTGTAAAGGAAAATTCCTATCCTTCGGGGGTAGAATAACTTTAGTTAAGGCCGTGTTGAACAACCTGCCTGTATACTTTTTATCTTTATTCCAGATGCCCTGAATAAATCAATTGCAAACTTCATCTGGGGGCCTTCATCTTCAGGGAGAGCCATACATTGGGTGAAATGGGAGAATCTGTGCAAACATAACAATCTTGGGGGCCTTGACATTCTTGATCTTAAGCTTAGAAATCGCTCGCTACTTAATAAGTGGTCTTGGAGATATGTTTGTGAAGGGAATCGTCTTCGACGAAAAGTCTCCGATGAAAAATATGGGTATGACTCACACAGCTTGATTTTGAAGCCTATTCAGGTAAGAAAGAGTCGTGGGTGTAGAGGAGTACCATCCATCCACTAGACAAACCACAAGATCCTTTCACATCAAACATTCATTTTGTTGTTGGAGATGGATTGTCAATAAATTTCTGGGAGGATTTTTGGACTGAAGTACCTTTCCTAAGAGACTGCTTCCTAAGAATTTACGACTTAGCGTTAAAGAAATTGGGGAAGATTCATGAGTTTGGCTCAAAGATTAATGGCAGGTGGCATTGCAATGTTGAAATTTGGCGTCGTCTTTTTTATTGGAAAGTCACCTTATGGGAAGAGTTAATCCACACTATTAATAAGGAAGCTCATTCTACTCGGCTGGTTGACTGCATTATGTGGTCTAGTTCTAAAATTGGGGTGAATACTCGTAAAGAGTTTTGCAAAAATTTCTCGGCGGTTGGTGGAGAATTTGATAGCATTTGGAAAAAAATTTGGTCGAGACTAGCTCCTCCTAAAGCAAAAGCATTCGTGTGGAATGCCATGTTGGGTAGAATTCCTACGCTAGTCGAATTATCCAAAAGAGGAGTATGCGGGCTGACTACTTTGTCTTGTGTATTTTGCACCATGGCCCCTGAATATGTTAATCACATCTTTTGTCACTGTGTAAAAACATGGAAAATATGACAAAGATGGGCTAGCTTGTGGAAAATTGATATGGTCATCCCAGGTAATCTTAAATCCTTCATGCATGTTTGGTTGGAGCAGTCCATTAGATACTCCCAAAAATAAGTCTGGTGCCTAGCTTTTTTTGGATTTATGTGGACCTTTTGTCTAGTTAGAAATAATATTCTCTTTAATTGCAAGATCTTAGATGAATACCAAATATTTGATCTAGCACTTTTAAAGATTGATTTCTGACTTTGTTCGGGATCCGTCCTTGATGAGTATTAGTGCGGCGCAATGCTAACGACCAAAGATGGTATGTATGTCGTTATGTGTCCTTGGGTCTGAAGTGGGGTTTTTAGGTTCTGTTGTGTTACCGGTAGTTTTTTGCACTATTTATTCCTTAGGTCTGATCATTCTTATTATTCTAGAATTTATAAATGTATGGATAGTTGTGATATGGGCAGTTATCTATTTGAGACAGTGGAATGCTACTGGGTAGAAAGATGGGGATCCATGTTTGAGTGATCAACGGGTGAGTTGTGTTGCCCATAAAGTATGTATGTGACCGTTTAGTATGAATAACAGTTCGGACACTTTTTTCCACCTTTCAATATCTGAGAGCGAACTTTTCGAGCTATCTCTCGGTTATGAAGGGGTTTTTAATGAGGTCTATTTCCTTTTAAAAAATTTATAAGGTTCGCTTTCTTATTTATCTTGTATATTTTTAGTAATTTTTCAAAGTCACTGCTAAAATTATTTTCTAAGAAATATGTTGTTAGCTTTTTATGATGTTTCAACATTAAAAAAAATCATATCTTTTAAAGTACATATGGAAATTGGTTGACGTTTGTTTTAAACAAAACTAGATTGAATAACGGTTATAACGATGTATAAAACACTTTCTAATTATATTTATGAAATTTATGAAGAATTTCCAAACTTACTACTCTATAATACTCTGTTTCTAAGCAGATTTCACAACTAACAACCGACTATACTTATGTTGTGGGAGATTAAAATTTTGTTGAAAAATGGGTAAATTACCCTTATGGCCATCTAACACTGTAAAATATTCTAAAATATCGGGGATCCCCACGATGATTTATGCTGGTATAGTTTGATTATCACAACGGTTCGGATATAGCAATCCTTGTCTCCATCCTCATTAGAGCTTCAGTGATAAAACTTCTTCGTCCTCGTCCCTGTGGTTGTAGATTTCGGTTATTCCTCATAACCGTCGGTCTGAATCGCCATGATTTTTGGTTATTTCACACCGATTGCCACCCCTACTTTTTACATTCTTAATGAAAATTTTCAATATTCGAACTCATATTAGATGAGAAAATATGAGTATCTTTGAGTACTTGACCAATTAATGTATCTCTACTCATTCATATTTTTTAGCATTCTATTTTGGTATTCATATTTAATTGGAGAGTGAAATGATTATGGATTTGCATGATTGCATTAATTAAATCCTATTGTTGGTTGATTATGAGGTAGATAGCGGAAATTCACGGGACATGAGGATGTCATTGGAAGATAGGAAATCAATAAATAAGTTTTAAACCAATTAATTAAGAGGCACACCCATTAAGGTTTCGTTTAGTGGAGCTGCGCAGAATCTGAGTTGAGTGGAGAAGCTGCTTTCTAGGAGAAGCAGCAAATTTCAGCTTCTCCGACAGCTGCGTTTGAGGCAAATCTGCTGGGGGAAATGGGATGCAGCAGCGCAAAAGCTGAGGCGTTCGACAGAGCTTTTCCCTTCGGCAGCCAAACGCAGCCTCAACAGCACAGCCGAACGGACTCTAAATCTCAATTCTATAAAAACATGTCAAAATCTGTTTCAAGTCCTCACACTCTTCATGCATTTGGAATTTGGTCTCTACACGTTTATTATCTTGAATTTTGTACCTATACTTTTTAAAATAGGTAACGTCGTGGTGACAGTTTTATAATAAATTCAATTATTATTTTTATAAATTTTGAAAGTTTAGTAATCAAAATAATATGAGGACTACAGTTGATGGATTATTGGTGTTCTTTACCCTTTATTTGAAGGGTTGTACGAGATCAATAAAATTAGAAAACAATGAATTGAATATATAAAGAATATACAGGGAGAGACTGGATCCATTGATACACTATATAATTTTTAAGTTTTACATGATTTTAGATCGTTAAATAAGAGAAAATTAATAAATGAGATTAACAATAAAAAATAAGGATATGTTTTAAAACTTCTCCACTTCTCCCATTTGTTTTGAGACGGTTACTAGGAATTTTCTAAATTTTTAAAGTCTCTTTTTCTTCTTTATTAAAATTTTTCTTCGTCGGCGGCGGCCTTTGACCGTTTTGCTGATTTTGTACATAAATAAAAATTTATCTTTGCTGATGAATTTCATTTGTAAGTTTTTTTTCTTTTTTACTTTTCCAGTTTCATATTATATCTGCTTTTTTGTAGTTTTTTCGTCTGCTTTCATGGCAGTTCTTTCGTCTGCTTTTATTGCAGTTTTAGTCTGTCTTTGTGATAGTGTTGTCTGCTTTTTAGCAGTTTAACGTTCGTATGACGAATATCAATCGAGCGCTACTAGCAGCGAAGATCGGTGGTCTGTGAAATTTTTTATTCCCTTATGTGGTTTTGTTGATATGCCAAGATCAAGTAGCGTAAGAATTTACTTTCTTCTTAGAGCACTCTGGTCAAAACAGTAGTTCTGCTAGATTTTTATAAGAAGATTGTTAGATCTTTTGCAAGTGATAGGATTTGTACTTCAGTGTCTTTCACATCTTTAGAACTTTATTATTTTTATTTTTACACATTGACATTTCAATGTTTGTGATATGATCCCTTTCTAATCTTTTCACTATGAATATAATACAGTTTCTAAAAAAATAAAGATATTTTATGAGGAAAAAAGCAGACAATCCTCAACTAAAAAGTTTTAATCTCGAACATTAATTTTTACTCATATAAATCCAAAATAATATAAAACTTAATACTTTTTCCCTGTTTAAGTGAATCATAATATATATATATATATATATATAACAAATGGGAAACGCACTTTTATTAATTCCAAGCGAATAAAACAAATTCACAAACGTACCTTATTACATCATTAAATCATGATTTCACATATTGTTTTTTTTTTCCCAACAATTTCAATAATCAACCATAGAAATAAATTCTATTTAACCTCTTCCGGTTCAGTTTCGAATGCAGTTACGGGAAAACTCTTCGACAGCCCCATAGGAGTTCTTGTGTTTTTTGCTTGCAAAGCGTTGCGCCATGGCATATCTCAGCACCAGCTCGGTGAGTTGCTATGTCCTTGGAAGCCATTGCACTGGTCTTTTTGTTTTTTGTTTCAATTTGGTTCTATGTGAGGATGCAAATTCCAATCATCTCAATTTGGTTATATATAGTCACTGATCTGTCCAATTGCGGGAAATGAAGGAACTTTTGTGTTTAGTTTTTTTTGTTTTTAAATTCAGTTTGTGAAGATTTGCATAATTTTCTGTGATTTATTTTTCATTCTTTATGTAATATTTGAAGCAACAAATTTAGTGGGTGTTTCCGTGTTTATATTATATTTGCGGAAAATAAAAAAATGGACTTATTCCGAAAGAAGTCCCTGAAGTCGTGACTAATTATTTTAAAATCTTTAAACTTTTTTTACATGAAGTGACACGTGGTAGCATAAGACTAATTCACATGTCCTGTCAATATCTGAATTTAGAGAAATTATTTTTTGAACTCGACTAACCCTGTTATTCATAGTTTTTATTCACTAAAAATCAGCCACATAATTTTTTTTTCATGTCACTAATTCATTCATAATTAACTTTTATATAACCACACACTCCCTATTTATATAGCATAAAAAGGTAAAAATTCATCTTTGAAAAAAAATAACATAAAAAATTATGTGACTAATTTTTACTGGACGAGACCATAAATAACATGGTAGACCGGGACCATATAATAATTTTTCCTGACACCTTTAATCTCATATGCATAATAAAAAGCGAAAACAAAAGTATATAAAATACATTAAACATTTAAAATGCAGAGACATCATATTAACAAATTTGATAAAGTACAAGAACATTTGTGTAATTAACCCGAAACTTATTTGTTGATTTCCCATATTCCAATAATATCCCTCGTGACCCATGAGTTTCCTCTCTCTAACTCATAATCAACGAAAATCATGATTTAATTTTTATTTTGACAAATTATAATCCTAATCCTACCTACTTGTAGGGGAGGGGATATGAACTCTTGAGGAAAGAAGAGAGTGCTCCTAGTAGGTCTAAAATTCATAACTTAAAAAAATATGAGAAAAAAAATAAACAATTTAATCAATCGGTCAAATATACTTTCTCAACCATATAATTTAATTAATGCAATCATGCAAAGCAATATCATTTCCATCTTTAAATATGAATACCAAAATCCTAATTTCCAATGAAAATCTATTTGTTTAGTTTCAAAATCCAATCATTCTGTCAAATAATCAATGTGTGCATAAATAAATGGTTTAATTTCTATACAATATAACACCCACTAAATTTGTTAGCTTTAACTAAGAGTGAACAAAATTTGACTTGAATTATAATTTATAAATTTAATTTAAAAATTTTAAATAACTTGAAATTTTTAGTAATTAGTGGACTAATTTTTAAGTTCGAATCGAGTCTCAACTTTGCTTGCTATATGTATATCGCATATGAAGAAATACATTTGTACATTGTATATGGTTATACAAAATTGTTTAAATTGGAATCAATTAATATCGTAACATTATAATTGTTTATAATTAAATTTGAATAGAAACTCGAACAAGTCGACTCGACTCGAAATTTTTTTGACTCGAATCGACTTGATCGAATGCTCATCTCTATCCTCAAATATTACATAAAGAATGAAAATAAAATCACACAAAAAATATGCAAATCTTCACGAACTGAATTTAAAAACCAAAAAAACCAAACACAAGTTCTTTCATTTTCCGTCATTGGTTAGATCAGGGACTATATATAACCAGACTGAGATGATTGGAATTTGCATTCTCACATAGAATCAAATTGAAACAAAATAAAAAACAGAAAGATCAGTGAAATGGCATCCAAGGACATAGCAACTCACCGAGCCGGCGCTGAGATTTATCACGGCGCAACGCTGTGCAAGCAAAAAGCGCAAGAACTCCTGGACAAGCTCCGACTACCCAAGACGTTAATGCCTTTCAACAACTTGATCGAGATCGGGTTTAACCCCACCACAGGTTTTATGTGGCTGAAACAACAGAAGCCCACCAAGTACAGGGTGAAGGACATTGGAGTGAGCTCGTACGCATCCGAGTTGACGGGGTTTCTCGAGGATCGTCGGATGCGGAAATTGACACGTATCAAAAGCAAAGATATGATGATTTGGATGACTATTTCTGATGTCTCAGTAGATCGAAATGATCCTAACAAAATCGTTTTCAACACTTCGATGGGACTGTCGAAGAGTTTTCCTATAACTGCATTCGAAATTGAACCGGAAGAGGTTAAATAGAATTATTTCTATCGCTGATTATTGAAATTGTTGAAAAACGATATGTGAAATCATGTTTGAATGATGTAATAAGGAACGTTTGTGGATTTGTTTTATTTTCTTGGAATCAATAAAAGTGTGTTTCCCATTTGTAAAATATTAATTACTATTTACATGTAAAATATTTTAATTATTGTTTTAATTGAATTGACAATTAATTGATATGACCTTAAAGTTGAGCAGTGCTGATGGGAATAAATATCAAAACTATATACAAAGGTGGTCAAATGTGTGATGATGTACATGAGCTTTGTTTATGTGTAATTATATACATGAAGTTTTAATCTCATTAATTTTCATAAATTATTAAAATTGATATCAACATAATATCATTTTATATTTAAATATTATATATACAACTAATAATATCTATCCAATATGAAAATAAATGAGTGTTTGTTTTTTAAAATGTGCATAATAAAATCTTAATTAAATTTGATGTATACAGTTGAAATAAACTAGAATTTTTATGTATATAATTACACTGAATCAAAGTTTATGTACAAATTACATGATTGACCAAAAATATGTATAATTTTAAGAAAAAATTTAGAACAGGCGATACTCATTGCTACACACCACTAACGCCACACAACATTAATTCTTTAATGATTTTTAAATAAGTATTAAAATTTTTAAGAACTCAACATACAATTAATCATCTTTTAAAACAAAATTAGAATTTGGGTTGGATAACACTTTCATATTTTTATTTTCTAGTATTTTTTAATCTTTAATTTAAAATATTATTATTAAATTCTCCGGCCTCTACAAATCCTAAACCTGGCAAACTTGACCCGAGATTCGAACCGATTTACCCAATCTGAGACCTGATATGGACTCGAACATGATGGTCTAAACTTGACCCGAATCTGAACCAAAATAGACATGATTTTAGTTTATCCGAAAATCAACCCGAATAAAAAATAACCGAAACCGAAAGCAACCCGAATTTAATTTGGTCAAATATGTATGTTTTATTCTCATTTTGTATTATATTACTTTTTCTCCTTTAAAAGACAATCTTCATATATTGACTCAAATCGAAAACTGACCGATCTGATATTGACTCGACCCGAAAAGTAATCGATCTGATATTGTCTCGACCCGAAAATTAACCGATCCGATATTGACCCGATCCTAAATAACATAGACCCGAGCTAAATTTAAATCAGGCCTGACCCGAAACGAACCTTAACCGAAAACAACCTAATCCAAAATGACCCAAACCCAATCCGAACGACCGGATTACCGCCTCTAACAAATCCTAAACTCATCGTAATCTTTTCTCTTCCTCTACCCACCGCGTAAATATTTAATTTTACTTCTTACTCAACTTAATTCATTTTTTTCAAAATTAAATTTATTAACTTGATTACACTCTAAATCTGACGGCTGTAGATATTTTTCGTGTATTTAAAATCAATGATATTTGGTCATAATAGACGAGATAAAACTTCATTGAGGTTGAGCTAAGTGCCATTAGTATAAATGCTAATCACAATTTTATGGTGGAAAATGAATCACTGCTTGCTAGTTAGAACTTTCATAGTAGTACCATACACCTCTGGTAGAGACACTGCGTTAGATTGCTGACAGGGGAGTTATTTCTGGTAGAGACGGTGAGTTCGATTGCAGAAAATGATGAACAACGGCTGTGGCAGACAGTGGCAGCTATGGGGAAGAAAAGGTTTATGGATGAGTCTAGGGTTTGTTGAGCTGAAAATTTTAATACTACTAATATTTTAAATTAAAGATTAAAAAATATTTAAAAAATAAAAGAGTTATTCAATTCAAATTTTAATTTTATTTTAAAATATAATTAATTATATGTTGAATACTTAAAAATTTTAATAATTATTTAAAAGTTATTAAAAATTAATAGTGAGTAGCAATATCATATAACGTTAGCAATATGTAGCGACGTGGGTCGCCACTACTAGACTCATCCTAATTTTACTATTTAATTGTATGAATTTATAAAAATTGATGGGAAAGTATTGATTTCAAAAATCAGAAAACCCTTAGGTTTTTCTCTCATTCTGCGCAGCCACTTCATATGTTTTCATTCTTTCAATTAGCCGGCAGCAGCAATAGTTTTGGTGCTAGTCGCCGACAACCGGTAGTCTTTTTATTTATTTTTTATATTTCATTTTTGTTTTTACATTTTCGTTGTTTTTTTTAGTTTTTACATTAGAATCTTGTTGTTTTGGTTTCCTTCTCGCGCATGTTGTTGCGCTTGTTTTCTCTACTTTTGTGGCGTATTTTTCCTTTGCCTTGTAGCACGCATCTGCCTTATGGCACATTATTCGCCTACCTTTGAGGTAAATTTGTATTCGTGTAGATTTTTTCACGACGCTCGGTTCTGATTTGCGGTTGTCGGTGGTCTTCAGTAGTTTCATCCCCTCTTGTGGTTGTTTGCCAATGCGTCCATATCTATTCAGCAAAGTAGCTTGCAAGATTGCTAGTTTCACTCGCCACTCCATCACTTATCAAGCGTCTAGGGATTTTATATCTTGAGTGTTGACAACTCTCCTGAACTTTTGCCGTTCAATTGAGCCTATGCTTATCCATCTGAGCAACGGTGAGAGCATCATTTACTGGCGTGACTAAGTTTCACTCTTTCAGGAAAGAGAGTATTTTGTTCTCTTTTCAATTTTTTATTTCTTTGTTGTTTATTAAGATTTTTTTTTATGTTTGAATCTCTTAGTTTTACTTTTTTTAAGTAATAAAAGTTACCCGATATTATCTTAAAAAAAATTGATGGGAAAGTGTTATCATTTATGGCGAGATTGCCTTGCTACTTGCACTTGGTATGGTGTGCATTTCAGATATCCGATCCAATCCGAAATTTCGGATATCCGAAATTTTTAGATAGGTAATTTAGCGATCCATATTCGATCCGAAATTTCGGATACGGGTCAGATTTTTGGATATCCTAGTATCCGAATTTATCACTAGATTTAATTTTTTTTTTTTAAATTTGGCGGTCCTATCTATGAAAATTTTAAGTTTTCGAATATAATAATCAACAAATTATTGAATATAATAAATTTTTATTCATAAAAATTTCAAATTTTCATATATAACAAGGAAAAATATCGAATATAACAATATTTATATCTATAAAAAATTTAAATTTTCGAATATCGGATAATCGGATATCTGATCCGAATGCAAAATCACTATCTGTATCCGATCCGAAATTTTAGGATATACGATCCGAATTATCCAAAAAATAAAAGTCGGATCAGATATCTAAAATTTTGGATCAGATCAACAAATAATCGAATAGAAATTTTTTTGCACACCCGTACTTGTTGGGTCATAGGCTCATAGCCAACAATTACAGCCATCAACTATGGTTGACTTTTACGTTACAATAAAATATTGTTTTAATAAAAGGTCCATCCTACATAAGAAAAAAAGACATTATTGATTTAAATTTCTTTCGGAATTATAGTTAAAAAAGGTGTTTGGAGACTAAATTCCACCCAAAAGTTGGGCAAAAATGAAAAAACAAGGCGTTCGACCAAGTTTCTTTAAAAGTTAGGTAAAAAAGCAACACCGAACGGAGCCTTAAGCCCAAATGTCCCAAAACAACTTAAATCCTCACACTTTAGGAACCAGTCCTTTGCCATCTACTAAGGAGGAAGAGATTGTTGTTGAAAAACGCCGAGACTGAGACTGTTGCACTTAGTTGTCAGCATGCTTACCTCCATCCAATTAAGCGTCGCTATAATAGGTGGAGAAAGACACCAACACACCACAAAATAGGTGGATTTCATCGGAAAGAAATCATCGGTCAAAAACAATTATCAAATTAAGTATTGTTCCTCTCAGATTTCGATTTAACATTTATTAAGTTCATGTTCATTTTGAAGTCGAACAATTTTATTTCTTTCATTCTCTAATATAAATTTTTTCGTTGATTAGGTCAAACCAAACTGAAGGTAGAAGTATAGAAAAAGAGGAAACATTTTCATAGGAAAACTTGTATTGTTCTTTTATTTAATCCTTAAAGATCACTACTCAAAACTAGAATAATTAAGACTGGATATTGGTGCTACTTGGTTAACCTCTTTTGTTTGGTATCCTTCTCCTCAACTTTGACGATGATAACAAATTCAACTCCAATTCCTTGCTTCTATTAATTAGGGGTGTTCAAAAATACTCGACCAGACCTGATTACCCGAACATAAATAACCAAATTTTTTTACCCGGGTCGAGTACCCAGCATGCCATTTCTCGGGTCGAGCCCGGGTCACAAAACTAAGAATTTTTGGGTACCCGATTACAACTGAGTACTCATATATATTTAAAATTAATATTTTTTATATTCAATATACATATTTTTATATTAAACTAATAAAAAACTTATTTTTTTGTATTTAATAAATACATATTTTATATTAAACTAATAAATATATATTTTTTATATTTTTATATTAAACTGATAAAATATTTTTATATTTAAAAAATATGTATTTTTATATTCGGGTACCCACATACCCGTAACTTTTGGGTACCCGACTAACAGGTACCCGCAAAACTCGGGTCGGGACACAAGTCGCACTTTAAACTATCCGATGATCGGGGCACCGGGTACTTCGGGTAACTTAATACCTGGTACCCGAATTTGAGCACTCTACTACTAGTTGCCCTCTTCTTCTATTGGCTACTCCAAACTAATCATTTCCCACTACATGTACCAAAAGAGAACGAATCTCTTGCTAAAACCATCTATTTTTTCATATAAAAAAGGTGTAAATAAGAGAGTTCCAAATACTAAGATTTAAATTCTGAATTTATTAGGAAATGCATTATAGTAATTGAATTAAATTTTGAGTTATTATTACGCTGATGATTGATTTTTTTTGAGCGACGTATAATTACCGTTATAAATATATTTACAAGACATATTCAAATATTAGATAGATTAAAAATTACAATATATTTAGAGTCGAATCAGAATATATTTATATAGTGTTCATATAATATGAGACTAAGGCTATGTTTTTGATTACGATGGTAAAATCAAAGTTTGGGGCAAATTAAAGTTTTGCAAAAGCTAGAAAAATTAGCTTTTGGCAAATCAAGGTTTGAGAAACTAGTTTGGGGACAAACCAATGTTTTGATACTCAAAAGCTGCCTGTTTTTAGTTGCTTCTAGACAAATTAAAATTTTGACACTCAAAAGCTGCATATTTTTTTGTTGTCTCTGACTTCTCAAACTAATTTTTTTACTCAAATGCAACAAAAAAACAGGGCCTAAGACCTACACATGGCGAAATTCAAGCATAAAACCTATAAGGTTATCAAGACTTAAACCCTAACCAACACCCCTTCTCGTCTACAGTTGGGAATTAATGATAGGTTCTCCACATCCAGCGACTCTAAGGAGGACACGTGTTGTTCAAACTATCTATTTGCATGCTTTACACGCCATGGAATTCCATTTATTCTCGCGGTTGTAAGAAAGTGGAGCTTGAATGATTATACTTCTTTTATATTCGAAAATCAATTCGTTTTTTATTCATATTCGTTAAAATTTTTAAATCATATTTATGTAATTTATCTAAAATATATGTATTTTATTTATTTATTTATTTATTGTTACTAAACATGTTTTCTTAGACTTTGTGAATATGTTTACAAACAGTAAACGAACATGTTCATAAATATAATTATTAATATATAAGTAAATATGTTTTCGTACAATTAAAAATCTATTTATGAATAAAAGAAGAAATAAATCATAATTAAACATGTTTTTATTTTGTAGATATAAAATAATAAAACATAAATATTAATAATTATATTATAAATAAATAAATTAAAAATAAATATTTTTTAAATATTTTTTATAGGAAAATATCAACTTTAAATAAAACGAACTTGTCCGTGAATATAAATGAACCAAACACACAACTCTTTAAACTCGTTCATTTAATAAATGAACACAATTTTTTTTTATACTTGTTTATTTAACTTTATAAACAAATACTCTGTGACCATTTCACAAGTAGTTCGTTGCCCGCTTTATTCATTTACGATCATAGTTATTCTTATTAGGGTTGTGTAAAAAAATTTGATAAACCGAAAATGAAACTCGAAAAAACGATTCAAAAATTTGATTTTTTACGGGTTATTTTTAAAAAATTTATTACTGTTCGATTATGGTTCACGGTTTTTAGATATATCGGTTAAACGATCTAATCGGTTATATAATATATAATAAAAATAATAATATATTATTCCTAAAAATAATATATATAATATTAATATTACTAATTTATATTTTTTTCGAGAGCGAGAAGTGAAATTATTGTTTTGATTATGATTTTCATTGGATGATGTTGGTGTCTAATGGTTGTTTTTATTAAATGTCATGGTTATTAGGTTTTTATAAAGTTCAACTTGATAGTATAAAGAAATAAATTGACATCATGCGAGAGTTTTTAAAAATTATATAGTAGTATTTTTTCTACCTTGCTATTAAATTTAATATTTTTAGTAAACAAAGTAAAAAAAATATTATTCAAATCGAATCGAACCGAACTAAATATTTTGGTTAACTGATCATCGATTATCTGATTTAATTGATACAATTTAAGATAAAAATTGAGCAATTCAAATTTACTAAAAATCAAAATAATTTACTAATAGTTAACTGAACCCGATTTTACACACCCCTAATTCTTACTAGTATAAATTTAGATTAAATATATGTTTTGACTTTGAACTTGTACACTCTCATTACGTTATTTTTTTATCAAAAAAATATTTTAAAAAATCAATTGGATAATGGCATGATGTTATGAGATTGTATCGTGCCATCACATATTTTTTTTAAAAATATTTTAGAAAATAAAAAATTCTTTTATTTTTATTGAACAAACACATAATTTATTGAAAGATAAAAAGAGATAATAAAAAGTACACCCCTTATATATAAATAACCTTGGAATCATAACAAAAAATATATGTAAATAATAAATTAAACTCTGAAATTCTTATAGGACATAGAAACCTAAACATAAAAGGTAGTATCTTCTCGTGAGTTCTTAATCATCGTTTATAAAATTTAATACTATAGTTTAATTTCGGAATGTTTACTATAAGAAGCTCAGATCATATGATTGCCTATGAATGCTAAAGGATATGAAACACTTTTTTTATTAGAGGACTCTAATAATTTTGTACAAAATTTTATTTCAAGTTTCAACTGCATTAAAATTCTTAAAATTAGTATATAAGCATGTCATATGTCAACCATCCCAAATAAAAACGCGTATCATATTATTTACTCTTCAATCATTACATTAAATCGACAGAAAAAAAATATATTATAACGATAGATGTAGAATATGTCGTGTTATAGTATTATCATTTGGCATTTTTAAAATTTTTTATTTAATTTAAAAATTCTTTAAGTTTTCTAAAAATTATAAAAAAATTATAAAAATCATAAAAAAATAATTTTATGAAAAATATGTAAATGTTACCTGATAGAACTATAGTGTGTCACATGATAGTAATATCTAAAGAAAAAATTATCAAAATTCGATGGTCAAAGGGTATAATCAGTTCAATTTATTAGTTCGGTGGCTTAATTGAATGCAAATAAAGTTTAAGGGCTTAATTGATTATTTTTCAAAAGTTCAAGAGCTTCAAGCACCCTTAAGCCTTTTAAAAATAATAATTTAATCACTCAATTATAACTTTGGTAATAAACATGTTTTTTTTCTTCTAAAACTAACAATTTAGTCAATTAAAATTTCGTGACAAACATGTCATTTAAATTACATATCACTTCAGTCATTCAATTAAATTTTTGTGACAACCAGGTCACTCTACTGTTAAAATTAAAACAGACGACTTGATATAATAACAATTTTAATCCTCAAAACATACATCCTATTGATTTGGTCATAGTTCAAAATAATTCAATAAACTTAACCCCTCACATTTAAAAATTCTATTAGTGAAGCGACTATGTCTACTAGCAGACGACGTTAAGGTCATAATGATTTTCCATTAGTTTGTCAGTTGTCTAGTAGTGGAAGTGATTGTGTTTGTTGAGTTATCACATTTGTCGATTATCGAGCCGAGGGACAATAGCATAGAGCGTGACAAGTGGTCGGAGGTAGGGGTGGGAATTGGGTGGAGAATATTCGAAAACCGTAGGGATCCGAACCGACGGGGATGGGGAATAATTGAAATCTTCACCCAAGGGGACAGGTGAAGTTTAATCACCGAAGCTCAAATGGGGATGGGGACTGGAATTGCTATATTCGAACCGTGGGGATAACTAAACCGTAACCGTGAAATCTAAAAAAAATTCGCAAGAATCGCCGATATTTTACAAGATTTTTAAAAATATATACTTATTTATCTATATACCTTAATATATGTCTTAATAAAAAAACACCATAGGTATATTATTATCACTTCAACTTTTTCTCAAACCTAGACACACTCAAGTTTTCAACATGTTTCTATATTAGCTTTTAGATATAAGCTAAAATCCTCGTCTAAATCTTCCTCAACACAACATCATTTCAATCTTCATCATCTCGTAACTGCTTCTAATCGAAGTATCCAAATCTTATATTTTGAACTAAATTGGTCATTTATTTTGGTTAGTAAAATAGTAATTTTGTTTATTTTTTGGGATGGGGATTCCCCGAAAATCGCGGGGATCCGCTCGAGGAGGGTATGGGAACCAAAAAAATCCTCGAAGAATTTAATGGGGATTCCCAAAACTGTAACCGCGAGTATTGGGGACGGAGTGGGGAATGCAAAACCGTCCCCGCCCCACCCGATTCCTACCCCTAGTCGGAGGGTGTGTCATGAGGGCGCATTGTCAAATTTTTTTAATTATGAAGGGTTAAATTTACTGAATTATTTTGAATCATGGTCAAATTAATAGAATGCATGAGTTTTGGGGACTACAACTGCTATTATACCAAACCATGATTCAATTTGAATCGACATGTTTGTCACAAATTTTTTAATTTAGTGACTAAATTGTTACGTTTAAAGAAAAGTGACATAATTAAATGACTAAATTGTTACTTTATAAGAAATGTGACTTATTTGTTACTAAACCTATAATTTAAGTGACTTATGGTGTAATTTACCCATTTTCCGTGTACATTATTAGAGCCAGCGAAAAGGACTGGAACTGGTTCCTTTGAATCTCTTTGGAAGGACCTCAATTTCCATGGCTATCCCAATTCCCACACTTTATTTCTCTCTGTAAATTTGCACCTTAGATGGCAGTCAACGTAAAGAATCAAACTTTATGGCTTCCAAATGTTTGTCGAATGGTGTCAATAAATATTGACAGATGAGTCTGGAAGCTGCTAGACGGTTAAGCAGTTGCAGCAGCTTAACTAATTCAGCTTTATATAACCGTTTCAATTCTAGTTGTTAAGTCTCTAAGTTTTGTGTATATAAAGCTGCGTTTGCTTGTAAATAGTTTCATCAAGTTGATCAATACAAGAAGTTTACAGTTTTAATATTTTCTTGTTATAGCTTGTTCTTGTTTCTCAAAGTTAGGGTTTTCCTAATATGGTATCAACCGCCATCGTTCTTGGCAGTTATAACTTCTAGCAAGGAACCTTATACTTTAGATGGTGTAAAATCAGTTCTGGTTGATGCTGAGGCTCATATTAGAGGATTTAATAATGCTCAGATTCAGTTACCTGTTAGTGTAAATGTTGCTCGATTTCAAGACAACAATGCTGTGTCTACTAATCAAGAAACCAGATCTGGCAGACAACAGCAGTAGTCGGGTGGAAGGACTGGTGCTTGTGGAAGGGGTCGTGCCAGAATTCAGTGCCAGCTTTGTGGGAAGCTTGGTCACTCTGCTGATCGTTGTTGGAGACGATTTGATCAGTCGTTTGCAGGTGTGTTGGCTAATACTGGTGACACGGCAAATGAGTCTCCAAGTGCCTATGGTGCTCCAAATGCGTTTGTTAGTTTAGTTGATGCTTCAGCCACGTGCTGTACCTGCACACATTCTCAAGGTTCGAGTCAGCCTAGCAGTTCTGATGCTTGGGTTGTGGACACAGGGGCCACACATCATGTTACTCATGATGCGTCAAAGGTGATTCAAGGATCGGACTACACTGGTCCATGTAAGCTTGTTGTTGACAGTGGACATAATTTAGATATTTGTAAGTCTGGAAGTTCTTTTTTAACGACTCCCTCTCGTGTGCTAATGATTAATGATCTGCTACATGTTCCTTCGGTTACTAAGAACTTACTTTCTGTCTCCAAGCTTGCTAGAGATAACAAAGTTTTCTTCCAATTCCATGCCTCAAGATGTTTAGTTCGAGATGAAGTGAGTGGAGAAGTGTTTCTACAAGGGAAGGAGCATGATGGGCTGTATCAATTCACTGGTCGTTCTACAGTAGGAAAGGTCAACAACAACAATCCCAACAGTAGTCCAAGGATAGAGGCTAATCTGGTCGATAGGTGTAATAGTATGTATGACTTGTGGCACAAGCGTTTGGGGCATCCTGCTCATTCAACGCTTGTGTAAATCTCTAAAAATTCGAATGATGTAATTTCTTTGAATGCTAATAAAGTTGATCCTGGTGTTTGTGTAGCTTGTCGTATGGGTAAAAGTCATAAGTTACCGTTCTCTGAGTCAACAACTGAGTATGTTAATCCCTTTTCGTTGGTAGTTACTGATCTTTGGGGTCCTGCCCATGTAACATCAGATGGTTTCAAGTACTATATCTCATTTGTCGATGCAGCCACGAGACATTGCTGGGTGTATTTGTTGAGATCAAAAGATCAAGCATGTCATGCTTTCAAACTGTTTGAATGTATGGTCAAGAATCAGTTTCAAACCACTATAAAGGAGGTTCAAAGTGATTGGGGAGGGGAGTTTCGATCTCTCTCAACAGTGTTAGGGTCTTTGGATATCAAACATCGAGTCTCTTGTCCTCATACCTCCGAGAAAAATGGGATGATTGAGCGAAAGCATCGCCATATAATAGAACTCGCACTTATGTTACTTGCGCAGGCTGCTCTACCATTTCGGTTTTGGTCGTATGCTGTTAACACTGCAGTACATTTGATAAATAGGCTCTCCACCAGGGTTTTGTCAGGAAAATCACCGTTGGAGAAATTGTTTGGTCAGCAACCAGATTATAAGTTCCTGAGGGTGTTCGGGTGTCGATGTTTTCCTCATCTACGACCATATCAGCATCACAAGTTGAGTTTTAGATCGCAACCATGCACGTTCCTTGGCTACAGTGCTCAGCAAAAGGGCTACAAATACATGGCAGCTGATGGTCGTATTTACGTTTCACGTCATGTGGTTTTTGATGAGAATCACTTTCCTTTTGCAGGAATGTCTGGCCCTAAACACGATGAATTTGTTCCTTCATTTCGTTCAGAATCACTTCCTGTGGTTGATGGAGCTACTAGGGTCTGCATGAATGGTTGTGAGCAGAAGTCTGTGCCCAGGGTGGATGTTCTCTCTCAATCCTCAGGCAGTGCTCAAGATGATGCAGCAGGTCACCAATCTAAAAGTGGTGGTCAAGGGTCTGTGTCAGGAGGTGCCATGCAAAATGAGCTATCGAGAAGAGTGACTGCTTCTCATAGTAATGTTCAAGAAGGAAGGGTGACAGAAGATGTGCAGAGTGGTGTGGTTCAACAATCTGTTGATATGTCAATCAGTATACCAGAGAGAGTCGTTAATGAGGAGAATATGAGTGCGTGTGTGGTTTCGGTTGAGTCTCTTCAAGGGGCTACAAGTGCAAATGATGTGGTTCCTGTACCGTCATCCAATGTTAGGGAGGATCAACCTCGGTGCAGTGGTCATCACATGATTACTCGAAGCAAATCAGGCATTTTCAAACCCAAGAGTTATCTTGCTGAGCAGAGAACTGAAGAAGAGGAGCCGGTCACTATCCAGCAAGCTCTTGAATCATCAAACTGGAAGGCTGCTGTTCATGCAGAATTTGAAGCTCTAAAGAACAATGGAACTTGGTCCTTGGTTCCACTTCCTGAAGGACGAACCACGGTCGGCTGCAAGTGGATTTTTAAGGTTAAGAAGAATGCCGATGGCTCAGTTCAGCGCTACAAAGCTAGGCTTGTCGCCAAGGGCTTCTCACAGATTCCTGGTCAGGACTTTCAGCACACGTTCAATCCTGTGGTCAAGGCTTCGACGATAAATTTGGTACTTGTCGTGGCTATTAGACAGAAGTGGCCACTCCGGCAGGTTGACATTAACAACGCATTTCTAAATGGAGACTTGCATGAGGATGTCTTCATGCAGCAGGCTCCTGGCTTTGAGCAAAAGGCACCTGATGGGTCTAAGTTGGTATGCAAACTTCACAAGGCGTTGTATGGCTTGAGACAAGCACCTCGAAACTGGTATTCAAAGCTGAAGGATCATTTCATTTCAAATGGCTTCAAAGGCTCACAGGCAGATAGTTCCTTGTTTATCAAGGTTACGGCAGCCACAGCTACGTATGTACTCGTGTATGTTGATGATATTATAGTAACAGACAGCTCCAGTGAAGAGGTTGAGAATGTAATTCATCAACTGGGAGTAGAGTTCTCGTTGAAAGATTTGGGGATACTCAGTTTTTTCTTGGGTATTGAGGTAGTGAGAGTTGGAGAATCCGTTGTGTTGAGTCAAAAGAAGTTTGTTATGGAGCTTTTGGCAAAAACTCAAATGAGCAATGCTGCACCAATGCCCACTCCTATTGTTTCCTCTCTCAAGCTCACTAAAAATGCTGGCAGCCCGCTCACAGATGCACAGGAATATAGAAGCCTGGTTGGTGCACTTCTCTATGCGTGTCATACTCGACCTGACATTGTGTATAGTGTGAATAAACTTGCACAGTTTATGCATACTCCCTGTGTACAACACCTAGCAGCAGCTCGAAGCGTATTGCGATATCTCAATGGGACCTTGGACTATGGATTGGTGTTCTCGCCAACAACTGATGCATTTCAGCTTGTTGCTTTTGCTGATGCAGACTGGGCAAGTAGCGTTGATGACAGAAGTTCAGTATCAGGCAACTGTGTGTATCTTGGGGGGAATCTGGTTCAGTGGTGCTCTAAGAAGCAAAAGACAGTTTCTCGCTCGACGTCGGAAGCCGAGTATCGCAGTCTGGCAGATGTTGCATCGGAAGTAACCTGGGTGGACGCCTTGCTCAAAGAGATGGAAGTTCAAACAACAGCTGTGCCTGTAATTTGGAGTGACAACTCAGGTGCTATTGCTATGAGTGCAAATCCCGTTTATCACTCCAAGAGTAAACATGTCGAATTAGATGTACATTTTGTGCGTGAGAAAGTTGCAGCCAATAAAATCCAGGTGAACTATGTTCCTGCTGAGAACCAGGTGGCTGATGGGCTAACAAAACCGTTGTCTAAGGCCTATTTTCAGCTGTTTCGACAAAAGCTGGGAGTAGTGTTGCTTGATGAGTTGAGGAGCGGAAGAAGCAGGGAGCATATTGACAGATGAGTCTGCAAGCTGCTAGACTGTTAAGCAGTTGCAGCAGCTTAACTAATTCAGCTTTATATAACCGTTTCAGTTCGAGTTGTTAAGTCTCTAAGTTCTGTGTATATAAAGCTGCGTTTGCTTGTAAAGAGTTTCATCAAGTTGATCAATACAAGAAGTTTACAGTTTTAATATTTTCTTGTTTCTCAAAGTTAGGGTTTTCCTAATAATAAATGTACTGCCAAGTAACTTTGTTTTGTATATATTTGCAGTACATGCAAAGGTTCTCCGGAGTCTTAAACAGTTTAAGTACAATCCCTTCTGTTGCGGTCATTAAACTGTGGGGTTGCTTTAATATAAAGACTTGGCAATTTGTGCCAAATCTACAAGCCTTGAATTGCTGATTTTGATATACCCTTTATGAAGTTTTGTTTTTGGGGTCTTCTTGTTTAAGATGTGGAATTCAATGCCCTTGTGATATTGCATTGAATTGAATTTATATATGGTGTATCCTTTTGGCTTTTTTCGGTGTGTGGATCGACCGTGGTCCTTTAAGATGTGTTTATTTACTGCTGGTTCGGCCATTGATCTGAAACACTCAAAACTTTGATATTTTCACTTGCTCTTTATTGTGTTCGGAGCTTCCTGTAGGTCAACTCGAGGAAGGTGAGTATTTTATTACTTCCAAGGCATGTTCTTAGATTAAAGCAAAGAAAAACAAAATTGAGGTTTTTGTGATGATTTTCATTAGACTAGCAAGCCAAGAACCAGATTATGTCGATGGGAAACGTGAACATGGAGGAGATGAAAGAGATTGAGAGGGTTGAGAGAGAAGTTTCAGAAGAGATGAATAATGAGCAAGAGGATTCGAAGAGAATTGCGCCTTGGACAAAACAGATAACGATTAGAGGACTCATAGCTAGCCTTCTTATTGGCACCATATACAGTGTGATAGTCATGAAGCTCAACCTCACGACCGGGCTAGTTCCGAACCTCAACGTCTCGGCCGCTCTTCTTGCCTTTGTATTTGTTAGGTCATGGACAAAGCTGCTGCAAAAGGTTGGATTTGCTTCAACTCCTTTCACTCGACAAGAGAATACCGTAATCCAGACCTGTGCTATTGCTTGTTATAGCATTGCTGTTGGAGGTATTTGTTGTCTGCAATCAGTTTTTGGATGATTTTTTTTTATCATTGATTGGATACCAATTCACCTGTTTTGTTGTTTTTGTTTTCCATCAATTGTTCAGGTGGTTTTGGATCTTATCTATTGGGTTTAAACCGGAAGACGTATGAACAAGCAGGCGTTGACACCGAAGGCAATAATCCTAGGAGCATTAAGGAACCTGGGATTCATTGGATGACTGGTTTTCTCTCTGTGAGCTCCTTTGTTGGGCTTTTGGCATTGATTCCTCTAAGAAAGGTTTGCCTATTTCTTCCCTTCCCTTTCTTGCTATTCATGGTTTCAATTCATTTGCAGCAATTTCATCGGGTCTTGGTAATTCGAGTCTTTATCATTTAAGATCAGTATATCTATCATCTTAATAGTCAAGCTTTCTTGTTCTGCCAGATCATGATAATTGACTACAAATTAGCTTACCCAAGTGGAACTGCTACAGCTGTTCTGATTAATGGATTTCATACTCGTAAAGGAGACAAAATGGCTAAGTATGGATCTACCATTCCGAATTCTTTCCTTTTCGAATTCAAAACGAAATTTGTTCCAATTGTGGCATAACTTAATCCTGTAATGGTCCATCTTGCAGGAAGCAGGTTCATGGGTTTCTGAAATTCTTTTCGCTTAGTTTCCTCTGGGCCTTCTTCCAATGGTTCCATGCAGGTGGAGATACATGTGAGTTTTCTCAGTTTCCTACATTTGGTTTGAAAGCATGGAAGAACTCGTACGTGCTTTCGATTTCCTTTTCTCTATGTTCATCATCTTTCCACCTATATATCTCTTGCCATAATCATTGATATGAGAAAAATTGATTTTGCAGATTTTACTTTGATTTTAGTATGACTTACATAGGAGCAGGAATGATCTGTTCACATCTAGTAAACTTATCTTTGCTCCTCGGCGCGGTGCTTTCTTGGGGAGTAATGTGGCCGCTTATTGGAGGGCTCAAGGGCGAGTGGTTCCTTGCAACTTTATCCGAAAGCAGCATGAAGAGTCTAAATGGTTACAAGGTTTGCCGAGGTTCTCTCTTGATGATATTTCGGCTCCAATAATATATTGATACACATTTCTCACTGATGTCCATTTTTCATGCAGGTTTTTATTTCCATTGCTTTAATTCTGGGGGATGGGCTCTACAATTTTCTCAAGATTATGTTCTTCACTGCAAGAAACATTTACACTAGAGTGAAAAATAGCAACCTTAAAACATGTAAGTCAGCTACCATCTCCTTTGGATCTAGAAGGGACTGTCTCCGTTTTCATGGTCCCTTTTTTTTTTATCACGAGACGTGTAAAATGGTGTTCTCACAGATCCTCTGAGAATAAAAACTTTACTAACTTCTTCTTGAATATCAGCTTTACTAACACTCTTTACTTGTAATGCAGCTTCCGATACCCAGAAGCAGCATCCGGACGATCTTCACCGAAATGAATTATTCGTTAGAGAGAGCATTCCTATGTGGGTGGCATGTGTGGGGTACACTTTTTTTCTATCGTTTCCATCATTGTGATCCCTCGGATGTTCCCCGAGCTAAAATGGTATTATGTAGTTGTTGCTTACATTCTTGCACCCTCTTTGAGCAATGCTTATGGTGCTGGTCTGACTGACATGAACATGGCCTACAATTACGGTAAAGTAGCCCTCTTCGTGCTTGCTGCCTTGTCTGGAAAGGAAAATGGTGTTGTTGCAGGACTCGTTGGCTGCGGTCTTATTAAATCCATAGTTTCTATCTCGTCTGATTTAATGCATGATCTCAAAACAGGTCATCTAACACTCACTTCTCCAAGATCCATGCTTCTCAGCCAGGCTATCGGAACGGCCATTGGCTGCGTTGTAGCTCCTCTCACATTCTTTCTCTTCTATAAAGCTTTCGATTTGGGGAACCCTGATGGTCAATACAAAGCACCATATGCTCTCATTTATCGAAATATGGCAATTCTTGGTGTTCAAGGTTTCTCTGCCCTTCCCCGGCATTGTTTGCAGCTTTGCTATTGGTTTTTTTCCTTCGCCATTGCGGCCAATTTGTTGAGAGATTTTACTCCCAAGTATTTCGGGAAATGGATTCCCCTTCCAATGGGTATGGCTGTGCCTTTCCTTGTTGGTTCTTATTTTGCAATCGATATGTGTGTGGGGAGTTTGGCTGTTTTTGCATGGCACAAGCTAAATGGCAAGAAGGCCGGTTTGATGGTTCCTGCCGTAGCTTCTGGCTTGATATGCGGAGATGGGCTATGGCTTCTCCCTTCGTCGATCCTTGCTTTGTTTAAGGTTCGTCCTCCAATCTGCATGAGCTTCTTTGCGACAACGTAGACTATGTTAAGAGTGCAGCGAGAAAGATAGAGTGCAGGGGCTTTGTTAGTTACATTTAACAAAAACTGACTTCGTCGTAGTCGGAAACAAAAAAAAATCCGACTGGTATAGCGTTCGATAGACAATCTGTCTTCGAATAATAGGTAAATGACAACATTTTAGACATATGTATTTATGTTGCTCTAAAGTAACTTTATATGAGCTACGAGTCTCAGGAAAAGTTAATTAGTTCTTATGCATATCAGTGTATGCAAAATGTTGTAATAAAATCCAGATTAGGTGAAAGAATAAAGAGAAATTCGATAAAGGAATCTGAATCCAAGCAACCTTTCTGTTACTTGTTCTGTCATTCAGACAATCTATTTCTCTTGCCTCAATACAGTCTTCTTAAAGTTGTTCCAAATGTCTTGTTCATATATCAAAAAATGTGATTTCTTTTGCTTATATATGCATGCAAGTACTTATAAGAGCTGTCAATGTCGAACAAACCAGACCATCCACCTTGTAAGAATGTCATTGTGAAAGAAAAAAAAAACAGGACTATCCGGTTGAATACTTGTTTCTGCTAGCAGAATATCAATAACCTATGTTGCATTGATACATATACAAATATGAGTTCGGGTATATTAACAGGGATGAAAAAAATTAATTTTCAAAATTACAAGGTACGAGTACAACAAATGTACGATAAATATAAAATAAATTTTATATTTTAAAAAATGTAAAAATAAAAAATTCATAAAACCGTCATGTGAGCATGACATCACACATACTTATATAGGCTTAAACCAAAAAATAGCCATCAAACTATGCATTTTTTCTGCTTTTAGCCCTTAAACTATGATTTGGGCAAAATAGGCCCTTAAACTATCATTTTTGGTCACTTTAAGTCCATGGTTTCAAAAATATCGTTTTATATACTTTTCTAACATATATAAATATTTGTTTTCTTTTTAAATTTTAAAATATCATATATCAAATTAAGCCACTAAACTATCATTTATGGTCATTTTAAGTCCGATAGTTATTTAAGTCAAAAGAAAATTATTTCGACTAATAAGGTATTGATACATCACAAAGATTTTTTGACCAATTGATAGTTTTGGGGACTAAAAGAAGAAAAATGACATAGTTTAGGTACTTGTTTTGACCAAAAAATAGTTTAGGGACTTAAAGTGACCAAAAATGATAGTTTAAGGGCATATTTTGCCCAAATCATAGTTTAAGGGCTAAAAGCAGAAAAAAAGGCATAATTTGAGAGTTGTTTTTTGGTTAAGCCTACTTATATACTTATAGTTAAATCATGTGAGTAAGAGAAAGCTGAAAAAAAAGAAGAAAACGAGTGAAAGAATAGAAGAAACAAAATAGAAAGATGAAATACTTGCAGGTACTCAAACGGTACCAAATATGTTTTCAGTACGGGAACATATCTAGTATGTGATACGGCTTTAGATTGAAGTACCCGTGTTTCATAATAATAACAGCTACATACGCAGAAACTGTTAGCAAAACAATGCTGCAAGTCTACCATACCAGGAGTAATGGACTTTCTTCGACCATGCTGAGAATCAAACAGAATAAAAAGCTTATAGTTTCTCATTAAATCTTGCTCAGGATTAAACAATGATCAACGAGACCATGATAAGAGATAAAAAAAAATTATAATAGTATAATAAAAAAAATCGACATAGTTGTAGGGATGGCCTTTCTATTATACAAACTATACGTAAGATGGTACAAATTAGATTGGGGAAAGAATATTGTTCGAACAGATTTAGTTAATGCTCAATTGTGCAGGAATTGGGCTATACTTTAGGGGTTATATCCGATAGTTTTTTGTAAGTTGTATTGTTGCACTTATTTGTAGCAGATTCCTGCTCTTGGATAATGAGAACATCACTTATCTAAAAATTTATATTAATATATTAAAATTTAAGAAAAAACTTTGATAGACAGGCCGTGTAAACTTTAATTTATATGTGCTTTTTAGTTTTAAGGGTTAGGATTTTAGTTTAGGGTTTAAAGTTTATGGGTTTAGGTTGTGTGGTTTAGAATTTAAGGTTAGTGTTTAGAATTTAGTGTGGTTTAGGGTTTAGTTTTTTAGGGTTAGGGTTAAGAATTTAGGATTTAAGTTTTTATAGTGTAAATACACATGCTTGTGTAAAATTAGTTTTACACAGCCTGTGTATCAAAGTTTTACCCTAAAATTTATATAGGTATATAATAGTATAAGAGATTAAAAAGATTTGATCCCTGAATTCGGTAACTTTTATCAATTTGATCCTTAACTTTTTTTTGTTCCATGTTGGCTTTAGAATTTGGAAACTTTTTTAAAAAAATTCAAGTGATGATGTTGCACAATGTTAAAATGTCACATTATCACACCTTAGAAAAATCTAAATTAAGGGATTATATTGAAAAAAAATGTCAAGTTTTGAGACAAATATGGACTTAAGATAATTTAGGGATCAAATTTAAAAAAATATATCAAATTTAATATTAAATGTTGCCTCATTCGTACGAGAAATTAGCCGAGATTTCAAAAGAAATGGGCTACTTCGGCCAGTAATTTCAAGGCTCCTGGGCTTCCTCCACGGCGCTTACATTGGAAGCCTTTAGTCAAAAAAGATCTTGACTAGACCAGTGACGTGGAGTACACGCGCCACCGGGAAAGCGTGATGGGATCATAATGTTGTTGATGAAGTTGCCGTATAAATGGCGGGAGTCTAGGCTGGGTAGAGATTTCACGATGACTCAACCATTGTTCCCTCTAGCAATCGGCGTTTAAATCTCAAAAACCACACTCTTAAAAGTATTCGAAAACCCTCCCATCCTCAAACCCTAACCCAACTTCCCCCATTTTCGTTCTCTCTTTACCATATTAGTTTCTTATAAATTTCTTCAGTTCTAGGGATTTGGTTTATTTCATAATCGGAAAACTTTTTTTCTCCTTCCACTGTTTTTGGGTCTGATTTTTGCAGATAAAGAAAGTGAGGAAAAAGAAACAATTAACTAGTACTTATTTTACCTTTTTTGCTTAAGTTCCTCATTAATATAATTTATTTAGCTCACTTTGTTCACAAACCATCGTCTTGATTTTGAACACAGAAATTTCCGCTTCAGGGAGACAATTTGAATTTGTTTGAGTCTAATTTTGGTGAAATCGGCGACATAGTCTTCTCGCGAATGAACTCGCATTTTTTTGATGATCTGCCACTCAGCATGGATTCTCCTTATGCAAATGATTTCGGCCATGATCAAAACGGATATCAGTTCCAGGATGGGACCAGTGAACAAGATTTGTCTTTCTCACTGTTGGATGAGGTCCTCAATAAACATAATGACCTCTGTGTGGAGTCGAATGGTCAGAAGAGCTCGTTTCCTGGAACTGGGATGCCCTTTTCTGATAGTTTATTCATCTCACCAGAAACCTCCTATCTCAAACAAAATGGCGTATACAGTGACGCAGACGCTAAAATGCTGCAACAACAGGTAAAGGAATAACTTGATAGTAGCTTTTTATGTTGCAATGTAGGTAACTTTTTTTTTCCTTTTGTTTTTTGGAGCTGTTGTTTTGGTTTCTTCCCATTGTTTGTGTTTATTTTTTTGCTTCTAGGGCAATTTGACTTAGTTTACTGTTGGACTCTTACATCTGTGTGATATTTTCAACTTCTTTACCAGTATCAATCAGAGATTGGAGCTCCCAAGTGGCTTGGTGGAAATATTGATAATAAGGAATCTGTGCAAATGCGAACTTCCTTCCAACCCAACCATGCTCAAACAGAACTTTATGTCCAAGAGAGTAGAATGGGAAATATTGGCGATGTTGGAAATTATTCGTATGGCCAAGCAACTTATTCCACTGATTCGGCAGTGGGTAACATTAATAATTTGCAACAATTAGCCAGTCTGAAGAGTTATAACAATGATGCTGGTGATCTTGGTGGAACAACTGGAGTGAAGACTAGAGCCTTCCAACCATTGCAACAGTCAAATTTTGAAAACTTTGGAACTGGAACTGGAACTGGAACTGGAACCGGAATCAGGATTAGGAACCAGGAACCTCAGCAACAGAAAAATTTAGATAACACCATAAATCAGGGCACTGCTCCAAGAAGAATACGCCTGCAAAAGAAACTTACGTGTGGGCCGGTGAAAGTTTCTGCAGGTTGTGTTGATGATAGCAAAACTAGAAGTGCCAGCCCTGGTGAAGAAGTTCAATCTGCTCTAACTGAGGTAGTTTAACCAGGAACAGCTAATTTGGAGACTTGATATATTGAAGTGATTTTGTCCTACCTTTCTTTTCATTTTGGCTAAGGTGGAGTATAATGTAGGTTTATTGAAGTATATCTTTGAATGCTTGATATGCAGATCACAGAAGCAGAAGCTACAGGACAGACTTCTAGCTCCGATAATGTGTCAGAGAAAGAGAGCCAATCACTCAAGCTCAACGGCGACGAGGATATTGCTGAAGAATCTTCCACAAACCTGAGGCAGAGGGTGAAGCATGAAGGTGAGCAAGGTAGCAGTGAAATAGACCCATCAGTGCAATCAAATGCAGCTCCAACATATCATCATCGACGTCGTCACTCGAGCTCCCTGTCGGTTCTTGTTACCACTGTTCTCATTATTACTATGTTGATGGTTCTTGTCATCGGAATATGGAGATGACTTGGATCTTTGATTCTTGATGTGGTTGAAACAGTCCTGGAGGTATGTAATCAATCTCCCACCGTATTGTCATATGGAAATCGATCAGGTTTTGTAAATACTTGTATGGCTTTCTTAGACCTATGTAGTAAGAGTGTGGAGCAGAGTAAACGGCTGCTACGAGAGCAAACGGCGTGCTACAGAGGAAAATCGCTAACACTAAGCATAAATGGTTTGGAGGAGCCATTGTCTCGTTGATTATACTACAAAGATGTTTTTAATTAGAAATTTTCTTCTTGTCTCCCTAACATAAATTTCCTTACTTCACGAATAAAGATACAATCTTTAATCTACCATTTGGAAATTTCTAAATATGGAGATCACCTTCGCCCTCCAATGAAATTCATGAATTTGCTCTTGATGTGTGATTTAGACTCATGCTTAGTGCATGTAAAAGATAAATTGGCAAGTATGATATCACTTGCTCTATTTTTTTTTTGGTGAAATTTTCGACTCCCTTGAAAGAAGTATTCAAAGTATGATATCGCTTTTACCCTAGCGCTCCAAACCCATCTTTTCTCTTTGATTTCTTTATCTTTGTTTGGCTGCGGTTGGCGACCAGTACTTAAGTCACATTAATAAAAGAGTCATTACAATTCAATCACGTTTAATGTTAGTTGCCGTTAGTCGGTCCTGTTTATTTTTTTCTTTACTTTATTATATCTATTTTTGCTTTTTCTTTATTTTTTAGTTTTTAATAAGAATAAGTCTGCTTTTATGACACGTTTTTTCTACCTTTTGACACGTTTTTCTTATCCTTTTATCGGTTGTTTGACAATTCTTTTCTTTTTATGTTTTTTTAGGGTTGAATTTATTGACGTCGCGACTGATCAAGATGACGTTTATTTGTTATCTTAATCTTCTATGCTTTGGACCTTTGGACTGAATTTGATACATGTTGGTAATCACTGTTTATTGTTCGCGATTGAGTTGTAGTAATTAATGTTTTCCAACGTTAAGTGTTATATGCATTTTTAATGTTAGTGTTAATGATTTTATCCTTCACCGTCGATTACTGGTGTTGTTATTATCTATCTTTTGTTTGAGTCTTTGAATGAGTTTTTAATCTTTTTCTTGTATAGTCCTTATATGATCTCGAGCGGCTAATTTTTTAGTTTAAAAGTTATACGGAATTGTTTGTATTACATGTTTAATTTACGTTTATGATTGTAAACCCTCATTGTAATCTTGAATATTTCCTCCATAATAAAATTAGTGACTAAGTGTTATCTATTAGGTAAAGTGACTCAACGTATCCATTATTGTTTTCTCAATTTTTTTTGATAAAAAGGGGACCATGTGCTTCGATAAAAACCTCTCTAACCTAATTGGAGGAAAAGAGTACATATGGCAAATATTACAGAAAAACGAAAGAGACAAGCTCTGGCAAGATAACAACTGAGACAAATCACAGAAAAACAAACATACGCACAAACTATGTGGGATCACCTATCTTTTGCAACACCAAACCTTCCACCATATTTGAAGGTTCATCAAACACTCGAACCTCGAAGTCCTCCATAACAGCCAAGTGAGTCATACGATCTGCAACCCGATTCCCTTTACGTCTAACATGGGCAAAAGATATCACCCAATCTCGGCTACATAATTCCTTGATATGCAGAACTAACCCAAACGTACCATGCCCATAAGAACTAGATTGAACCATATGCAACGCTTTAAGACTATCTGATTCAACTATAACATACTGTAATTGCCGATTCTAAGCACAAAGTAGTCCTTGAAATATGCCCCACAACTTGGCCTCCACCACTGAACAAACCCCAACAAACTTGGCAAAACCACATACCCAAAGACCACAATCATCATGAATTACCCCTCCACACGTCGCAAAACCATCTTGCAATCTTCTGCCTCTATCGGTATTAATTTTATACCAGACCCTAGCAGGCTTTAACCACTTTGAGATCAACTGTAGACGACTCCTATCACCAGTCAAAGCTACAGGAGCAGATGCCAGGGCCCTAACCATCATCCCTTGTAGACGCCGACACCGATCAAGCAACGAACCTTGGTCCTCCAAGGGAGATCGAAACACAACAGCGTTGCGGCCGCACCATAAGTTCTAAAGAACAACACCGAAGAGCAAATCCCAATCCTTTCCATCCCACGCAAAATGCTCGGGTTTAGAGAGGTTCGTCTGAAACTATTCTTTAATCTCCATAGACTGAAATTCCACGAGATGGCTTGGTTTGATCAATGTGGGCCAAACGACAAGTGCCGATGGGCATTGCCGCAGCACATGATTCACATCTTTCGATTCGGCCATACAAACCGGGCATGAACTATCCAACGAGAAATGACGGTGAACGCTCTCACTATTTGTCATCAATTTACCATAACAAGCAAGCCACATAAAGATCTTGATCCGTTGAAACCCGCGAAACGAATGGATCACCTTTCATACAACTTCATGAGGTCCATACGGCAAATTTGCAAGAATGCCATATGCTGAGGATATCGTAAAATAATGGTTCGGAGTAGGAAGCCAACTTGCCACATCTCTACTAACCACAGCATTCGGCCCTTTGATAGCCGTTAAACGAAGAAGTACATATGACGTTAACAAATGTTGGAATAACTCCCATTGCCACTCTCGGTCGCCTACCACCATATCAGCCATGCACGTCCTAGGACCAATAACCTCGTCATAGGACCAATAACCTCGTCCGACCCCACAACATGTTCAAACAAATAACCAACATTCGGTACCCAAGGATCAAACCAAAAATCAACATTACGCTCGTTACCGATACTCCATCTAATATTGGTATGAACATCCTCCCAAATAACATTGAGTGCTTTCCATAAAGATGAACAATTCCGGTTCCTAAGATGAGGAGGAACCTATTCATAGCATTTATATTTAGAACGAAGAAACCGCACCCAAAGAGCATTCCTCTTCTTGATCAATTGAAATGCAAGCTTCATCAAAAACGCATCATTTTGGTTCTTCATGTTGCGAAGGCCAAGCCCTCCATGTGATAAAGGGCAGATATCATCCCATTTCACTAGGTGAACTCCAACACTAGGTAATCCACCACCCCAAATAAAACAATGAAAACCTTCTCAAGCTCCAAGCATGTCTTCCTAGGAGTTATTGTTGTCTGCAGGGTATACGAGGGGATAGCAGAAAAGACAACTTTCGCCAACATTATTCTCCATGCTAATGATAACGTCTTAGCTTTCCACCCACTCAGTTTGTTCTGTACCGGCTCAATTAAATATTTATAAGACACAGAAGTCACTCTTTTGTAAAAAATCGACATCCTTAGATATCGACCAAGATCACCCATCTTTTTAAATCCAAATTGCAACACCCTTAATGTATACTCGTATACCGAATATACATAAAAGATGCTACTAAGTTAATAAGAAAAAAAATGACTTAAAATTTGCCATCCCATTAAAATTGAGCCAAATTGGTTCCCATCTAACCGGCCTTGTCCCAAAATATCTTAGATTTTTATTTATGGCATTTATTCGATCCAAATTCGGTACCTTATACTTTATCTAAATTCTCAAAACTGATATCAAGGTTCTTATTTCGATCATATTCACCCTTATACTGAATAAAATCACTTGTTAGGGAAATTTACACTTTAGTCCCCAAACTTTTCCAAGTTCACACTTTCACCCCCTAAACTTTCAAAAATTACATTTTAGTAACTAGTCTAAAAATTACATAGAATCAAGCAGTCCGAGGTACAGGACGAGCCCAAAGAGAGCGAGGCTTTGAAGCTCGATTCGTTATGTGAAGAGCCACCGTTGGGCAAGGTGGAGGGTACATTGAACTTCGCGGAGAAAGAAGTGGCAATGCAAAATGGGGCGTCGGACTTCAAGGATGTAGAAGGGCCTATGCATTTTAGAGTGAACGCGAGGGAGTTCATCCCGAAGAAGGTACATCTCAAACACAATCTTTGTGTTTTTGGTTTTGATTTGTCCGGTTTGTTGGGTGTAGGCAGCAGAAAACCTAATCCATCAAATAGTGAAAGTTCAAAGGCGGCATCCAAACCTTTGTTCGAGGGTCATGGTGATCCAAGTGGAGACAAATCCCAGCTGCTAGGAAAGAGTTCCTACGGCCGAGATGTGCGAGGTGGTTCGACAAGCGATGTTACATGGCGGCGGCAACCAAAGCAAGAAGTCCATATGGGTGGACAACCCAGCACGAGTCAGGTGCTCTTTATGGGAAGAGCGGTCCTTATGGGGGGACAACCAAGCCCGATTCAGAGTTGGGAGAAAGCTAAGGTGCCAAGGAGGTCCTAGGATCGTTGCCAACTTCATCCCGGAGTAGCGACGAGGGGGTCGCCAAGTTTGGTGGGGGAGAATGTCACGGGCCGTGATCCAAGGCCCAAGTCATTAGCACCACAGGGTGCACACCAAGGTGTCCATGAGGTTCTAAGGCACACTTTGGGCTTGAAGAGACCACCAGACTGGCCCGATCCGTAGGAAGATCCAAGAAGGCTTATACATCCACACCTATGTGAACATAGGAGATTCTTTCCATAGATAGCTAAGGAATATTCTTGGCATTATGCCTTGTGGTTGGTAGAGTTGTATCTAGGCCGTTGATGTAAATCAGTAGGGACCGTCGGATTAGAGGGGACTCAACTATAAATAGAGGCCTCCCCACCTCAGTTGTAATCATCCATTCTTTCATCTATTCTTGAGTAATAGAGAGCGCATTCACTCTAAATTCTCTGAGTTGTTCTTCTCTTGTTCTTCGCGTTCTTTCAGAGTTCTTCGTAGCCGATCTCATAGTTTGCTTCCGCTAAGAACGATCTTGCGTTCTTCGGTGCCTTCGAAATTCGATCTTTCGGGTCGAGGATTCAGGCTTACTTAGTCGTTTGTCTTAAGGACTCGACTAAGGCCGCACGTCGGGCTGGTTCAGAAGTCTAGCCCCATGACAGTTGGTATCAGAGCGAGACGAGGGGGCTTGTGTTCGAGCCTACTTGGTGTTGCAGTCAAGTTAGGCGAGGATTTGCGTTCGAGCTAGTCAGAGTGAGCAAGCTAGTTCGTGGAAAATAAGTGACCGAGATGGCATCGAAATGGAAGACATTGAACGAGGTAAGACAAAGAGATTACATTTCTACTCAGACGTTTGAATCTTTCAGGAAAGAATACGACGTCATGAGCGAGATGTTGAACAACCAAGATTTCTCCCTCAAAGAAACCATGGAGTCCATGAAGGAGATCCAGGGTGTCTTGGAGTCCCGCATTGAAAGATTAGAGTCCATGGAGGACAGGTTCAAGGACGAGACGTGGCGAGTTCGCAACGAGGTGGAGATAGTTCGACAGAGTAATGCTTGCGAAGCCGAGGTGAATGCTTTGCGGATCGAGGTAAATGAGCTCAAAGAAGAGCTACTCAGTTGCAAGAGTGTAATGAGTGAATGGGGTGCGTTTGTCACCATCTTAGAGGGACTTAGGCCTGGGGCAAAGCTTGCATTAGAGCAAGGAGGTGCCCAGATTAGAGAGGCCAATGATGCGGCCGAGTTGCTGACCGAGCCTGCGGGAGACAAGCTAGTCAGTGATGAGACGTCCAAGCCCACGACGAGTAACTGTGGGAATGGCGAGGCTAAGTCCGTGCCAAAGAAGAAGGCGAGCAGGAAGATGAAGTGCTACTTCTGCGATGGCCCACATGTGATAAGGAGATGTCCCGAGAAGAGTCGTCTTGCTGCCCTCATCAAGAGAGAAGATGAGTCAGAAAGGGAAGTAGTGCGACTTGGCGCAATTGCGAGTGTCAATAAGCCAAGGGAAATCCAAGGTGCGACTACGAGTGCCAAAGTAGTCAAGCCAAGGTCGAACCACGGTACGATAGCAAACGAGAAAGCCGTCAAGCCTCGGGTGAACAAGAAACAATTGGAGTGCTATCAGTGTAAGGGGCCTCACAAGTTACGGAGATGCCCAGTTCGAGCCAAGGAGTCCAAGATGAGGGACAAGCCCGAAGGAAGCGAGGCTACAAAGCTTGGTTCGAAGCCGTCTAGTTCTGCTAAGGCCAAGGGAGACCGAAAGCAGAAAAAGGTGAACATGTCCAGGAAGGCTAGGAGAGTGCTTACCAAGGATGTTCGGGGAAAGAACATCGCTTTTGAGACCAATGGAGTGTTGAAGGGGGCCAAGCCAAGGGACATTGCAACCGGGGAGACACCACCCATGGGCAAGGTGGGGAACGAGCGAAAGACTTCAGGTAAGAAGTGCCAACGCAAGAGGAAGCACCGAACTTCGAGGAAGAAGGGTCGATGCAAGAAGAGTGCACCAAACTTCAAGTCAGAGGGGCGAGTGCAACGAGGGGCAATGGACCTTAGGCAAAATGTGCCGATGCGTACAAAGAACTTCAATGAGGGAGGTTCAATGCAAAGGGGGCCAGACTTCGTGGAGACAGAAGGGCTGACCCATTTTAGAGTAAATACAACCGAGAGAAAGGTACATCTCAAACACAACTCTAGTGTTTTTGAGTTTGATTTACCGAGTTTGATGAGCATAGGTCGAGTTGGACCTAACCATCGCAGCGGGGGAGACAAAGCTTGGAAGGGACCTTTTAGAGTTCTAAGGAGCCAAACTGATGGGGTGACGAGTTTGAGAGTTCGTCCGGTATTTAATGTGGTGACACCCAAGACTTTGCCGCGGGATCAAGGCAAACCAAGGCTAGTAGGAGAAAGCTCCTACAACGGCGATGTATCCAAAGGTGTCATAGCACGCGACATCACTTGGCGGGAAGAGTCGAAGCGAGCAGTCCTTATGGGGGGACATGAGCAAGCCGAGACGTCGAGAAGCCACCAAGACGATGTGAGTAATGGTGCAGAGGATCGAGGAAATCCATGGCGGCAGGAGCCGAGGCAAGCAGTTCATATGGGGGAACAACACCAAGCCGAGGCAACAGGTAGCAGCATCCAATGAGGCCCTACCCAGGATAGTTCTAGTGCAGCGACGAGGGCGTCGCCAAGTTCAGTGGGGGAGAATGTCACGGCCCAAACCTTTTGGTCTGAGACAGTTGCGCAATGATCCGCCCAAGAGGTTCAAAGCGGATCATCGGACTTGCCAAGACCACCAGACTTGGCCCAACACTTGGAGAATGCTAGAGAGCCCGATCACACTAGCTCTTCGAAAATGGGAGGAGACAAGAAGTCAAACGAGGAATCTTGCCATATCGGGTGTGATCAACTAACTGAGGAAAGAAACCTACTAATTGATGTAATTAGGTAGGATTTGATATTCTTTCCTAGATTAGAGATTCTTGTAAGGATTTGGGCTAATCCTGGCCATCCATGTAAATCGATCCGGACCATTGATTGAGTGGGAGCTCAACTATAAATAGAGAGCCTCTCACTCTCATTTGTATGATCCAACCATCTCATTCCATTCATTCTCTCATTTGAGAAGAGTAATAAGACTCTGAGACATTTACTCTAGTTTTCCTTTTGTTCCTTTCAATTGTCTTTGTTTCCAAAGCTCTTCGAGCTAGTTGCCCCTCGAGTGGCCAAGAGTAGCCACCATAGTGCTTAAAGCGCTTCCGCATCCATCGAAGCCTGGAGGGCTTGTTCGAGCCGTTGCCGAGCAGGAGTACTCGCAAGCCTGGAGTACTCGCAGGAGCCCTAGCCCCGTGACACGATGCATATTTTATTAATATAATTAATATATATATCCACATATATGTATCAATATATTTTATCAAGGATAACAATAGATCGGGTTTTTGGCTGTCTGAATCTGACTTAAAATTTAAACTATC
Source organism: Hibiscus mutabilis (assembly GCA_019671005.1). NCBI lineage: Eukaryota > Viridiplantae > Streptophyta > Magnoliopsida > Malvales > Malvaceae > Hibiscus > Hibiscus mutabilis. The sequence continues at coordinate 17,835,374 of CM033756.1, read as the reverse complement.
CGACCTAATTTTGATCTAATCTGAATTTAATATGTTTTATTTTTAATCTAATTCGACACGATTTAATGAAAGTATAACTTGATCTCGATCTCAAAATTTTAATAAAAAAATTGACTAAATTTGACCCACTATAAAATAACAATATATAATATATAAAAATAGGAAATTTCTACAACGCTCGACGAACACCGTTGAACACCACTAACGATGAACACCGCTGAACACCATTAAATTAATTTATAAAGATTAAAAATCTCAAGGACTCAACATATAATTATAAATTATTTAAAATAAAATTTTAATTAAATTATTTTCCATATATATTATATTTTAATTTTTTAATAATAGGATCAAATATCAACCTTAGTCAATTTAAAAAATAAAAAAATCTAAACCTAAACTAAAACCCTAAACTATAAATCCTAAATTCAAACATTGGTTTAGGGTTTAGAGATTTTGGTTTAGGGTCTAGGGTTTGGAGTTTATGGTTTAGGTTTTTTTGAGTTTAGGGTTTATGGTTTATAGTTTAAGCTTTAGGGTTTAGTTTTTTTATTTTTTAAATTGACTAAATTTGGTATTTAATTCAATCATTTAAAAAATTTAAAAAACATAATATATATGAAAAATAATTTAACTAAAATTTTATTTTAAATAATTTATAATTATGCATTGAATCCTTTAAATTTTTAATCTTTATAAATTAATTTAATGATATTCAGCGGTGTTCATCGTTAGTGGTATTCAACGATATTCGTCGAGTATGGTAGACTCATCCATAAAAATATAATAAATATTTTAAGTCGGATCGAAAATTTTTCACCAAATCTACTCCGTCCCGACTTGATTGTAATTATATTAATAAAAGAATACGTGTCAAAACAACCTAAATGATTTTATTAAATGGAGTGGTTTCTAAATTTACTGATATATAGTACCATTTAATAAACAGTAATTCAATAATGAATGAATGTGGAAGATAAAGATAAGGAGAGAGCCCAGAGACAGTCCATATATAATATAATCAATACCTAAAATACGAGAACTTTCATATGGGCGCATCTTCATCTTCCAGGTGGAGGAAACTCCTCAACCCACCACCACCACCGCCGCACTCGTAGCTTCTAAATCAGTTGTTGCCGCCGCCTCCCCCTTCCTATAAACGCAGCTTACTCCATACTATTTATCGACCCAGTTGTGTTTTTCTTTGCTAGCACTGTGCACTGAGCCTGCACCAAAAGTTTGGAGGAAAAAGAAGTGATGATTCTGGTGGCAGTTGTGGCGGAGCTGATAGAGGAGTACACGGTGGTGTTGGCTCGACTGCTGCACCATCTGTTCCATGAAGCTCCTTTCCCGAGGCGGATCCGTTTCCTCATCATTCGCAGTCTTCCTTTTTCTGCTTCTTTTTCCTCCCCTGCTTGAAATCCCGTTTGTTTGGTTTTGTTTTTTTTAACGTTATGGATAATAGGCAGTGTATATTCTATGGAGCTCTGTTTTTCGTCGTCTATGTGATATAATTTTCATGTGAAATTGGATTATGCTGCATCTTTGATCTTCAGAGTGCTGTCTATTTTTTTTTCGGTTTTAATATTCACATTCGATCCGAATTAATTGATCAATAGATAAAATATCGAAAAATTACGATAGATTCATAAAATATTTTTGAATCACCAAAGGGTATTTGATGGTTTCATGATTCACCAAGAAAGTGTTGAAATCAATGGAACATCCTACTGCTGCTTCACTCTTCATAGCTCATTTATCCACTTTCACTATTTCTTTACCATGCTATTTTGTCTTTTTTAATTAGGAAATAAAATTTAATTTTTAATATGTTATTATCCCAATATATAAGTATATGAATTTATAGAAATGAAAGTTGAAAATTGAAAATTTAATATTAACTTTATTAAAAAAGATTTAAGGCTATTATAAACCCTTAAATTTTTTAAAAAATAATTAAATTCTTAGACTTTTTTTGCACTCAGTTAAACTCTTATATTCTAAAATTTTTATCAATTCATTCATTTGATCAACGTTAATTATTAAATCTAACAAATTTTTAGACCAATTGGTGACATTTTCAAAAAAATTTATTTTATATAATTTTTTAAAAAGTTTTAAAAATTTATAAAAATTATTTTTTAAAAAATATGTAAATGACACATGTCAAAACTATCTATTTTTTTAACATTTGATGTTATCGAGGTCATATAATAGTATCTATTTTTTTAATTTAAATAAAATTATTCGAATTCAAAACCCTAAAAAAGAATCACATTTTATTTTTCATTACGACCATTTCTTCCATTACCCACTTCTTTTTATTAGCGTTGTGTTTATAGATATATGTGCATTTTTGTATTTAATAAATATTTTTTTCTCATAAAAATAACTTATTGCTATTTTTTCCGATGTGTTACACACATATACATTTATTTTTTATTATTTAATAATTATTTTTATCTCGTATAAAAAAACTTTAAATATAAATATAAAGTATTCTAAAAATAAAGAATTTCCTTGTTTTGATGAAATGAAATTCAAAGTCTTATTTGAAAAAAAATAAAGGTGTTCAGATAATATAAATAATTGATGCAGATCAAACATAAAACTAATATTTTATTAAAATTGCGAAAGAAACTAAACTTGTTCAAAGGTCAAATTAATATTTTATTTAAAATTCAGGGATTAAATTAAGAATTAACCCACTTTATTAACATGCCATGACATCAAAGCAAATGAGTTTAAGACTCAGTGACCAAAATATAACAAATCTATAACATTGGTGACCGAAACATAACTTTTCAAAATCGGTGGCCAAAAACAAACACTTATAAAACAAAAATGATCATTTCGTTAATTTACCCTAAATATATAAACATAAGGATTGATAGGTACTTGTGATATTTTGGGATATTTATTTGTGATTGTAAATGATTCCTTGGGTGTTCAGAGATTAAATTTAAGAAAATAGAGGACATTAGAATATATTTAAGGATATATGACAAATTTTACAATGTAGGGAAAGACGCCACCAGCATATGACGTCATTTTTTAATAACTTTTTTTGCAAAACTATTATGCACGTGAACACTTTAAGTTAAAAAATTATAAAAAAAACACTCATGACGCCACATGCAGGTGGCGTCTTCACGCTCTCTGTTTAATTTGTCAATAATAAAATTTAAAAATCTTTATTTTTCTAAAATTAATTTTAAGAGACAATATTCTCTAATTTCCCCGAAAATGAGAGGTAAGAAATAGATAAGGTGGGGGAAGGATGAGTCTACAACACTCGACGAATACCGTTAAATACCACTAACGATGAACACCGTTGAACACCATTAAATTAATTTATAAAGATTAAAAATTTAAAGGACAACGCATAATTATAAATTATTTAAAATAAAATTTTAATTAAATTATTTTTCATATATATTATATTTTTAAATTTTTTTAAATAATTGAATTAAATACCCACTTTAGTCAATTTAAAAAAATAAAAAAACTAAACCCTAAAGCTTAAACCCTAAACCCTAAACTCAAAATCATAAACCAATGTTTGAATTTAGGATTTATAGTTTAGGGTTTTGGTTTTAGGTTTAGGGTTTAGGATTTTTTATTTTTAAATTGACTAAGGTTGATATTTGATCCAATTATTAAAAAAAGATTAAAATATAATATATATATATATATAATAATTTAATTAAAATTTTATTTTAAATAATTTATAATTATATGTTCAGTCTTGAAATTTTTAATCTTTATAAATTAATTTAATAATATTCAGCGGTGTTCATCGTTAATGATATTTAACGGTGTTCGTCGAGCGTTGTATAATTTTCCGTTGGGGGAAATGTCTAACTTATCTTGATGTGCAAAGCCGCCTTAGACGTCAAGTTCTTTGTCAATTTAACAAATGGATGATATCCGGACAAAATTCCTTTATTTTCTTATTATTTCACGACTTTAACCGACATAATTTTTTTTATTTTTTTCGTATCTTTATTCATACTTTAATATTAAAAAAAATTAAATTTTAACTTTAATTTTTAAATTTTAAACTCTAAAAATTAAATACTACACACCAATTATAAACCCTCGGCTTAAACCGTAAATCTAGTTTATTTATATAGAGGCATAAATAAGAGCACAAAAAATGAACAAAAGATTTTTGTTCGACTTTAACAAATTATAGGCTAGAGACATGATAAAAGGAGTAGAGCATTTCTGTTCATTAAACCCCTTTAAATTACAAAGTTTCAAGTTAATGTAATGGTAAAATTGCATTTTGACCCTCAAATAATAAAAATCTGTAATTCAGTTCCGTCCCTGGCCTGGATTTATCAACACTGGAACAAATCCGATTGATGCAAGAAGGTTGAAAGGATTAGAAGAATCAGAATTCTTAAAATGTTCATTTCTGATGGGGTTGGCTCAGGTATCAGAATCATTCGGAATTGAATTCTGGGAAACACTTCCTGTTTCCCAGGCAAGCTCGACCACTTGTGGCATAGACCCACTGTTATTGATTACGACAACTTGTTTCTGAATTCGATTCTCTTGTCATATCCCGAACCATGAAAATGAACGCCATGGCATAGATTCAAAGCCTGCTGCAACCAGGGTAATGGTGCCAAGTTTTTCGGGTAAAGTTGTGTCGGAACCTCATAAGTAACAGTGCTGCAATAGAGACAATTCACAGGTAACATGGTAGTCCATGCAAGATATCGACCGACTAATTCGAATTGATACTGCAAAGGTCAATACGAGGACAATCATTTTAATCCAGTTTGATGTATTCATAATATCAGTATATATCTGAAATGTGTGATCGTGGCTTAGAGTCGGAGAATAAATGTTGTTTTTCATTTTCTAATTAATAAATTATTATGCTTCCAATGGTAACCAACAAATTGTCACTCATCTAAGCTAGTATTTAAGAAGGCATCGAACCTCGTTGAAACTATTGGTGACTAAAAAGTTATAGCCGAATAAACTACAATATAGGCATAAACCTCATGGATACCATTCTTTTGAGTTAAAAATACAGAGAACATCAACATAAAATACGTTACTCCAAGTAGGCTATGACTAGGACTAGCACCACCATAATATTATATATATATATATATATATATATCGATGATGTCCTGATTCTTTAGCATAAGTATAGTCTAGATTATTCTCTGGATTGTCGATTGAACCGTAAATAATTAATATTATATTCTTAGATTATCTATATATCGCTTTAGTCTCAAAATTTTGTTTTCTGTACTCCGTTAAGGGTGATGGGAGCATCTCTTATGATCACAAATGTAACCCAAGAAATGTCTTATATGCCTTAGAAGTTCAAACCCCAACTTGAGCAAAGAATTTAGTTACCCTCGGTGATCAGGTTAGCTGTGACTCTCCACACGATCTGAATCTCGTGAACCACCCATAGACGTTTCCCACACCCTCTTTAGTGGTATGAGAGACTTAATCCAGGTCTAACTAAAATCAAGCATAGATATCTCGAGAACACAATATTAATTGTTGGGTTCTACTGTCTGCTCAACAAATGATACTTCCAACACTTCTCCGAAAGAATCAAGTAATCCTTCAATAATATATGTAATCACCCAAATCCTTCCGGCGCTCTCATTTAATTCAGTTTTAAAATTTCTTTTGATTTTATTTAATTTAAAAAACGCCCGATTTTAATATTAAAAATGTGGAGTCGTCGCCGATCATTTAAAAATGGTAGACCGTACACCAATAAAATCAGAGATAAAAATATTTAGGTCTGAGAGTCGGTTACGGATGGGGAAGGATGAGCACCCCCACACCGCCCAAAAATTGGTACCTAGTCGATTATTTAATGTCTTGGTATTGGAAATTACGAATTCCATTTGAATTTAAAATATGATCCTTAAATGCATGAAAATGTTCTAAATATTTAAAAAACGTTCCGTTATTTAGAATAACCGAGAAATTCACTTCCCTTTACGCCCGGGAAATGGTTTCTCGATTTTCTAAATAAAATAAAATTCCCTTAAATATTGTATCATAAAATAGTAAGGATATTTTTTTATTTACGGATATCGAGAAAGTCACATTCCTTTACGCCTGGGACACAAATTCTCGAACTCCCTAAATAAAAGAATATTACCTTAATTCTTAACGCCTCTAATTCCTATTATGATGTAAAATTGTAACATAACATGTAAATATACACATATACTTAAAAATATAAAACTTTCGGTAAAAAATATTTAATATTTATATTTATCAAAAAATATCTATGTATATATGTAGTTAATAGTCTACATATGTTATTTTTACAAAAAATAGGTATTTATTATTATCTTACATATACACTTAAAATATAATATTTAGGGTAAAATGTATACATGTATTATTTATTAAAAATATACCTATATATATTAAGTTGATATATATAAATATATATTTTACAAAAATAAGTATTTATTATTATTATATATATATGTTGTAGTAAAAAAATACTAGATTTTATTTTACAAATAAACGTCTAAAACCTTGTATATATATATAAGACTATGGAAAATATACATAAAAAGGACTGTAGAAAAAATTATATATATATATTTTATATATGATATTAATATACACAATATATGAAAAGTAAACTACTTAGTATAATAACACATTAACACATATCAACAATGCATATATAATAGACATAATAAATACATATATGTTAAAAACATAAAATAATAAGATCACATAATATAACAAAATACATTATAATAAATAATACATAATGCCATGCTACACATAATAATAATGATGATGATGATGACAAAATATAATATTGTTAACATGTATCATATTAAAATGCATGAAACAACCCAAGATTAAATATCAAGGACTAAAATGCATGAATACTAATTTACAAGGCATGACATAATATGAAAAAGGGACTAAAGTGAAGCAAATGTAAAACTTGAAGAAATAAACATGAAATAACAGAAATAGCATGCTAAAAAATAAACATTAAACTACAGTGACTAAATTGAAATAAAATCAAAATTAAAAGCTTAAAAAAACTCGAAAAAAGGACACAAACAAAAGTAATTAAAGCATGAAGGAGCAAGCTCGAAATTAGACCATGAATAGCAGTGAAGGTGGGAGAAGAGTTCAGAGACTAGTTGCGTAATTTACCCATTAAGAACGCGCGGATCCTCCCCGGGTTACCGGGTCACTGCGGGTCGGGCACGCCAAAACGACGTCGTTTTGGATGATCAGTTTAAAACAATACTAAAGGTTTATTTTTAAACCAGATTAAATGATAAAAAAACCCCTAAAATCTTGTTTACCCAGCCTCCTCTTTCTCTCCACCTTCCGCGCCGCTATCCTCTTTGTGACGTCGGTCATCGGCCGGTTAGCCTCGCGGCGAAGGAGAAATAACGATGGCGACCGAGTAAGCTCGATCTCCCCTTTTATTTTTGATTCGGAGTTTGAAACTAAAGAAAACAAAGATCTGAAGAAAAAAAATTTAACTCAATAACAGTTTTCTTATTTCCCTTTCAAAACTCCTTACAACTTTTTTGATCAAACTCCCCTTGTTTACAAATTTTTTTGATCGAAATCCCCTAATTTTACATCTTTTTTTTTCTTCCGATCCCCTTTTTCGAACTCTCCCTTCTCTAAACTCTCTATTTTTCTCTCTGAAAATCCCCTTGAATCTCTCTGTTTTTTCGAACCAAAAGACCTCTCTTTTATTTCTATCTTTCAATTGGTTTTATAATCAGATTTTACAACAAAAAATAATAATATCCTTGCCTGCTGCAGATCTGACTGATATGGGATGGGTTGAGCTGGATTTTGCAGATGGTAGGTCGGTTAGGGGATATTGAGTTTGGTTTTAGGGTTTAGTTGGTAGGGTGGCTGATAGGGTTTTGATTTTTATTTTTTTATTTGTTAGTTTAGGGTTAATAGATTTTAGGGTTACTAGTTTGGGTTTATTTTGGTTGATTTAGGGTTTCGGTTCGAAAAATGGTGGTAGGCGATGGTGGGCGAGCAGAGGCGGCGGTGGAGGCATTGGCGGTAGCAGCACTGACGGCTGTTATTAGGGTTAGGGTTTGATTATTTTTTAGGTTTAGGGTATTAGGGTTTTCTTCTGGTTCAGGTCGGGTAATGGACCTGGATCCGAGTTAGTTTATGGATTTGGATAGGCAATGGGTTTGGTTAGGGCCTGGTTTGGGTTGGATGTAAATGTGTTGTTACAGCTGCCCCTCTTTGCTCGTTGTTGTGTAACGGCAACGAAGCAAAGACTAAAAATGACCCATTTCATCTGGTTCGGTTAAGCTTCTCATCGTGATACATGTCTTTATTCTTTGGTAGATCTTCTTCCTCTTCGATGCATGTCTTCTTTCTTGACTTGACTGATCTACTTTGTCACTCTTGGGGAAGCAAAATCTTCAAAATAGGGGTTGGGGAAACAAAATGAGTCCGGCTCGTTACTTCTCTTCTTCGGCACCAGTCTTCTGTCTTCGGTAGGCCTTCGCTCTTTGAAGATGTTGAATTCTTTGGTCAATCTGCTCATTTGCCTTCTCAGTTGAGACTTTCCAAAGCATAATGACGCTCGGTCGAAAACAAATGCCTTCTTGCTCGCCATTTTTTCTTTTTTTTCTTTCTTTCTTTTTTCTTTCTTTTTTTTGTTTTTCCCGCCTTTTTTGTTTTGTTTTGTTTTTTTTTCTTTTTTTATTTTGTTTTTTTGGTGAAGCTTTATCTTCTGTTGAGTGACTCGCTCCATTGGAAGTTTAAGGAGATAGAGTCTGTTGTTATAGCTTCATCTTTTTTGGATGGGTGACCTACTCTATTGGAAGTTTAAGGAGATAGGGTCTACTGTTGTAGTTTTGTCTATTCCACTGCAACTTCAGGGAGATGAGACAATGTAGCTTCAATTTTTCAACCTCAGGGACATAAAATTAATGCTGGATTCGTTCTACTGCAACTTTAGGGAGACGATGTTGGTGATGTGTCCATTCCGCTGCAACCTCGGGGATATGAACTGATGTAGCTTCAATTCTTCCACTGCAACTTTAGGGAGATAAAATTGATGCTGGATTCATTCCACTGCCACTTTAGGGAGACGATGTTGGTGTTGTGCCCATTCCACTGCAACTTCAGGAAAATGAACGGCTGTAGCTTCAATCTTTCCACTGCAACTTCAGGGAGATAAAATTGATGCTGGATTCGTTTCACTGCCACTTCAGGGAGACGATGTTGGTGTTGTGTCCATTCCACTACAACTTCATGGAGATGAACTGATGTAGCTTCAATTCTTCCACTGCAACTTCAAGGAGAAAAATTGATGCTAGATTCGTTCCACTGCCACTTCAGGGAGACGATGTTAGTGTTGTGTCCGTTCCACTACAACTCCAGGGATATGAACTGATGTAGCTTCAATTCTTCCACTGCAACTTCAGGGAGATAAAATTGATGTTGATTCGTGTCACTGCCACTTCAGGGAGACGATGTTGGTGTTGTGCCTATTCCACTGCAACTTCAGGGAGATGAACTGATGTAGCTTCAATTTTCCACTGCAACTTTAGGGAGATAAAATTGATACTGGATTCATTCCACTGCCACTTCAGGGAGACGATGTTGGTGTTGTGCCCATTCCACTAAAACTTCAGGGAGATGAACGACTGTAGCTTCAATTCTTCCACTACAACTTAGGGAGATAAAATTGATGCTGGATTCGTTTCACTACCACTTCAGGGAGACGATGTTGGTGTTGTGCCTATTCTACTGCAACTTTAGGGAGATGAACTGATGTAGCTTCAATTCTTCCACTGCAACTTCAGGGAGACAAAATTGATGCTGGATTCGATCCACTGCCACTTCAGGGAGACGATGTTGGTGTTGTGCCCATTCCACTGCAACTTTAGGGAGATGAACGGTTGTAGCTTCAATTCTTCCACTACAACTTCAGGGAGATAAAATTGATGTTGGATTCGTTCCACTGCCACTTCAGGGAGACGATGTTGGTATTGTGTCTATTCCACTGCAACTCCAGGGATATGAGACTAACATATCTTCGTTTTGAATGTCTAAGGCCTCCTTATGGGTTTGTGCCTTAGAGATGTTTTTGAAAAAGCTCTTTTCAAGATCCCCGTTCGGGTTTTCACCTTGTTTTTTTTCTTTGTTTTTTTCTTTTTCTTTTTTTCTTCTCTCTTTTTTTTAAATTTTTCATTTTTTTTCTTTTTTCATTCTTTTTTTTTCCTTTTTGGTTTTTCCAATTTTCTTTAAACAAAATATTTCTTGATTACATCTGAAGTTTGCTCCACTACAGCTCCAGGGAGATAAACTAGGTCAAGTCTATTCCACTGCCTCTTCAGGGATATGAACTCGTCTTGGTTCTCATTCTGCTGCCACTCTAGGGAGATGAGATATGGCAATAATTTTGAATGTCTCAGGCCTCTTTTTGGGTTCGTGCCTAGGATACTCTGAAAAGATCTCTCTTGATCTCTCTTGTAAGGTGCCCTTTCGGGTTTTCACTTTGGTTTTTTATTTTTTTCATCATTTTTGTCATCTTTCTTTTTCTTCTTTTTTTTTTGATTTTTTTCTTTTTTATTATTATTATTATTTCTTTCTTTTTCTTTCTCTCTCCTTAAGTAAGGATGGAAATAGGAAATCTATTTTGTCAAAAAGATGTCTTTATGAAAGGATAAAGTTGAAAAACATGTTCATATGAAAGGACTGAGTTATGAAACTCGATTTTTGAAAATATCCTTTTGGAAGGATTGAGTTATGAAACTCAATTTTTGAAATTATCCAGAAGTTTGGAAAACATCCTTATGGAAGGATTGGGTTTTGAAAATTTTCCAGAAGTTTGGAAAAATGTCCTTATGGAAGAATTGAGTTTTGAGAATTTTCCAGTAGTTTGGAAAAATATCCTTATGGAAGGGTTGAGTTTGGGAGTTTTTCCAGAAGTTTGGAAAAATACCCTTATGGAAGGATTGAGTTTGGGAGTTATCCAGAAGTTTGGAAAACAACCTTTTGGAAAGATTGAGTTATGAAACTCGGTTTTGAAAAATATCCAGAAGTTTGGACAAGTATCCTTATGTTAAGTTTTGAAAATTTTCCAGAAGATTGGAAAATATCCTTATGGAAGGATTGCGTTTTTTAAAAAATTTCCAGAAGTTTGGAAAAATATTCTTACGGAAGGATTGGAATTTGAAAATTTTCCAGAAGTTTGGAAAAATATCCTTACGGAAGGATTGAGTTTTTAAATTTTCCAAAAGTTTGGAAAAATATCCTTATGGAAGGATTGAGTTTTGAAAATTTTCCAGAAATTTGGAAAAATATCCTTATGGAATGATTGAGCTTTAAAAATTTTACAGAAATTTGGAAAAATATCCTTATGGAAGGATTAAGTTTTAAAATTTTTCCAGAAGTTTGGAAAAATATCCTTATGGAAGGATTGATTTTGTTTTTGAAAGTTTATTTCTTGTATTTATGCAAATGGTATGCATGTGCATGCTTTTGCGATGATGCAAGGATGCAATGTCATGTATATCATGATGTATGGTCAAGTTTAAAAGATGCAATAATGCATATGCCTCCGAGTATGCTTTCATGATTCATAGACACATTTTGGTGGTGCAATGATGCAATGTTATGTATGTCATGATGCATAAAGATGCATAAAATATTCGTATGGGTCTTCTTCCTTTGGTTAAGTTCAATCTTCTAATTTTCTCGAGCAAAAGCTTACCCCCCCCCCAAAAATCTTTTTTGTTCTTATTTTTCATTTTCTTGATTCAAATTTCTGAGGTGAATGACCTTTGCAGGCTCGTATCTTTTTTAGGGACTGACGGTTTTGTCCGATCGAATGTTTCCCCATTCATCTTTCAGATGTCGTTTGAACTGAATACCTTTGAAGGCTTTCTCTCTTGTTATGAATAGCCATGGGCCTTAGGTCTTTGTACCTTATCTTTCTAAAAAGTAATGCAAGAAATCTTTTTGTTTCAAAAATATTTTTAAAATGAGAATTTTTCTTGAAGTTGGGGGATTAGGTGCCTCTAGAATGTTTGGAATCAATTGTCGGGTTAAAACTGATGTCGTTCTTTGAAAATATGGACAAAAGTTTTGCAAAGGTATGAATGAATTAAATTTTGAAATTTTGAAACATGAGGGAACACATTGAATAATCACATGCCCTTACAAAAGACTTCCTCTTTACCTTTGAGCCTAGGTAAAATGTTGATTTCATGCTTTACTCAAAAGATTTAGGCTACAAAGATGCCCCAACAAGAAGAATTAAGCCTCTTCAAGTCATTCATTCTTCTTCAATCTTCAATTAATTCATCAGGGGGACTCCGTTGTTGAACTTCAGAGTGCCACTCTCGATCAGACTCTGCACCTTGTTTCTCAATGCCCCACAATTTTTTGTGGTGTGACCCGAGCTTCCTATATGATAGTCGCAGACAGCATCGACATCATATCCTTTTGGGTAAGGAAGCTCATTTGGTTTAGATTGGACCGAGGCTATCAAGTTCTTTTCAACGAGTATTGGAAGTAGCTCTGCATATGTCATCATGATTGGATATATGACTTTTTGAGAAGCTTTTGGTCGATGTGAGGACGAACAGTTGGGCTGGCGTGAGGGCCGAGATAGGCTGGTCTGATAAAATCTCACTATATAAACTTCTGACTTATCTCTTTCTTGGCTAGGGTCGGTAATCTTCCCTTCTCTGATAGCCGCTTCAATGAGTTCGCCGGACATCACGAGGTCTTCCAAACTCTTAGCCGCATTGCCCAACATGTATTTTAGAAATGAACCTTCCAGAGTCCTTACAAAGGTAGGCATTATCTCTTTCTCTAGCAGCGGTGGTTGTACTTGTGCAGCAACATCTCTCCACCTTTGCACGTACTGCCGAAAGCTTTCATCGGGCTTCTTTTCCATGCTCTGCAGTGTTAGACGATCTGGATCAATGTTAGTTATATGCTTGTACTGCTCGATGAAGGCTTTAGCCAGATCCTTTCATGATTGTATCTGGTCTTAACTCAATTGGTTATACCACCTAGCAGTAGATCCTTTTAAGCTTTCTTGGAAGCAATGGATTAAAAGTTTCTCGTTGCCAACATGCCCTGTCATCCTTCGGCAGAACATGGTAAGTTGAGCAGACGGAGAGCTTGTCCCGTTGAAATTTTCAAATTTTGGCATTTTGAGCTTTGGAGGTATCACCAGATCAGTGGCTATACTTAATTTTCTTACATCTACCTCACAAGACGCGCTTGCCCCTTCTGCAGCTTTGGATTTCTCTTCAACTCGCTTGCACAAATCTTTAATTCGCTCGACCACCTTGATCCCTATTTGACCCATCTTGTTGACGATGCTCGGATCAGGGATGACATGCTCATTAGGGTTATTTTGGGTATTAGTACCCCCATACGATGAAGACCCGGCTTGAGGACCTTGTCGATTTTTAACTGAAACCGACACTTGCAGAGGTGTCTGGTCATATGTATTTTCTACTTTTTCTAGAGCATTGGGGTCTAAGACCAATCATTTTCTTCTCTTGGGATCTTCACCGGCCAGCATAGCAGCTATCTGAGTTAGCAGATCCTTGTGTGATTGCGTGATGTGATCTCGAGTTGCTTGTTGCGCCTTCTCGAACTTCTCATTTATGTCCTTCTTCATGTCTTTGTATGCTTGCTCTACTTTTGCTAGGCGACTCTCCATTTCTTGAGCTTTACTTCAAGTGAAAAACTGATGCAGATGTAGCTGACTCAGATGCCCCAGAATTGTTGCGATTGAAATTTACGGAATCAGACCCCTTGATTTGGAACTGATGATGTTTTATGATGAAATACAAATATGAAAATGCATGAGATGTACCTGCAATGCACAAACAAAATAAATGGGTTAGTACTGATAAAAAAAATAATTTTTATAAAAAACAGTATAAAACCTACTAGTAGACATGCTTTATTTGAAAAAGGTAATCCTACCGTCATGCTTTTCTACCCGAATATTGTTAATTACAGAAAAACTTACCTGGCATGGTATCTATCCGGCATAATGAAATATAAACAGATTCCTACCCGGCATATTTTATTCTGGAAAAAACTTACCCGGCATGATTTCTACCCGGCATATTATTATTTATAGAAAGAAAGATCCTACCCGGCATATTATTCATGAAAAAAACTATAGGGTAAACAAAAGGTTAGAAGCGTTTCTCCTTTGAACTTTTAACAGGTTCTAATTCTAGAGCAAGGCTCCTATAGTCCATTACATGAGGTTCGTTCTAGGGAAGGGTACCCAAATTGTCATCGCTGTCCCTTACTAAAGGTAGCAAGGCCCATGATCCTCACCCATTATAGGCTTCAAACGGACCAAGTTCAATTCAGGGGGATACATCCCTTATGCCTATACGGAGGTAACCCACACGAAAGCATAAGAAATATATCCCGAAAGCGATTCACCAACCTATACTGTGGTAACCCACACGAAGGCGGTATCACACTTCCATTTAAAATAGGACAGAGCTCGGGTAAAAAGCTCATGAAATGCAATGCAAGAGGAGGAACTCTCAAACCTTTTGACACCCTATGTCTATGTTCACTTATACTAAGCAATAAAAGTAAAGCAGATATATTTACAGGAAAATGAATAAATAAAATGCATGTCCTATTAACTAAAGACAGAATCACACTTTAAATTAAAATCGAAATCATAAATTTCCAATAACCGAGACTAAAAGATAATCGACTTGCGGCTTGACTATCTTTTTATTTTAAAAAGTCCCCAGCGGAGTCGCCAGCTGTAATCACCTAAATCCGTATGGCGCTCTCTTTTAATTCGATTTTAAAATTTCTTTTGATTTTATTTAATTTTAAAAAAAAACCCCGCCCGATTTTAAGATTAAAAATATGGAGTCGCCGCCGATCATTTAAAAATGGTAGATCAGACACCAATAAAACCAGAGATAAAAATATTTAGGTATGGGAGTCGATTACGGATGGGGAAGGATGAGCACCCCCACACCGCCCAAAAAATGGTACCTAGTCGATTATTTAATGTCTTGGTATTGGAAATTACGAATTCGATTAGAATTTAAAATACGATCCTTAAATGCATGAAAATGTTCTAAATATTTAAAGAAACGTTCTGTTATTTAGAATAACCGAGAAATTCACTTCCCTTTACGCCCGAGAAATGGTTTCTCGAATTTCTAAATAAAAGAAAATTCCCTTAAATATCGTATCATAAAATAGTAAGGATATTTTTTTATTTAGGGATATCGAGAAAGTCGCATCCCTTTACGCTCGGAGACTAATTCTCGAACTCCCTAAATAAAAGAATATTACCTTAATTCTTAACACCTCTAATTCCTATTATGATGTAAAATTGTAACATAACATGTAAATATACACATATACTTAAAAATATAAAACTTTTGGTAAAAATTATTTAATATTTATATTTATCAAAAATATCTATGTATATATATAGTTAATAGTTTACATATGTTATTTTTACAAAAAATAGGTATTTATTATTATCTTACATATACACTTAAAATATAATATTTAGGGTAAAATGTATACATGTATTATTTATTAAAAATATACCTATATATATTAAGTTGATATTTTTTATATATTTTTTACAAAAATAAGTATTTATTATTATTATTTTATATTTATATATATATATGTTGTAGTAAAAAAATACTAGATTTTATTTTACAAATAAACGTCTAAAACCTTGTATATATATAAGACTATAGAAAATATACATAAAAAGGACTGTAGAAAAAATTATATATATATATTATATGATATTAATGTATACAATATATGAAAAGTAAACTACTTAGTATAATAACACATTAACACATATCAACAATGTATATATAATAGACATAATAAATACATATATGTTAAAAACATAAAATAATAAGATCACATAATATAACAAAATACATTATAATAAATAATACATAATGCCATGCTACACATAATAATAATGATGATGATGACAAAATATAATATTGTTAACATGTATCATATTAAAATGCATGAAACAACCTAAGATTAAATATCAAGGACTAAAATGCATGAATACTAATTTACAAGGCATGAAATAATATGAAAAGGGGACTAAAGTGAAGAAAATGTAAAACTTGAAGAAATAAACATGAAATAACGGAAATAGCATGCTGGAAAATAAACATTAAACTGCGGTGACTAAATTGAAATAAAACCAAAATTAAAAGCTTAAAAAACCTCGAAAAAGGACCGCAAAACAAAAGTAATTAAAGCATGAAGGACCAGACTCGAAATTAGACCATGAATAGTAGTGAAGGTGGGAGAAGAGTTCAGGGACCAGTTGCGTAATTTACCAATTAAGAACGCGCGGATCCTCCCTGGGTTACCGGGTCACCGGGGTCGGGCACGCAAAACGACGCCATTTTGGATGATCAGTTTAAAACAATACTAAGGGTTTATTTTTAAACCAGATTAAATGATAAAAAAACCCTAAAATCTTGTTTACCCAACCTCCTCTTTCTCTCAACCTTCCGTGCCGCCGGTTAGCCTCGCGGCGAAGGAGAAATAACGACGGCGACCAGGTAAGCTCGATCTCCCCTTTTATTTTTGATTCGGGGTTTGAAACTAAAAAAAACAAAGATCTGAAAAAAAAAATTTAACTCAAGAACACTTTTCTTATTTCCCTTTCAAAACTCCTTACAACTTTTTTGATCAAATTCCCCTTGTTTACAAATTTTTTTTGAGCGAAATCCCCTAATTTTACAGTTTTTTTTCCGATCCCTTCTCTAAACTCTCTATTTTTCTCTCTAAAAATTCCCTTGAATCTTTGTATTTTTGAAACCAAAAGACCTCTCTTTTATTTATGTCTTTCATTTGGTTTTATAATCAGATTTTACAACAAAAAATAATAATATCCTTGCCTGCTGCAGATCTGACTGATATGGGATGGATTGAGCTGGATTTTGCATATGGTAGGTCGGCTAGGGGATGGTGAGTTTGGTTTTAGGGTTCAGTTGGTAGGGTGGTTGATAGGGTTCTGATTTTTATTTTTTATTTGTTAGTTTAGGGATTAGTTTAGGGTTAATTGATTTTAGGGTTACTGGTTTGGGTTTATTTTGGTTGATTTGGGGCTTCGGTTCGAAAAGGGGTGGCCGGCGACGGTGGGTGAGCGGCGGTGGAGTCATTGGCGGCTGTCATTAGGGTTTGATTATTTTTTAGGTTTAAGGGTATTAGGGTTTTCTTCTGGTTCGGGTCGGGTAATGGACCTAGATCCGAGTTAGGTTATGGATTTGGATAGGTAATGGGTTTGGTTAGGGCCTGGTTTGGGTTGGATGTAAATGGGTTGTCACAATATATATGTACATGATCAAGGTTGTAGAGTGTGGACAAAACGAGTTGAGCTCAAGCGGTAACAAACTCGAGTTTATACTCTAATCGAAAATTTGAGACTCTTAGTTTGAGCTTGAACACAATTGTGTTTCATTTAAGTTTACTTGATTAAACGTGCATACTTGATAAAAACACAAAGCATGTAAGTATGGATATAGGTAATGGGGTATGTGTCATGTTTGTAATTTGAGGAAGAATATAAATAATTGTCAGTGCATTTGTTCACTTTGTCTGATATTATAAAAAATCCCCAGCTGATATTTTTAATATCTATATAGCTTGTGGGGCATTACTTAACAAAGGGAAAACAAAAAACAATGTGCTTGGGAATCAACCTTTGTTAGGTTTTCAACATTGAATATTGTTGCATGCATGTCATGTTCTTATTTTTCAAAAAAAAGATGGTAGGTACACAAGATTTCAGGAATATATGTGTTCTCCTTTGCATCAAAGCTCAGCTCATCCATATCCCCGAATTATCTCAAATTCTTTTATGTTTGTGATCGTAATAAACACAATTATGTGTTCTCCTTCAACATTATAATAGTTTCAGTTATGGGTATATATATTGTCGATTGAACCCTAAACAGCTGGTATTGTATTCTTAGACTGTCTATGTATCGTTTTAGTCTCGAGGTTTTATTTCTTGTATTTTGTTATGGGTGATGGGAGCATCTCTTCCAATCACGAACGTGACCCAAGAGATGTCATATATGCCTTAGAATAATGGTTCAAACCCCACCTTGAGCGAGGAATTTTGTTACCCTTGGTGAGGTCGCCTGGGACTCACCACACAATCCCAATCAGGAGAACAAAATCCAGGCCTAACTAAAATTGAGCACAAGTATCTCGGAAACACAATATTTATTGTTGGGATTTGACTGACTGTTCGACGAAAGACAATTTTATGACTTCTCCCAAAGAGTGAAGTAATCCCTCAACAATATATATATATATATGTGTGTGTGTGTGTGTGTGTGTTCAGGGTTATAGTGTGAACAAAACGAGTCGAGCTCAAGTTTAGACTCATCGTAATTTGAGACTCAAAGTTTGAGCTTGAACTCAATTGTGTTTCATTTATGTTTACTTGATGAAACATAATGTAAGTTTGGATATGGGTAATAGGGTGTATATATGTTTCCATGTTTGTAATTTGAGGAAGAACATAAATAATTGTTTGTGCAATCACAAACATCTCATATTCCCTTACGTTTGCAATCGTAATAAACACAATATACAATGTTCAACGATGACAATGTCAATGCCATCTGTTGTCTCATATAGATACTCAGAACGGAAACAGTTTATTACCCATCCATTTCGATAATGTAAATATTATTTGCATTCATGTCGTACTGTATGCATTGTGTATATGTTTTTTTTAACAAAGAAAGAGGGATTGCTCCTGCTCGGAATGATTTCTAGGACCTAGGGAAGAGGAGAAGGGGAGTGCTCCTGCTAAGTTTTTGAACCTATAACCTAAGGAAAGGAAGAAAACTAGTGAGAAAGCTCTGGCCATCCGGCCATCATTGTTTTCTCATATGCATTGTGTATATAAATATGTATACTTTCGTTGTTGGAGATATTTTGATTTTTCTATATGATTTGAAATATTATATTTTATGTGGGTTGTCATTTAAGTTACATAAATTCTCATATTGAAATATAAATTTAAAATTCAAGTTTTCTAGCACTATTTAGTATAAATAAAACTAATTGCAATATGGGTAAACTATACGGGAGACCACCGATCTTTAGGTTTGGTGTCGAAATGACCATCGATCTTTTAATTTTGTCAAAATGACCACTCAACTATTGATATGGTTCTAATATAGCCACCAGCCGTTAAAACCTAACGGAGAGGCTGACGTGGCAGTTAAAAGAAAATTGTATAATTACGCATTTAGTCCCTGTTATTTACACATTTAATCAATTTGGTCCTAATTTTAATTTAATAAAATAAATTGAGGAGATGACAACGTCAGCAACATGTTCAACGATGACAATGTCAATTCCATCTGTTGTCTCATGTAGATACTTGGAACGGAAACAATTTATTACCCATCCATTTCGATAATGTAAATATTATTTGCATTCATGTCGTACTGTATGCATTGTGTATATTTTTTTTGAACAAAGAAAGAGGGACTGCTCCTGCTCTGATAAGAAAACTAATGAGAAAGCTCTGGCCATCCGGCCATCATTGTTTTCTCATATGCATTTTGTATATAAATATGTATACTTTCGTTGTTTGAGATATTTTGTTTTTTCTATATGATTTGAAATATTATATTTTATGTGGGTTGTCATTTAAGTTACATAAATTCTCATATTGAAATATAAATTTAAAATTCAAGTTTTCTAGCACTATTTAGTATAAATAAAACTAGTTGCAATATGGGTAAACTATACGGGAGACCACCGATCTTTAGGGTTGGTGTCGAAATGACCACCGATCTTTTAATTTTGTCAAAATGACCACTCAACTATTGATATGGTTCTAATATAGCCACCAGCCGTTAAAACCTAACGGAGAGGCTGACATGGCAGTTAAAAGAAAATTGTATAATTACGCATTTAGTCCCCGTTATTTACACATTTAATCAATTTGGTCCTAATTTTAATTTAATAAAATAAATAATGGTCATAATTTTAATTTAATAAAATAAATTGATTATTTAATTAGGTGGTGACACGTGTCACCACCTTATTGGAGGGTTGGTGTCGAAATGACCACCGATCTTTTAATTTTGTCAAAATGACCACTCAACTATTGATATGGTTCTAATATAGCCATCAGCCGTTAAAACCTAACGGAGAGGCTGACGTGGCAGTTAAAAGAAAATTGTATAATTACGCATTTAGTCCCTGTTATTTACACATTTAATCAATTTGGTCCTAATTTTAATTTAATAAAATAAATAATGGTCCTAATTTTTATTTAATAAACTAAATTGATTATTTAATTAGGTGGTGACTCGTGTCACCTGGTTAAAGGGGAAAATAGAATTGGAGGTTGAATGGAATCGAACCAAGGACCTCCAAAGCAATGGGAGTATTGAATGCTTGCCACTGGGCCAAGCCATTTTCATGATATAAAACACAACTTTTTATATATGTTTTATACCGTTTTGATGCCCAGAAAAATGAAGGGGAAAAATAGCATCAAGGGGATTCGAACAAAGGACCTTGTATTGTAAGGTAGTGTATGCTTGCCACTGGAACAAGCATATTTTTATAATATAAATTACAATATTTAATATATATGGTATACAGTTGTTAATGCCTGAAAAAAAGAAGGAAATGTGGTTTTAGGAAACTCGAACATGACATACTTATGATACACAAAAACATCTAACCCAATTAAATAAATCTAATAATTAAATTAAAGTTAACAATATTTTGTATATATTTTAAATTATAGTTTAAAATTTTAATATAATTCATGAATTTGTATTCGCTAAATGAAGATTAAATCTCGGTTTCTCAGTTTTATTATAATTTATTTAATCTTCATTTAGTTTATATTCGTGAATTCAATATTTTGTATTCATGAATTTAATTTATTTAATCTTCATTTAGCGAATACAAATTCACGAATTATATTAAATTTTTAAACTATAATTTAAAATATATACAAAATATTGTTAACTTTAATTTAATTATTAGATTTATTTAATTTTGTTAGATATTTTTGTGTATCATAAGTATGTCATGTTCGAGTTTCCTAAAACCAATTTTCCTTTTTTTCCAGGCATTAACAACTGTATACCATATATATATATATTAAATATTGTATTTTATATCATAATACAAGGTCTTGTGTTCGAATCCCTTTGATGCCAATTTTCCCTTCATTTTTCTGGGCATCAAAAGGATATAAAACATATATAAAAAGTTGTGTTTTATATCACGAAAATAGTTTGGCCTAGTGGCAAGAGGAAAATAAATTAATTAAATTAAATAAAAAAAAATAAATCCCTCAAATAAGGTGGTGACTATACTGATTAAATAATCAATTTATTTTATTAAATTAAAATTAGGACCAAATTGATTAAATGCGTAATGATACAATTTTCTTTTAACTGTCACATCAGCCTCTCCGTTAAGTTTTAACGACCTGTGGCTATATTGGAAGCATATCAATAGTTGAGTGGTTATTTTAACAAAGTTAAAAGATCGGTGGTCATTTCGACACCAACCCTAAAGATCGGTGGTCTTCCGTATAGTTTACCCTTGCAATATAAAATTTAAAATAATTTGTCGAAACATAAATAAATTTAATATATATATATATATATATATATATATATATAATATCCTTGAAATAAGACATATGAGTATTAGCGTGAAAAAAAGTAAAATAAGTCACACAAGTTGTTAAAAATTATAATTAATTACTAATTCATGTGGTAAAACACTAGGAAAAAACGACACTACTATCAATTGTGGCATGAAAATTATATTTATTTAAGGTAAAAAAATCAGAAAAAATATTTGATCCACTTACGATAATTTTTTTCACAATTAAATTTATTTTAAGATTTATAGATTTAATTATGAGTTTAAAGGGTTAGGGTTAGAGTTTTAAAATTTAAAATTTTAAGGTTAAAAATTTAAATTTTAAAGATTAAATGAACATATTTATATAAATTTTATACCGATAATACATCAAATAATAATTTAAAAAATCAAAATTGAAGTTTAGGATTTGATTAATGAGCCCATCTAACAGAAGCAGTGAAACATTGTTTATCCTGTTGTAGGGTGCGACAAACCCAACAACACAAATAGGCCGAATCCAATCGTCCAAAATGCTAAAGCTTTTGGAGTTGAGGGCATTAGGGTTTAGGAGGCAGAGAGTGCTAGAGAAGAAGAGAGGTGGAAATGGATTCATTCTCAACAGGTTCAGGTGGAAGCGGA
This sequence comes from Hibiscus mutabilis, assembly GCA_019671005.1. Lineage (NCBI taxonomy): Eukaryota > Viridiplantae > Streptophyta > Magnoliopsida > Malvales > Malvaceae > Hibiscus > Hibiscus mutabilis. The sequence continues at coordinate 17,813,024 of CM033756.1, read as the reverse complement.
TCTCCCCAGCTTTCAACAGACCAACTCATTGACCAGGTTAAGGCGCAACTTGCCCAGGCTTACGCCGAGGAGTTCCTTGAGGTTTTAAACCCTCTCTCTTCATCCTTTCTTATTTCCTTCTCTGGGGTTTTCATATCTGTTTCTCAACTGTTAACATCTTCGAGAAAAAAGAAAAGATTTGATTTGTATGCAGTGGATACAATCAATAAAATGGATAATTAACAGAATGAAATTCAGATTTCAGAGTTGACACTTGCCTACGCTGGGTAAAATGTGAATCTGTCACCGACTACAAGATAGTATTTTTGTCTGATTTCAATTCTGAATAAATGCACACACGTCTGGAGACTAATCTGTTCGAATCTGGATCATCTAAATGTGACATGACCTCTTTATCATTGCTTCTAAAATCATGCTCTGGAAATGTATGTGCCCTATCATCTCATCTGCTTGGTTGCTACATCTCACCTGTTGGCTTGTCTGTTGCTTGCTATGATCCTTTACTTATCCTGAAGTACTCGTTTTAGACACGGACATGGATTCGGGAATATGATCCTCCAAAGACCCTTTAAATATATGATACTCGAGTTGGAGTAACATAGCTTGTGAAATGTCCTCTTTGAGAAACTTACCATTGTGCTTTCTGTCATTATTGTGAGGCGAACTGCATAAAAGTCTCTACTTTTGAGTAATAACTTGATTCCTTTTCGTACAGGTTGTGAGGGAGAAGTGCTTTGACAAGTGCATCACGAAGCCAGGATCGAGTCTGAGCGGAAGCGAGAGTAGTTGCATCTCTAGATGTGTGGACCGATACGTTGAGGCCACCGGTATCGTTGCCAAAGCTCTTTTCAATGCATCTCAATGAAATTTCTGAACCACATTATGTAAGCTTCTAAATTCCGATAAACTTCCGATGATGATCAATCATTTGTGCTTGGTTGGTTTTGCCATTCGCATATCTGAAAATGTTCCTGGGAATCTTTTACTTTGCACGTTGAAATTTTATTTTGAACCAGATTATTGATGTGATGATATTTGAAAAATCATTGTTACTGAATTAAACTTCGGATTTAAAGACCTGTTAACAATGTAAGGATCTTCGGTACCAACTACTAGTTGATTTAGCGGGATGAAATACTAGGTATTTAAAATAGTGTCGGAAGTTTGAATTTTAATATTATGAACAAACCAAATTGGATTGGGAGGACTGTCTCCTTAATAGATCTCTACAATATCCGATCCGATATAATCAATCGAAATTCATTGTGCACGAAAAGGGAAGGCATTTTACATGGTTAACATAAGAGGTTAAGACGGGACCAAATCAAAGAAAAGTCAAAAGCCCTATTTGAATCGTCGTTATATTACCACAACCGAGTGTTAAAACTTTTCTTACCAAGGCGGGCGAGTCTAGAGTGTCACAAGGTTAAAATATATGCAATCTAAAAGGTTAGAAATTAGTAACCTTAAATATTATTTCACAATTTATAGTGTTATATTTTTTTGATATTTTATGTTTTTGCGTTTTCACGATAAATATCTAGGAGTGTTAATTGAGTTGAGCAGCTCGCAAACAATTTGAGCTCGACTCAGCCAACACTCGACTGGAGTTGACTTGACTCAAATTCGAGCTCGACTCGAGATCTTAGCGAGTCAAGTCGAGCAAGACTCGACTCGATAAGTTTGCAAGCTGCTTGTTATTTTTTTTATAAATTCATGGTGGATACCTTAAAAATTAAATTCTAATAAGTTTAAATGCTAGTTGAAAATTCTAGAAAAGTTAGTGACTTGTTAGGTTATTTACCCATAAAATATTTGGTTTGAAACTTCCAAAATTTCTAGAGAATTCAAAAAAGTTATTTTTTATTAATAAGAAATTAAATTGTAATAATTAGCATTTTTCTTTTATTATTAAAGTCTTTTATTCTTCTTTTATTATTACTTTATGAATAAAAGTAGAAAATGGGAAAGTCTTTGTTCTTATATAAAAAAATATGATTGAAAGTTAAAACTCCGAAATGCCTAAAGTCTTCTCTCATTTGTTGTTCATAAAAAACTATTGAGAAATTAAAAAGAGTCTCACACTCGAATATCGAATTCATCTCTAACTTGGTTAGAACATGTAAATTTTACCTATATTTAAAAAATAAGGTGAATTTTAGCAAGTTCAACGAGTAATGAGTCGAGTCGAATAATGAGATTTTTTAACGAAAACGAGATGAGTAAAATTTTATCGAGCTTAATGAGCAATGAATTAAATCCAACAACGAAATATTTTAATGAGCACGAGTCGAACACTATTTAACTCCCGATCGACTCGCTCGATAAACACTCTTATAAATATCGATACTTGTAAAAGAAACAAATATCGAAACTTATAAAAAAATCACCAAATGCGAGATAACATTTATTACTCTGATTTGGCTATATCCTTTATTGGATCACGGTATTTAAATTATTTTGTCTTCTAAATAATTTCGTAACTAATTTAGGTTTAACTTGAGATAGTTTTTAATTCCTTTTATGGCTTATTGGCTATTGGCTATTGGCTATTGCCTATTTGCTTTGCATTAAAGATAAGGTGTTGGTTGAAGGTCACATTATTAAACTACATTGGCAACCTCATTTATGTAATCTTTATCATCATTTTTATTACTATAAATATTACTTTAACCCAAATTTCCATGGCAAAGAAAAAACATGACAACAATCTTCCTTTGTCTTCCCCATTTTATTCTTTTAACTCGTTTCTCAACTGCTAACACAAACTATTCCCTAGTTTTCTCCGATCTCTGTCTGTCCCCATGAAGATCATGAAAAGCTACATCCCTTCTATTTCTTCCTCAACCTTGCAAACTACGTCAAGCTCCTATTCAACATGGCATTAATCGGTCTCGGTCTTCTCGAGCCCCCGCCACCGGAAGAAGAATATCATCCCCGCGACGATTACAGTTTATTGACAGACGGTCGATCTCGGTCGATAGTATCCATCCCGGTCCATGTTCTTATGGTGATGATCAATGACAACTTGCCGGTTATCGGATACGGTGATGTTATCGAGAGATTCGGAGACGGTGGCAATGAGCAAGTGGAGAATGGTGGTGATAACGGGGTATGCAGAGTATGCTTGGAATCCATGGAGAGAAGTGATGAGATGAGACAGCTTTGCATGTGTTGTCATGTGTTTCATAAAGAGTGTATTGACACATGGGTTAATGAGGTTCGGGTTACTTGTCCTTTGTGTCGGGCTACTCTGTATCTGGATCCGATGGTTTGGTCCAGACCCTGTAACAGATCCATGGATTGTGACGTGAATAGTTGACTTATTTGCATCCTGTTTTATTTTAAATAAGTAATTTCATTTTATGCGTGAATTATTATAAAGAAAATTAGTCAGTAAGCTAAATACATATAGAAAATAGTGCGAAGGTTTGATTGAAAAATCAAGTTATCCTAAAAGAAATATTCGCCTCTAAAAATAAGGGTTATTATTTGTTAAGAATTTGGTATACGACAAAATAATCAAAGCAAGAAAGGCATAGACCAAGACATGCACATGAGACAATATTTAACGTGGTTCAGCATAGCCTATCTCCACAGAAGAGAGAAACAAACAATCCACTAATAACGTAGAGAACCCGAAGAGTACAAATACATGATAACCCACGTAATCCCAAAACCCGGTGTACAAATCTCATGACCCGGTGGAACCAAAACACTATTCCCAACATCCCTACAATACCATCTCTACAACATAGGCACAATAGTTGTAGAGAACCTAAAGGTAGTTACATCTCTCCAGAGTAATTCCCCCTCTCTCTCATTCTCTTGTTCTCTCATAATTTAAAAGGTTAAACATAGTCTATATTTATATACTCAAATACTTGGTCACCAAGAAACCTTATTCAATAAGATCTCTACCTAAAATAGATATTTACACATTAAAGTAAATCCTAATTACCAAGTAATCTTCAACCACTAGAACTACAATAAAACCCACTTAATTACCAATTAGAATTTGAGTCAAAATATAACAAATCTCCCCCTTGACATAAATTCTATTCGAGCATTTGTCTTCAAGTCTTCAACAGCTTCAATTTTTACGTAAGCCAAATATCCGTTGAAGCACCGTCGCCAAGTCTTCAACAACTCCAATTCTTACGTAGTATCCGTTGAAGCACCGTTGAATTTTGAGAAATACTCCCCCTGCAACTGAAAGCTCGTTGCAGCAATACTCCTCTGGCATGTCTCCAACATCGCACCGCAAAATCCGCAGCAAAAATTCCTCCACAATCGCGCAGCTCGAACCATAGCTCATGATATCATTTGTTAAGAATTTGGTATGCGGCAAAAAAACCAAAGCAATAACGACATAGACCAAGACATGCACAAGAGACAAGATTTAACGTGGTTCAGCATAGCCTACCTCCACGGATGAGAGAAACGAACAATCCACTAATAATGTAGAGAACCCGAAGAGTACAAATACATGATAACCCATGTAATCCCAAAACTCGGTGTACAAATCTCATGACCCGGTGGAACCAAAACACTCTTCCCAACATCCCTACAATACCCATCTCTACAACGTAGGCACAATAGTTGTAGAAAACCTAAAAGTGGTTACATCTCTCTCGAGTAATTCCCCATCTTTCTCATTCTCTAGTTCTCTCATAATTCAAAAGGTTAAACCTAGTCTATATTTATAGACCCAAATACTTGGTCACCAAGAAACCTTATTCAATAAGATCTTTACCTAAAATAGATATTTACACATTAAAATAAATCCTAATTACCAAGTAATCTTCAACTTACGATAAAACCCAACTTAATTACCAATTAGAATTTGAGTCAAAATATAACCGTATTTTATGTATTAACAGTGAAAAACATATTCTACAACATTTTTAATTCTACATTAAAAATTAATTCTAAATCTCAAATTGTAAAACTTGAATTCTAAAATATAAATTTTAATCATAAACCCTAAATTTTAAACCATTTTAAAAAATAAATTTTTTATCATCGGTGCATTAAATAATTTTTCAAAAAATAAAACTAATAAATACTCAAACATTGTATATATAAACAAGAACGTTTACCTGTAAATAACTCTATTGAACGTCAATTAGATCAAAATTTTATGTAATATATATGCTATTTCGAGTCTATAGATTTAAATCCTTCAATCTTTTAAGATTGAAAATCCATGTTAATATTTATGTGTTTTTATAGTTAAATGGACAAATAGTAATTTAGATCGGATTAGATTCGTACAAATTAATAAATATTTTGTCTAACAAATTTAAATGGATAGAATAGTTTTTTTAATTACCCTCCCGATTTTTAAGACTTTACCGTAATTAATTCGTGTCGACCATCATCGTACACATAACTTTAACTATGAGTCATTTGAAGTAAACTAAGTAAACTCATTTAAAATGAATGCTTTTATTTTAAAAATATGAATGATTAAAGTATATTTAGACAAGCTCGCATGTATCTCGGCTAATGATGATGCATCATTGCCCCCTAGTGATATACATGTCATTGCATCTATCATCCTATTCTTCAAGCCATAGTATCATAGTATGGTTGAATTTCCCATGCTCCATATTTACATGTAAGCCGTTGTGGATGTTTTCGGAGTCTTGAATAAAAATTTAAAAAATAACATGATCAAACTTTGTCAAACACATTATTTTTATTGACTTGTTAAGAAAATACTTTAAATACAACTAAAACATATGAGACAAACACTAACTTACAAAATTGTCACTTAAAAATTTATTAAAGTTGTAAAGCTAAAAGATATGGGCCCTCAGCGAGAGCTCATGCTACTCCCCTTCAAAACGACCATGATGCAAACATATATAAAACACATGTACGGGAAGTGGGACTAAAGGAGTGGGAGGGGCTCATGCTCTCAACCCCAATTTTTTTGACATAATGTCAAAAAATATCATTAATATTTGGTTGAATAGTCATTTCGATCCTTATTTTTTTGGGAGTACTTTGACCCTCAACGTTTCATTTTGGTCAAATGACCCTCAATAGATGAAAATCGTTAGTTAACTAACGATGAACACCTTGAAATGGCATGAAGATCCTACATGGCATCATACATTAAGTGATTAAGGTGTGAGCTATTCCTAATAAAGGCTTGAGTTTGTTTCATATCAAGGTCAAATTGCAAATCTTTGTAAACGTGGCATTGTTATGTTAGCGTATGATGTCGTGTAGCATTGTCACGCCATATAAAGGTGTTTACTGTTAGTGAACTAACATTTTTTGTCCATTGAGGGGCCATTTTGACTCAAAAATGAAACATTGAGGGTCGAAGTGCTCCAAAAAAAGAATAAGGGTCTAAGTGCTCCAAAAAAATAACATGAGTCAAAGTGACTATTCAGTCAAACATTAGGGGTGATTTCTGGCATTATGTCATCTTTTTTTTACCTTTGGTGTGTATAAAAATAATTTTAAAAAATAAATTAATTATACATTTGCCCCCACTTTTTTTATAAATTCTAATTCTAATCTTAATCATACTTAGAGGGGAGGGGAATGAGGATTCTAGGGAAGAAAGCGGGTTCTCCTAGTAGGTCTAGATCCTGTGACCTAAAGGAATATAAGAGAACAAAGTTGAACAGCTTGGCAAAATGACTAAATCCTAACTCTGTGCATGTATACATGCATCATACATACAAAGACATGATGTGATCATAAGTTAGCTCTCTTTGTTCTATTACATTTAAAGCACCATATGTGATACTTTAACTTGAAATAGAATTATTAACTCTTTAAAGAGAAAAATTTTCAAACAAACTTAGACTCCATAATTAAAAAGTATTCCTATATGCCCCCGGTGGTCCACTATCTTAGCAGCTGGGTTTTCTAGGTATGGATTAATACCTTAAATACAAGGTAGCTTAAATTACTCTATCAGTTGATTGCTTGTTAAGGTATGACCCAGCACTTCAGTTGTCATTTTCTAAGTATGTTTATACACTAATTAAGCAAAACTCATTAGATAACAAAGTGGCAAATTGGACCCCCTAAAAAGCATTTGCCTACTCCAATATACTGCAAACTTTTTGCATTTGATTCCTTCATTTTTTGGCAATAACAAAACTTGTTGCAACAATCAAAATTGGTTTATGTGGCTGGAAATTGGAAATATCAAAATTGATGGATGAAAGGCCAAAACTTCATTCACCTACAAATACAATTCTAATAAATTAGGCAGTACAAGGGGAAGAGGAGAGGGTGAGGAAGAAATGAAATGAGAGTTGCTACCTAACATAACTATACCCTTTAAACAAGATCATTCATAGGGATGTAAAAAGCTGACCCGACCTGAAAACTCGACTGCAATCTGCTCGAGTCAGAACCTGGTTTGACCCGAGGATTCGATGACCCGAACCATATCTGTAACCGACTATTGTTGACCCGAACTCGAATTTGACCTGCTACTGTAGTAACCGAACTCGGCCTGCATCCGACCGAGAACGACCCGAACCTGAATTGGACCTATTATTGTGGACCCGAAACCCGACCTGTACCCGACTGAAACGAACCCGAACCTGAGATTGACCTGGCAGATAACCGATATTATTCGACTGAATCGACTCGAGATCTGATTTTACCCAACTTGTTTTGAACCCGACCTGTTGTTGACCTGAACTGATATTGACTTGTCTTGATAATGATATTTACCTGACATGTAATTGAGGAAGTCTATAATTTGATGATTTGAAGAATTTATTATCTTATAATATGATAAACTAATTTTCACCATTTAAATTATTAATTTTTGTATTTAAAATCATTTTGTTAAATAATTCAAATATTGACTATTAATTTATTAAATTATATATAAGAATATATATATATATAATCAATTTATATTGTTGATAAATGTAAACTATTAAGTGGTGATAAATGTAAACTATTAATTTTTTAAATCAATTTAAAGTGTTAAATAATCTTTTTGTTATATATACATATATAATCAATCGATTTTTTTTAAAAAAAGAAATATTTAATTTAGATATTCATTTGACAAAACTAAGTAATTAGGTGCTACACCGACACCTATTTGGTTGCAAAAACACAAAGGGCCTAAATGGTGACACCACAAATGGTCTATGTTCATGGAAGAAAATTTCAATCCAAGTCTTTACAAAACAGAATGAGAAAATAATCCCATTTCTAGCACAAAACCACAAATTCACGGTGCTTAATATAGGAAACAACAGATTATGATCCCACAGGGCTTACTTCCATATCTTGATCAGTAATTTCAGGCTCGGTTTCTATATACTACATTGATGTGAGCATCACATTTTAATTTTTAACAATAAAAACTATCTTTAGAAATTCACCCTCTAAAGATCAAATTTTGATATCAATAGTTCAATACATTCAGAAATCGAATAGAAACCATTAGCTCATAGAGAAATTCAAAACTTTACAGTACCCCCACAAAACAAGAACAGTAGATTCTTGGGGACTCAGGAAAACACAAGTCAGTGTCACTAACTGATAATCATCTAATACTCATTCTGCTTTTGGATATTTCCCTTTTTTCAACTTCTTCAACTTTTTAGGATTTGGGTCTGTTGTTGAAGGCTTCTTCATGTACAATTATCATAAACATAAAGTAAATCAAAAGTGGAAATTAAACTTCAAAAGACACCCAATGAAAGTATAAACAATACCTTTCTACAAGTTTCTTCTTGGCTTCAACAGGCTTCTCAACCATTCATTTGGAACTCAATAAAGGACATCAATAAATTACCTACGAGAAGCCAAGTCAAATTTCACCTAATGCCCTGCTGTAATGAAGAGGACAATGGAAAACACATGGACCATGATAATGCAACTTCTCAAAACAATCTTGCATATACTAATACATTGATATTAAGTGCAAAAGCTTCAATTTTTCTTGTATATTTCCATTTTGGAAAAGTGTTTACAAGTCATTAAATACACTAAAGAGTATATAGCATTTTGCTACATTCAGGCATTTCAAGGCTACAAGTTACATCAGTTTTTTCTTTACCTGCAATTGTGAAGTCAAAGGGGAAATTCTAAAAAGAGACCCGCTAAAAAGAGGCTAAAAAAGCAGGTACACAAATCCTTACAAATACTTGTAAGGATTTATGCATATGTACTGAAATTCTTACAAAAATAGTAAGAAATTCGGTATATACATAAATGCTTACCACTTTTGTAAGGATTTTATGCATATGTGCCGAAATTCTTACAAAAACAGTAAAAAATTTGGTATATACACAAATGCTTATTACTTTTGTAAGAATTTCGGTATGTACATAAAAATGGTAAGCATTTATGTATATACCGAATTTCTTACTGTTTTTGTAAGAATTTCAGTACATATGCATAAATCATTACAAGTATTTGTAAGGATTTGTGTACCAAACTTTTTTAGCCTCATTTTAGCAGGTCACTTTTTAGAATTTCCACAAGTCAAAGGAACGGCTCTCTTACTAGAAAATGCACTACTTCTGCTATCTAAGTCCTTGCCACCATCATTTGCGTTGACCGGGTTTCTACCAGAAGGGGAGTGGAGTCCTGGTTCTTGGACACTTTCCTTTTTCCAGCACCCAACTTGGCAAATAGTTTTCTCGCAACTGGGTCATTAGAGAGTCTAACTTTTGATTGGTGCAGAACCTTTGCTCCTAGTTCAAGTCTGTTTAAAGCCTATGAGAATGGTGCATGAATACATACATGATACGACTATAATAGAAGATAGTCATACTGACCTTTCTGGCCGAGCTTCTGGTTCTACTTCCATTACTTCGTCATGTGCAGATCCATTCATTTTATTTATCCATAGTTCAGCCTATAAATCACACATGTCAATAATAAACTAATAAACTGGTCGATGGTTCCCAAAAAGAAATAACAAACTGTGTCTCTTGGATTCCAACATAAGCGGAACTAGAAGAGCACTAGTTGCATTCTATAGTCTACTCTAGACACTATAACTTGTATACGGCATGAGACACAAGGTACAAAAGGAGTGGGTGCAGAATGTGTATTTAAGTGTTTTTGCATGCAAGTCTATGCATACACATGGAATAAGATTAAGATGGATAATCATGATAATAAATTATAAATAATGAGCCAATTAAATCACACAAACCATGCTAAAGTTTTTCCTTTTTTGTTGGCAAATATGCATGATTTCATTATGATCCCATATACACTGTTAAATACTAAAATTTGAGAAGTAATGAATTTAATATTATCTCATTTCTTACTAGTAAAAATACAATTTTGAAAAACATAAATGCAACCTATACAATTATCTGCTTTCTTACCTATCATCTTAGTAAAAGGGTGTACGTTCAAATGCAACCTGCCCGAAAAGGCCCGGTTGCAATGCCTAACTGTGTCTAGGGGCATTAACAACACTGGTCATGACACAATTATAACCAAAGCCTTTTCCCTTTTCATTATGTGAATATCTACGAGTAAAAACTATGATCATAATCACACAATCCTCAATAAATATAGTAAATTATTACATTCAGTGTCCAAATAGAGAAGTAAAATAAACCAGTACATGGATTGAACTAATCTAAAACAATGTAGGACTTAAACCCGTATCCTAAAGACTCCAAGCCTCTGCGGTCTCCTTCAAACATCAATAATATAATCAAATCTCCACATCTTCATGTCTGTATTAGTAACGAAGCACTATATTTTCTTTCCGAGTACCTTACAATCCCAGTTGTTCAGACCCAAACACTGAAAACCAAATTCTTCTACAATTCAAACATGATGAATAAGACTTTAACACAGTTGTTGCGTGTAATAAGTGCTACGCAATTGTGCAAGTATACATGTCGCAAGTAAAAAAGTGATATGAGTATCGAGTATCGTCTCCACAGGGATTGGTTTGAGCCACTTTGCTTAAGTTACTGCACTGTGAAAATAAAAACACAATTGATAATAGGAGTTCTAATTAACAAGTAAACTAAGAGCAATAAATAAAATAAAGATGCAATCAAATAAGAGAGTGTAGGCCGGGTTATCGTGAGTTGTTGAGTGATAACCGATTGGATCGTCTTGGTAAAAGAGTGCAAGGGAAACTCAGTTGCAGTGGCAACTTGCACAGCGGGGTTACCTTGGCAACTAATCGATGGTTGTCTGGGCGACTAGCTGGGCAACTACTTGGGTATCTGGGCAGCAACTTCAAGGTTCGACAGAGTGTTCTTCAATGGTTTCTTCTTATCCCTAAGTCAAAACTCTAGCTACTTGTGCATTCCTTGATAATACATTCCTGCGTGAATCAAGGGTGAACAACAACCAATCTTGCGCTCCTCTTAGCCGTTGAAATCCTTAACTTATTCCTAAGCCGGATTAATCTTTACCATCAATAGATCGAATAAAGACCATACTTATTCATTTCTTGAATCTAACTCTCCCGATATTAGATAAATAGATGAAGTTACGAGATCCTCTCCCAATTCACTCGCAAACAAGAATAAGAACCAAGAATGAGAAAACCTTGAATTGAAAGTGCAAACTCTTATTACCTAAACAAAATCCAATTGTTTTTCACAACAACAAAACACAATAACCCCAACCAATCAAGTTAGTTCATGGTTGGGTTCAAAAGATATATAAAGAATAATCCCTAAACCATGAATCTAATGGAAGCAAATAAGAAGAAGAAGTAATCGAACTCTCTCCCCCTTGCTCTCTTGTCGAAATTTCTCTCCTCTTGCCCTTTAGAGTTGTCGAAATTTTCCCTCTTTGCTCCCTTGGAGTTGACGGCTTGGTGATCTATTTATAGGGCAAGGTCAAAGTCATTCTTTGAGGAGGAAGTTAAGTTGGAATTAAATTATCTTTAAAGAATATAATTCTTTATTATAATTATATTCTTCTAGAACTTCTCCTATCTTCTTGGAATTTAATTCTTCTTTAACCTCTTCATGGAAATCAAACTCATTTGGGATTTAGCTTTGCTCCACGTCATCTTGGGCTTGTCTAGTCATCAATTTTGACTACCATATCACCTTATTCTTTGTCGACAATTGCCTTGGCAACTGGCTCGGCATCTCCTTCATGCATTGCCCTGGCAACTAGCTCGGCATCTCCTTCATGCATTGCCCTGGCAACTAGCTCGGCATCTCCTTCATGCATTGCCCTGGCAACTAGCTCTAGCCTTGCTTTGGCAAGTGACTCTGCACATACACACAAAACACACCAAAGCAACATCTTTTCCCACAAAAACAACCAAGTTATGAAATCAAGCTCAACGGTGGAAAGAAATATGAATTAATGTATGAATGACTAATTATGCAACTAATATGAGCCTAAGTCTAACAATAATATGAGTAAAATGGTAATAAAAATAGTACTTTTAAACACTTATCACACCCCCAAACTCGAACTATTGCTTGTCCTCAAGCAATGCAAACTAATAATTCCCCGCCAAGACTTTAATCATCAAAGACATGCTTCAAACTTGAATTCAAACCTCAGAACCGTGGCACAAAGTATAATCACCTTTAAATTTTTCGGATAGCACAAAAACTACCCGGAACCCAACTATAATGCTCGTGACAATGTGTGTGCGTAGTTGTGTACAAGTTGATTTTCAAGATTCTATGTGAACAATAGGCTTTTATCAATTTAATTATCGGGGCATTTATTTTTATTTTCACTATAGCCAATTTCGGGCACCTCTAGCAAAGTAAGCAATTTCTCATTTTATTTTAGTCGACTAGAGTCAATTTCGGGCACCTCTAGCGATTCTTTAATGTGCATTAACTACTAGAGCCAGTTTTGGGCACCTCTAGCAAGAAAGTGTAATTACTACTAGAGCCAGTTTTGGGCACCTCTAGTAAGAAATTAAATTTTAATTTTTAACTTTAAATTTACCCTAATTTTAAACAACCTAAGTTCACTAAGTTTCTTTCAATCAACAAGCCACAACCGTGTAAAAAAATTCAGCATCATAGTAAAATTCTAAGTTCTTTTCATGTAATCCTAAAATTAAAGGATTTTTCAATTAAGTGCAGTGGCAAAAATTCATCATTGGATATTCAACAAGTCTTAAGCAATTAAATCCAATTAAAGGCATGGAAAGTAACATATGCAACCTATATGTGATTGCTAATGATGAATGCAACTAAACATGAAACTAACTAGAAACCAACATCCCCCCAAACTCGAGAGAAGCATTGTCCTCAATGCATGTAAAAGTGAAACAAAATTTAAAAGAAACTAAATGAAATGAGTTAGTCGGAGAGGTCGTCACCTCGAGTGATAAGTTTCCTTCGTGTTGTTTGCTTGACTCATATTTCGGTCGGTGGTTGAATGCTTGTGGCCGGTATCGCGTGAATAGCATTTCTTTGATTTGATCCATGTTTGCTGAGGCAGGTTCACTTGCCTGGGCATCAGTAGTTGCCGAAGCCATTGTTGTTTCCTGGGCATCGCCAGTTTCTGTTGTGGTTGCTGTGGCAAGTAGTCGGGTGTGAATTTCTTCTTAACGGTGCCAAAAACTTATTGCGTGTAATAAATGCTACGCAATTGTGCAAGTATACACGTCGCAAGTAATAAAGTGATACGAGTATCGAGTATAGTCTCTACAAGGATTGGTTTGGGCCATTTTTCTTAAGTTACTGCACTGTGAAAATAAAAACACAATTGATAATAGAGGTTCTAATTAACGAGAAAACTAAGAGCAATAAACTAAAAAAATAGATGAAATCAAAAGAGAGTGAATAGGCCAGGTTATCGTGAGTTGAGGTGTGATAGCCGATTGGATCGTCTTGGTAAAAGAGTGCGAGGGCAACTCAGTTGCCGTGGCAACTTGCACAGCGGGGTTGCCTTGGAAACTAATCGATGGTTGCCTGGGCGACTAGCTGGGCAACTACTTGGGCGTCTGGGCAGCAACTTCAAGGTTCGGCAGAGCGTTCTTCAATGGTTTCTTCTTATCCCTAAGTCGAAACTCTAGCTACTTGTGCATTCCTTGATAATACATCACTGCGTGAATCAAGGGTACAACAACCAATCTTGCGCTCCTCTTAGCTTATTCCTAAGCCGGATTAATCTTCACCATCAATAGATTGAATAAAGATCATACTCATTCGTTTCTTGAATCTAACTCTCCCGATATTAGATAAATAGATGAAGTTACGAGATCTTCTCCCAATTCACTCACAGACAAAAATAAGAACCAAGAATGAATAAACCTTGAATAGAAAAGTGCAAACTCTTATTACCTAAACAAAATCCAATTGTTTCTCACAACAACAAAACACAATAACCCCAACCAATCAAGTTAGTTCATGGTTGGGTTCAAAAGATATACAAAGAATAATCCTCAAACCATGAATCTAATGGAAGCAAAGAAGAAGAAGAAGAAGAAGAACTCTCTCCCCCTTTGCTCTCTTGTCGAAATCTCTTCCTTCTTGCCCTTTGAAGTTGTCGAAAATCCTCTCTTCTTGCTCCCTTGGAGTTGACGGCTTGGTGATCTATTTATAGGGCTAGGTCAAAGTCCTTCTTTAAGGAGGAAGTTAAGTTAGAATTAAATTATCTTTAAAGAATATAATTCTTTACTATAATTATATTCCTTCTAGAACTTCTCCTATCTTCTTGGAATTTAATTCTTCTTTAACCTATTCATAGAAATCAAACTCCTTTGGGATTTAGCTTTGCTCCACGTCATATTGGGCTTGTCTAGTCATCAATTTCGACTACCATATCACCTTATTCTTTATCGACAATTGCCCTGGCAACTGGCACGACGTCTCCTTCATGCATTGCCCTGGCAACTAGCTCGACATCTCCTTCATGCATTGCCCTGGCAACTAGCTCTAGCCTTGCTTTGGCAAGTGATTCTGCACATACACACAAAACACACCAAAGCAGCATATTTTTCCCACAAAAACAACCAAGTTATGAAATCAAGCTCAACGATGGAAGGAAACATGGATTAATGCATGAATGACTAATTATGTAACTAATATAAGCCTAAGTCTAACAATAATATGAGTAAAAAAGGTAAGAAAAATAGTACTTTTGAACACTTATCACACCCCCAAACTCGAACTATTGCTTGTCCTCAAGAAATGCAAACTAATAATTACCTGCCAAGACTTCAATTTTCACAAACTTAGCTTTAAACTTGATTTCAATTCTCAGAACCGGGGCACAAAGTATGATTGGCTTTTCATTTTTTTTTTGGAAAACTTAGGAGTTATTCGGAATCAAACTATAATGCTTGTGAGTGTGTGCAGAGTTGTGTGCAAGTTGATTTTTCGGATTCTATGCAAACAAGAGGTTTTCAAATTACTTCATTGGGTTCTTCTAACATGTTTTAACTAGAGCCGGTTTCGGGCACCTCTAGTGTTTTGTTTTTAGTTTTCTTAAGTTAATTAACTTATTCGACTAAAGCCAGTTTCGGGCACCTCTAGCGATCAATTTTTAGCACATACTAGAGCCGGTTTCAAGCACCTCTAGCGATCAATTTTTTAGCACATGCTAGAGCCAATTTCGGGCACCTCTAGCATTTATCCAATTTTTATTCTAATCCCCTAATTTTTTTAATTATCAACCTGAGTTCACTAGAATTCCCTAAATCAATCAAACCACGATAGTGTTTCATCAAATTTAGCATCATAGTAAAATTCTAAGTTTTTCCATGGTTATCCTAGAATAAAAATTCTATCAATTAAGTGCATTGGCAAAGTCATCATCGTATATTCATCAAATCTAGGCAATTCTTGTTCCAACTAAAGGCATGGCAAGCAATTTATGTATCCTAAATGCAATACTTAAGATGAATGCAACTAAACATGGTAACTAACTACTAACAATCCCCCCAAACTCGAGTGAGGCATTGTCCTCAATACATGCATTAAAGATAAAGAAAAATAAAATGCAAACGAGGACTTACTCCGAGAGTTCGTCGTCGTGGATGATTAGTTTCCTTTTTATCGGTGTCTTGATTCTCTTGCTGGAACACGATGGTTGTTTCCTTGTTGCCGATGGTTGAATCGATCCTCGTAAGGGGTTGTCCTCATCTTCCTCTTCATCAATGTCATTGGTTTTTCGCTTGGAGGATTCAATTGGTGCAGTCTTTTTTGGTGCAATGGAGGATTCGTCCGAATCTGAAAAATCAGACAATGATTCTGTACGAGTTGATTTGGGCATAGGTGTTTTACCTTTGGCTTTTGCAGTAGTTGTCGGGATGTCTTTAGCTTCTGTTGTCGTGGCAACTGCTGAGTTAGTTGCAGGGGCATCCTCTATTGCGGTTGCCGTGGCAAGTAGTCGGTAGTGAATTTCCTTAGCATGGTGGTTGTGAGTCTTTGTTGTGGAAAAGAAAACAAAGAAAACCTGGAAACTAAAGATAATGAAGAAAAATAAAATATCTCCTAAAAATAAAAATGAAAATAAAAAGAAAAAGAAAATATTGAAAGGAAAGCATGCTCGTGCATCTCCTAAAGTGACCACTTTTTTGTTACGTTCCACATGGGCACCATTGTAGTGCTTTAATCTTTGTCCATTAACTTTGAATTCATGTTTTTCAGTGATGGACTTGATTATCACGACACCATGGTAGAATGGTTTGACAACTTCGAATGGTCCCGACCATCTTGATTTTAGTTTTCTCGGGAAAAGTTTTAGCCGAGAATTGAATAAGAGAACTAGTTGCCCTGGCATGAATTACCGTGGCAATAGTTTCTTGTCATGTCATTGCTTTGTTTTCTCCTTGTAGATTCGTGCATTGTTATAGGCGAGTGCACGAAATTATTCTATCTTGTTGAGGTCCAACAAACACTTTTGCCCGGCACTTTTCCAATCCATATTCACGGTCTTGATTGCCCAAAATGCCTTGTGTTTGATTTCCACCGATAGATGGCATGTTTTTCCATAGACAAGTCGGAAGGGGGACATACCTAAGGGTGTTTTGAATGCAGTGTGATATGCCCAAAGTGCGTCATCTAGTCTTGCTGACCAATCCTTCCTAGAGAGATTTACAACTTTCTCGAGTATACCCTTCAATTCCCGGTTGGAAATTTATGCTTGCCCATTGGTTTGTGGGTGATATTGTCCGTCCTATGGCAACGATCACATTGCTTGTAAAACTCTTGGGCATATTTGTACAGTGTTGGCCAATACAAACTTGATTGCAAAACTTTGGACGCGGTACGAGTTCCTCCAAAATGTCCTCCATAGGGTGAAGAATGGCATTGTCGGAGTATATTCTGTTGCTCTTCTTCAGGGACACATGCGTATTGACCTAATCAGGGTATTACCGAGGCATATACTACCGTGGCGATTGCTCCCAAGATTGCTGAGGCGTGTGCGTCTAGAGTTGCCGAGGCATACGCGTCCACGGTTGCCGAGGCATGCGTATCAGTGGTTACCGAGGCGTGCGTGTCTAGAGTTGCTGAGGTGTGCGTGTCAAGAGCTGTTGTGGCGTCGAGGGTTGCCGAGGCATGCGCATTCATGGTTGCCGAGGCGTCAAGGGTTGCTGAGGCATCGAGGGTTACCGAGGCGTGCACGTCTGGAGTAGTCGAGGCGTGCGTGTCAAGAGCTGTTGCGGCGTTGAGGGTTGCCGAGGCATGCCCATCCATGGTTGTCGAGGCGTCAAGAGTTATCGAGGCGTGCACATACATGGTTGCCGAGGCAACTAAAAGTTGTTCATCCGGGAATGCATCGCAAATCTCTAAATCCGCATCCTCCTCCCTGTGAGTTGGGCTAGGACTGCTCTTATCCCGAAATCACTTGCATCACACATGAGCTCAAAAGGTGGCGTCCAATCTGGTGGAACAATAATGGGTGCCGAGGCAAGCTTTTCTTTTAGGGTTTCGAATGTTTGGGCCCAAGAATCATCAAAATTGAAGACTTTAGCTTGGTGGGGTAATCTCTTGACCACGTCCACCTTGGCTTTGTCTACTTCAATCCCCTTGGATGAAATCTTGTGGCCGAGCACCATTCCTTCATCTACCATAAAATGGCACTTCTCCCAATTAAGGACTAAATCGGTTTCTTCACATCTTGCCAACACCTTCTCTAAATTGTCGAGGCAACTGTCGAAGTCATTACCAAAAACAGAAAAATCATCCATGAAGATCTCAAGAAAGTCTTCAACCATGTCTGAAAAGAGTGCCATCATGCATCTTCTAATGTTACTGCATATCTGAGAAAACATGAGGATGGTTGTTTTTTATACTTCTTATAGTCCATCCGCACCCTCCATCGGGTGACAATATCGCCCAAAAAGAGTTTGGCCAATGTGCTTGCCACTACTCCCTTTTGCGTTACCATGGTGGAGGTGTCTTTCTTTCGTGTTCCCTTATAGTCCATGCACATCTTCCACCTTGCTACTATTCCTGAAGGCATGAATATATTATTAGGAAAAATATATCCACTCCTAACCATTCAATTACCTCATTCTTATCGACTTCTATCATGGTTGGATGTATCATTTGTTGTCGTGGCAATTGCTGCTCAAGCAAATTGTCGTGGCAATCAATTGCCAAAATTTGTTGTAAGTCAAGGGAAGAACCAATTTTCTAAAAAGCTTTACGAATCCAAACACCTTTTTCTTTTGGCCTCTCAAACATCTACATCAGTAGAGATTTCGATGGCTTCAAATCTACCAACATTGGTTCCTCAAGACATGTCTGCAATGGACGAGGTGAGTTTTTAAAGAATTTAAAAGGTTCAACCATTACCTGCTCATATTTCATTGGCAAAGTATTATCATCTCGTTGATCTTGCATGTGGTCGTGCAATTGCCGTGGCAACTGTAGATGAGAGCAATCTAAAGATTCATGCTTCAATATCAACGTTGTAACCTTCTGGGCATCAGGTTCCTCAGAATTTGCTGTAGTGTTGTTGTTCTCAGCTTCACTGAGTGTTGTCGCGGCATTGCTCTGTTCAGCCTCCTCAATCATTGCCGAGGCAATTTGTTGCTCAGGCTCATCATGTGTTGGGCAGACTTTCTCATCAACATACTCTCGACTTTGAGGTTTTAGTTTTTCCTCACACATCGAAGATCTTTCCTTGCATTGTTCCTTGTCCTCTTGCCTTGGGACTTCAGTATCCCTAGGAATGAATTGTTGGTGCATGTTATCCATTACATACGTGGATCTCCTCGATTGATCTTCTGAATCCCTTAAGGTTGCATCCCACTGAGCTATCCTCGTATCCATGGACTTTGATAGCTCTCGAATCTCTTCAATTGATCCGTCAAGTCTAGCTAAGGAAGCTAGCAACGTTTCCTCCAAGGAATTGGAATGCTCTTAAAAAGGACTACATTGTCGTGGCATATCTGTTGCTGCGGCAAAATTGTTATGGTAAAAAACATTTTGAGCTTTTTGACCATACCATGAAGAATTTTGCTGCTGGTTCCCTCTATGGCCCTACATGTAGTCATATGCACCGAAAATGTGAGGGCAATTTTCAAACACATGATGTTCTCCACACATAGCACAAGATTTTTCCACGGTATAAGCTTTTTGGGCTTTTCTCGGTTGGTATAGGTAATCATAAAAGGGTGCAAGAAACTCTTGATTGGATTGATTTATATCTTCCAACATCAACTCTCGAATAGATCAGCTTTTATTTCCCGACGTGTTGATGTCCCTTAACTTGTAGCGCACCTAATTTTTTTTTTGATAAAACAAACAAAAATAAAAGTTAGTAAAACTAAGAAAAAATGCAATAACAAAAACAACTAACACCAATTTCCAATCCCCGGCAACGGCGCCAAAAACTTGTTGCGTGTAATAAGTGCTACGCAATTGTGCAAGTATACACGTCGCAAGTAATAAAGTGATATGAGTATCGAGTATCGTCTCCACAGGGATTGGTTTAGGCCACTTTGCTTAAGTTACTGCACTGTGAAAATAAAAACTCAATTGATAATAGGAGTTCTAATTAACAAGTAAACTAAGAGCAATAAATAAAATAAAGATGTAATCAAATAAGAGAGTGTAGGCCGGGTTATCGTGAGTTGTGGAGTGATAGCCGATTGGATCGTCTTGGTAAAAGAGTGCAAGGGCAACTCAGTTGTCATGGCAACTTGCACAGCGAGGTTGCCTTGGCAACTAATCGATGGTTGCCTGGGCGACTAGCTGGGCAACTACTTGGGCGTCTGGGCAGCAACTTCAAGGTTCGGCAGAGCGTTCTTCAATGGTTTCTTCTTATCCCTAAGTCGAAACTCTAGCTACTTGTACATGCCTTGATAATACATCCATGTGTGAATCAAGGGTGAACAACAACCAATCTTGCGCTCCTCTTAGCCGTTGAAATCCTTAACTTATTCCTAAGCCGGATTAATCTTCACCATCAATAGATTGAATAAAGACCATACTCATTCGTTTCTTGAATCTAACTCTCCCGATATTAGATAAATAGATGAAGTTACAAGATCCTCTCCCAATTCACTCGCAAACAAAAATAAGAACCAATAATGAATAAACCTTGAACAGAAAAGTGCAAACTCTTATTACCTAAACAAAATCCAATTATTTCTCACAACAACAAAACACAATAACCCCAACCAATCAAGTTAGTTCATGGTTGGGTTCAAAAGATATACAAAGAATAATCCCCAAACCATGAATCTAATGGAAGCAAAGAAGAAGAAGAAGAAGAAGAAGAAGAAGAAATCGAACTCTCTCCCCCTTGCTCTCTTGTCGAAATCTCTTCCTTCTTGCCCTTTGGAGTTGTCGAAAATCCTCTCTTCTTGCTCTCTTGGAGTTGACGGCTTGGTGATCTATTTATAGGGCTAGGTCAAAGTCCTTCTTTGAGGAGGAAGTTAAGTTGGAATTAAATTATCTTTAAAGAATATAATTCTTTATTATAATTATATTCCTTCTAGAACTTCTCCTAACTTCTTGGAATTTAATTCTTCTTTAACCTCTTCATAGAAATCAAACTCCTTTGGGATTTAGCTTTGCTCCACGTCATCTTGGGCTTGTCTAGTCATCAATTTCGACTACCATATCACCTTATTCTTTGTCGACAATTGCCTTGGCAACTGGCTCGGCGTCTCCTTCATGCATTGCCCTGGCAACTAGCTCGACATCTCCTTCATGCATTGCCCTGGCAACTAGCTCTAGCCTTGCTTTGGCAAGTGATTCTGCACATACACACAAAACACACAAAAGCAGCATCTTTTCCCACAAAAACAACCAAGTTATGAAATCAAGCTTAACGATGGAAGGAAACATGGATTAATGCATGAATGACTAATTATGTAACTAATATGAGCCTAAGTCTAACAATAATATGAGTAAAAAAGGTAAGAAAAATAATACTTTTGAACACTTATTTTAAGCAATGATGAATAAGACTTTAACACAGTGAAAAGTAGAAACTCAGATCATCATTCATAACAAGTTTACCAAAAACCATGAAAATTCACCAACATCATTACGATTAAAAGAGAGAGCGAAAGAGATGTTTACCAGTTTCGATGCGTTATTCAATGTAACTATTTAGGAGCTCCGGGTTTCTTTGGCGTTTTTGTGGCCACTGGTACAGTTTTTATACTCATCACTGCAAATTCAGAGTTTGGAACAAAAAAAGGAAAATTAAAACGAATCTAGAAAGATTTGAGAATGAATACAAATACACAGAAAGAAAATCGGCGTAAAAGACTAGATCGAGGGTGAATGAGATTACCATTTGGCAAAAGCGTTGTCCTCTTTGGCGCGGACAAGAGAGCCGGTAGGAGGAACGGCGGTTGAAGCAACGTCGACTCTCTTCCTGGGCTTTGGTGGATTGGATTTGGACACGCCTACCATTTTCTTTGTTTTTTACTGGAACACTGAGAAAACAATGAAAAGATAAGAATTTTTCTTTGAATAGGAAATGAATCGTTGGAACGATGTGCTGTTTGGAGAGACAGAAACACGTAATAGTAGAAGAAAAGGGAAAATTATAGAGGGAATTAAAATTCAGGTTTGGTTATTTGGCTCTACTGCCTTCTAATTTTCCCAACGTTTTGATTTTTGGAGTTGGAGCCTTGGTGGGGAAATTTTTTAATGAATTATTTTCTTTCACTTGGATTCATGAGTTGGATTCATTGTCACCGTATGATTTTCAATCTTTTCAAATCGACGTTCATCCTCTGTCGTGAAATTATAGAGGCAACCTTAGGAAAAAGGCTTTGGGGCATACATACATACATACATACATACATACATAGTTTAGGGGTCAAGGTTAGAGGTTTAGGGGTTAAGGTTTGGGATTTAGGGGTATATTTTAGGGATATATATACATTATACATACATAGTTTAGGGGTTAAGGTGTGAGGTTTATGGGTATAATTTAGGGGTATACATAATACATACATACATACATATATATAGTTTAGGGGTTTAAGATTTAGGGTTTAGGGGTATAATTTAGGGGTATACATAATACATACATTAATACATACATACATAGTTTAGGGGTTAATAACTTAAGGTTTGAGGTTTATGGGTATAGTTTAGGGGCATACATACATACATTATACATAACATACATAGTTTAGGGGTTAAGGTTTGAATTTTACGGGTATAGTTTAGGGGTATACAACTATACATACATACATACATTTAATTAGTTATTACAATACATATTATATATATACATATATATATATTACATTTACATATACATCCTAAAAGTCTAAAACTTACATACATACATACATACATACATACATATATATGTATATGTATATGTATACGTGTATATATACACATATACATATATACATACATATACACATACATAAATACATACATATATTTAATTAATTATAACAATGCATACATATATATTATATACATATACATACTAAAACTTACCTATATTTATTCCTATATACATATACATATATATATATACATATACATATACTTACTAAAAGTCTAAAACTTACATACGTACGTACATACATACATATATATTATATATACACATACACACATACATTTAATTAATTATAACAATACATATACATATATATACATATGTATGTATATGTATATATATACATACTAAAAGTCTAAAACTTACATACATATATATATATATGTATATATATATATATATATATATATATACGTAACATATACATATACATACATTCATATATTTAATTAATTATAACAATACATATATATATTATATACATACATATACTAAAATTGCCGATATTTATTTCTATATACATATACATGTACATATATATTGTATATATATACATATACATACATATATACGTATACATATACATATTAAAAGTCTAAAAGTTACATACATATATATAATATATATGTATATGTATTATGTATATATATTCATATACATAGTCATATATATATACACATATACATATATATATATACACATACACATACATACATACATTTAATTAATTATAACAATACATATATATATTTTATATTATATATATAAAAGCCGCCCATTTTTTTTAAATTTGCCGCCCAATTTTTTTATTACTGATTAATTACCCTTTAAGTCCTCACTCGTTTAAATTTCTTCAATTTAGTCACAATAATATTTATATATATATATATATATATATATATATTAAATTGTAACATTTACTTTTGAATTTTAGTTTTATTCAATTTAGTCACAATTATATATATTTTGAATTGTAACATATTCCGGCATCCCAAGAGATATTCTGGTTCATATTAATCACTAAAAATTTATTTTTATCCAAAATTTACACATAATTACCAGACAGAAGTCTATTTGTATACCTAAGACCTGACTTGAACTGCAACCGAAACCGATATTACCCGACCTGAATTTTATCCGCCAACGACGTGACCCGACCTGAACGTGGCCTGACCTAAAGTCCATCCGAAGTTGAATTAACCCGTTAATTAACTGGTTTGGACCCGAACCGTTTTGGCCCGAACTGAAACTTACCCGACCTGAAATTAACCCGACCCGAACTCAAACTCAATCTAATTTGAAATCAACCTGACAATGACCCGAATCAGAGTCGACCCGAACTCGACCTGATCCGAGTCATATTATTAAATTGACCTAACATAACCTGTATCCAATTTGACCTGACCTTATATGACCCGACTTGAAACCTGAACGATTACACGATTTCACATCCCTAATCATTCACCTAGAAAATTCCAATAAATTTTCTTGGGAAAATAAAGTTTGATATTTAATAATTATAACATTGTTATTGGGTTTAGGGTAGGATAGTTAGTCTACAAAGAAAAAGAAGAAAGGGAAAGACGGGGGTATTATAATGAGAAATATAGAGTTAGAGAGAGAGAGAGAGAGAGAGCAAAAAACTGACTTTTTCAATTTCTAGGAATTATATTGTTTTGTTGTTGTTATTGGGTGCTTGCCTGTTGCTGTTAAAGCTTTCTCTTTCATGGCTTCTTTGTGACACCTGAAAGTTTTCAGAGAAGAAAAAAGGTGGAAGCTTTAAGCTATCTTAAAGCTGAAGCTATTTAGGATTTCTTTTTTTTTTTCTGCAATGGGTTTGAGTAGTAGACCTCAAAAGCCTGTCAATAGAGTTCCAACTAAATGGGTTTCTCTCTTTTGCATTGCCAGTTTCTTCTCAGGTGTACTTGTTGTCAGCAGGTTGGTTCCCCCCCCCCCTCTAAGTGGATTTTGAAATGATCAAGATCATGTTTTGAATTGCCAAACTTTAAGATGGGTTTCTTTTTATGATTTAGAAGTTTTAAACATTGCTGCATTTCTCTGATTTGCTGCAGAAACATAAAGCAAAATAGCTCTCTCGGGGTAGATTTGTCTCTTATGTTCATAGATTTATGGTTCCAATTATTGAAATCAGTGACCAGAAATGTGCTTTTTTGTTCTCACCAATTTTATTGTATCTGCATTTCTTGATTCAGTATGTTGTTGCATTGACTAGGGGTGTATCACATTGTTTACAGATTTTGGGGTATTTCGGATCCAGTTAGAATGGATGAGGAGGCGTCTTCTGTGCTGGAACATCGGAGAAACGAAGGTCATCCGATGGTTAATTGTGATAAGGCAAGTTTACAGTACAATGTTGTCATGAGCTATATTGCTTGCCTTGGTTACTGATGGTGTTTATGTATGTTAGAACAGGATGCTTCCGTCCGAACAGGCAATATTCTTTCCCGAGTTTCACAAACCCATGATGTAATTAAGTAAGTTTCTTATCGTAGTTTCAGTTTTATCCTTCGACGGAGGGCTTAAGTACGACTTCGATGTCTGAAATGCATTTAGAATTTTCGGTGGTTCGCGTTATATGTACTTTCAGGACATTAGACAAAACAATCTCCTCATTGGAGATGCAGCTAGCTGCAGCTAGAGCTGCCAAAGCAGATAGTAAGGAAGGATCTCCGATGGTTACAAAATCGGGAACTGCAGGCTCGAATGGACGCAGGAAAGTATTCTTTGTTATGGGAATTATTACCGCACTAAACAGTAGAAAACGAAGGGATTCAATCCGGGAAACTTGGATGCCTCAAGGTTTGTTTCAATACTCTTTTGGCATTCTACCAGGGAAGGGGTCTAGTCGAGTATTTATACTTCGAGGTTATTGTTCTTAGGGGAGGAATTAAAGAGGTTGGAGAAAGAGAGGGGGATTGTAATTCGATTCGTCGTAGGACACAGGTAAATATGATTGAAAGTTCGAATTGTTTAACTTTGACATTGCAGTTAGCTTTCTTAAAACAGTAATGTATTTGTGGTCATCAGTTAAACCCCGGGTGGTTCTTTGGATCGTGCTATCAATGCTGAAGAAGAGCAATACAAGGACTTTTTGCACCTGGTATGCTATCACTCCTGTCCCAGACCCGATTTAGAAACTTGAAATTTCTACCTGTTTCTTTCTTGTTCATTGATTGTAAAATATTTGAAGTTCCAAAAAACCATCTTGAGAAGCGCTTCGCCTGAAACTAGGACTCTATTAGCAAGAACTTTGGTATGTGAAGATGATGTAGGATTGAATGTTTTGTTTGGCAGAATCTTATCGAAGGTTACCACGAACTGTCATTGAAAACTCAAATATACTTTTCGGCAGCGGTTGCAAAGTGGGATGCCGAATTTTATCTTAAAGTTGATGATGATGTACATGTAAATCTAGGTTAGTATTGCCACATTAAGTTTCTCAATACTTTCATTTCCTCTCAAGCCGATCCATATCTCGGTAACTAAATCGATGTTGAATTATTCTATAGGTATGGTGAGTTCTACACTAGTCCATGACAGATCAAAACCCCATGTTTATATCGGTTGCATGAAGTCCGGATCTGTTCTGGCACAGAAGTAAGGAGGAACTTTTTCGAGCGTCATTTGTGTCTTCCTTTCCCGCCGTAGTCACCTCTGTCTGCAGAGGTGTTAAGTACCGTGAGCCGGAACATTGGAAATTCGGTGAGGTGGGAAACAAGTATTTTCGGCATGCAGCCGGACAAATATATGCAATCTCCAAAGACTTGGCCACCTATATCTTAGTCAATCGGTAGACACTTTTTCGGTAACATCTTTTCACTCATGATCCGATTTGTTATTTGCTTGTTTTCTGTCCAGGCACATACTTCATAGGTATGCGAATGAAGACGTCTCCTTGGGTTCCTGGTTTATCGGTCTTGATGTTGAGCATATAGATGATAGAAGTCTATGCTGTGGTACCAGTCCCGCTGGTAAGATGGTAACCATTATGCTTCACTTGTATGCAGCTCGGCAATTTTCGTGATTCGTTAGCTTTCTATAGTTGCTGTTCCGATCCAAAAGCATTAGTAATGCATTGCCAAATCTCCGGTTTCTACTTATTATAAAGTCCATGCATCTCGCCCACCTTCGAGAGTGCACGAAAACAATCCATTGATGACGATGTTTAAATTTCTTAAAACAGATTGCGAGTGGAAGGCTCAAGCAGGGAATCCGTGCGTTGCATCATTCGATTGGAGCTGCAGCGGCATTTGCAAGTCCACGGAGAGAATGGAGGAGGTGCACCGGCATTGTGGGGAGGGCAACCGAGCCATCTGGGATACTGATTTCTGAAAGCATATGTTTGATCATCAAATGTTATGCATCGAACAACGCCGTTTGCCCCCAATTTTTTCCCCGCTTGATGTGTTGGGACAATCGGTGCTGGATTAAACTGATCACTGCGTGTATTCTCATTTCCAGAAAATGAAAATGAAGATCTTTTAGTTTTAAAGTGTCATTCACTTCAATTCCATTTTGATTTTTTGTTAATTACAAGCGATTATAATTTCCTTTACACATTACACACAATGTACTTATAAAAAAATCAAGTCATCGTCTATTAAAAAAAAATCAAGTCATCGTCACTAATTATGCACTTAATTCCTACAATTATTGGTCCTTCCCTAAAAGAATGTAATTGTTGTATTCTAATTACACTCATTTCAATAAAATCTATCAATTATAATCGTTGTGTGAATGTATTACACCAGAACCCTCAAATTTTTTGGTTTAATCATTAGTTTTCGGCCCATTGACCGAATAATTCATATCGAGTTTTGCAGAAGCTCATTATGAGTGCAATTTTTTCAATCTAGTTTTCTCCATTCATGTCAAATTCAAACCCTTGACATTACTTAAGAGATCTAATATCTTATCCCACTAAACCAGTTAGTTGTTGGTCCAAAACCGTCAATTTTTAACACATCATTATTTTCAAATCACCATTTTTCTAATATCTAGTAAAATCTCATGGTAATTTATATTATTTTTTAAATCTTTTAATAACACGCATACACATTATAAACTATTCAAATTTGAATACTTAAAAGTAATATTTTTTCATTAAAATCACTTGAAAGATTTAAATCACAACCTTTTTAGTGTGTGAGAGAGAGGAAAATGTGGACGAATGAACTTTAAATGTTTAAAACATTGGTATGTTAGAATTGGAGGGTCAAGCTTTGAAAATGAGGGGGGGTGGGTGTGCGCCTGTTCATACAGAACTCCGTGTTGCCACCGTTTATTTTTGAAAAGAAACAAACTACCCCAAGTCGGTCCATTTAACAAGTGACGGAACCGTGTGTGGTGTGGGAGAGGCTTTGACTTCTTAAAGTTTTGGGTCCAGATGTTTTTAGATTTTAAAATAAGAAAATTAAGTCTCGACATCTTTTATTTTTAGTTTAAGTATTTGGGTAAAATTCATAAATAGTTAATAAATTAATTTAAAATATTATTTTGATTATTAAACTTTTAGAAATTATAATATAAATATTAAATTTTATTATAAAATAGTCACTAAGCCGTGAGATGTTATTTATCAGCTTAAAGATGGGTTATATGCACAATTAAAGCAACATATTAGTTGTTACAGAATGATCATTAAACTGTTTAATTGTTATAGAATGATAAATTTGCTATTTAATTGTTACAAGATTATCATTGAACTATTTAATTGTTTCAAAATGGTTGGTTATTACATAGTATACTACATTTAGTTTACGTTAATTTCAAGAGACTTTATTTCGAGAGACGTTTCAAATGAATGAATGAACGAGGTTTTAGTTTCCAAAAAAAATTCTTAAAAAAACTTTATTTTTTCATTTAAAAGATTTATGGAAACAAAAGCTATATGTTCCTTTATTTGAAATGTTTTTTGAAACCAAAAAAAAAAAACTTTCATTTAAACGTTTATAAAAAATTTCTTGAAATCATCTGCAAAATATTGTAGTATAACTTATAACAACCAACCATTTTATAACAATTAAATAATGAATTTATTGTTTTGTAACAACTAAATAGTTTAATAATATTATGTAACTTTTACAAAATTCTGTAATAATATATTACTTTAATTGTCTAGTTAGTATGTTGTTAGGTTGTTAATGACATCTAATGGCTTGATGTTCGTTTTATAACAAAGTTCAAACTTTAAAGTTTAATGTCTATTTTGTAACTTTTAAAATTCAATTACCAAAATAATCATTTTGAGATAGTTTAGTGACCATTTGTGAACTTCATCTTAAATATTTTTTTAAGTTCCTTTAATTTAAAATTAGATAAATTAAACTCCACCTCCATTTTTTCGTTAAATACTTTTAAATTCTTATTAATTTTAAAATTAGTCGAATTGTATCTTAATATTCCAATATTTTAAATTTTATAATTTAATCATTAGACTTTAACTCTCATTTTATTACTATTTGCAATTAACTCTTTCTAATATTTTATCTACTTTTAACACCAAATATGAACGTATGCGCTGTAACCCCTAAACTCGACCTAGAAGAAATAGGTCGAAACTAGGAAGTCACGTTTGAAAATTTTTCTCTCAAGAAAACAAAATTTTAAGATTATACTTTAATTTTAAAAAAATGTATAATGATAATTTAATAAATATCTTATAATAAATAATTTGGAAAATGTCATAATCAATATCCGAATATATAATATAAATATCTGAATAAAAAATAGTAAATGAATGTTAAAAATAATCCCAAAACATAACTAGTCTCAAAGTATGAAATTACATCAATATCTGAAATAATAAATGATAATCTGAATAACCAAAAATAGTTTCGTACTGAATATTAAAATAACCAGATAAAATGTGAGATCCTCCAAATACCACGTCGCCTAAAGTCTAAAGGTATCTGTAAGAGAGAACTATGGGCGAGTAAGCTAAAAAGCTTAGCGTGTCTCTAAAGTGCAAGAAAACCATAGTCATAAAACAAAGTAATAGTTTCTCAAGTTAAAAAAAAACATAAAATAATGATGCAATATCACAAGCGTAATGCAATGCACCCCAACTACGTCCGCCAAAGATGAGGAAGGTTCCCATAACCTCCTCGCTACATCGTCACCATCCGAAGTGGAATCTCGACCCGAAGGTGGAGCCACTGATCCGAAGCGGAATTCAGCCCGAATGGTGAAACCACTGAATTTCCTTCGTATAAATCCCAAGCCATGCTCATACGTGTATGATGTTTAAAACTCAAAATTCATTAATATCGTTCAATAAATCCGATATTCCATAAAACACACTTCATAAATTATAGTCCATAAACCATGGTTCCGTAAATCCTAATATTTTCATAAATCAAATATTTCACAAGTCACAATTAAACCACATTCTAAAATCGTATACATATGATGTCAACCATACAAGCCATAATGCAGATCATAATCAAGCAAGGTATAAAACCATATAAAAACCATTTATTTATAGCACCGTAAGAAAACACACCTTAGCCGAAGCAAACTCAAACTACGAAATGACGAGTCTCTCATAATCAAAAGTACGGGGTCCAGCTGTATTGGTACCTATGAGAATAATCCTACGATAACACTATTACTATTATCACTATGATTAAGGAATTATTCCTAAATACTTATTCAATAGAATTTAATGATAGAAGTTTACTTATCTGATTCGTATCATTGACCTCCTTATCAATTGAAGACAAGGTTGAATTGTACGGTGCCGGAGACTCAGCCGGGTTTAATCGAATTAAATAAATAAATAAATAATAAAATAAAGATGTATTTCGAATATAAATCGAGAGAGGGAGTGGGGAGGACGGGCTGCGGCAAAAGATAGAATATTGCAGGGAAAAGGTTGATGGAAAATATATAAATCTTTGGATAAATTATAAGGTAAGTCATTGTTCTTTTCTAGGGTTCACAAAATAGGTACCTAATATTAATTCTTTATAAAAAGGTCACTAAATTTGTTTAAAATTCAATTAATTCCCAAATTTCTTAATTAGGGTTTTATATTTAAACTCACAAATTATATGGTTTTAAATTTAGGAATTTCAAAATTAGGGTTTTAAATTTGAGTCAAAAATTTAGGTGTTACAGGGGCCACCGCCAAACTCCATTAATATTCCGTCCCAAGTTCAAAGGGAAGTGTACACAATTTCGCATGGTTGTTCTTGTTTATTAGTGTTCCAAGTAACCGACGTTGTTAAATTCAATAACGAAAAAGCACATGGTGAATTGATGAATAATGTAATGTATAAGACATGTATTTGATGAACTATTAATCTCCACATAATTGGTGAAGGTTAATGCCCGAATTTTCGAACTCATCTTAAGTTAATTATAGATAAGTTGTCTTTAGATTTTATGAAAAATTGTGAGATAATTACAGACGATAAGATATTTTTTGTTAAGATTATACTATCTCAAACTTGTGGAATGGTTTCGGTAAGGGCGGAGCCAGGATCGAATATTGACATGGATCAAAATATTGAATTTTAAAAATACAAGGGCTTATTACATATTTAAACTCAAAAGTCATGGGGTAAGGCCTAATTTGTCTAATATTTAAATTTATAAGGACTTAAATTGTTATTGGACCAAAAAATTTGAGGATACATGTTTATTCTTCTTTAGTTCAACCTATAGGTGTAAATGAAAAGAGCGTTCAACTTGGTTTCCCTTTACCTTTTTCACATTTTTTTGATTATATGCATGTCCATCTTAGGGTCCATGTTCAAAGTGCGAGGCTGCCTCTCCCAACATTATCGTCTCTAAGATTTGAACTCGCGTCCTCTCCTTGGGAGAATAATGTGCCTTACCAATGCACCCTACACTTGGTTTGTTTTTTCACATTTTAAATATCGGTGAATGTATGGACTAAATTGAACATGTGGTGAACTTTTGAGTTCAAACTGTGAAGCCTGATGAGCTTAAAGACTAGTGGTGTAATTTCACCATTTTGGTGAACATATAAATGAACATTTATCGGTCATATAAATGAACATGTTCGCGCACATTACACAGATATGTTCACGATCGTTAAACGAAAACGTTCGTGAACTTTAAACAAACGAATACGAAAATCATCAGAAATAAATAAACGAATACGAAAATCATCAGAAATAAATAAACGAACACAAACATGATCCTAAAAAGTTAAACGAACCGAAAATGAACACCTTCAAATATAAATAAACGAACACGAACAAAACCTTATTCATTCAAGCTCGGTTTATTTACACCCCTAGTTTAACCCCCACTTGATTATATATTTAATAAACCCTTATATTTTTTAATTTGAATAATTATTTTTACAGTGGCCAAATTATTATTAAACCAAAATTATTAAATAATTAAATATTATAATTGGGGTCGGGGCCCCTTTCGGCCCCAAAGGAGCTCTGCCACTGGTTTCAGTAGTAAAAAATGGCGTGTTCCATCCAGATGATCCAGATTTTAGTACCACGTGTGCACGGTGTATGTACGTTACTAAAAGACTGATTAGATACTATCAATATTCATACCAAAATATTAAAAAAAATTATATTCTCACATAATTTAAATATCGAGTTATATATATGACATTTATTTGGAGGTGTATTTAACTTATTAGAAGCTAATAGTTAGGTACGCATGCATTAAACGTCTGAAATCTAAGAAGCACCACACGAATATTCATTCTATCTTATTTAGACACGGAATCTTTATGAATCTGAATTTCTAAGCAACTTTTAACGTCTTTAGTTGTGCCAAAAATCTAGGAGATGTAAGTATTGTTTGGTGAAGATTAATTAGTTAAATCAGTTAATTTAGGGTTTGGTAATTATAGAATTATAACATCTTTTGCCCTTTATAATTACAAAGATGGTTCTCCAAATAACTTTAAACTATATTCCCATATATAATTTAAATAATTATTTTTCATTAAATAGTTGATATTAATGCATATGTTTCAAAATTATTTAAATTCAATAATTAATAAAATTGTACCAAAGAGATAATTCTATAAATAAAAAAATTAATTTATACATCTTTCAATATATGTTTAGTGATGTTATATTAAAAAATTAATTTTCATAATCTAATACGTATTAATAAATATCAAATATTAATAATTAATAAAATATTCAAATAAGTATTGAATATAATCATTTTATTATATGTTATTTTGTTTGTCCAAATAAGTAAATAACTGTAAACTAACAATTAATTTTGTCAAACATTATTATACAATAAATAATACAATCAACTAATCAAATCAATTAATAGAATTCACTATCAATCAATATAATCTGCTATTAACTATCGAATAGGAACATGATCACTCAAGATGAGGTAAATGTATGGTCGCATCACATATGTGTTCTGAGGAACAGTTTGAACCCATATTGAAGAATCTTAAAGGCCTTAATTTAACCAAGATTCTTAATGTCTGACTAATATTTTATATCTATTCAATTACGAATTTTATAAATAATAGTTTATGACAATAAAAATGAGTTACATTTTTATAATACGAAGTTTTATGTACAATAATTTTAAATCCGATATTGATATAAAAACTTAACACACATACATCAGCAGATAATAAATAATTGTATTTTTTACTTTAAGTTTATTACAAACTTATAACCAATAGAATTTAATAATTATAAGAATAAATTTAAGTCTTAACATTTATATTCTGTTATTTTGGTTATTTTTTTAAGGTTTAAAGGTCAAATTAGCCCTCAACGAAATATAAAAAAATTAATTAAGTCAAAAAAATCACTCAATTGAGCTCTTATAATTCAAATTACGATCAATCAGGCTCTCAAAATTCAAATTATGGTCAATTTTGCCCTTCCATAACGTTGACTGTTAACTCAAAAGTAGTTATTATGATGGTGACATGTGGCACACTTTGGACGTACCATGTCATCAAAATCGTAAATAATCATTTAAATTTTTAAAAAATATTTAAAATTATAAAATAATATATTTAAAATTCAAAAAATATTAAAATATAAAAATATTTAAAATTATAAAAAATAGAAATTAGAAATACAAAAAATTATTTTAAAGTTCATGAAAAATCTAAAAAAGTATTTAAATTTGTAAAAAAATTAAAATTATGTATAAACTTATAAAAAAATTTACTTAAAATAAAAAAAATATAAAAATAATTGTAATAATTATTAAAAATATATAAATATTTATAATGAAATCATATTTAAAAGTTGTATAATCTTTTTAAAAATATTTTTAATTATAAATCCCAAAATTTCAAAAAAAAATTCAAAATACCCAAAAAATTCAAATCTCTAACGCTAAACCCTAACCCTACATTCTCAAATCCTCAAATCAGTTTAATTGATGGTGGAAGTTATTGGTATTGTGGTAGACGACGGTGCTGGTGAGAAGAAATATTGAGGGAGAACGAGTTGAGCGATGTAAGGGGTGTCGAACGGTGAGAATGGGTGCAAGGACGACGAAGATGGGAAGGGTTTTCCTACGACAGGGAGTGGCTGGTAGTTGAATCATTGCTAATGCTTGATTTAGGGATTTATGAGGCTTTTTTGAAAGAAATGGAACTTTGGGGTTTTTATAAAAAAATATTATTTTATGTTTTTATAAAAAAAATTAAAGAAAAATAAGAAAAATAAATTAATTTAATACTTTATTTTTTATTTTTAAATTTTTACAAAAAAATTATAATTTTGTAGATTTTTATAGAATTTTTAGATTTTTTTATAATTTTGTAAAAAATTTTAAAAATCGATTTTGATGACGTGGCACGTTCAGAATATGCCACGTGTCTTTCTATCTTTGACCGTTTGAGGGCATTGACGGTAAACGCGATCAAAGTAACAAAGGGGTTAAATCGAGTGCAATTTAAATTTTGAGGGCTAAATTTGGTAAATTTTTTTATAAAAGCTTAATTGATTTTTCGTTAAGGGCCAATTTCACCTTTAAACTATTTTAAAGATATCTATAATTTTTCAAAAAGAGTCGATATACTTATTAAAAGTTAAAATATAATGCCGTTAATATGAAATCCCACGTTAAAGTTCATGTATACTTCTTGATTTTTTAACGTTTTAATATGTATGATAAATTATATAGTATTGATTTTTTAAATTTTAAAATGGTTATTGACATGATGTACAAGACAAATAGTTTTATGTTAGCATAAAATATATATGAACTAACACGTGGACTATCACTTTGAGTCCGTTAAAAATTTAACGTTTTAGTCAACATTTTAATTATGGAGTCTACATAGTAAATGTGTATTGTCAAAGGGTTAAGAATATCTATGAACAAATGATACATTTAGGCTATTTAAAAAATAACTTTTTTAAAATACTAGGGGTAAAAACGAGATAAAAATAGACTAAATGGATAAAAAAAAACCCATTAATGGCTAAATTTGCCGAAATTCCTTTTCTTTTACTCTTGATTTCACTTGCCACAACTCTAGTAGCTAGGTCTAGAGGGTGTTTATTGTTCGGTTAAAATGAATTAACCAGCCGAACCAAAATTTAGTTCCGTTAATAGGTCGGTTAATTAGACGTTAGATCTAACGATTAATTTTTTTTTAAATTCAGTTACCGATTAATTCGGTTTGAAATCGGTTAATTAACCAAAAATATTAAATATAATATGTGTTAAACACACACATATATATTAAGCCTAACTCAACTAAATTAGACGCTGCCATTTATTTTATATATTGTCTATTGTTATTTTGATATTTATAAAAGATACAAACTATTTTATATGTAAAGTTCATTGTTATTTTGATGCTTAATAATTAGATTCAAAATGTTTTTAGATATTTTTCATTGTTATTTCGGTTAATTCAAAAATTAACCGAATTAAACGAACAAAGTTCGGTTCAATTATTTTTTTTAAAAAAATTCAATTCGATTAACGGTTAAAGGAAAAAAATTGTTAATGAATTTTAGCTAGTTTGATTCGGTGATTAACCGAATTATCCGTTTGAACACCCCTATCTAGGTCGGATGTCATCTGTCGATCACCTCGTCTCCTCTTCCTTTTGTTTTTTTTGTTGTTGTTGTTCTTGTTGTTTACTTTGAATTTCCTGTTTTCTTTTATTTTTAAATAAACTACTTCTATAGTCACTTAATTATGAAAGAGGTTTTAAATTAAAGAAATTAAAATTAAGGATAAAATCTTCCAATCGAATGATGACACGTGTCATAACCCGTTTGGATAATTAAATTTATTGAATTAAATTAAATTTATGATTAAATTGATAGAATGTGAAAGAAATAAGGATCAAATATGTAATTGTACAAATTTGTTTAATTCTCATGTCAACAATTCTGTTATTTTTTTTGTTTCCTAAAGTATCTACTGGAGCGAGTTTAATGATTAATCCTTTCACGTTTTATTGGCATATACTGGGTAGAACATTTATATTGAATTTGAATGATTAATGTCTTATATTAATATTATTTAAATAACTAAGTGGTCTAATTGATAAAACTAAAAAATCAGTTGTCAAAATAAAACCTTCCTATAGTTAAGTAAATATAGAGGTTGTTTACTCTTTTCATTTTTGACGTTTCTATGTTTCTTTGGTTGTGTTTGGTGTACTTCGAGTTCCTCTTAATTGGTAGTTACTATTCTCGGTTGTAAGCTTCCACACTTATTTTAAAATTTTAATTTAACCTTGATACGTGATTGATATTTCACCTGTCATGACCGATGTTGTTAAGTATGTTTCCCTTGCATTTGTACTCCATATATTTGGATGGTTTGTTTATGAAAAAAAAACACATATATCTATTTTTTAGCATCAAATATAATTTTATAGTAGTATATGTTTGTTTTTCTTAGTCCTTTGATAATACGCATACTTTTTAGACAAATAATTTTAGGATAAATTACGTTGAATCATCACTGAACTTTATTCTCAAACTTATTTTGGTGACTGAAGTTTCAAAACGTTCAACTTACTCACTGAAGTTTAGACATTGAACGTTTTCGTCATTCCATTGTTTACCGTCGTCAGACGAGTGTCATGGGGCTAGACTTTCAAACCAGTTCAACATGCGGCCTTAGGCAATGTGACTCAAGACAAACGCCTAAGTAAGTCTTTTTAACCATCTCGAAAGATCAAACTCCCCAAGCACCGACAAACGCAAAGCGTTCTATGCGGAAACGGATCAAAAGAGATGAGCGGAGAAGAACACTAAAAAAATGCTCAAGAACAAAGAAAGGAACAACAAGAACACTCAAAGATTTAGAGTAAATGTCTTTATTCCTTGGAAACTTGGATACCTGAAATGATGAGGGGAATGCCTCTATTTGTAGTTGAGTTCCACCTAATCCGACGCTCTATACAGATTTACGTCGACGGCTATGATCGAAGCCCACCAACCACAATGGTACAATACTGGGAATATTCTCGTT
Source organism: Hibiscus mutabilis (assembly GCA_019671005.1). Classification (NCBI taxonomy): domain Eukaryota; kingdom Viridiplantae; phylum Streptophyta; class Magnoliopsida; order Malvales; family Malvaceae; genus Hibiscus; species Hibiscus mutabilis. Next base: position 17,775,845 of record CM033756.1, on the reverse strand, counting down.
CTATCTATGGCAACAAATCATATGTTCACATAGGTGTGCATGGATAAGTTTTCTAGAATCCTTCATGGATCTGGCCAACTTTAGTGGTCTTCTCAAGCCCAAAATCTCCTTTAGAACCTCTTGGGCAACCAAGTGTGCACAATGTGGTGCCAATGACTCGGACCTTGGCTCACAGCCCGTGATATTCTCTCCACCAAACTTGACGATGCCCTCGTCACGCCTCTCGGACAAAACTGATATTGATCTTGGAGCTTTCTCTCACGCGCCTTGGCTTGCTCCCAACTCGAAATCTGGCTTGATTGTCCCCCATAAGGACCGTTCTCCCCATAAAGAGTATCAGACTCTGACTCGGTTGTCCCCCCATAAGGACTGCTCATCTTGGCTCGCACCACTATGTAATATCACCCGTCCCAGGCACATCTCAATCGTAAGAACTCTTTTCTACCAGCTATGACTTACCCCAATCTGGATTATCCCGATCTCTATACACAAACTTGGACGCCATCACATTGAACATAGAATAAACTCTCGAAACTCTGAAAGATGGCATGTATCCTCGCCAAGTCTTAGCAACTCCATCTGATGGGTTAGTTTTTCTGCTCCCTACACCCAACAAATTCGGCAAATCAAACTATAAAACACTATCATTGTGTTCAAGATGTACCTCACTCATTGTCATGGCATTTACTCTATGCATCAATCCTTCGTCCCTAAAGTTTGACGCCCTACTGCTCCTCAGCATTGTAACACCCATCGATACTTCTCTCCCATTGAAGTTCAATGCCTTGGCCACCTCGCTCATGGGTGGCTCATTGATGGCCTTTACGCCAGCTGCTTCAGGCAACTCTTGCCCATCCAAGGTAGTGTCCCCAAATGTCGCCTCCAACTCGATGTCTCCTCGGCTTGAAGTATCATCGACAAGCTGAATGGCTGTCAGCTTCTTGGTCCTTCGCCTGTTGTCTCGGCACACAGGCACAACGCACCGTTGTCTCAAATCTAAGATGCACAAGACGTCGGCACACGGAATGATGAGAGCCTTTATACGATCAAAGAAGTTTAATCCCAAAATAAAATCAAAGTCATTTAACTCGATTACCTTGAAATCTTCTTTGGCCTTCCAATCCTTGATCTGAAGCTCAATCTTCCGCACTGACCCCACAACTAGAACTTTCTTGGCATTCACAACCTTGATCTTACCGGTTGAATCCACCACTTTAAGACCAAGCTTCTCAGCAGCCTTCTTGGACATGAATAGATTGCTTACTCCGGTGTCCACCAAAGTACTTCTTGATCATCCCGCCACGTTGATGTCAACAAACATCAACTCATTCTACTTCTGGCCCTTTCTCGCCTTGGCATAATTCAAAATCATCGAGCTAAGTCTTGCAGCCTCTTCACTCTCAGGCTCGTTCTCTTTGGACTTCTTGACTTGCTCCGGGCACTCTCGCGCTAAATGCGGACCCTTATATCGGTAACACTTCTGACGTACTTTTTCTGCCATCAGCTTCCATCCTTTAACGCTGGAGATTGCATCAAGTCTACCTGGTTCTCTATTTGACTCGTCGTCCTCATGGACATTGGCATCGAGGCGGCTCTTCTTGGGATAATCTTTCACTATATGTGGGCCATTACAATGGTAGCACCTTACGAGTCCTCGATCTTTCTGATCATATGGCTTCGCATACCAATTGGGCTTGGTCGATGGCCTCTCCTTGCCATCATCGCTGCTATCTCTGAAGTAACTCTCATCCTCATCTCCCCCATCATTTCCCTTGCCACGGGGCTTGGAAGACTTGGATTCCTTGGACATGTAACCACTGTACTCGGTCAGGGACTCCGCGATGGCTAGGGTTTTGGAAAATTCTTACACATCCCTCCGCTTTAACTCGGTCCTGGCCCATGGCTTCAGTCTATCCATAAATGTAAAAGTGCATCCTTCTCACAAGTCAGGGATAAAGAGTTGTAGCTCACTAAACTCTCGAATGTAATCCGCAATGGATCCCTCATGTCAAAGCCTCCTAAACTTGGACATGGCTTCTCTCACACTATTACTAGGGCAAAACTGCTACTTGAACTCCGCTTGAAACTCATCCCAGGTTCCAACGCCCGTGCCTCCACTATTCTTATCAAGACACCTACGTCACCACCATAACAAAACAACATCAGTCAAGTAAACAACGGTAGTATTTACTTTATCGGCATCGTCCGTGATTCACATTCCTCGAAAGTATTGCTCTATACACCAAATGAAATTCTCAACATCTTTCGTCGTCCGGTTCCCTTTAAACTCTTTTGGCTTCAGGATGTTTTTCGTTGATCTCGGTATCGTTGTGGTTAACACGCTGTTTCGCATGGCAACCTGATAAACCAACACCTCTGCCTTCAGATCCACCATTTCCACCCTCAAGGCCTCTAACTTGGCTTTAGGAGCATTTCTCTTCCCCTCTAACTGATCACCCTGGTTATCCAGCTCCTCGAGGTGTGTATCCACCACATTGAGCCGCTCCATAAAATCCTTCACAGATCCCTCAAGCCGGGTAACCCTCTCTTCGAGCGCCGGCAACTTGTCCCTCGAGTTTGCTTGAATTTCGTTGTCAGTCTAGGTCTCCACACCCTTCTGGCTCGCAACAGCATTCTCTCCCTTCTTTGGTGTCATCTCAACTCGATGCTTCGTGCCTTGAACTGGCTCACGTCGCTCGAACAAGGATCTGATACCAACTGTCACGAGGCTAGACTTTTAAACCAGCCCACCGTGCAGCCTTAGGCAATGTGACTCAAGACAAATGCCTAAGTAAGCCTTTTTAACATTCTCAGAAGATCAAACTTCCCAAGCACCGACAAACACAAAACGTTCTATACGAAAACAGATCAAAAGAGATGAGCGAAGAATAATACTGAAATAACGCACAATAACAAAGAAAATAAACAACAAGAACACTCAGAGGATTTAGAATAAATGCCTTTATTCCTTGGAAACTTAAATGCCTGAAATGAGGAGGGGAAATCCTCTATTTATAGTTGAGTTCCCCTTAATCCGACGGTCTATATAGATTTACATCGATGACTATGATCGAAGCCCACCAACCATAATGGTACAATACTGGGAATATTCTCGTTCTATCTATGGCAACAAATCATATGTTCACATAGGTGTGGATAGATAAGCTTTCTAGAATCCTTCATGGATCGGGCCAACTTTGGTGGTCTTCTCAAACCCAAAATCTTCTTTATAACCTCTTGGGCAACTAAGTGTGCACCCTGTGGTGCCAATGACTCGAACCTTGGCTCATGGCCCGTGACACGAGCATCGTATATGATGGTTGTTCGGTACTAAATTTCATAAGTCATTTGTCTTGTCCTCTGAGTTGAATCCGACCTTCATTTTTATGGAAAAGTACCCCAAAATTCACGAATTAGGTAAAAACCTTTATATTTTTCTCTTTTATGCCTCCTTTTTTGTTGTCAAATGGAGCTCGTTTCTCAAAATATTGCCTCCTTTGTGACGATGTAATTTTCCATCGTTCGGATCTTGGAGAAGTTCTTCCGTTCATCGGTAAATGGGCGTTGTTAAAAATTAACCAAAAAATGATAAAAATATTCAATGTCTAAATTTCTGTGAGCAAATTGAACATTTTGAAACATCAATGACCAAAATAAGTTTGAGCATAAAGTTCAGTGGTGATTTACGTAAGGCTTAATGTCAAAAAAATGACCTTAATACTTGACTGAATTGTCATTTTAGCCTTTATTCTTTTTCTTGAAGCAATTTAATGCTCAACGTTTCATTTTGGGTCAAAATGAAAATTCTACAGATGAAAATTGCTAGTCAACTGACGATAAATGGTTTCAAATAACGTGACAAACCCACATGGAAGTAGACACCACGATAGCTGTGTCATATATACAAATATGTTGACTTTACAGAATGACACATGAGTCAAAGAATTTTTTTAAAAAAATTGTATAACGTATAAAACATTTTTTCTTCTGACATGTCATTCTGTCAAGTAACTTTAAGTTGTTTATCGTCAGCTAACTAAAAGTTTTCATATGTAGAGGAGCCATTTTGATCCAAAATGGAACGTTGAGGTTTAAATTGCTTCAAAAAAGGAATAAAGACTAAAATAACTATTTAGTCAAAAGGTAGGTACATTTTTTGACATTATACCTTTACGTAATCTAGGAACTAAAAATAAAGGGTAAAGTACACCAATGGTCTCCGAACTTTTAGGGCGCTTTTATTTTGTTCTCTCCTGTTACCTTCCGTTAGAAAATGCTGATGTGGCCCATTAGTTTTCCTTTTCTTTAACGGTAAACTATATAAATGGTCACCAAATTTTTAAAATGCTTTTATTTTGGTCACCGAAATTTTAGAACTTTCATTAGAGTCACTCAACACAAAGGCATCTATCAAAATAACACCGACCATGATGGCGAATAAGAACGAAATGATGTATGGGTTGCCTCTCTCGATTTTAGTTATAATAGAATTTTAGGTCATTATTAGTTTAAATACTAATCAAATAAGATTTGTTTCCCTCCCGGTTTTTATATTTTAAGGTTTAATAAACTCTTCCCCTGCTAATGTTTGATCCTAACTCCGTCTCTAATGACAAAGTAAATTAATGTTTGAACTTAAACATAAGGTGCATCAATTCTGCTTACATATTCTAAGAAATTTGTGGAATAATTTTTGGATACAACTTTCAGAAGTAAACTAAAATGCTATACTCTTTGTTAATAATTAACCTCGATGTTTTTTTTATCTCCCTTGTACTTATTAACCTTAAAGTAGCTTGAAGACGAGGTTGCATACAATGTGATCAATAGATCAAAATAACGAGTTTACATTACAGACAATATTTAATAACATGATATATAAAAAATATTTTATGTGGGCAAATGCATCAATGTACACAACCTTAAATATTGTTCATCGATAATCATAAGGTAAAATCTACTTCTTACTTTTTTTATACATTGAAAGAGTTTTTTTCTTAAACCAATAGGGTTGCTTTAAAGCAAAATAAAAGTTGTGTGACTCCAATGAAAGTTTTAAAATTCTGGTGACCAAAATGAAAGTGTTATAAAAGTTAAGTGACCATTTATATAGTTTATCCTTGAAGAAAAGAAAAACTAACGGGCGCGTTAGCATTTTCTAACGGAAGGTAATAAGGGAACCAAAATGAAAGTGAAATAAAATTTGAGTGACTCTAATAAAAATTTTAAAAGTTTGATGACTAAAATAAAAGTACCCTAAAAATTCGGTGACCATTACTGTACTTTACCCAAAAAGAAAATAGAGGAATTTGGATGTGATACGGAAAGCAAGGCAAGCGTATCGAAATGAGAGACAAAAGTTGGGAGAGGGACAAAGAAATGAATTTGTGTTGTGAGTTATAAGCCTATAAAATGCTCCGTCACCCACACCAACTCAATACGACAACAATGTACGTTAACCAAAACTATAAAATATATAATACGTTAAAAAATATAAATATTAATTAATACCATCAATATCTAAGTTTTCTTTTTAACATTTCTATGAATACAAAAATTACAAATGTATATCTTCAAAAAATTTATAAAATATAAAGGATAAATTATTCAGGTGACCACCAAACTTTGAGGACGGTCCTATTTTGACCACTCAATTATGTAACTCGTCAATCGAATCATTAAACTTTTAAAAGTTTGATGGTCCGATTGACGAGTTGCGTAGTTGAATGGTCAAAATAAAAACGCGGTCAAAGTTTGGTGAACACTTGAATAATTTACCTAAATATAAAATATTTTAACATTATTATAATATAATAAAACATATAAATATAAGTCTATTAATTATCCAACCATCCGACTTCAATTTTTTAAAAGAAAAAAGGAGAAGATTCCAGTGTAATACTTATCCAGTTGTGTCCATTTATTACCAAACAGTTGGCAATGTCTGGAATGTTCGTCAGCCTGCCAAATGCCTAAATCCTGATCCGTTAGCGGTAAAAAAACACAAGATAAACATGAATGACTGTAACTGTAAAAAATTAACCCCAGATTCTTTTTATGCAGATATTCTAAAACTCTTTATACGATTGAAAATAGAAACTAGAAAATACATGTTAAATTAATAGGAAAAATATGAAATGTTAAATTAACCCCAGATTCTTTTTTATTTCGTTTACACATAAATAAAACCTCTGTATTATTAAGTAATTCTTTAATTTAGATGAAAGGTTCATAAAGATTAGAGTATTCGTTGAGTAAAAAATTAATGTTCAGGGTTTATTAAAGTATAAATTAAAAGTTAACAATTTACAGAATGTTTATTTTTAATGAAAAACAAAGTTTTATTTTTATTATTTTAATTAAAAGAATATTAGATTATTTTGCAAGTTTTAAAATTTCAGTGTTATCAGTATTTTAATTTAATAAAATATAGTAAATATTCGTTTAGTATAATCATCGCTATACAATGAAGATAGTAAATATTAAATCACTTTTTTATATATGAGAAAAAAAAGTTGAATACGCAGTTCGTGTAAATTAAAGTTTACACGTGTTTTTCAAATTCAGGAGTTAAATGTTTAGTTTAGGGTTTAAAGTTTAAGAGTTTAGGTTGTAGGATTTAGAGTTTAGGGTTTATAATTTAGTGTGTTAGGGTTAAGGTTTTAGATTTTATAGAAGGATTGTGTACAATCTGTGTATCAAAATAAAACCTTTTATATATTATCGGAGAAAACCATTTTATAGATTGTTATATAAAATTAAATTTATTTTTAATGATATATTATTATCTTAGTCGCTAATTATACGTAAAATTAAATGCAATTAACATTTTTAATATCAATAAGAGAATATTTCAGGCACCGACCGTATAATTTTTCACTAGTGGATCCAATTTAGAGGTAAGATGCTTAGTTTAAGTTTTAAAGCTTATGGTTAGGGATGAGCATTTCACCCGACCTGGTCGGGTTGAGATTTTTTAAAAAAAAATAGGTTCACGTCGGATCAGGTTTTTATTAAGGGTGAGGTTGGGTTTGAGTTTATGGTGAAAAATATTCGAAACAACCCGAGACTAATAGTGTAATTTTCTCATATATTTTTAGGGATAATTGTAATAATGCCCTTCGTTATATTTTTTACAATTAGGTCATTAAAATTGATTGTTTTTACAATTGAGCCCCTAAAATTATTTTTTACAATTAGGTCCCTAAAATTTAATTTTTATATAGATCAGTTTCGGGTTGAATTATATAATTTTTGGGCCAGGATGAGATTGAGTTTAGGATAACTATTTTCGTGTTCAGGCCGACCAAAAACCTGATCCGATCTGGCCCGCGCCCATCCCCACTTGTGATTTTATGTTTCAATGTTTAAAATTTAGGATTTAGAGTTAGAATTTATAACTTAAAGTTAAGATTTAAAATTTTTAAGGTTAAGAATTATATTTTAGGTTTCGGGACTTAAATAAATATACTTGCAAAAAAAATTATTGTTTGTGCATTAAATATTAACCTTAATAATAATATCCGAGTCACTAATGACTTGTGTGTACATATGTGAATGTGTCCATATATTTATGTGTATTCAAATAGAATAGCAGTGTGTATATGAATGTGAGTTCATTTCTGGGCCTACGGTAATCCAGGGAAGACTACCCTTCACCGCTTATCACCAAATCCTTATCCCTAATCCCTCCTCTCATCACTCCCTTGTCATCTTTCTCCTCTGCACGACAATTCCCATATCTTTTCATCTCCTTCACTCGTCCAATAATTTCCTTTCCTCTTTTAATACCCTCCACCTCCCCCTCTTTTTCACTCTCTTTCAGCTTCAAATCTGGTGGTTCCTTTTGCTCCACTCCTGAAAGGGTTCCCATCTCGAGAGAAATCTCTGCGCTTAACGCTCCACTTTTGGATTCATTCGAGGGATGGGTTTGGTTTCAGTTTTCTGGGAGATTTTGAGGAAACCCACGATTGGGGATGCTTTGAGCAAGCTACTGGTTTTCGTAGCTCCTTTGTGGGCTGCTGTGATTGTTGGGGTTTTAGTTGGCTGGGCTTGGAAGCCGAAATGGGCTAATTTAGGCAGAGAAATGGTCGTGGATTGTTCTGGTTCTAAGGATTCAACTGCTTCGTCTTCAGAGACTGTTACGCGTTTTGGTTCGCTCCCGAGCTTGAACTTGGTGAAGTTTCAGTTTCCCAGTTGTATCCCTTGGATTTCAGATGATGGAGCTGAAAAGGATTCTTTCCCTTTGTCTCCTACGATTCATTCCAATTGCAGGTTTGCTACTTCAAAATTTGCTTTTTAATAGGCTAAGAACTGGGGTTGTGATTTGTATTTGAATTTTCCAACAGCTAATGTTTGTGTAATTGTGCAGTTCTTCAGAGGGTGGGAAGGAAAATCTGGGTTTTCTAACAGATGAGTATTTAGGGTATTTGTTTAAATTAACCGAGGAAAAAGATGGAGGTCCTGCTTGGATTCATATGATGGATAAGTCGACTCCGACTATGGCTTATCAGGCTTGGCAAAGAGATCTTGAGGTATAGATATGTTCCTGTTCTATGTTTAATTTATCAGAACCGGTAAAAATCGAAGCCATGATTGTGCTTAGTTGTTTTGGGATTCGTTTGGTGTGTGTTGAATTATATGCTTTTATTGTTTGTTAGATTGGTCCGACGCAATACCGTAGCCAGACTGTTTTCGATGATGCCACTCCTGAAATGGTGAGGGATTTCTTTTGGGATGATGAGTTCCGAGCAAAATCGAAGTGGGATGAAATGCTTCTTAGTGCTGAAACTCTGGAGTCGTCTCGCACTGATGGGACTATGGTGGTCAAGTGGGTTCGCAAGGTTCGAAAAGTTTTCTTATCGTTTCTTGGTTGGTTTTTCAATGTTTGTGCATTGTTTTATAATCTGTTCTTTGGTTTGCAGTTTCCCTTCTTCTGTAGCGACAGAGAATACCTGATAGGTCGTCGGATTTGGGCGTCTGGGCGGACATATTACTGTGTTACAAAGGTAAACATCTTATTCCATTCCCCGGTTCTCAGCTTTAAAAGTCTGGAAGTTAACAAGTCTTGTACTTTTCCCTATATTATTATCATCCTATTCTACTGCATTCATAGTGAGAAATAACTTGGTTGCAACCGACATTTGGATCAAATATTAGTGGGAACAATATCTCTTTAAGCTAAGAAATTGTGAGATTGTTTCCTAAGCTTTGAGTTAATCTGATAATTGCTTAGCGTAATCGACTTTCATTTATGAACGTCATGGTTCATTTCACTCGAGTCTTATTGCCTAATAATAGGCCAATTGATGACTATAAGTCTATAATACTTCATGTCATGGCAGTATCATTTTGGCCAATTTGTTTTGTTTAGTTTTTGAAGTGCATAAACTAACTTCTTAGCATGTTTTGCTCCGTTTCAGGGAGTACCATATCCCTCTGTTCCTAGAAAAAACAAACCTAGGCGCGTTGATTTGTACTTTTCAAGTTGGCGCATTCGTGCAGGTAATGGACCATTTGCCCGACTTTTTGTTTGAATTTTTTTTTTCATTTTTTTCATGTATTGTTAGAAGTTTTGAGGCTTGTATTTCCGGAGAACATCAGAGAATTGGTTTTGGTATTAACCATAAAGAGAATGGAGAATGTCCAAATCTTCCCTTGCATGGATTTCCTAGGCATATCGTGTTTGAGTTGAAGTAAACCTGTAAATAATTTGTACATGCTATGTTTCAAACAGTTGAATCAAGGAACGGGGACGGTCAGCTGAGTGCATGTGAGGTCTTGCTTTTTCACCACGAAAATATGGGTATACCATGGGAATTTGCGAAGCTTGGAGTCAAGCTAGGCATGTGGGGAACTGTCAGGAGAATCGACCCTGGCTTACGTGAATATCAGAAGGAAAGAGCATCCGGAACACCCGTATCCCACTGTGCTTCCATGGCTTGTATAAACACTGAAGTAACCACAGGTTACCTCAGATCCTTGGAAAGCCACGATAACGATTCATCAGAGCTCGAAACGCATAGTTCATCGGAGAAACCTTCGGGGAAGAACAACATTCCCAAACTTGTAATTGTTGGTGGAGCCATCGCTGTCGCCTGTATTCTTGATCGAGGGCTCTTGACCAAAGCTGTTATATTCGGAGTAGCCCGAAGGTTCGCAAAGATCGGAAGAAGGTTATAATCCCAAATAGTTTTTTGTCCATCATCCCAAGGACACCCTACCACCAGCAAAAGCAGAGTTCCATTGCAATGAAGTGAGATATTGGCCATGGATGAATCTTCTCACTTTCCTCCTTTTACAGGGATCGAAGTCCGAAGATTATATTAGTTTTTCGTATTACTTGAGCCATATAGGAGACTTGGAATCCGGTAAAATAGAATCGAACAGATAGATGGATATAAAAGGCCGTGTTTGAGGAATCGAATATCGAGTTTCCTTTTATTGTTCAGTATTGCATTATATATATGTTCCTTTTCTTTTCTCCTTGATTAGGGTCTTCAAATGCTACATGAATGACTAGATTTTGTCATATAACCAAACGGTGAGGATGGCTTTTAAAGGCTATTTATATGGACGAACGACTAAATAAAAGCATTTATCAAATTATTAAATAAAATATTTTTAATTGAATCATGACGGAATAAGGTGTATTTAATTGAATTTAAGTGTGCTTGCTTGTAATTTTATGTGTTTTACTTTTTGGGTAATCAATGTAATAAGTATAATTAAAAAAGGGTAAAATTTTGATACATTGTGCTTATGTATTTACACTATAAAAATTTAAATCTTAAATTCTTAATCTTAACCCTAAAAAACTAAACCTTAAATTTTAAACACTAACCTTAAATTATAAACTATACAACCTAAACCCTAAACTAAAACTCTAACCCCTAAAATTAAAAGGCACGTATAAATTAAAATTTACACGGTCTGTGTATTAAAGTTTTTTTTTATGTATTAAAGTTTTTTCTTAAAAAGTATACCAGTAATAATAAGTAGGTTTTACTAAATAAGAATAATTGGTCATTTTATAAATTTTATAGTAGCTGAGATCATAGGGATGGCTATAGATTGGTTCCGAGTTTGATCGACCAGATCCAAGTATTAGATTCCTCTATCTACATCTGACATTCGATATGATCGATATATGACATTCGGTTTGAATTATAGGGTGAAAATTTACTTTTTGACCTGATTAAAGATTAATATAATTTTTATATAATATTTATTCGATAAAATAAAAAAATAATTGAAAAAAATGAAAAACAAATATTATAGTACTTATCCTTGATTGTATAGAGGAGAATGAACCCAATGAGTGGTTTTAGTGAAAAAGAATGGTCATTTTAAGAGATATATTCGAGCAGTTTATTTACCTTGTAATTACTTAAAATTATTCAAAAAAAAATATAGAGGAGAATAACAAATAGAGTTAATTAAAAAAACATAAAAAGAGTGACATTATAACAATCATCTAGGATGGCCATTTGATCCAGACCCGACCTGATCTTATAGAGTCGGTTTTTTAAAGAAAATTTCGGGTTCGATCTGATTTTTTTTAAGATGAAGTCGGGTTAGATTTGGGTTTAAGGTAAAAAATATCCGACCCTACCCTACCTAAAATAATTGTTTAATTTTATTCTAAATATTTAGTCATAATTATTATAATGCTCATCTTTATATATATATATATATATATATATATATATATTCAATTACCTCTTTATTTTTGTCTAATAAAAATAGAATAATTATTATAATACTCACTCTCTAGTTGTATTTTTTTTAATTAACTCCATATTTTATGGAATAAGAATGAAAAATAATATTTTTTATGTCGGGTCGGGTTCAAGTAGAACATCATAAAATGTCAGATCGAATTTGTGTGGATGTGTTAAATTTTCGATCATGTACAGATTGACCAAAAATCCGACTCAACTTGACCCACGATCATCCCTACAATCATCTCTAAATATATAAAAGAAAATTACAATATCATTTTTCATCGGGTCGAATATTTTTTATTATACTTTTTAATTTAATGTGTTTCTAGAATTAAAATTTTGTGATATCTAAACACTCTTTATTCTATTAATTGAAATTTATTTATATATCTATTAGAAAAATCTGACATAAACAAAATATTATGGGTTACTTATTTAAATTAAATTAAAGCAGGCCTAAACAGGATATTTAAATTAATATGCTCAACTGGTTAAGGGGACGGACTGACTGTTATTTTTTCATAATTTGTCTACAATGATTCAAATCCAATTTGGCCTAATAATTTGTTGATAAAATGCACGTATTTTTATTTTTTTTCTCCAGAAAAGCCGAACAAAAATACTGAAGAATTAAAAAAGTCCAAATCTCTTATATATCTATGCTTACAACTATTTGTTTTTTATTCGTTTTCCCCCCATAAATTATAGGGTAAAACTTTATACTGTGTAAATTTTACACAAGCCCGTGTATTTACACTATAAAAACCTAAATCTTAAATTTATAACCTTAACCCTAAAAAATTAAACCTCACACTCTAAACCCTAAATTCTAAACACTATCATTAAATTCTAAACATTACAACCTAAACCTTGTATCAAAAGTTTTTCTTAAATTATAACTTACAATAATTTTTTTATATTTTTTAATACTTTATTTTTTTTATTATACTTGTTTACAGTCCGTGGTCATCCTTTTAAACAAATCAAAATATATTATAATTAAAAACAGTTATAGTAAGATTAATTAAAGAATTATTATAGGAAAAAACTGTAATACACATGCGTGTAAACTTTAGTTTACACGTGACTTTTAATTTTAGAGGTTAGCGTTTTAGTTTAGGGTTTAAGGTTTATGAGTTTAGGTTGTAGAGTTTAGAATTTAAGGTTAGTGTTTAAAATTTAGGGTTTAGAGTTTAGAGTGTGTGGTTTAGTTTAGGAGTTTAAATTTTAGGTTTTTATAGTGTAAATACAATGCTTGTGTAAAATTAATTTTACACGGCCTGTATCAAAGTTTTACCGATTATTAAAATAAGCATTGTTTAAATAATTGACTTTTCAAAGAGGCTTAGGTACACGTGGCGTTTTCCTAGTGGCTAACCTAGATTCTACGTGGCACAAATGGCAACCACAAATTATTTGAGATCTTTAATTGAGGGATACAGGGCAAATTAGTATAAAAAGGCCAAGGGAAGATAAAATATGCAGAACGGGAGAGTTGACGGAAAACCGAGAGGACTGGTGGTAGAGATCCGGCAAAGTTTCGTCGGATTTTGTCCATTTGTCGTCGGAATTCCGGAAGCTCTCTCTCTCTCCCTCTAAATCTTTAATCGCCGGAATAGAAAGGAATACCGGAAAAATGAAGGGAGCTGGACCTCTTGTAGCGGCTTTGCTCGCTGCTTCCACTGCGGCTCTCTCGTCATCTCCTTTTGCCGAAATCCGAAATGCTTCGTTTTCTCTTACCTCTTCCAATCAGGTACTATTCGTTTTCATTAAAAGAAAAAAGAAAGAAAATCTCATTCAATGTTCAATATATTTCAACCTGAATTTTTCAGTTTCTAGGTCTGAAATTTTCTTCTCTTTTTTCTGTTAGTTTCTATTGATTAGGGATCTATTAATCGTAGCTTTAATTTGTTAATTTTTCTGTTTTATATAAGCTGTGGATTAATATTTAAAAAATCAACGAATTCAATGGATCTGCTATGAATTTTTTAGATCTTGAGATTGTATGTCGATTATGTAGGGGACAATGAGTAATTTGACCGCGTCGGAAGGGGAGAAATTCGCGCTACGATTTGATGGGTTGAGATTCATAGACATTGATCACAGCTCACAGATAGGGAAAAAAAACGCCGTCCTTTTTCTCTCCGTTTATTTTATTTTCATTTCTTTAATTTTTGAAGGTTTCATTTTTGTAGCCCAAAGGCATTGGTTAAACAAAATTTAATTTGTTTCCATCATGAATGAGATTTGGAATTCCGGAGTAGCGTTTTCCGGCTTGTTTAATAAGTCCCTTCGTTTTTCTTCCGCTCTTATTATTTCAATTTCCGTTGATTAGTTTTGATGGTGAAGTTTAGAACAGTTTCTTTAAGTTTAGTTGACGTGAAAATAATCATTATGAGTTGAAAGGTTGAATTGGGTCCATAAATCGAATGGTGGCAGCAAGCCTAAAATATCTGCTCTACACATGCCAAGTTCAATGTTGTCTCACAAAAATCTTTTCTAGATAAAAAAACAAATGTGTACTGAAAGACGAATATTTGTTTGAACAAAACGTGGTAGGATATTTTTACACTACATAAATTTCTGGGTAAATTGTATGATTTGTCTCTCTTATTTTTAATAGATTGATTAATTTTGGTCACGGGTTTTAAAAAAAATAGATTTTGATCATTTTAATTATTAATTTATAAGATTTTGGTTATCAAAGGTTAGATTGTTGACATGACATTTTAGTTAAAAAAAGTTTATTTTCGACTCATAAATTTTAAATAAAATATTAATTTAATCCTAAATTATACATAAAATATTACTTTAACCCACGAACTTTAGATGAAATTCAATTTAACCGCTGGACCTTTTAGCTAATTCCTCAGTTTCTAGCCGCCACTCACCCTACAACATGTTGTTACTCACCATTGCGATCATTGTAGTCATTGTCGATCGTCGTTGACGATTGTTAGACTCCGCTCACCCCATTGTCTTATAATTATCGACGTTTATTGTTGATCAACAATAATCGTTGGACCCAAAATTTTTAATCCATCATTTTTTTGACGTTATGAACGTGAATTTGCTGTACATTTTTAAGGGGGTGCATCACTATCGCTAATGACTCTTTACAATGAACTTCAGTCATTCACCATTCAAGAGTCTGTCGGGCCAAACAGGGACGAATTCATGATTAAAAATTGAAGGGACAAACATAAGTATTTGAAAAGGGGCGGATAAATTTATAATTAATCCATTTTTTAAGCCTAAAATTTATACCCACACAAACATACCAAATAAGAGCAAGTCATCATTCCAAAACAAATACGACAATCATGGCTGCATTTTTGTTAACGGGTGATGAAAATTTTAAGTGAAAGAAAGTTGATTGAATTGTGTCCATAAATCGAATGGCAGCAAACCCTAAATATCTGCTCTTCACAGCAAATTTCCAACCACTCATCTCACTTCACTTCCCATGTTCAATGTCGTTCCAAAAACATCTTTCTAAATCAAAACAAATGTGTACTGAAAACCAATATTTGTTCAAAAATTATATTTTGATATACAAAATATGTAAAAAAAATTACATAACACTCTTCATATTTAACCTATAAAATTTAAAACTTAAATCCTTAACCCTGAAACTTAAACCTTAAATCTTAAACTCTAAATTTTAACCACAAGCCTAAAATTCTATACTATACAACCTAAACCCATAAACTCTAAACCACAACCTAAATCTCTCAACACTAAAATTAAAAGGCTTCTGTACACAAGCTTGTGTATAGTATTTTCCATATATATATATTGCATTTATTAAATGATGTTCGCTTCCTTTTTTAATTATAAATTGTTAAAAAATATTTTAAAAAATCATATTTTAGTTTTAGGGTTGGTGAATAAATCTCTCTGCATAGTTTTTTTAAGTATTGGTTAACATTAAGTTCTAATCTCATACTCTAAATAATTCAACCCTTATCTCTTAAATGGAAATTATATATAAAATATAAAGTATGACAAGTCTATAAATTAATGAAAAAATCTAAAGAAAGTATGTACTCTTGTCATATGGTACTGCAGAGATTAATTATGAGACAATTCTCTCAACTCAAATTATAAAAAAATCTCACGAAAGTATATATTTTTAATCTTATTTAAAGGATTTAATATCTCATAATCTCATTCTATTATACTAACTGATTGTTGGTAATTTTATTAGTTGTTACATTAAGTTAAAAAAATGAAATCTTAATGTTTTTGTCTTAAAATTGTTATCTTACTATACACAAAAATGGTTTTGTTTAAAATAAAAAATACCAAATTTGAAATTAAAAAAACTATTAAAAATTGTATTATTTTAAATAAAAATATACATCATATATATATAGTAAATTAAAATTTGAAGCGAGATCTAATGAAGTTGTAAGATTTTTTTTTATTTTGGAAATTGAAACTAAAATATTAAATAAAATAATGAAAAAATAATTTTTTAACATATAAAAAAAGTATGAGGTTAATGAGGTCCAAATCCAATCAGTCGGATTCGGGGCAAGAGAACTATCCATATACAGACATTTGTTGGACCCCACTCGTTAAGGAAGATAACATCAACCACAACAGTATGCAGTGTCGTTACCTCTAATTAAAAAACTCGAAAAAGTAAAAGAAAAAAAGAGAGTAATATACATTTTGATACATGAATTTAGCTTCAAAGTTTAATTTGATTCATGATTTTTTTTATCTAATTAAGTACTTGAATTTTGATTTTGTTGCAAATTACCAAATTTAACTCCATTAAAATTATTAAGGGTTAACCGGTTAAGTTTCAAACTACTGCTTAATCTTGATTTCTTGATTTAAATTGGTACTTGAAATTAATTCTCTCGATCAAATTGGTCAAAAATACCAAAGTACAAATTTAAGTCTTAAAAGTTACAGTAAAATTTTAATTGAGTTTCACTTTGGGGGTAACTTGCATAACAAAATCTAAGTTTAGAAATTGGACGAAAGAAAACTCGGGTACTAAAATGAATATTAAAGCCAACCGTTGGCGAAATATATAGGGATATGATCCGTTTACACAATATAAGAGTTTTTAAGTTTTACACTTTTTTGGATCGTTGGATGGGTAAAACGAATGACTGAGATTATAAGTAGGTTATGTGAAGATTATCACTTAGAAAAAAATAAGGTGTTAATCTCAGTTATCCATTTTCCTCATCCAACGATCCAAAAAATATAGTTCTACACGTTTTTTGGATCGTTGGATAGGTAAAATGAATGGTTGAGATTTACTCCTTATTTTTTTCTCCGTGATAATCTTCACATATTTTACTGTTAATCCTAGTCATTCATTTTACTCATCCAATGATTTAAAAAAGTGTAAAACTTAACCTTTTACATTGTGTAAACGAATC
Source organism: Hibiscus mutabilis (assembly GCA_019671005.1). NCBI lineage: Eukaryota > Viridiplantae > Streptophyta > Magnoliopsida > Malvales > Malvaceae > Hibiscus > Hibiscus mutabilis. Next base: position 17,758,711 of record CM033756.1, on the reverse strand, counting down.
TTATCATATATATATATATGGATTTGATCTACTTACACAGAACGTAAAACTCATAATTTTACACGTTTTGTGGATCGTAAGATGGGTGAAATGAATGGTTGAGATTAACTCCTTACTTTATTTTTCAAGCTATAATCTTTACATAACCTATTATTAATCTCAACCAATCAAAAAATATGTAAAATTTAAAAATTCTTACGCTATATTGTAAAATTTAAAAATTCTTACGCTATATAACTAGATTATTGTCTTATATATATATATACCCAATAAAATTCATGTACTTTATTTAAACTCACATTTGAAACAAGGAAATGGCGAGAAGATAAAGATCGCTCGTTTCAGGCATATTCTTGATTCTTAGTACTGTGCTACGGGCCCTACTTTACACGTGCGAAATACCATCTTGAGGCTTATAGACAATAGGAGGATATTTAACCATTTTCTTGAGGCCACGTGTAATTGCATGTCAGCCATGGATTCTCTACAAATTAGCTGCACCCTGGCCTGGGCGAATTCATTTGACCAACTTCAACGTCCCTAATACATTTTTCTGGGATTCTTTAAAGTCTACCGGTGAGTTAACCATTTCCACACATTTTTCTAACTGATTTATGAACCACT